>CM019183.2:1384859-2610213 GCA_009739505.2 Apolygus lucorum
AGGCCTAATCTCCGATAAAATTTTAGCTGACCAAAATGCGACCGCCGTAGGTACGTGGTAGGTAGGTAGTAACTATGGTTGGTGACAATGGCAAAGCCGAGTTCTTGGCAGACGAGTGATCTATATAGAAAAAGAATAAACCTTCGTGTAATAATTTGCAGCGTTTACTTTTCAGAGTTTTCTGAACCATTTCTAGGCCTGTGAGTCCTATTCAGGCTGTAGGAAATCAATCGTTCGATTTTGATGAAATTTTGAGGGTTTATTAAGTCTCAGACTGTCTAGTATGAATAACATCGCCGTTAGCTCGACATAGATGAATTTCGCTCAAATCTAGATTAAATCACGAATAGACAAGTAGGCCGAAACGAAACAAAATCAACATAGTCAGGAATTGTCGAGTACAATGTGGGTTCATTTATTTAAACTAATCCTACCTATGAGTCCATGTTATTCTGTGTGATGGAAATATAGTGCTCACCCAACATGGAAGATTGTTTTTTGTGTTGAAAACACCATGTTTAAAGCTGTACCTACCCTCATGTCAACAGAGGTAGTTTATTTAGAAGGGGAATTGAAAGGTCTGTGTGGAAGGGGGAACGGAGTTGAAGGGAATATAATACGAAAGGGTCAGATATGGGTGAGGCCCCGATGGATGGCACCTAATGGGATCAACTGCATGTGAAATTGGTCTATAGAGAAGACGTGTGGCTGTGAGGGAGGTCGTCGTCCCCTGGTGGCGAGAAGGGGCAGCTCTGTGCCTTTCAGATGAGGGGACTGCTGCCTCACCTGTTGCCCCATCGTCCGACAAACCCTGAGGTTTTCTTACAGTTGATTTACTAACCACTTATACTCCCATCTGTCACGCGCCTGTTCCTTCCATTATTTTCACCCTGAAATCCTTGGGGAATATCCTCGGAGACCACCGGGAATATGATTTTGGAAGTTGATTTGTGATCATCCAATCACGACAGATGTGGTTGAAGTTGAATTTCAAGTCCGAATAGGCCTGTTGATTTCTATAGATGTTCATTTTCCTTCCTTGTGAAAATTGATTATACCTCAATTTGCCATAACAGACAATTTTTGTACAAAATTTATCAGAAAGAAATTAAGCGTCGGAGAAGGTGGCCTTTTCTGAACCAAGAACACAATGGGGAATTTGCCTCAATTTTATATTATGGAGTTTCAAGTCAAATCCTGTATTAGGGCCCTAGAATAACGTTTAACACCAGGAATACGCAACGGAAAAGAATTACCGTGGAAGAAAATGCCTAAACAAGTAAATAGGTGTCAAAAACACCGTGAAGATCGAGGAAAACTGATTACGTCACTCAAGACTAACTAATATAGAAACTAAATAAGAGAAGGCGAAGACTAATAATGCTTCATAAACTAATAGGTAGAATCGTATTGTAAAAAATAGTGAGTAAAATTGCTAATTTTCGTCACTTTCGTGTCTGGGTTCTTTCTGTCAGTTTGCTGCGCACTCGTTTGTTCGATCACGTAAGCTAGTTGTTTCATGTGCGCTATCAGAGGTAGCGCTGCTGTCGTAAGGGGAAACTTTTCACGTCACAGACTCTCGGTACATTTAAAATATCCATCTTCCTTCAATTCTCTAAATTTTTTGGATGCGTTGTCGAGCAGCACACTATGGTTTGTCCCCATTGTATGGCTAATCCGATAAGAACGTTGTAGAAGTTAGCCGTTCCACAATGATTTTGCACGCTCAAAAGGCTGAGGAGATGTGATCAATTTTTCGTTGTAAGTTCAATTTTCACAAGATTTACCGATTTAAAATAATTTTTTTCCATTGAGGAGATAGGAAATTTTACGCTGCTTCCAACGGAATAGTTAGATTTGAATTTGCATGAAAATTCAGGAAGTAATGACCGTTTTACTGAAATTAGGTCGAAAACACGAAAAAATCTCTAAAGTGAAATAACTCAAAAACGAAGCCTCTAGAAAATTACTAAGAGGCCTTTCTTGTTGTAAATGAGCTCTAGAATCGATTCATGGCCTGTGACCGACACGTAGTATCAAAATACTGCCTAAATTTGGAATAAATTGATCAATTAGAAGGGAGAAAGGGAGGATTTCACTTTGCGCATGAGCAGTGGCTGCTATGGATCTGACGGCGATAAATTCTTAGCTAATATTCTTAGGGAACCATTTAAACCCAAAAATCGGATTTTAACTCCTATAGTTTTGACGAGGATTTGCTTTCCCAAAGACAACAGTCAGAGTTCGTGAATTATTCAGGAACGTCCAAAACGTGACACACGAGAGGAAAATTAGATTTTGGAGGAATTCTTCGCATCTCCCAAAAGTAAAGACATGATGGGGATGTTTTTTTTTCTGATAACACCGTTTAAAAAAGGATTGAATTTCCCATCAGATGTGCTACAACACACATTTTCAATCACTCATCTAGTTACATTTTTTCCAGTCCAAACTTCAAACATTACAATTTTTGAGTTTTTTGACGAAAATCTCATGAGAAAAACTCATTTCCTGTAGAGCAAAATCAATTCGTTTTCAGCAAAAACATCCTCAGAATCTCAGCTTTCCAACGTCATAATCAAAAATGTTTTAAAATGGAACTTGAACGCGGAAAAACGAGAATTTGTTTTAACGAAATCGACGTTTTGACGGGCGGATTTGGGGTTGGGAGGAGCAGCGGCGGAGGAGACCTCGGAGTCCCCCGTCGATTTCGTTGAAAAACTTCGTTTTTCCGTGTTCAAACACCAATTTCTCTCCTAAGTTTCATTTTAAAACAGTTTTTATTATACCGTTGGAAAGCTGAGATTTTGAGGATTTTTTTTTGCTGAAAACCGCATTGATTTTGCTCTAAGGAAAATAGGTGAAAATCTCATGAGATTTTCGTCAAAAAACTCGAAAATTGCAATGTTTTAAGTTTGGACTAGAAAAAAGTTAACATCTAGTTAACACATCTAGAGAGGTTAAAAATGTGTGTTGAAGCTCATCTGATGGGAAATTCTATGCTTTTTCAGCGGTGTAATCAGATTTGAATTTTCATGAAAAATAAGGGAGCTATAGTTATTTTAGTGAGACAAGGTCGAACGTAAGAATAAATCTTGAAAAGTGAAATAACTCGAAAACGAAGCACCTAAAATAAATTTCTACCAGGCACTTTTTTCTCGGACACCCTTTAGAGTGGCTCTTCCCATCACTATTCAATTCCCGCTTCGATCCAACGTCGGCAATTTTGAATGGACGTGCATTCCGAATAGCTCGTACTACGTTGTCGACTAGAACCCTTTTTGGGATATTCTGCTCAGCTGTCACGTCTTACCGGCTGGTGCTCCCCCCACTCAGGAAATAAACATGAAATGGCGTGGGCCTTGATGAACATCCAGTGACACAATCGCGTTCGCGGATCTTAATGAGATGATATCCTTTACCAGAGCTAACCGACCTCCTCCCTCTCTCGAAGCATTAATAATGAACTGCAAATCATTATGCGGCAGTTTATCATTTCTTCGCCACTCCATTCATTAATCTTGGTTTTCCCAGGCGGATCGGTTAAGTGAAAAATTGTACCGACTGATTGAAGTATATCTTGTAGAAAGATGACAGTACAAAACACGCTATGCAGGTGCTTTTCAGTTGGTAGTAAATAGGCATACTGCACCGATAATACTGCATATTTACTCAATGTCATCGACCTATCGAAAACTTGTAGGTACTGATTGATACGAAAAACCCCACTTGGGTTTTTTAACCAACTTCAAATCACCCAAAAACCAGAAGAAGAAAGTCTCTCTGTTTCGTGTACAGGGATCACTTTTTTTCAAAAAAAGTTTTCCTTTATCAATACGAAAAACCCCACTTGGGTTTTTTAACCAACTTCAAATCACCCAAAAACCAGAAGAAAAAAAGTCTCTCTGTTTCGTGTACAGGGATTCCTTTTTTCAAAAAAATTTTTTCTTTATCGATACGAAAAACCCCACTTGGGTTTTTTAACCAACTTCAAATCACCCAAAAACCAGAAGAAAAAAAGTCTCTCTGTTTCGTGTACAGGGATTCCTTTTTTCAAAAAAATTTTTTCTTTATCGATACGAAAAACCCCACTTGGGTTTTTTAACCAACTTCAAATCACCCAAAAACCAGAAGAAAAAAAGTCTCTCTGTTTCGTGTACAGGGATTCCTTTTTTCAAAACTTTTTTTTTTTTTTTTGAAAACTGATTGATTAAGAAATTCCTTAAAAGTTACTACATCGATATTTTTTCAAAAATAAGAAAGAGAAAAATCATATTAAGGATTTTGAGCTGCATTGGAATCGATGAGGGGTCCTTCCCTAGCCTGTGTGCTCCACGTCCCACTGAATGAATATTTTCAGGTATGTACCTATGTTCATTTTATTTTTATTTTATTTTATTTTTTATTTTTCATAGGTATCTATAATCTTAATGGGTATTTTGTAAGCTACAATTCAAAATTAGAGTTTTAGAAATATGAATTCTGGCGAAAATGCGATGATTGACTAGCCGTTCATCATATGATACCATTAATAGATTCACGAATTCGATACAATGCGGATGCATTTTGCGCTTTCCCCTCAAGGACAAATAGCCAGTCACTCCGGTGCTTGAAGGAGAAAGGTACTTATTAGAAAGTGGGCCGAATTCCGAGGAAAGAATAGATGGGAAGTAGAGGCAGACAAAGGTTGAATCGAATGCAGTTCGCGAAGTCGTGGACTTCCACTTTTGGGAGCTTCTGCAGGTTTTGCACATTTTTTGATCAAAAAATGTACGTGTCTGACTTCTGAGATCGATTCAGCACCCTTCAACGTCGAAGGCTTATAATGTTATATACGCTCTAAGTAAAAATAAAAATTCAGATCGATTTTGAATTGAAGATCATTTCCGACCAGTACGATACAGAAATGACGACTAGAAATAGTCGGAAAAATTCTTTGAAGTTGCATATTTGAAACTTGAAGAAGACAGCACAAATCATGCTAAACAGGTGGTTTTAGTTTTCTATTTTCAATAATAAACCTTTGGAATCTAGGAAGGAAAACAATTTGACATGGATATGTCTTAGTTCTGGGGGTCATTCCAAAATTTTCGACACACAAAACAATGCAACGTTTTTTTTTTTGATGCTGTTGAACGCAGGAAGCTGAAATTTGAGAGGCAGGGTCAATCGATACATACTTCTATACATCATCAAAGTTGATGATCACTGATCAGCTGAGTGAGCTCCAAGGCCATTTCCTCTCCTCTTGAACGCAGGAACCTGAAATTTGAGAGGGCGGGTCAATGGAGAATGCTGAAGGCGCCTGAGTGGTCACTGATCAGCTGAGTGAGCTCATCATTTAAATTGCCATCATAAGACATATCCATGTACAGATGTATCTGCATGCAGTGTAGATACTCTGGGGTTTTTACAAGATTTTGACCTTATGTCATTAAATTGGTAGTAACTCCATTAATTTGCTGTAATAATTACTTTTTATTTGATTTTCGGATTCTACGTACCTAGAAACATAAAACATCAATTACAATTTTACAACGGGGTTAAAATTTTTTTTTGCTCGATCCCAAAGGCTTATTATTGAAAATAATAAACCAAAAGTGTCGCGAAAAATTCCTCGACCCCCAGCCAAAAGACATCCATGTCAAAAAAATTGACTCAAACACCCCATTCCAATTTTTCGCCGAGAAAGAGCCAACAGAGGTTCCCCACCTGGGCTTTTTGGTTCGAGGGCACAGTGATTTCCGCCCTTGACTCTCATCAATTTTTTTCGGGCTAGTTTCCCCAACCAAGACCCCCCTTCAACCGCGCCTGGGGCGACAGCCGACCTGGGGACGGGGCCTGCAACACAATCAATAACACAGTAAGTTATTAATAACTTCTGCAGGGTAGCCACTCAGCTGGGTAACATTGGGGTACCTGGAAAAATCATCTTGAGGCTTTTCATTCATTTATGGGCCTCGGAAGCCTCGTGACTACTTCTTCCCCGGTCATCCGTACTGTATATTGGACATTTTAAAGTCCGCCTCTTATCGAGCGATGGGAGACGGTTCTGAGAACAATTCAATGGAAAGAGTAGTTTGTCACATGTATTTATATGATGTTGAATCTAAACAACAAAGTGTACTAGAAGTCAGCCCCACTGGTACTCATACTCTGGAACAGATGAGTGGAAGAAAGCATTTCTCTCAAAACATCCCTTCTATCGTTATCTTGATTCCGTCAGATTAGTTTTCACGTCTAAATGATAATAACTATCGACAAAACGTACTAAATCAGTCTGCTCAGTGAGAGGTCCCTCAGAGGAAGAGATGAATGAGAGAGCGTCTTCCCCGAACCAACTCACTCCCACTATCATGTTTGTTTATCAAGATGTTTAAAAACAAATTTAAGATTTTCCAAACCAAATTCAAGATTTTTAGAAACAAATAGAAGAGTTTTTAAACAAATTTAAAGTTTTCAAACCAAATTCAAGATTTTTAAAAACAAATTTAAGATTTTCCTGACCAAATTCAAGATTTTTAGAAACAAATTGAAGAGTTTTTAAACAAATTTAAGAGTTTTCAAACAAAATTCAAGATTTTTAAAAACAAATTTAAGATTTTCCTAACCAAATTCAAGATTTTTAGAAACAAATAGAAGAGTTTTTCAACAAATTTAAGAGTTTTCAAACCAGATTCAAGATTTTTAAAAACAAATTTAAGATTTTTCTAACCAAATTTAAGATTTTTAGAAACAAATTGAAGAGGTTTTTCAACAAATTTAAGAGTTTTCAAACCAGATTCAAGATTTTTAAAAACAAATTTAATATTTTTCTAACCAAATTCAAGATTTTAAGAAACAAATTGAAGAGTTTTTAAACAAATTTAAGAGTAAAAACTCTTGGTTTGAAAAAACCAAATTCAAGATTTTTAAAAACAAATTCAAGATTTTTAGAAACAAATAGAAGAGTTTTTCAACAAATTTAAGTTTTCAAACCAAATTCAAGATTTTTAAAATCAAATTTAAGATTTTCCTAACCAAATTTAAGATTTTTAGAAACAAATTGAAGAGTTTTTTTTAACAGATTTAAGAGTTTTCAAACGAAATTCAAGATTTTTAAAAACAAATTCAAGATTTTCCAAACCAAATTCAAGATTTTTAGAAACAAATTGAATAGTTTTTTTAACAAATTTAAGAGTTTTCAAACCAAATTCAAGATTTTTAAAAACAAATTTAATATTTTCCTAACCAAATTCAAGATTTTTAGAAACAAATTAAATAGTTTTTTAATACATTTAAGAGTTTTCAAACCAAATTAAAGATTTTTAAAACCGAATCCAATATTTTCTAAACCAAATCCAAAATTTTCCAAATCAAATTCAAATTTTTAAAAATTATTCGAGATTTTTAAACCAAATCCAAGATTTCCCAAACCAAATCAAAATTTTTCAAACCAAATTCAAGATTTTTCCGAACCGAATTACACTTTTTTGGAGAGTCAATTTCACTGTGAACATAACTAGTGTTTCTATTGGTGATCATAGCCCGCAAAACTCAGTACCTACCTGTCCTGATTAAAAGTTCTAAAAATTCCTTCTGTATGTCCATTCCTTCTTTACACGCATCCGTTCAACACACATCTCTTCCAAATGCCTGAATGTTGAAAACCATCGATGTATAGTATAGAGATCTAAAGACTTCAAGGCGTAGTTTACAAAATTTACATTCTTTGGTTTGGAAAATCTTGAATTTGACTTGAAAATGCTGTATTATGAAAAATGGCGTACATTCGTCGTACAGAAAAATGTAATAACTCAATAATAACCGAGTGAGTACTCCGTAAGTTCGTGGAGAGGAGTAGAACATGAATATGGACTCCTAACATCTCCAAAACATACCCTGTTCATTTAGTTCGTTGGTACGGTATACTAAAATTCGAAAAAACAACGATATATCATTAAGTGGGTTCTCAATGAGTTCGGGGTGACAAGGAGAGTATTTTTCGAGGTTTAAAAAAATTAATCAATTCGATTGTATAATTTAACCCTAGAACGGTACACTCGGGAGCAGGTGCGTTGTTGGTACACTACGTAAAAATTACGTTTTAGAAAAAATAATGAAAAATAAAAATTTTCTTCACAGAAACAAAAGAAGGCTCCCGACCAGTAAGGAAGCTGGAATCCTCTTCATTCCCTTAACCCTGGAAAGATGCACTTCGAAGTAGGTTGCTATAGTTGCTAGGACACTACGTGAAAATGGCGTTCACACATTTATATTATTGAAATTCAAAAAATTGCATTTATAAGTGCACGTAAATATGGCGCTTAGACGTACGCAGGAAGCGTTGATACGTAGTAACACAGGACCCTTCACTATTAGTCCTTCTAGGCACTGCTGAGGGCAGAGTCTGCTTGGCTAAGAAGATGAGGCGGAGGAAAGGAAAGTTCCCCAAACACACGTAATACTTACGTAGTGTAATGTTCCAGTGTTAAAGGGGGTGTCAGTCGGTCGCCGTTCGTTCTTAGTATTTCACGAAATCGAAGGCGCAAAAACTTAAAAAGTTGTACCTGAATTTGAAATCTTCAAGGATTTTATAAATTCATTAGTGCACAGCCATAGAGAATTGAAAAACT
This sequence comes from Apolygus lucorum, assembly GCA_009739505.2. Lineage (NCBI taxonomy): Eukaryota > Metazoa > Arthropoda > Insecta > Hemiptera > Miridae > Apolygus > Apolygus lucorum. The sequence continues at coordinate 1,393,475 of CM019183.2, forward strand.
GAAATATTGCCGCCGGAATCATCAAAATCGAACAATAATTGCCAGAGAAAAACTATTAAATAAACAGTTTTTTCCATGTTTTTCCCATATTTCGCTGGTAATTATTGTTCAATTTTGATGATTCCAGCGGCAATATTTCAGTTTTTCAATTCTCTATGGCTGTGCACTAATGAATTTATAAAATCCTTGAAAATTTCAAGTTTAGCTTCATTTTATTGGAAAAACAACTGATTTTACAGTTTTTCCCGTTTTTCTCTGGCAATTATTGTTCGATTTTGATGATACCTGAATTTGAAATTTTAAAGGATTTAAGAAATTCATTAGTGCACGGCCCTTGGGAATTGAAAAACTGAAATATTGCCGCTGGAATCATCAAAATAGAACAATAATTGCCAGATAAATATGGGAAAAACATGGGAATAACCGTTTATTGAGTAGTTTTTCCCATTTTTCTCTGGCAATTATTGTTCGATTTTGATGATTCCAGCGGCAATATTTCAGTTTGTCAACTCCCTAGGGCCGTACACTAACGAAATTTTAAAATCCTTTAGAATTTCAAATTTTGGTACAATTTTTCAAGTTTTTGCCCCTTAAATTTCGCGAAATACTAAGAACGAACGGCGACCGACTGAGACCCCTTCGTGCTATGTGTCAAACCCGAGGCTGATTAGTCCGTTTTATAGCTAATATTTCGATTTTCTTAACCATAGCTTTGAAGATTTCCAAGAAAATTCGCTCATTAAGTAATACTGCACGTATGGACTTAAAGCAATTTATTGCGGAAGTTGTTTATGACGGAATTGTCCGCACATTTTGAGATTTGGGAGGGAGGAGGGAGGGAACCGGTGCGGACCACATGGGGGGTCCCCGAATCATAACAAGGAGCGACATCGGTGTCCTTGCAAGGTGCAGGTGAAAGTGGCCGATGACCGCCCTGCAATGGGAAACCCTCCCTCGGAATGGGCGAGAGGGGCGTGGGAAGGAAGGAAAGGTGAGTCAGGCAGAGGCGGCACCACCCCGGAGGGAGGCGGACGGGGGCCGCGGCCGGCGGGGGGGAACCGCGGCGAGGCGGGGGCCGGGGCTTGTTGCTAGGTCCGTCGGGCGGCGCGGAGGGGTTCCCCTTGTTGCTAGGCAGACCCTCGGCGAAGGCCCAACCCCGGGTTTCTCTTCCTTCTTCCTCAGCCTTCTGGCGCTTCGAGCGCTCCGCTCGGCCTCGGCACACTTCACCCGCCTGTTTGGGATCGTTGGCTCAGACGAGTCCCCGTCTTGGCAAGGACGCAATTTTTTCTCCAGATGCACCGGACAGTTATGATTTCTTCACATCAGCGCTGCCAACCATCCCACGCAAAAACCCCCTCAAGTCCACTGAAAAATTCCCCAAATGAGTTTGATTCCAAAAGATACTATACCCATTTGAGAAAAACGCGAAAAACCATAACGACCTGAAAAACTTCCTAAACGAATGTAATTTTTTTCATAATTTTCTAGATTATAGGTAATAAATATTATTTGAAAAAAGGTTTGGTTCAAAGTTTAAAATAATTGTGAACGAAATTTAAAATTTCAGATTTATGGGTATAGTACTTTTTGAAACAAAACGTGGCGTTTAGTACTTTTTGAAATCAAACGAAGTGGATATGAACCCGTTTTTTTTAAGGGGTTATGTGTCATTTACGAAACTTCCGGGAAAACGCAAAAAACTGTCCCAAGTCGTCAAAACGATCAAAACATCCCATTTTTTTGAAATATTCCGATACAGTTAAATACTACAATGCTCCAGATTTTTTCAGCAAGGGGAAGTGTATCAAATTGCAATTTGAAATGCTCTCACATACCCCTTGAAAAAAAATTGATTTTTCAGGACTGAAATCATTTAAATAAACAGCTTTATTCATTGAATGAAACATATTTTGATGCAAATATGTACATAAAACATCATAACATAAAAGATGTATATGATCAGTTTATTCAAAATCAAAATCCAATCAACCAAAATCAAAATTTCCACTCGCGTTTTACGTTTCAGACCTTCCTGAACAATTTTGGTTCCGTGTTTGTCTGTCTGTCTGCCATGAAATCCTTTCCATAGCCATAACTTCTACATTTCTCATCCGATTTTGATGAAATTTTCAGGGATTGTGCGGGTGGGGGTGGAGATGGTCCCCTATGAAAAGCATTACCCCTGGACTGATAGTAGCCGCTGCACATGCGCAAACGTGAAATCCTTGCAACGTCTATATTTCTCATCTGATTTGGATAAAATTTTCAGGAATTATGCAAGTTTTGATGATGATGGCCCCCAATGAAAATCATGGCCCCCAAATTGAAAGTATCTTATGCACATGCGTAAACGTGAAATTCTTGTAACAGCCATAACTTCTACATTTTGCAACAATATTCAGATATTGTGCGGGTTGACGTGTAGATGGTCCCCTATGAGGGTAGTGGAAGGTACTTGGAGATTGATATTTTGAGATTAACTACTATGCATCTGGTCATCTATATAGACGGGTTATGGAACGAGGAAGTGCCACACCCACTTGGAATTGTTGTCTTAGTTTGGGCGAAATGGAGATTCAAAAGGAAGTGATTTCGGTTAATTATTTTCAATAACAAAGCCTAGGAATCGGCCAAGAAACAAAAATTAACCCCCTCCCTTTACCGACATATTAATTATTATAAACCAACCTAAAAGTTTATTATTTGAGTCTCGAAACTCCTCGTCGACCACATAGCGAGTAAGTTCTTTTTTTGAAAGGGGTTATGTGGCTCACATAGCCCCTTTCCAAAGACATCGGAAATTTCAACCAGTTTTTTCGATGGGAAGCGTCAATGATACGAGGTTCCTTTTAATCGCAATCGATGCAACCAAGTATGGAGACCCAGAGAATAAAAAAAAGTGAAAATGGCCGAAAATGTCACATAGCCCCTTAAAAAAAAAACGGGTTCATATAGTACTTTTTGGAATCAAACGAAGTGGATATAGTAAGTTTTGAAACAAAACGGCCATTGTGACCGCCTTTGTCCTGGATATAGTGCCTTTTGAAATTAAACAGAATATTCATGCTAGTTTTTCAGGGGACTAGATTATCTTTTGCGCCAAAACGATCGCCTTTTTGTGAAGAACTACCCCCCTGAAACCCTGGGAAAGTGGTAACTCAATTTCGATAAAAATGGTCTTTAGCACCTTTAGGAATCAAACTCCTCAAATACCCCGCGAATATGGGTGACTGGTGAACCAGATTAGTCACAAAAAATTCACGTGGGTCATTCTCAGGAAAACGCGAAAACTGACCACCTCGTCAAGAAAAATCGAATAGTTGGTTGGGGCTCAATTTTGATTCATTATTTTCTACGATAAACCTTTAGAATCGAGCAAGAATTTTTTAAACCCTCCTCCAAATTCCGTCGTTTATCTGGAAAAAGTTATCTAGTCCATTTTCTGGTGAAATTGAGTTCTTGGCATCAATACTCGTCTAGAACTCACCTCCATGACAGTACAGCATGTCGTTGAGTACTTGATAGAGGATATTATCGTGGTTCAAATCCGAAGATCTAATAGGTAAACTCAATGAGGAATTTTTGACCCCAAAATTGGATTCAGCACCTCGAAAAACCTCCTACGGCAAACTTTCAGCCCGTACTTCCTAATTTAAGAGTAAGCAAAACAGTGTAGAAAATTTGAACGTTTAAAAAAACCGGGAGGATGACGTCAACCAGGAATAGTTCATGAACGGCCGCTTGAAGCGCTGAGATCGTGAAATGTCACTCGGAATATTCCTCAGAGGCAACATTTCACAAAACAGAAAAGATCAAAATTGAAGAAACTGAAGAGAAAAAATAGAAAAAGCAAGATGGAGAAAATTAGGTTTCCCCTGTTTTTGTTTGATAACTTTCCTCTTAGATAACACGATTTCGTCGTTCCATCGGGCAACACTGGGAGGAGACGGCGATCCAAACAGCCAATCAGCGAGCGTTCCCGCTTCACGTTGAAGAGGTCCGTTTTCCCGGTTATTTTTTGAAATTATAAATTTTGATTGTCACCCAAAAATAACAGGAGACTAGGGGTGTGTCGGTCCAGGTATTTCCCTGGAACGGTTCCAACGGTTACGGTGACAAAGATGTAACCGTTCCAAATTACCGGTACAGTTCCATTACCAGTACAGGCGATCAAATCCCAATCACACGGCATGGATGAAGCAGACAGTCAAATCCCTATCGTCCTTCTTCCATGCAATACAATAGCATCATTTTCCTTGACAATTCGCTAAAAGGAAGGAATTTGAACAAGTGTTACAAAAGAGGCAATTCATCATAAATAATAGTTACCAAACAATTCAAGGAAAGAATAATGACGGTGCAGTTTAATAACTTAACATGACAATAATAAATTAATAATACTGGAGACAACTTCCATGCTAACCAGTCCAGAGGATAACTTCCCGCTCAAGAGCCATTCCATGAACCATTCTCAGTCCATGGAAGTAGTAAGGGCGCTTCCAGGTACAACATGGAACGGAACTGAGAACAAGATCCATGCTTACCGGTCCAGAGCCGTTGAACCATTCTCTATGATATCTTATCGGTCCGGTTCCATCCTTACCGGTCCAGTTCCATCCTCACCAATCAGAATGATCAGATTGATGAGATGATTGATCAGATCATTGTGATTGGTGAGGATGGAACTGGACCGATGGAAAAGATTCTCTTCCCGGTCCAGAGCTATTTCAAGATATCTTTTCAGTCTGTGGAACTGGACCGGTAAGGGTCGAGTTTTTGTCACTGCGTGGAACCGTTCCAACCTGATACTCGGTTCCACAGTCCCGGTACAGCTGTACCGACACACCTCTACAGGAGACTTATTTTTCGAAATCAACCCGATTTTCATCTATCACACCATTAACTATTCAGGAAAAATGCAAACAGAATTCGGTGAAATTCCTCATTCCACACACAGTGAACAGTTCCTGTTGATGGAACGGTTCCTTTGTTCCCCCAAATCACAACTCAGGGACTGCAACCCAGTCTCATTCCAGACATTGTTCTGTAAGTACCTACTTTCATACAAGGTCACTTCCCTTACCCTCGTGGTTCAAATCCGAAGATCTAATAGGTAAACTCTTTTGATACTTCTCCCCCTCACATACAGATACAAGCCTCATTAATTATGTGGTAATATACCTATTTATCTTTCCTAATTCAATTTATATCTTTCATGCATCATCCCTAGTCCTAGGTTGATCTCCACCAAGGAATATGTCGATACCTTAAAGCACAAAGCAGCTATGTCCAAAAACGGAGTTTTGAGAAAAATGAAAAAGAAATTATCACCAGTGCACAATTCCTAAAATAATGGCCTATTACACTAAATTCTTTAATTTCCTCAATAAATTTTCAAGCTATTATCGTCAAGAAAACTCAATAATAGTTTTGTTGAATTTGAGTTTTTCTGAAATTATAAAAAAATAAAAAATGTGCTTTGAGGTATCGAAATGGGTTATAAGTACTATTTTTCCTGTTCGATTATCCGACAATCAAAAAATTTGATTTGGTCGCATCTACCTTCGGAGTAGCTTCTTTGTGCTTTAAGGTATCGATGTATTCTAACGAAACGTACAGTTCGCTAGGGGTAGCATACAGCAACGATTAAATTATCCTCATTAATTAATCAATAAATTTATCCTCAAAAACTGAATTCGCACATTGTATGTTGATTGTGCGCCTCAACACGGGCTTTTCTTCGTATGTCCCATGAAATATAATGCTCCTATTGAGCGAAGTAGAAAGTGTTACGTTTGATAAGTATACGTGTACGTTTGGCGCCCGTTTCACACCCTCGTGAAAAAAACCTCTTTGACGAATGAAAGTTTCGCCGGTGATTCAAGGGGGGAAAAACAAAAGGATAAAGAGGAAAAGGTGTCTGCTCTTTCATCAGGACGGACATGGAAGGTGTGGGAGCGACCAACTCGAGTTGAATCGGGAGAGCAACAACAACCGTGGAGAGATCAAAGGACGAACGGAAGGAGGGAAGACGTAAAGACTCGACTAGTACGAATGAAGGTAGAAAAAAAAATCTTGCAACGAAAACTGTTCGGTGCAATGGCAAAACTACTTTCCTCTGCATCACCAAAAAATTGATATTTCTTAGGGTTTGCTGTAGGGCATCCGATACAGCACCGATCCCAACACAGCTGTACGCTGATTGCTATCGTGATCTTGAAAATCAAATAAAATCACGACATTGAGTCAAGTGTCAAAAACTCAAAATTATCAAATTTCCAGGAAAGCAGTTCAGCGATGCTCTGCATATGGAAACCCGGAAAATGTCATGGATTTCGGACAAAATGGCGATTGTAGGGTAAGACTGTGGTAATTATAAACGATATTTTGAAATTGTTAATTCTACTTCTCCTATATTCATGAGGTAATTAACAGAGGCAAATCAAGGCAGCCAGTCATAAAGAAGTTCCAAAAATCATAATGTAGGTCCTGGGAACCAAACAAAATTCAGAAAATCGTGACATTTTCGAGAAGCTGATATTTTTGGGAATTTTCCTCCGCCGAAAGACATTCAAGACGAAATGATTTTCTCAAGATGCAGAACATGACGAAGAGTTAATTTCGAGATTTGATTGTCTTGACTAACGTTGACCCGAACTTCACAAACGACTTTTCATTCCCGTTAATAAAGAATAATAAAAATAATCACTTTGTTTTTCGACATTCGAGTTACATTTCAATGAACCAGATCGCAGAAGTGAGAATTAGGGCTGCGACATCGATGTCGATGTTTTAAAAACATCGATGTTTTTCTCTAAACATCGAAGTTTTGTGTCCGATGTTTTACTTGCGATTCTATCGATGTTTCTTATTTAACTATTGTTTGGTTGTGACCATGGGAGCTGCTTCACTTGTCGCTTCTAGGTGGGTGAGTTCGGTGGGGCTCACGTGAATTGGCTTCACGTGATTTCTTTGTTTCTAGTTTAATCAGTTGAGACGAAATTACTGGGGAATAGAAAGTTATTTCAAGTAGGAATGGCATATCAAATCAAATATATCGATATACTGATCAAATGATATATCGTCAATGAGATATCGATACCTTCGATATATAGGAGAAAATGTATCGATATTTCGATATATCGGAATATTTACTAGGAAAAATGTGTTGAAGTAAGTAGGTGAATTAAATCGTTTAAAATATTACAAACATAATTTAGGAAGACATCGAAAGTTTTACTTGGAAACTCCGGTTGAAGTTAGCTTTTAACCTACTTGAAAAGTTTTACTGGGTATGAATTACACTAGATTACAAAATTTAGGGGTGGTCTGGCTGCCTCGTTCTTTCACCACTTTTCTTATGGTATTTGGTGCGCTGAATCCGAATCTGACGTCAGTTTTTTTTGTTTACGTCGGATTTTCAAGATATAGCTAGTTTTAAGATTTTTCTAGTTCTCACTTTTCTTCATTTTTTAGTGAAAACTCATCTTGCTCAAATCTCCTCAAAAAGTACTCAGACTTATACGAAATTTCATGTAGAACCCGAATATGTACTTAGTTTTTAAGTAAAACTGTGTTAAACCCCCTATTTTCCACAAAACGTATCAAAAAACACCGGTTCTGAACGTTTTTTCTTCGGGTTTTCCCTTACATTTTGCCACTTGAAAAAAAAATTAAGGCTAAAAAAAAATTTCTCGGGCCTTTACTTTGTAGAAGGGACACCCCAGAGGAGAATGAGACCAATCGCAGCCTCCTAAACCCATTAACATCGAAGGAATTAGCTTTTTCATGGCACTGAGATGAAAATTCACAAAAACCGTTAATTAGTTTTTCGAGATAAGTATGTGCGTTCCTAAATCTGTTTTACACAAATGGATTTTCCTTTCTTCTACATTTTTTATGCTTGTTACCTATTAAGAGTAAGATCGAAAATATGTACTCAAAGGGGGAGTAAATCATAATTGAGAAACTCTTGTTTTGTTGAGTGATTTCAATTCAGTTTTACAAACGAAACACAATAAACTGCAGAAAAGTTAACGGTGTAAATCTGTTTCATGAAGGCTCAGATGAATCAAAAGTTCGTAAAATGTTTGGTTATTCCTCCACCTCAGAGGTTTCATCGCCGGAATCTATGTAGAGAAAACTTCGCCGCCTGAGGTAAATCTCTTTTTAAGGTCCACCATCATGTGAACTTCCCAATACCCTTTGTACCGTTCTTCCATGGTTTTATATCTTGGTGGAACCTCTGAGGTGGAGGAATAACCAAACATTTTACCAACTTTTGATTCATCTGAGCCTTCATGAAACAGATTTACACCGTTAACTTTTCTGCAGTTTATTGTGTTTCGTTTGTAAAACTGAATTAAAATCACTCAACAAAACAAGAGTTTCCCAATTATGATTTACTCCCCCTTTGAGTACCTATTTTCGATCTTACTCTTAATAGGTGACAAGCATAAAAAATGTAGAAGAAAGGAAAATCCATTTGTGTAAAACAGATTTAGGAACGCACATACTTATCTCGAAAAACTAATTAACGGTTTTTGTGAATTTTCATCTCAGTGCCATGAAAAAGCTCATTCCTTCGATGTTAATGGGTTTAGGAGGCTGCGATTGGTCTCATTCTCCTCTGGGGTGTCCCTTCTACAAAGTAAAGGCCCGAGAAAATTTTTTTTAGCCTTAATTTTTTTTTTCAAGTGGCAAAATGTAAGGGAAAACCCGAAGAAAAAACGTTGAGAACCGGTGTTTTTTGATACGTTTTGTGGAAAATAGAGGGTTTAACACAGTTTTACTTAAAAACTAAGTACATATTCGGATTCTACATGAAATTTCGTATAAGTCTGAGTACTTTTTGAGGAGATTTGAGCAAGATGAGTTTTCACTAAAAAATAAAGAAAAGTGAGAACTAGAAAAATCTTAAAACTAGCTACTTATATCTTGAAAATCCGACGTGAACAAAAAAAACTGACGTCAGATTCGGATTCAGCGCGCCAAATACCATAAGAAAAGTGGTGAAAGAACGAGGCAGCCAGACCATCCCTAAATTTTGTAATCTAGTGTTATCGAAATTCGTAGTTTTAAAACAGAAACATATTGTTTAGTAATGCATGCATTCCAGGGGACGTCCCATTGGATAAGCATTAGATCAGTTTAACCAGTTGTTAAGAGATAAAACTGTTTCACTCGATGTAATTTATTTATTACTTTAGGCAAGAAATACTGACCCCCCACCCCCATCATTATCCACCTTAACATTTCTAGCGGCATGGGAGCCTCGAATCTGAAGAGCATTTTAAAATCCATGATCTACGATACCCAACATGCGAATTCGAGTTCACCCCCCCCCCCCCACCTCCCCAATGCCAACAATGGTGCCAGTCTGGCACCAAAGCGGAAATACGTCGTAACATTGAACTTTCATCTGTTAGTTTTGGTAGGCAGTCCGTCAAAGTTCACATCCGTATTCAAGGTGAAACACAAAAAAAAACACGAAATAAGCGGTTTATGGCATCATGGCACCATGGTGGCACCACTATTAGTTCCATGGTGGTACAGAGAATAATTCATGAAAATCCGGAGGTATAATGAGAATTTTTCCTCAATTTCAAAGCTTGGGTACATTTAGTAAGCAGTAAAGGAACCGAAATATTGAAAAATCGGATATTTTGTGAATATTATCCCCCCACTCACCCCCTCCCCTTGCGAATTTTGGTACTCTGGTAAAATCATGTACAACTCGGAAGTTATTTGAGTCAAAAAAAAAAAAAGAAACACGCAAATCGGTTGGAAATTGAGGCCTGGGCAGAGTTTACAAGATTATGCACGCAAACGCACGTTTTTTAAGCATTAAACCCCCCTTTCCCCCTCTTAAAAAGCAAAATCCAAAATTCCGGCGCCGTAGTGCACAACTAGAAAGTATTCCGCGTCAAACGAAAAAAGAACCACGAAAATCGTTTGAGAACTAAGGCCTGGGCAGAGTACACAAGATTATGCCCAAAAACGCACGTTTTTCGAGCATTAACCCCCCCTTTCCTCCCCTTAAAAGGCAAAATTCGAAATTCCGGCGACGTAGTGCACAACTAGATAGTTTTCCGCGACGAACAAAAAAAGAACCAGGAAAATCGGTTGAGAACTAAGGCCTGTGCAGAGTACACAAGATTTTGTTACACACACACACATACACACACACACACACACACACACACACACACACACACACACACAGACATACACCTATGGTTTTTTTCGCGGATTTGGATTCAGAAAGGTCTAAAACGGATTACTGTGTGGTTATTTTTTTTTTCTGTTGAGTGTTGTCCAACTTCACCCCAGATCGATCGCATAAGGACGCCCAAGTCTTACTGTGGGACGTCCTAAAAAATGCGAAAATGTCATGGTTTCAGAGCGAGGGTTTTTTTGGGGTTACACATTTGGGGATAAAACTACTTTCAGAGGTTCCAACAACGTATAAAATATCGTAGATACCCTCGCCATTGCAATGTTAAATTTATAAATTGACTAGGTCTTTATACTGTGGGCATGGTCTTCCAAAATTGAAAAATAATGAATTGTTGGGAAAACCTGCTTCACTTCGTATAGAAGGTACCTAGTTTTAGTCTGGACGTGGCTCCATTATTTTGGCTCAAGTCAAATAAGTGTAAACCATTCATGTACACCATGTTTGAGCTGAAGTCATCATTATGAAATCAAGCCATCACGTAGGTACCTAGAAAATTTAGAATAAAATTACTTGATGTTTTACACATATACTTGTGTCCCTTCTCATTCATTAATTAATTTAATATTAGTAAAATTAGTATTAGTAAAATTAGTAAAAATTATTATCGGTAGATATATCGATATTGACCGATAATATCGGTTCTCTTATCAATATATCGTTGCCATCCCTAATTTCAAGTCTGACGATTCTCCAACTATGTCATTTTTTCTAGGAAAAATTAGATATCCAGTGTAAAAAGAATTTTTGTTCGACTTTGTGTCTCTCATGTTTATATTTAAAAAAAGATAATGGGTCTAATTATTGGTGAGATATTATTCCTTTTTCCAAGTTCAAATTCTTTTCCAAAATTCCACTCAGTCGCAGCCCTACTGAGAATCACATTGTATCCTTTTTGCGAGATGAAGATAAATTGAGCGACAGTGTAGCCAAAAGGTTGTCATTTTTAAGTGTAAAACGAAGTGGAACACCATGGAACTGTCGGATTTTCAAGTATCCATGAGAAAAACGAACTTCAGAGCGTCGGTATCCATGGCAACCATGAAGTTCATCAAGGTTAATGAATAATCGATTCTATCAAGGTAACCGAATTCCGAAATTGTTTTTTGAACGCTCATTTATTTAACCCCAAGGTTGAACCAAACTCGATTTTCACAATACGGTTACGAAACTATCAAGGTTACTGATTTTTTTGAACCGGCCCTTAGGCAGACAATATTGCTTCCGAGTCTACCAAGGTAACGGAAGCTTTGTTTTCACTTTTCAAAGTTGAAAAAAAAATTGAAATTCCCGCTCGCGTTTTACGTTTCAGACCTTTCTGAACAATAATTTTGGTTCCGTGTCTGTCTGTCTGCCATGAAATCCTTGCCACAGCCATAACTTCTACAATACTCATCAGATTTCGATGAAATTGTCTGGGATTGTGCGGGTCGGCGTGTAGATGGTCCCCTATGAAAATCATTACTCCCGAACTGCTAGTTGCCATTGCGCATGCGCAAACGTATATTTCCTCATAAATTCTGTTTTCCAACAAAATTTAGAGATTGTGCGGGTTGACGTGTAGATGGTCCCCTATGAGGGTAGCGCAAGGTATTTAGAGACTGATGTTTTGAGATCAACTACCATGTATCGGATCATCTACACAATCGGGTTATGAATACGAGGAAGCTACGTGCCACGCCCACTTGTTTTTTTCAGGTGTAGATAGTAAAATCATCACCTAAAACCGAGCAAGGCTGATACTCGAAAGGTCAAAGTTCGTTTATATAAATAAAACCCTTAGTTCGCTCGTTAAGGCGCGAGATGATATTATTAGCAATAAGGGGGAACCAGGCTGGAATAGTTCCAGGAGGCCCGCTAGAATTATCGAACCGCTCAACGTTAGTTAAGACAATCAAATCTCGAAATTAACTCTTCATCAGGTTCTGCTTCTTGTGTTGGTAATTTTTTCGGACTGATGAAATCCCCTTGATAAGTAGTCAGTTTCATGCTCCATTTTCTCAGCTTCTATTCAACCTATCACCCTATTTTTTATTTTATTATTATTATTATTATTTTTTTTATAAGTATATTTTTCTGAAGAAAAGAAGCCAACGGAATTTCCGAATGATGACTATGAAAAATTTCAGGGAGTTTGAAAAAAAAACTTCAAGTTTAGGCTTAGAATCTTCGAAAAACAGTTAAACTTAAAATTGAGGCTCGTTTTTCAGGAAACGCCACTTTGGTTTATTATTTTCAATAATGAACCTTTGGAATCGACCAAGAAAAAAAAAATTTTAACACCCCCTCAAAATTTGATGGTTTACGTTTCAAGGTATGTAGAATCCAAAAATCGAATAAAAATTTGGCCGTCCGTCCGCCGTCCGCCGTACGCGGCACTTTTGCCCCTTAGCATTGACCAATTTTGATGAAATTTGGTATGTAGGCTCAATTTGGGGCCTAGTTGTGTCCCGAAGATTTTGGTTGATGTAGGTCACTTCTAAGGGTTCCAAAATGAATTTTGAAATTTTGAAAACGCCCTAACTCAAAAATTTTGATATAAAGGTATTGTTTTTCCTTCAATTTAAGATTCTGTAGAATTTTTAGAATTTTTTGAGACCACGCGGAGCTCTGTAAGTCAAACCGTTCGCTCACTACGAGAATTTAAAGTTTGGACGTACGATAAGTCAGAAACACGAGTGTGAATCGCAAAAGTGGCCTAATCGCCTTTCAAGTGTTAGCCGACCGAAATGCGATCAATGTTTTTCTTCATGTTTGATGGTTGGTGGCTTTGCAGACGAGTGATCTATATAAAAATAATAAACCATTGTGTAATAATTTGCAGCGTTTTTTGAAGTTATTATTGTTCCCTCCTGATGTCGTAAAATATCGCAGGCTTCAACTCACTTCATATTTTTCATATCTATTTTTTTAGATGTCTGTATCCATGGCTTGGAAAGATAAGAAAGAAGTAGAAGAGGAAAACTCATCAGTTTTGTTTACTTCTTGATTTTGTTGTGATTTCGCCGCGTTTTGTGTTTTTGTTGAATTCTCTCTCTCTCTCTCTCTCTCTCTCTCTCTCTCTCTCTCTTAATTTTTACAATGACACGTTCAAAAAATCGAAAAAATGCCTCAACGAACATATTATCGGATTGAAATACTTGAAGTTATCCACAACGAAGTCATTCTTGCCGAATTACAGCAAGAAAATCAATATTTATTCGGCAAAAAAATTCGATATTTTTTCTGCCCTCATCATCAAGCAAGACGCTTCTCCTTATAAAATCCTCAACCAAATGGACTCAAAAATATACAAAAGAAGAAGGATGAGGAAAGCGGAAGCACCGAGGAAATATATGCTGAAATAGAAGGCAATAATCGATCTTTTATACGGACGAGGGCGTCCCAGAGCTGTCCTCCTGGGCGAGCCGTTCTATGTTCACAGAATGTTTTTACCCACTTCCCCTTGATATTTTTTAAAATTTCTTCTCGCAACTTATTCCCTATATAATGTATTTTAATAAACATTTTTTATCTAAAAATCGATTTGAGGAAAATTCATTAAAATATTAGCTTCTCGAAAATGTCACGATTTTCTGCATTTTGATGGTTGCCAGGACCCACATTATGATATTTCGAACTTCTTCACGATTGGCTGCCTTGATTTGTCTCTGTTATTTACCTCATGAATATAGGAGAAGTAGAATCAACAAATTCAAAATATCGTTTATAACTTTCACTATCTGACCCTACAGCCATTTTGTCCGAAATCCCAGACTTGTTCTAGGTTTCCATATGTAGAGCATCGCTGAACTCCTTTCCTGGAAAGACCTTGAATTTGAGTATGTGACAATTTACTCAATGTTGTAATTTTATTCGATTTTCAAGATCACGACAGCAATCAGTTCTTTTATCAGTTGGAAGAAGTCACAATGTCGGTTTTGTAAAAGTTGACTTTTCACTCTTCCCCTCTTTCAAGATAATTTCAAGACGTTAACTGCTTCCTCGTTCCGTTATCGGGAGAACTAATCTTCATCGGTGAACGCAGCCATCTCAGTTGACGCTTCTTAAACAACGGAGTGCTAGAGAGCTAATAGTCGAAAAGACCGCCTCAACTTCTGCGAGAAGAAAATAGAAAAGAGATAAGATTCATTACACTTTGCAAGTTTGCCACGGGGCTTTAACCGAGATAACATCCATTACTTTCCAAGTCGCAAATGGTTTTTACACCGTCTCAACAATATTGCGACGATTCGCGGGTGAAAAGTTGTTCTTTTCCCGGCCGTAATCAAACCATTCTAGTCCGATTCGTTCATTTATTCCTGTCTGGTTTAAGAAATAAATCGAGGAAAACGGAAAGTCGAGAATAATGGTGAATTAGTGCGGGGGTTTGATGGATCGATTCGAGGCGGAATTGTAAGATTTCAAGAGATTCCTCGGCGAACAGGTGCTGTTGGTTTCATTCGATTCAGCCATACAATGGGGTATTTCGGTCAATTTTTTTTATTTATTTTTTTCAAAAGAGTATGGCTCAGGAATAACGGTAATCGGGTCTGTTCGTCGAGAAAATGTTTTTAAAAAATCAGAGAAGCTAAGGAAAGTTGAAGATTTGAATGGTGTGACGTAGCTAGCCAATCGTGACGTAGCTAGCCAACTGTCTTTGAAAAAGTATCCATGCACAGAAACCCCTCTTGGATACTACAACATTCTACTCACACACGCGCGCGGGGCTGTCCGCGGCGTAGTCCTTGCCTAGTGTGTGTGCATTTATAGCGGCCCGCCTTTTTCAAACGTGTAATCTCTTTAATTAATTTTTCTACCACATGTTATAGTATCATTGGGCTAATAGTTGGTGTATATAGGTTTTCAAGGGTGCTGAATCCAAATTTGAGGTCAAAAACCTGAATTTCCGACCCACCGAAATACCCCATTGCTTTGATGCGAAAGAAGGGAATTTCAATCACAAGCGTAGACACCCCGTATTTTTTGAAAAATCAAAGCCTAGAAACACAAAAAAATAATCGAATTTTCAAAGAAAAATTCCAACCGATTTTTATCATTTTTTGACTTCAAAAACCTCAAAACATTCTGTACATGTCTTAGCGTACAAACTCATATAGAATAGACTTTTACGGTTTTACGGTAAAGAGTAAAACGCCAGTCGTTATTTATTTTCATTTATTATAAAATGGTCTTTCCCGGAGCAGGACACTGATGAAGTACCAGTAGTACCTACACAACAGAAACAATGGGGTATTTGCATATTTTGATAAATTTGTGTGTGAAGTGAATCTCTATTGAATAACACCTTTGAAAGGAAAACTCCCAGAGCGCTTAATAAAAAAATTTACTATCTTTCAAAAAACGGGGTTTTTGGATTGAAACGGAAAGGAGGGGATGGGAGGTTTTTCGTGTTCAAAAACAAATTTTTTCTCCTAAATTCGATCGTAAAAATTGTTGATTTTACCATTGGAAAGCTGAGATTATTGCGCAATTTTTGATATGGGGAAAAAATTCTATCTACCAAGAGAAAAAATGGAAAATTTTCCCAATTTGATAAAAAATACTCGTACTTTACGAATTGATGATTGACTCCAATTTGCTTTTCGTAGGTATTAGAAAGATGAGAAATTTGACGCCTTTCCCAACGGTGCCCTTATTTTTATGCTGCATTAAGGTAGTTATGGTAATTTTAGTGACATAACGTAATAACAATTATACGTAGGTAAGACAATAATAAAAATAATGGAAAAAAGAAAAATTGAGGGGTTATAAAGGAAATGGTAGAGAAATCTTCTTACTTAAATTGAGAGAGAAAAATATTTATTGGACATTTTAGAAGGGGAAAAGTCGGACAAGGGATCTAATAGTTGTCAAAACGTGAGGGATTTGGAAAAAGAAACATTTATTTGCAAAAAATTCAAATTTGTAAGCCAAAATTCAAATTGTTATACCAAAAGTTCAAATTGAGTACTTAATTAAAATTTCAAATCGGCAAGCTAAAAGTTCGAATTGTTATGACAAAAGTTCAAAGTAGTATGCCAAAAGATCTAACTGAGTAACTAACCCAAAGTTCAAATTGGTAGGCCAAAGGTTCAAAGTGAGTAATTGACCAAAAGTTAAAATTGGCTGGTCAAAAATTCAAAATGAGTATTTGAACAAAAGTTTAAATTAGGTTGTCAAAATTTCAAATTGTTATGCCAAAAATTCAAAGTGGTATCCCGACAATTCAAGATGGTAGGCCAAAATTTCAAATTGAGTATTTGACCAACAGTTTAAATTGGGTTGCCAAAATTTCTTACTTAAATTAGTTGTATGTTTGCGGTCCTCAACATGGGACATGCTGTTTACGCGCGGGAGAAAAAAAGGCGCCGCCCACGAAATGTCCGCCTCGAGCGAAGTCGTCTCCTACAAGTCTGCCGCCAGCAGGGTTAACCCGCCGCCCGTTTCCAGGGTTAACCTCCCACCAAACACCCCCCTTTCAAATTCGTAAATCAAGGGGACAAGAATTCATCCAAGTGGGTGCGGCACATAGCTTCCTCTTATTCATAACACGTTCAAGTAAATGATTCGATGCAGAGTGGATAATCACCATACCTGTAACCTCCAAGTACCTTCTAAATTTGATGAACACATCTCAAAGAATGTCCCAAATCACTACTGTTCTTAAAACATTTAACACGAGGCCGAAGAAGTTGGGAAAAAACGAACCTAATCTCCTAATGTTGGGTATGAGTGGGAAGTGGGATGGTATTCATGCTGAGAAAAATTCTTCGAAATGAAACCCTTTCGAACTTGGCCCTTTGAAGTCCAACATCCTATGAAGGTTCTTGGAAATTTACTGGACGATCCAGCCACTCTGTTTATCACAATGCAAGCATCCGCGTCATGCAGGCTTTTTGGAAAGGGGAGCATCCATTTATCAACCGAATTTCAGCTTCTTGGGGCAACCAGATGCAAATTTAGCAAATTTAGACGACTCAGCCATAATTGAAAAACAAAGAAACCATGTAAAACATACCAACGCAGAAATGTAGTTGGCGACAAAATTTTGGATTGACCCCAGCAATAAGACAAAAAATTAATGTTTCCATAATCGAAATTTTCACGTTTATTTTGCGTTCCAGAGCAACACGAACGAGCGTTTTCCAAGTTTTGTTTCAATGAATTTTTCAGAATTCAAGCAGGAAGAACATCAAGACGGTCCCCTATGAATTTCATCAACATCGGGAGCGTATGAGCTCGCACAAACTTGATATCACCCAAACAACAATTTTCTCACGATCTTATTCCCCGATTTATCCAAATTTCGAGGCTATTTAGCGCTCAAGAAGAATGAACGTTCATCACATCAAATGAAACGGTGATGAAATAATCACCGTTAGAGGTTCGGAGCTTCGGGAAGGCGTTACATAACGGAAATCCTGGTAGGCGTCTAAAAAGAAAATAATAAATATAGAACTGGCACAGATTCAAAGGAGCGATCGACCTTGGAGCCGAGCATTTCGAGAAAACGACAAATACCTCAGAGCGGTCACCGAGCGATCCGGAAACGATTGCACCTCATAACGGTTTACATTGCGAACTCGGCTAGCAGGTCATCACAAACACCGCGACAGAACTTCGGCAACAAAACTCGAAAATGAATTGACGAATTTCGAATAATCTCATTTGATGGTCGGAAAAACCATAAAATATGACGAAAATACCACAACGTCATAAAACCGCTTTTTGGTTTATATAATTTATAAACTATTACTAATACATAAACATTATTTATGAACCTTTGCAATCGACCAAGAAAAAATGTATCCTCTCCCCCCCCCCCCAAAAAAAATTTGAAAATTTGTTGGTTCTTGCGTTTCAAGGTAAGTAGAATCCGAAAATTGAATAAAAACTCTGCAAATTAATACATTAAGGTTTATTATTTTCTGTATAATCGCTTCACAATCGAGTTTATTTTGAAGAATTCAACGATTCACACTCAATTCAAAGAAATAATGAAATAAATTACGACGATTAAACAACAAAAAATTTTGAGTTGGTTAAAAAAAATGTTCTTGGTTGTTTCGGTAGGTTTGTTATTGAAAATGATAAACCAAAACTTTGGAGTCCGTCCGCCGAAACCCGGCAATTCGATGCGATAAAAATTACCGGCAATTCCACAATTTTTCCCTCTTTTCTTTGAAAGTTGGGTAATTAATTGCCCGGAGTTGCTCAACTTTTTTCAACTGTATATTGGATGGATATCGAATCATTTTGTATAACAACATAATAACAACAGTTATTTATTTCTTCACAATTTGGTATTTGAAGGGCCATAGGCTGAATAATCTATACCCAGAATATTTTACGTTCGAGTTATATTCTATACTCTCCTGGAAAGGAGAAAATTGTGAATAATTCACAAGAAAATGTGTTTTTATACATTTGAATCCATCGTTGCAAAAAGTATAAATCAACCAATTGTATTTCCTGGTGAATTCTTTGAATTCTCCTTCCTCCCTGTCTCTCCAAAAAATTTGCCAAAAACGAGCAATTGAAGCCTATTGGCGATGGACTTCAAAAGTTGCCGGCTTCACGACAACTCTCAACAATATGGAGCAACACCAGGCAATTATTGCCGGAGACTCCATCTATTTCTCAGTAGGGAAAAATTGCCGACGCAGGGAAAAAATTGGCCGAAGCTGCAATTCTCGTTTGAGCAATGATTGCCGTAAAAAGTTGCTCGTCTAAATTGACCTTTAGTTACCATCCACCAATTTTGATGAAATTTGGTATATGAGTTTACCTCATTGTGCCTCGAAGCTGCTGGTTGATGTCAGGCAGTTCTAAAGGTAGAAAAATAAGGGCTGAAATGTTTAAAACGCCCTAGCTCAAAAACTCTCGATATTAAGGTATAATTTTTTTGACATTTTAAAATAGGGTTGAATTTTTAGAGTCTAATGAGACCACCCAGAGTTCTGTAGGACCAACGTTCGTCCCCAACGATAACTTAAGGATTGGACTTGCGATAAATAAGAAACAAGTGAGAATAGCAAAAGAGGCCTAATCTGCGATAATGCGATCGTTGTTCGTTTCTTTGGGTTGTACTAAGTTTAGCTTCCTTAGCAACCAGTAATCAAATTTTCTAATGGAGGCACCCCCACTTTTTTTTCTCCTTCCAATTGAGTTTGAAGCAGTTATTTTCCCGAAATAAACTTTATTGTGAAGCAAGAATATGGTCGGTAGGTAGTGGCAAAGGTGCTGACTTCTATGCAGGCGGGTGACCTGTACAGAAAAATAATAGACCTTTGTGTAATAATTTGCAGCGTTTCTTGGATGGAAAGAACTCGTTCCCGAATGACCAACTTTTGACCATCGATTTAACAGGTTTCAGCGTTGTTTTCTTAGTAGGTTCGTTTTTGGCAAATTTTCGAAAAATGAAGCTATTGCAATAATCTCAAAATTTTTGAACAATTTCTTCATGTAAATCCGTTTTGGAACATTCTGAAACGTTTTCAAAAATTGAGGTAAAAAAACTTGTTCTATGATTTTTGTGCGGAAATTACCGTCGTAGTGGATAATGTATTCGGAATCAGCACACAATTTAGGTTAAAGGTGCAATTTCAGAAAATGAAAATTGTTCAAAAATTGTATAATATTCTCTAATGAAAAATGGGGTTTATTATTAATACTCAAAAACGTAATAATTCAACAATTACCGAGTGAGTACTCCAAGAGTTCATGGAGTAATGCATTTGGAATACTCAAATTATTGAAATATACCCTGTGCTTACATTATAACAGTATGGTTTAATAAAATCGAAAAAAAATTACAATTACAATTTACATGTGGGTACTCCATGAATCCTGAGACACGAGATGAATAATTTTCGATGTTTTGAAGCCTGATAATTCGTTTATTCATGTTGCGCCAATCGATCTCCCATAATTGGATTTCAACAAGGGAACATACTGGAAGTGTTTTGGTTTCTTATTTTCAATAATGAACCATTGGAATCGAGCAAATTCCAAGCAAATCCCCCCCCCCCACGTCATAAATTTGATGTTTTACGCTGTTGTTTTATGTTTTGAAACTTGACGGAGTTTTTGACATGGAAATGTCTTTTGGGGTCTAGGAATTTTTCGCGACACTCTTTTTTTGCCAAAAAAATGCATACCTGTAAACAAAACGCTGCAAATTATTACACAAAGGTTCATTATTTGTCTATATAGATCACTCGTCTACAAAGAACTTTGCCATTGTCACCACCAACCAACTTGAAGAAAAACTTCGATTGTATTTCGCTCAGCTAACATTTGAACGGGGATTAGGCCTCTTTTGCGATTCACACTCGTGTTTCTGATTTATCGTAACTCCAACCCTTAAATTCTCGTAGGGAGCGAACGGTTTGTCCTACAGGGCTCCGCGTGGTCTCAAAAAATTCTATACTCTCAAATTGATGGAAAAACAATACCTTTACATCAAAATTTTTTGAGTTAGGGCGTTTTCAAAATTGATTTTGGAACCCTTAGAAGTGACCTACATCAACCAAAATCTTCAGGGCACAACTAGACCCCAAATCGAGCCTACATACCAAATTTCATCAAAGTCGGTCAATGCTAAGCGGGGAAAGTGCCGCGTACGGCGTACGATTTTTGGATTCTACGTACCTTGAAACGTAAACCAACAAATTTTGAGGGGGGTTGAAAATTTGTTTTTCTTGGTTGATTCTAAAGGTTCATTATTGAATATAATAAACATATAGTCATAGCTACATATCGGTATCTATGAAGTTCTCTAGAATACTGCGATATATTACGTGCGATCGGAGAGTTTTCATTTTAGAAAAAAAATCTGTTTATTCATAGAAACAATGGATATATCCATGATCTATTATTTTTCTCTCTGAGGGAGAAATTTCACAATAAACTTGTTTACCTGTGGGGTCTTCCGTGCTGTTTGGAGTTGGTGACGTCATTAATGCCTTCAAATGTTTATTTCGCGACATGTTCACATGACATTTGTTAAAATAAATGTGGTAACGCTTTCTTGAGTCGTGAAGTGACGATCGGTCGCGAAGGAGCGGTATCAACCGTGACGGTCAAAAGTATCGGTCGGAAAAATAATGGAAATCTCCTGTTAATTATTATTAAATGATTAAAAAAAAACGAGTTGCCAGAGTGGCATAGTGGCCCAGTCTGATGCATATCATTCAATGTCAGTTACAGGGGGTCGAACCTTTTTTCAGAAATGAGTGATTCAAGGCAGAATCAACTAATTTAGAGGACTCAGAAGCAGCAAGAAGTTAGAAGACTGAACGAAAGTAAAACAGTTGGACAACTGAATACATTACAAGGCTCAGAAAGTGGAGTTAACCTGAAAGTGACGTCTGTGACAGCTTCACATCAGAATCACGGACTTATATAATAACAAGGAAAATATTGATATTCAATATTGATACTCAACTCCCTGTCATGTTCAGGTCGGATCAAGTCTTCATAACACTCTAAATCACAGGATTGCATTCGAAGAAGAAACATTTTCTCCCTTTTAAACTCAAATTATGCACGTAAACATGTTTAAAAATTGAGTGCATCATTGAAAAGCTAAGGTGTTTTTCTATAATTGGCAAAATATAATAAGTATGAATAAGCTCAAATTCTCGAATGACAATGAATGTAATAATACTCCCAGGTGTTACTTGATTTTTGCCTCATTTATCATATCTTTATTTTTTATGATATTTTTATGATTGGTTTATCAAAATCACTCCTTGATCTGTGTCAATAGATAATAAGAAACCCATAAAATCCTCATACTGGTTTGTATTGCGTACTCGGCTCACAGGTTATCACTAATGCCACAACAGAACTTCGGCAAAATTCGAAAATGAATTGATGAATTTCGAATGATCTCGTTTGATGGTAAGAAAAACCGTAAAATATTATGAAAATACTCATCACTATAGCTCGGCAATATATGCGAAATAAAACCTGAAAATATGCACGTAGATGCCCAATATATGCATTTGCACATATGCGCGAAAAAATCCGAAAATATGCCTTCAAAATATGCCCAAGATAGTTGAACGATTGAATAATAAGTGGGAAACAAAGTCTTTTCAGTACATAGCTACTTGTATTTATTCAATTTTTTTGTATGTACGTTTTTATACAAAATCATTTTATACAATTTTTACATTAGTTTTACTCAGTTTTTAGACAAAACATTTAATTGTTAAAATATGTTAGCTTGTACTACCAAGTGCTTTTCCAAATTTTCAGTTGTAAAAGATTTTCTCAAATCGTGCAATAATAGTTTCAAACGGGAGAAAGACCGCTCCACATTTGCTGAGACAATTGGTAGATATTTGAAAGACGCCACTTCTTGAGGAGTGTATGACCAATTGCTGGTGTTGGGTGAGTCGCCTTCCAACACTTTCGCCAACACGACAGTTTTCCAGCCGGGATTTCGTTTGAGTACACACTCTAATTTTTCTCGAATGGTTTTTCCGGGCCATGATAACGCCTCCTCATTAGAGGAAATAGCTGACAAAACTGTAAAATATGGCTTTTGTCAAGAAATGCCAATTATATGCACTTGAACCAAAAACTGTGAATATATGCAAATATATGCACGATAAATTTAAATTTGGAGCGACAAAATGGCTTGAATATGGCATATTTGGGCTCCTTAAAGCTTGGGCATATCGCAAAAAAAATATGCAAAATGCCGAGCCCTACTCATCACGTTATAAAACCTGGATGGGTAGAACTCGTTCCTGAATGACCAACTTTCGACAAAAACCAACTTTCAACTTTCAACTCGAAGACAATCGAATTTTCAAAGAAAATGAAGCTATTGTGATGGTCTCAACATTTGTAAAATTAAAATTTTGAAAAAAATCAGTATTGTAACATTCTGAAACGTTATCCGAAGTTTTACACTTTTTCATTTCGTAATCCCAGATAATAAATTAAGCTAGAAAGCATTTTAAAATGCGGCCTTTCGGGCCTCGTTAGGGGGCAAGCCCCCCCCCCCCCCCCCCCGGATGGTTACTACTTAGAGCCTTCGGCTAAAATTCAAGAAACATGGAACATGCTTCAGCCGTGTTATGTTTGTTTTCTGTGTCCTTTTACTAGGAATTTGTTGTCTGTTGTTTGAATTTAGCTCTTCATGGTGTAATACAAGTTTGCAAATGAGCTTCCTTACTCGCTCTTCCGTGGAATTAGACGATGACTCACTACTTTGTAAAGCAGTTTCAATCACAACAAAGGTCAGGTGTTTATTCACATCACAACTAAAAGTTCGCATTCTTAACAAAATCTCGCCTAGGTTACAAGATCCTTTGATTACATTCGTAAAAACCAACCTAACCAACAACATAAATATGATCCACTATCGATGTTGGTTTTTACCGCGAATGTTCTTCGTCCATATTTACAGTTGTTTTGGCAGTATATAATTTACGCATAAACTGAGGGTTTTTCAACGAGTGGCGAACGATTTTCGTAGGATGAAAACTAACTGCGAAACATTTCCCTGGAAACGGTTCGGCTGCAAGTGAAAATCATTCTTCTTTCGTTCCACGGTTTCGTCACGCTTTCGCCCAGTTATATGGTGGGCTAAAGCATGTTCCATGCTAAAATCGAAATTGGTGCCAAAATGTTCGTAATAACAAAACAAGGGGATGAGTTCGTTGGCCAGAATTTTTTGGCCACTCAAAGGAGTCTAACCAAAAATAGGGTCTAAAATCGCGATTTTGGCTGTTTTTGCGATTTTTATTGTCCTAACTATTAATATGTGGTACATTCGGAATCATCGTGAAATTTTCTATAAGATAACTGTTTAAAAAAATTTAAAAAATCATATATTTTTAGTGGAAATTACATATAAACATATCAATCTAGGTATGTTTTGTGAACATTATTATTATAATAATAATTATTACTATAATTATACTATAATTATTATAGTATATTTATATAAATATAGTATATTCAGATTGAGCACAAAATTTTCTATATCAATCCAATTTAAGAAATTAAAAATTGCCAATAAATTGTAAATATTGTTTTATACAGGGTGTCTACACTTCAGATGGGCATAACTTTAGGGTTCGACTCTACAAGGCATTTCCAACAAAAAATGTCTCTTGGCAATTTTCTTTCAACCCACTCAAAA
This sequence comes from Apolygus lucorum, assembly GCA_009739505.2. Classification (NCBI taxonomy): domain Eukaryota; kingdom Metazoa; phylum Arthropoda; class Insecta; order Hemiptera; family Miridae; genus Apolygus; species Apolygus lucorum. Next base: position 1,417,861 of record CM019183.2, read on the forward strand.
TTCCTTGTAAATTTACTAAGTAAAATTCACTTCGAAGTTTTTTTCGTGTTTTCGACCTTACGGCACTGATGTGGTCCTAACTCCCTTATTTCTCATGCAAATTCAAATCCGACTATAACGTTGGAAAGAGAGTTAAATTCCCAAGCTACCTAGTGCAAAACCAAAATCTTTCTGTAATAAAATAGTTTCAAACAATCAAGTCATAAAGCAAACTTTGATTTTTTTAAAATTTGACTTGACCAACGTTTTTACTCTGAATCCCCGCCCATTTCGATTGGAAGAGTAAACCAAGTTTGACTATCGAAAAATGTGTGTTTTACTAGAAAATCGAGTGTTTCACGCGGTATATGGTCACCCTCGATCTCAAGATGACTTGAAGATTTTGGTACCATTTCCTATGTAATTTTTTACGCTGAATCCAATGGTGATACTTCCGAATAATTCTAGACTGCTAGAAAGTGGATTTTTCGAAGATAAGTTTCGTTTTTCGTATATAAAATACGCATATGGTAGTGAGGGTAAAGTAACACCTTCCTACTCAATATAAACATCAACTTTCCAGCTGATTGATGTTTTTTTCGAGTAGAATGGTGTAACTATGTTTTCACAACCATATCCACGAATAATGCGTTTTTGATGTACAAAAAACGAAGGTTTTCTTCGAAAAATCCACTTTCTAGCAGTCAGAATTATTCGGAAGTATAACCATTGGATTCAGCGTAAAAAATTACATGGGAAATGATACAAAAATCTTTAAGTCATCTTGATATCGAGGGTGAAACACCGCGCGAAACATTCGATTTACTAGTAAAACACACGTTTTTCGGTATTCAAACTTGATTTAATCTTCCAATTTGAATTTTAAAAAGAAAAATTGATAGACCGTTGGAAAGCTGACAGTTTGAACATGGTTTTTTTCCGAATAGCGCCTATCGAAATAGCCAGGGATTCAGGGTAAAAACTTCGATTTAAATGAGTCATATTTCGAGAAAAAAATTTGAAGTTTGTTTTTTGACTTGATTTTTTAGAAATTGTTTATTGCTAAACGATATTGGTTTTACACTAGGTAGCTTAAAAATGTAATGCTATTTCCAAAGATATCCTCAAATTTGAATTTATTGGTACATATTAGGAGTTATGACAGTTTTAATGACGTAAGGTCGAAAACGCGAAAAAAAACTGAAGTGAAAAAAAAGAGGCATTTTGAGTGGGTTAAGAAAAAATTGCTAAGAGACATTTTTTGTTGTAAATACTTTGTAGAATCGAACCCTGATTTTATGCCCACATTAAGTGTAGACACCCTGTAAAAAAATGGGTACCGAGTGGGTACTCTATGGTTTTGTGGAGACGAGTAGAACATGAATATGAACTCTTAACATATTCAAAACATACTCCGTTCATGCAGTATGTTGGTATGGTGTACTGAAAATAGGAAACATTTATGGAAAATTAGGAGAGTATTGAAGGGTTTTTTACGTTTTTGACCAAGGGGTTGATTGTTTAATTTTAACGATTCATGCTATGGCCACATCCATAAATCTCTTAATAATTTCTTAACCATAGCTTCGAAAATTCTCTCAATAGCCTGCATTGACTGCATGAATGGACTTTATGCAGTATTGAATACGTAGCGTCTCCTAGTCATCAGTTGTAGACCTGATTATAAGGCATGATGATGTTTACAGCCTCGCAGGGAAGGCTGTTGACTCGAGTGTATCCTCGAACTCCGTTCCATTCGAAGGAACGTTACAGCTTTCGGCCCTAAAATTATTATATGGTAGAGTCTGAGGAGCCTCAGAGCCGTGAAAAAAGGGGAGGAAGACGTGCGTGCGCCCTTTTACAACCCCAACGAAAGCGAAAACCTCTCCTCATTTATGTATGAGCCTGGTGACATAATTTTGACCCAGTCCTCTCTTTCCTTCGAACTAGACGTTTTATCGAACTGTTTTGGTGGTCGAAGAGGGGTTGACCGAGTGTCTCGCGTTAGGATCGCGTGAGGTGCCGACCACTGGCCAGACTCGAATCTCTGGCCGGCGGGGGAGTTTCCTTTGACCGTCTGCTCGAGCGGCGCGACGGCTGGGAAACCCGGTTTTCTTCCGACTGCGCCACACAGACTTATGGGAGACCTTCCGTGATAGGAAAACACAAGTATCCTAGAGCTCGAAAAATGCCACCCGAGATGAGAAAGTGCGTTAGGTACATTTGCCTCTTAGAGAAGAACCACTGCCACCCAAATGCCTTCCAGGAACAATAATTCAATTATTGAAGATAAGATGTTGTGTTTATCAACCCACGGCATGCATAAACTGTCAAGTATCGGGAATGGGGTCATGGATTTTTAGTTTTCAATTTTAATGATGAGTTTTTGGTTTTTAGTTTTTGACAAAGTTGGAAACAATGAGAGTATGAGTTGGTGGATACACTCTCCTCACATGTAGCTGCTTTGAGTGAGATAATTGTTTTGTTCTTGTTTCGTATCCATTTGTTGATTAATTAGTAGCAAAATTTGTATATCTGTATTGATCTCAATAGGTAATTTAATTGAACTTGTTATGACTAGTGTATTTCTATTTCTTCCAGCTTCTGTTGCCTGAGTGTACGTATTGTATTTTTCAGGCCCTGATGAAGGAAATAAATTTTCCGAAAGCTCGGTAATAACAGCGTTTGTTGGATGACCCCATTCCCGATACTTGACAGTTTATACAATTGAAGACCCTCGGGTTCAAAGAGCCTAAGTGCCATCTCGGCAGTTTTTCGTTGTTTTGGTTAATTATTTTCAATAATAAACCAAGAACCAAGAACACACATTTTTTAACACCCCCTCAAAATTTGTTGGTTTACGTTTCAAGGTACGTAGAATCCAAAAATCGAATAAAAATTTGGCCGTCCGTCTGCCGTACGCCGCACAGTGGGGCCAAATGGCCAAAAAGCGGAAAAAAGTCATTATCTTTTGAACGAATTACTGTATTGTCTTGGGAATGGTTTCATTCGATTCCGAATACGAAAATACATTAGAAAAATATGTTTTCTGACGTTTAAATTTTATATTTTAGTACTAAATCTTGAATTTTGAAAAAAATAATGTTACTCAAAGTGGAAAAGCGTGTGAAAAAAACAGAAAAGCGGTTTTACAGGCGATGGGTGTGTGTTATTTTGTTCTTCTCTTCGTTTCAGAGGTTATAGGATACGATAAAGATGATTGAATTGAGTTTTCTTTACATACGTATGTAAATATATATGTAAATATATATTTATATGTTTAATTTTGACAAAATTTTGAGTGATAAAAACCTCTGAAAATTGGATAGTAAGCGATCGAATATTGGAACGAATCCAAATTAAACGTTTGCTAAATCAGAATAAGAGATTTTCAACGATGACATGTTCTCGGTATGTCACGACAGTACGAACTGACCACACTACTGCGAATGACAATCTGAAGAACCTGGTTTGTTCAAACAGAACCTTGTTGGCTCTTAGCAGAAATATTTTACGAAAACGTCGCTATTTACATCATTCTGTTTTCCAATAAAAATAAAACAAAAAATGTCTGCCAAATGGGTGTGGCACATAGCTTCCCAGTATCCATAACCCGATTGTATACATGATCCGACCATTGTAGCCTTAACTTGACTCCGTTACTCTGTGATTGTAGCTAACAGCCCACATAGGGGACATTTTACATGTCAACATTCACAATCACTGGAAATTTCATCGATTTCGAGAGGAAAATGTAGAAGTTACAACCTTTAGAAGGGTTTTACTCTGAAGCTGCGGAGACGGCAGAGACGGCGTTCTTGGTGTACCTTTAATCACATTTTAATCCACTACATCTAAATTCGGTGAAATACGGCTATTAAATTTTTACAGCTTCTTGATAACGGTCAGATTTTCAAGAAAAAAAATGAGCCAAACCGAAGGAAGGCGAAGCTCGGTTTTTCCACTCCTCTAAAGCTGTATTTTGCTATAAAAACCCAAATCTGGAGCTAATGTTCAAGATAAAATGTTATGAAAAAATAATTAGTATTTTTTAGAGATACTACATATATATATCCAACATTATATAATTCTATTTAAATTTTTTGAAATACATAGAACGTGTTAGGAAATTTTCAAATTCCACTCTCAAAGTGCTTAAAATCTCGCAATATCAGGTTTGAGCCCCCATTTAGCAGTGAAAACAATTTTTAAACATTGAAGGTCCTTCACACCCTGATTCTACAGGTAATAGACTTTGAGAAAACTACATTACATTTCTTTTTTAGTCACTTTGCAAAAATGGAGTTTTTTCCACTCCGGCCCCACTGTGCGCCGTACGCGGCACTTTCCCCACTTAGCATTGACCGATTTTGAAGAAATTTGGTATGTAGGCTCCATTTGGGGTCTAGTTGTCTAGATTTTGGTTGATGTAGGTCACTTCTAAGGGTTGAAAAATGAATTTTGAAATTTTGAAAACGCCCTAAGTCAAAAAAATTTCCAAATGAATTGAGGGTGTGACAAATGAAGTCCTTTGTGTTCTTTGTAACAGCTTTTTATTATGGGGAGCTTTCAACAACCCTCTGGTTGATATCATCAGCCCAACAGCAAAAATGTAGAGTCCTTGTGGGGGGCACAACCTGTGACGGATCCCAGCGATAACTTATCGAGAGTCTAAGGTTCACCTGATAACCCTTCCATTCCGACTTCATTGATGAAGGAGGAAGGGGGGGGGGGGACAGGTACCGCGGGACCCGTCACCCCCCTCTGGGGGCATTGTGTTCTCAGAGAGCCGCAACCTAACCGTGAGTCTATCTCTCTAATTACATTTCGTCCTATATTGTGGTGAATGTCTCATTTATGCTAACTCGGATCTTCTCACATCTTTGCCTTGTCATATGTGTAACATTTCTGACCCATTCTGAGCCATTTCCATTATAGGACAATACATACCTATTTACTGTCGCCCTACCGAATCCACCTGACTTGTACATGAACCTTTCCTTCATCATTCAAGCGTGAATAGGAATTTCAGGTATAGGGACGCCAGTGCTTTTTACGTATCGTGGTGGGCGCTTCAGAAAGGGGAACGTACATCCAGAAATAGGTTAACGTCCATGATCTACGGTCCCAGTTTTGACCAGTACCTATTCTCTTTCTTCTTCCCATCACGTTACAAACCAGAAAACTACTGCTACTGTGGCTTGGATGATTGGATGAGCATTAGATCAATTTAAACCAGTTGATAAGCGACAAAACTGTTCACTTGATGTAATTTATTTAGTACTTTAGGCAAGAAATAGTTTTCTCACCCTAACCCTTATCAACCATAACATTTCTAGCGGCATGAGAGCCTCGACTTTGAAGAGCATTTTAAAATCCATGATCTACGATACCCAACATGCGAATTCGAGTTCACCCCACTGCAACCATTGGTTTGGCACCAAAGCGGAAATACGTCGTAACGTTGAACGCGGCCATCCATTAATTTTGGTAGGCAGTCCGTCGAGGTTCACATCCGTATTCAGATTGAAACACAAAAAAAACCACAAAATATGCGGTTTATGGTGTCCTGGCACCATGGTGGCACCACTATTAGTTTCATGGTGGTACAGAGAATAATTCATGAAAATCCGGAGGTATAATGAGAATTTTTCCTCAATTTCAAAGCTCGGATACAATTAGTAACCTATAAAGGAACCGAAATATTGGATATTTCGTGAATATTATCCCTCCACTCGCTAATTTTAATACTCTGGTGAAATAGTGTGCAATTCGGATGATTTCCGAGTCAAACAAAAAAGAAACACGCAAATCGGTTGGAAATGAGGCCTGGGGAGAAATAACATTATGCCAGAAAACGCACGTTTTTCAAGCATTAACCCCCCCCCCCTTTCCCTTTCCGCCCCTTAAAAGGCAAAATTCGAAATTCCGGCGACGTAGTGCACAACTAGATAGTTTTCAGCGTCGAACAAAAAAACAACCAGGAAAATCGGTTGAGAACTAAGGCCTGTGCTGAGTACACAAGATTTAGTCACACACACAGAGACATTCACCTATGGTTTTTTTTCGCGGATTTGGATTCAAATGGTCTAAAACGGATTATTGTGTGGTTATTTTTTTCTGTTGAGTGTTGTCCAACTTTACCCCAGAGTAATCGCATGACGACGCCCATGTCTTACTGTGGGAGGTCCTAACAACTGCCAAATGGTAGCGTGAGGATAAATATGACGACTGCCTGGGGATGACAATATAGATCCAGTCTAGAACACTGTTGGCAGTTAGTTGTTAGTTGCAGTATTAACACAGCACAGTACGAGTACTCTTACAATCATTCCTGTAACATGGCGAATAGTTTCGTTTTGTGAACCTACAGCCCACTCGAGACTACAAGTCACAACCAACAAGTCAAGATACAAATGCAGTTTATTGTTCTGGAGATCCAACGTAACAGCCATTGCCAACTTACACAGAATCGAGTTGAAGTTAATCAATAACGAAAACTATCTGCAAGAGTTTCACTACCTTCAGTATGAGTAACAAGTGACATGTTTTTGTATATCCACAGAAATGTTAATTAATCTACAGGGTGTCCAAGTAACTACGCTCCCCCCACTTATTTTCTCTAATAGTGTAAGAAAAAAATCGGATTAACGCTATTCTTCATGATTTCTTGCGTAGAATTCAAAAATGACAAAATTGCGCAGTGCGCAATCGCGCAACCATGCGCAATCATGATCAACTTTGTTTTTTCAAATGAGAACCCCCATTTTTATTGCAGATTCGGATTCTACGTCAAATTTTATGAACATTTTACTTCGACAACTTTTTTTTTTGGACGCGCGCAGCCCGCTCAGCGAGCGCTCAAAGATGCGCAACCCAGAGATTGCGCCAAAGTAGAGATGAAGGTAAACATCAAGTGCGGCACATCACTTAGCACTATTTTTCTACGCTGAATCGCGTGGTGATATCCCTTTCTTGATTTGATTTCATTTTACCGTATCTACAGCCGAAAAAGTCACTTTTTGAGGAGGAAATCATCGATTTTCCGTGGAATCTTTTACGAGTATTGTTTTCTTCTCGAATTATTACTCCTTTGTGCAGGTAGACAATACAGTTAACATTAAGATTTATTAGGAGTTTATTTAAAAGTTCTTAATTTATTAAGAGTTATTATTAAGAATTTATCGCTTAATTGTTTCAATCAATGTTCATCTAATCATTTTAGAAGACTGAAAATTATTTGCAACATTTTGTGATAATTATGTAGAAGTTTCCCGTTATTTTACAATTTTAAAAATTTAATTTTACATTTTACTGAAGCTGCGGAGACGGCAGAGACGGCGTTCTTGGTGTACCTTTAATCACATTTTAATCCACTACATCTAAATTCGGTGAAATACGGCTATTAAATTTTTACAGCTTCTTGATAACGGTCAGATTTTCAAGAAAAAAAATGAGCCAAACCGAAGGAAGGCGAAGCTCGGTTTTTCCACTCCTCTAAAGCTGTATTTTGCTATAAAAACCCAAATCTGGAGCTAATGTTCAAGATAAAATGTTATGAAAAAATAATTAGTATTTTTTAGAGATACTACATATATATATCCAACATTATATAATTCTATTTAAATTTTTTGAAATACATAGAACGTGTTAGGAAATTTTCAAATTCCACTCTCAAAGTGCTTAAAATCTCGCAATATCAGGTTTGAGCCCCCATTTAGCAGTGAAAACAATTTTTAAACATTGAAGGTCCTTCACACCCTGATTCTACAGGTAATAGACTTTGAGAAAACTACATTACATTTCTTTTTTAGTCACTTTGCAAAAATGGAGTTTTTTCCACTCCGGCCCCACTGTGCGCCGTACGCGGCACTTTCCCCACTTAGCATTGACCGATTTTGAAGAAATTTGGTATGTAGGCTCCATTTGGGGTCTAGTTGTCTAGATTTTGGTTGATGTAGGTCACTTCTAAGGGTTGAAAAATGAATTTTGAAATTTTGAAAACGCCCTAAGTCAAAAAAATTTCCAAATGAATTGAGGGTGTGACAAATGAAGTCCTTTGTGTTCTTTGTAACAGCTTTTTATTATGGGGAGCTTTCAACAACCCTCTGGTTGATATCATCAGCCCAACAGCAAAAATGTAGAGTCCTTGTGGGGGGCACAACCTGTGACGGATCCCAGCGATAACTTATCGAGAGTCTAAGGTTCACCTGATAACCCTTCCATTCCGACTTCATTGATGAAGGAGGAAGGGGGGGGGGGGGACAGGTACCGCGGGACCCGTCACCCCCCTCTGGGGGCATTGTGTTCTCAGAGAGCCGCAACCTAACCGTGAGTCTATCTCTCTAATTACATTTCGTCCTATATTGTGGTGAATGTCTCATTTATGCTAACTCGGATCTTCTCACATCTTTGCCTTGTCATATGTGTAACATTTCTGACCCATTCTGAGCCATTTCCATTATAGGACAATACATACCTATTTACTGTCGCCCTACCGAATCCACCTGACTTGTACATGAACCTTTCCTTCATCATTCAAGCGTGAATAGGAATTTCAGGTATAGGGACGCCAGTGCTTTTTACGTATCGTGGTGAGCGCTTCAGAAAGGGGAACGTACATCCAGAAATAGGTTAACGTCCATGATCTACGGTCCCAGTTTTGACCAGTACCTATTCTCTTTCTTCTTCCCATCACGTTACATGGTAGCAGACTCGAACCGGTCTCGAACCTCGTAATCAGCTCTAAAAAGCATCTTGTTCAGACAAGACTATCTGATTACCACCAACCCACACATTACTTCCTGTACTGACACGGATAACGTGTAAACGACTTTATCGGGCCCAGCAAAGTCGATTACAGCAGGAGGTACAAAGTAAAACGAACTCCGATCTCATAGCCTTTATTCCATTATCGGTCCTTTCGTTCTTATCGTTCGTTCATCTCGCTTTGCTATTTTCACATCGTATAATAATCAATCATAAACGATGGCCCCAATCATTCCGATTCCGGAATTAATCACATGTACCTATTGCGAGGCAACCATTGACGAAACCGAAAACAAAGACCCGATCTATTGCACGCAGTGTACCCAATTTTATCATGCACAATGTGCAAGCCAAAACTACGTCAACTGGAAAAAGATGCCAACAGAACGAAAAAAGAGTTTCGTTTGCTTCCTGTGCGCAAACCCTGGAGCACCAGGCCAAACGATCCAAACTCCGACCATGCCCATTCCGGGCGAACAACCGGAGTTCTCGCAACAATTTAATGCATTTTTACGTGCCTCCACTGCTACTCAGACCACATTTACGAGTGCTTGGACGGCAATGATTTCCCAGATGCAAACGCAATCAAATTTAATGGCCTCGATGCAACAACAGGCCTTAGAAAATCAAAAAACGATGGCACTCATGCAAGAACAGATAACCAAACTGACCTTGCAAGCCACCACAACACAACAAAGCGATCCGTCTGGCTCACAACCTCACCCAACGCAGGAGCCGAGACATAAACAAGTGAAAATCCCGGCTGAATTCCTCTCAATTCTAGACAAGTATCCTAGACTCAACGTCCAGAGTCCATTTAGCGCCATGAATTTTCTAGGGGAAATGGGCGAGTTGGAAACGACACTCCCCGATCATATTTCATTCCGAACGGTGCTAAAGTACCTGTCGGTGAGCGAAAGGTTTATGTACATACGCCAGATTTTGCAGGTCCACCCACAATTGAACAGCTTCGAGCAACTACGTATTGTTATGAAGGACGAGCTATTTCCGAAACTAACAACAGCTGAATTAGTAACCAAGAAATTAAATCGCCCTCAAGGGCCTAACGAAAATTTCAGAAATTATGTACAAAATATCTGGAAGTACGAGCGAGTCCTCCGCCAATATGATGATGCCGAAACTGAGTTAATCACAATGATAATCAATAATTGTAACGACTTTACCCGGCAACACTTCACTTTCCAGCAACCCCCCCAAACTAGAGCAGAATTAGACCTCTTTATAGGTAAGATAGAGACTGCTATCCGCCTCCGAAACGCCGCAAGGCGCGGTGCGCAGCAAGTCTCTAAAACTAATCAAAAATCGGACAAAACCCCAAGTAATTACAAATCGAAAAGCAACGTAAACACATATCTACCATCTTTAAGTTCCATCACGGATCAGTCCTAGGGAACCACACGGGTTTTGCCAAAACTCTTCACAAAATACAGCAACAATTTTACCGTCCGGGATTATCCACAATAATCCGGAAAATGGTAGTCGATTGTATCACGTGTGCACGATCTAAACCGACCCAAAATACCTACGGGGAGATGTCAGCAAGGACGACAGACAAACCGGGCGAAGTCTTGTTTATAGACGTTGTCGGTCCTCTACCACGCACCGCCAGACAACATAAATTTATTTTGCTAGCCATAGACGCTTTCTCAAAATTTACATACCTGATTCCCATGAGACAGCATACTTCGGAAGCGATAATAAAAGCTTTGCATACCAACATTTTTTCGAAAGTTGGGTACTGGCGGAATCTGTGCACCGACAACGCCTCAACATTTCGTTCTCAGAAATTTAACACCTTCGTCCTCGAACATGGCATGCAAATAATACCACTACATGCCTTTTATCCAAATCCAAATCACAGTGAGAGGCAAATTAAATTCCTAAAACAAATTCTAACGTGTTACCACGCAGAAAACAATCAAAATTGGGACAAAAATTTAGAGTACACTCAGCTAGCAATGAATACGACCTGGCACGAAAGTACCGGATTCACCCCGGCCGAGATATTTATGGGAAGGAAATTGGCTAGTCCACTAAGTTTGGCTTGGGACATACCAACCGAAACCAACCCCCCCACCCCTATCCAGGAGGTATGGAGACAAGCGTACAACAATTTACAGAAAGCGCTTGCCCACAGAAAAAAATACTATGACCAACGACACACGCCACTAACCTTGGCAGTCGGGGACGTGGTCCTGCTTAAAACATACATCCTTAGCAGTGCTACACGAAAAATTACCACAAAATTGTCGTATAGATATTCCTCACCGTATCGAGTCACCAAAATCTTGTCCCCGGTGACATACGAAGTCGTCAATGTCGACGACGCCACAGACGTGAAAACAAGGCACATCAGCCAGCTCAAGTTATACGGTAACCCACCATAATAAATGGTTACCAACACCAATAAATTAACAATAATAATACAAATAAATAAAATAAAATAAATAAAATTAATAATAATAATTACAACAATAATAATAATAATACAGTTATCAATTATAATAATTAAAAAAAAAACCAAAAACAAAAAAAAAGAAAAAAAAGAATTAAGAACAAAACCGCCAATAAAACAAGGCAAACAAACAAGACAACAGATTAACCACCGACCCCTCTCTATCTTTACATATACCACCCGACGAGATGGAAACAGCGCAGACGGAAGCCGAGGCCATGAAGGAGTTGGAGGAGGCTCTCGAGCAAGAGGACGGGGAAGAGGAGATGCAGCAGGAGCCAACAACAGGGCGCCGCAACAGCGCCCTCAGTGAAATTTACTGAAGCATTTGTTGCTACCCCCACAGCGCTATTAAAAAAAATAATAATAATAATAATAAATAAATAAAAATAAAAAAAATAAAAAATAAAAAAAAATTAAAAAAAATAAAAAATAAATAAAAAATAAAAAAAAATAATAAAAAAAATAAAAAAATAAAAAAAAAAAACAAAAAAAAACAGAGTGTCACGCAATCGTAATCACGACGGACCGGAAACGGACCGGGTTTACGAAGTAACTGTCTCACGCCATCGTAATCACGACGGTTCGGAAACGGACCGGGATTACACAGCACCAAGATGGAGATCGACGGGCCCTCTGTTATAACAGAAGGAACGGATTTCCCATACGACCATCGTCGTGTATAGAGACAATGATCAATAAACTTACAATAAAACAAAAAGCTGTTGAGGGCGACAACAAGGTTTTCAAGCAAACTCCCATACAACCAATTTCATATAATTCAGACTTACAACCCAAATGTACCTAACGATGTAATCTTCAATGGCTCAAATCAATGTGACCCCATATTGTAATACAGCTGGAGATAGAGACATTCACCAACCAGACAAACGTAAAATTTTCAAATTTCGCGAAATTTTCAAATTTTCTCGCGGGGGTGGACTGTGACGGATCCCAGCGATAACTTATCGAGAGTCTAAGGTTCACCTGATAACCCTTCCATTCCGACTTCATTGATGAAGGAGGAAGGGGGGGGGGACAGGTACCGCGGGACCCGTCACCCCCCTCTGGGGGCATTGTGTTCTCAGAGAGCCGCAACCTAACCGTGAGTCTATCTCTCTAATTACATTTCGTCCTATATTGTGGTGAATGTCTCATTTATGCTAACTCGGATCTTCTCACATCTTTGCCTTGTCATATGTGTAACATTTCTGACCCATTCTGAGCCATTTCCATTATAGGACAATACATACCTATTTACTGTCGCCCTACCGAATCCACCTGACTTGTACATGAACCTTTCCTTCATCATTCAAGCGTGAATAGGAATTTCAGGTATAGGGACGCCAGTGCTTTTTACGTATCGTGGTGGGCGCTTCAGAAAGGGGAACGTACATCCAGAAATAGGTTAACGTCCATGATCTACGGTCCCAGTTTTGACCAGTACCTATTCTCTTTCTTCTTCCCATCACGTTACAAACCAGAAAACTACTGCTACTGTGGCTTGGATGATTGGATGAGCATTAGATCAATTTAAACCAGTTGATAAGCGACAAAACTGTTCACTTGATGTAATTTATTTAGTACTTTAGGCAAGAAATAGTTTTCTCACCCTAACCCTTATCAACCATAACATTTCTAGCGGCATGAGAGCCTCGACTTTGAAGAGCATTTTAAAATCCATGATCTACGATACCCAACATGCGAATTCGAGTTCACCCCACTGCAACCATTGGTTTGGCACCAAAGCGGAAATACGTCGTAACGTTGAACGCGGCCATCCATTAATTTTGGTAGGCAGTCCGTCGAGGTTCACATCCGTATTCAGATTGAAACACAAAAAAAAACCACAAAATATGCGGTTTATGGTGTCCTGGCACCATGGTGGCACCACTATTAGTTTCATGGTGGTACAGAGAATAATTCATGAAAATCCGGAGGTATAATGAGAATTTTTCCTCAATTTCAAAGCTCGGATACAATTAGTAACCTATAAAGGAACCGAAATATTGGATATTTCGTGAATATTATCCCTCCACTCGCTAATTTTAATACTCTGGTGAAATAGTGTGCAATTCGGATGATTTCCGAGTCAAACAAAAAAGAAACACGCAAATCGGTTGGAAATGAGGCCTGGGGAGAAATAACATTATGCCAGAAAACGCACGTTTTTCAAGCATTAACCCCCCCCCCCTTTCCCTTTCCGCCCCTTAAAAGGCAAAATTCGAAATTCCGGCGACGTAGTGCACAACTAGATAGTTTTCAGCGTCGAACAAAAAAACAACCAGGAAAATCGGTTGAGAACTAAGGCCTGTGCTGAGTACACAAGATTTAGTCACACACACAGAGACATTCACCTATGGTTTTTTTTCGCGGATTTGGATTCAAATGGTCTAAAACGGATTATTGTGTGGTTATTTTTTTCTGTTGAGTGTTGTCCAACTTTACCCCAGAGTAATCGCATGACGACGCCCATGTCTTACTGTGGGAGGTCCTAACAACTGCCAAATGGTAGCGTGAGGATAAATATGACGACTGCCTGGGGATGACAATATAGATCCAGTCTAGAACACTGTTGGCAGTTAGTTGTTAGTTGCAGTATTAACACAGCACAGTACGAGTACTCTTACAATCATTCCTGTAACATGGCGAATAGTTTCGTTTTGTGAACCTACAGCCCACTCGAGACTACAAGTCACAACCAACAAGTCAAGATACAAATGCAGTTTATTGTTCTGGAGATCCAACGTAACAGCCATTGCCAACTTACACAGAATCGAGTTGAAGTTAATCAATAACGAAAACTATCTGCAAGAGTTTCACTACCTTCAGTATGAGTAACAAGTGACATGTTTTTGTATATCCACAGAAATGTTAATTAATCTACAGGGTGTCCAAGTAACTACGCTCCCCCCACTTATTTTCTCTAATAGTGTAAGAAAAAAATCGGATTAACGCTATTCTTCATGATTTCTTGCGTAGAATTCAAAAATGACAAAATTGCGCAGTGCGCAATCGCGCAACCATGCGCAATCATGATCAACTTTGTTTTTTCAAATGAGAACCCCCATTTTTTATTGCAGATTCGGATTCTACGTCAAATTTTATGAACATTTTACTTCGACAACTTTTTTTTTTGGACGCGCGCAGCCCGCTCAGCGAGCGCTCAAAGATGCGCAACCCAGAGATTGCGCCAAAGTAGAGATGAAGGTAAACATCAAGTGCGGCACATCACTTAGCACTATTTTTCTACGCTGAATCGCGTGGTGATATCCCTTTCTTGATTTGATTTCATTTTACCGTATCTACAGCCGAAAAAGTCACTTTTTGAGGAGGAAATCATCGATTTTCCGTGGAATCTTTTACGAGTATTGTTTTCTTCTCGAATTATTACTCCTTTGTGCAGGTAGACAATACAGTTAACATTAAGATTTATTAGGAGTTTATTTAAAAGTTCTTAATTTATTAAGAGTTATTATTAAGAATTTATCGCTTAATTGTTTCAATCAATGTTCATCTAATCATTTTAGAAGACTGAAAATTATTTGCAACATTTTGTGATAATTATGTAGAAGTTTCCCGTTATTTTACAATTTTAAAAATTTAATTTTACATTTTACATTTTATTAGGATGATTATTACTCTTTGTAAGAAAATCGATGATTTCCTCCTCAAAAAGTGACTTTTTCGGCTGTAGATACGGTAAAATGAAATCAAATCAAGAAAGGGATATCACCACGCGATTCAGCGTAGAAAAATAGTGCTAAGTGATGTGCCGCACTTGATGTTTACCTTCATCTCTACTTTGGCGCAATCTCTGGGTTGCGCATCTTTGAGCGCTCGCTGAGCGGGCTGCGCGCGTTCAAAAAAAAAGTTGTCGAAGTAAAATGTTCATAAAATTTGACGTAGAATCCGAATCTGCAATAAAAAATGGGGGTTCTCATTTGAAAAAACAAAGTTGATCATGATTGCGCATGGTTGCGCGATTGCTCAATGCGCAATTTTGTCATTTTTGAATTCTTCGCAAAAAATCATGAAGAATAGCGTTAATCCGATTTTTTTTCTTACACTATTAGAGAAAATAAGTGGGGGGAGCGTAGTTACTTGGACACCCTGTATATTGTGGACACATGAAGACTCGTGCAAGTTATGGAATTTCGACATTTCGCGAAAAACGTCATTTCGCAGCTCATTAATCGAACAGACGAACCGTTCTGATGGGAACCTAGATTCCCCAGCGAGGCCTAGATCGATCCAGAAACGTCCACCCTCGTCAACTGACGAGACTCCCTTTGGTTCGAGTTTCCTATTGGACAATTTCCAGACAATAAGGAAGGTTACGGGAGTAGGGAGAGGGTTACAGGAGAATCAGATAGGCAATGGGGCCTTGAAGAGGGACTAGGAGACTTGGGACATGAGGCAATTATACACCTTGTGTACTCGGCCTGGGGGCTGTGGTAACAATTACGATGACAACCTCTCTGGGATCAGAGTCGAGACGACAAACACCGCTCAGCCAGCAGGTGCGCAGGATTGCCCGCTTGAACTCGACAGGCTCCCACGCGATTCCATAAATAGGTCATTCGAAAAAATTATACGATTTACTTCAAATGAATATTCCAGTCTCAAAACTCAAGTTCACTATTAGGCCAATATTAATCACCAGAGACCTTCAAAATGTGGCACTTATTTTTATAAAATGTGGCACTATAAAATGTGGCAATGTGGCACTTATTGTGGCCGAATGTGGCTTTATTTCAGCTGATGTGGTATTTATTTTTTTCAACTTTCCACCCCCTCCCCACCAAGGGGAAAATGGGGTTTAAAAGGGATGTTAAACCATTTCATCATGAAACTTGAAAGCATATCAACTACTGTATTATGTATATCAACTATTTACACGTATTTCCAACAAATTTACATGTATTTACATGTTAAATTCAATTATAAAACAATTTGCTGTCACCAGTAATCCACTTCTTATAAAGGGTCTTGTTTAAACTAGAATCTCTAGGCATATTGAAGATTGAGGAAAAACGAAAATGAGCGCGATATTTACAGTAAGAAACTTCAGCTTGGTATGAAGGACGTGGGAATCAGAAGTGATATGAATACCGAATGGTGCTCTCCGACCCTAATTGATGTATCTACTCAGGTACACATGCTCTTCCCATTATGATCCTGCAACGGACTTTCTAATCCGCATCCAGGAAAGAGAATGAGACCCTAACAACAGTCCAATACCCACGTTGACCTGTGATGATAAATTAATCTTGCCTGGTTTTAGCAAACATCCATTCATCATATTTTTCTGGGCGTTCTCGGCCGTTAGTAAAAATGAGGCGAAATGTGGCACAAAATGTGGCATTTTCAAAGAAATCAACGAAATATGGCATTTTACCGAAAAATGGGCCGAATGTGGCATTTTAGTGAGGCGCCGTGGCAATGTGGCATTTGAAGGTCTCTGTTAATCACTCACCAGGTTTGATTTTTTTTTGTAATTACTTGGCATCTAATAGATGTGAAATTTAACGCTCTTACAAGAGTAGGGAAGGACGTGTACCTTGGGCAGATTTTCTTCATTGCTAAATTTGGGGTAGTTCACGTCGTTTTTTTGGAGTTTTTTCAAGGTATATCAATGCTCTATCTCGTTGGCTTTCAGAATACCTCTGAAAATTAAAAAAATCTCCCATGGTTGATGCATTAAAATTGATTTTGTAAAAAGTGGATTTTTGCCCAAGGTACAATCTTGGATTGTACCTTGAGCAACATTAATTGTACCTTGGGCACCCATTTTAGTGTTTCAAACAAATAAAGAAATGGGTGAAAAAATATAAAAAACACGATAGGTAAGTACTCTAACTCTCTGGAAACATATCATTTATAAAAGTATAATTTTTCATCAAACATTTTTTAAAAGTAGGGTTGCAGTAACTTATTCACGAGCCCAAATAAGACGTAAAACAAACTTTCTCCTTGGGAAATATGTTTTGAAAATACAAAAGTATAAAAATAACGACTTCAAACTATTAATAATTTCAGAACGCGAACACTTGGTATAGTTACCAAGGAGTTTACCGAAGATTACAAAAAATCATAAAATTAATAAAGGTCGAACCCCGCAAAAGAAACATTGAAATGTATCCCTCCTCATCGGTTAAAAATAGGCTGAGGCAAACATTTTATGATGTCCCGGACCCTCACTCAGAAAACATGTCAATATGGAAAGGTTTCCTTTTTTTCCTCAACAATTTCACTGTCACTTGGTGACTGTCGGCTTCTAGAACTGGACAGACGTAAAATTTGGCAAGGTTCTGTGTAGAAAAAGAGACCAAAACCCTTTTGTTAAAATTTACCACCACGTTGGTGAAATCCCACTTTCCTCCAATCCATTCCTCGGTTGTCTCTCCTACCATTTCCCTTCCTAGATAGTCCAAATTTCCATCATCCTCTCCGCCAGAACTCTATATATCCAAATTCCCCACAGCCAAAATTCAGCTTCTTGGTAAGCTTGACTTTTTCACTCATACTCAGCAGACGTTTTCTTAAGTGAAATCTGTTACCAGAATGCACAGGAAATCGAGTGGTTTGTACCTTGAGCAACCCCTACTTGTTGCCCAAGGTACACGTTCTTCAGCTGCTCTAGGTACACGGAAAGGACTTGGAGAACATTTTGACCTCTCAATTCAAACCATGAAAACCAAACACAAAAATCGATAGATCTCGTTGAAGCCCACACCCCACAGCTTCTGAATCCACCAAAAATATAATTTATAAACACTTTCCAGGTCGCTGGGAAACCTCGAAGCACAGAGGTTAGTTACCCAAAATGGGAGGGCAAAACTAACTGGACGGCGTACATCCTCTACAACCGACGCAAAGCGCTCCACTGTTCGAGAGCAGTCTTGCCATCATGAAAGCAATATTTTGGCACGATCTTTCAATATTTCTCTTATCAAGGGTCTGAGTAATGAAAAGTTGCTCAAGGTACATGCTGCCCAAGGTACACGTCCTTCCCCTACTATGTCTTAGTGCTAATATTCTAATTTGACAATGTAAAATTTACATTATGACTGTTTCAGTGATTTATGACTGTGAGTCATTTGTCACCTCCTCATATTCAATTTAAGACTAACTGGCGACAGTCATGGGAAAGAATAGAGTACGAATACTGCGAAAAAAGTGAATAATTATACATTTTCTCAGAAAACCAGAGGTTGGCTTGCTGGTCCATTTCACCCAATACCTAGTTTTTTTCAACAAGATGAATACAAAAACGTTACATTCAATGCGAAATTCATTTTCTAATAACACATTTTTCGAAGTAAGAACTGAGGTGTATGTGTTGGGGGGGGGGGGGCTTATTGAAATAGTTTATATGCATAAAACTTAATGTAAGAGGTGGTACTTGCGTTAAGAAGGATCGTGACGTCGTAATCACCAACTTACCTGCAACAACACAAACAAATAAGAGTATGGAATAAATTCTGCTTACTAAAAAATACTAAAAAAGGATTTTAGTTTGTAAAATAGTACAAATTTCTCAGAAAATGTCTAATTTACTTTAAGGGGGTCTCAGTCGGTTGCCGTTCCGGGTTAGTATTTCCCTAAATTATAGGAGCAAAAACTTTGAAATTTGTAGCTAAATTTGAAATGTTTATGGAACAAAAACATTGAAAATTGTAGCTAAATTTGAAATTTTCATGGATTTTAGAAATTTATTAGTGAATCAGTCTAGGGAATTGAAAAACTGAAAGATTGCCGCTGGAATCATCAAAATCGAACAATTACAGGGAAAAAATTGAAAAAAAAAACCGTTTATTCAGTTTGGTTTTTCCTCATATTTCTCTGGCAATAATTGTTCAATTTTGATGATTAAAGAAATAAAGGAAAACTCCCAGAGCGCTTCCTGAAAAATTTAGTATCTTTCAAAAAACGGGGTTTTTGGATTCAAACGGGAAGGGCTTAGGGCTTAGATGATGGCTGGGGCGTTTTTCGTGTTCAAACACAAATTTTTCTCCTAAATTCGATCGTAAAAATTGTTGATTTTACCATCGGAAAGTTGAGATTATGGCGCTAATAAATTTCTAAAATCCTTAAAAATGTCAAATTTAGCGACAACTTTTAAAGTTTTCGCCCCTACAATTTAGGGAAATACTAACCCGGAACGAGGATAGAACGGCGACCGACCCCCTTAAGTTTATTAGGTCGTTCGGATGTCTAAACAAACTTATCTATGGTTATGATCTTGGTTCACAATTTCGTGGGAGCAGTCACTAATCGCTGGGGGGTGCACCAAAATTCTCGGTGTAGTTGATGGGGCCCCCATTTGATTCCCCCATTTCCAACACAGGGGACATTTCCAACATTGAGCTGGGATTTTCCAGCAATTTTTGATATTTCCCGCAGTTTTTTGCACCCATTTTTCCCAAGACAGCTAGACATGTCCATACTAGTAGAAATTTTGCGAGATGAAAGCAGTAATTTTTTAACGAGCTGTAGATGTTGCGAGAAAGCTGGAAATTCCGCAAAAGAAAGTGGGGAATATTAGCAGCCCTAGTCGTGTGCCAAATTTCATTCACCAAAAATAATGTCCATCCATTTTAGATTTCCGCATCAATCTTCGGCGGCTGTATAACTTGGTTTAAATTCCACTCGTAGGGGAGGTAGTTTTCAAAAGAAGTCAGACGACAGACGGAGAAGCCAAGAGGTCAAGATGAAGCCATGAAAAGAAAAGACGAGCTAGCAAAATCCCGCGTAACAGACAGCGACTGATAGTGAAAACTAAGGCAATAAATTAGCCCTTTTTTTTCAAAGGGGTTACGTGTCATTTGTGAAACTTTCGGGAAAACGCAAAAACCTACCCCAAGTCGTTAAAACGGCCAAAACACCCAATTTTTAAAATATTCCAATACAGCTAAATACTGTACAATTCTCCAGAATTTTTCAGATTTTTTTCAGCTAGGGAAAGTGTGTCAAATTGCAGTTTAAAATTCTGTCACATACTCCCTTCCAAAAAAAAAAAAAAAAAAATTCAGGACTGAAATAATTTTAATGAGTAATTCTTGGTCATGAGCTCGTCGTTTCGTGTGTTATTATAAAAAGATTAGGGTAAACCGTATAGTAATGGGACTCCTACAGTAATGGGACAGTCCAAGTTCAAATGGCGAAAATAAATTTCCAGTTCATTGGTTACTAGCGAAATTTACACAGAAGGTGCCTCCACTAAATATCCGAACATCTACGATCGCTGGGTAAATGTTCCCAAGACACGAGGCAGGGGTGTGTAGGTCCAGGTATTTCCCTGGAACGGTTCCAACGGTTACAGTGACAAAGATGTAACCGTTCCAAATTACCGGTACAGGAGGTCAAATCCCACTCACATGACATGGATAAAGCAGGCAGTCAAATCCCTATCGTCCTTCTTCCATGCTTATGATCTCAAATTGCAATACAATAGCATCATTTTCCTTGAAAATTCGCTAAAAGGAAGGAATTTGAACAAGTGTTACAAAAGAGACAATTTATTATAAATGATAGTGACCAAACAATTCAAGGAAAGAATAATGACGTTGCAGTTTAAGAACTTAACATGACAATAATAAATGAATAATACAGGAGACAACTTCCATGCTAACCAATCCAGAAAATCAATTCCCGCTCAAGAGCCATTCCATGATACTATTATATTCTCAGTCCATGGAAGTAGTAAGGGCGCTTCCAGGTACAACATGGAACAGAACTGAGAACAAGATCCATGCTTACTGGTCCAAAACCCTTCCCGGTCCAGAGCCATTCTCCATGATATCTTATCAGTCCAGTTCCATCCTTACTGGTCCGAATGATCCCTTCCCGGTCCAGAGCCATTCTCCATGATATCTTATCAGTCCAGTGCCATCCTTCCCGGTCCGAATGATCCCTTCCTGGTCCAGAGCCATTCTCCATGATATCTTATCAGTCCAGTTCCATCCTTACTGGTCCGAATGATCCCTTCCCGGTCCAGAGCCATTCTCCATGATATCTTATCGGTCCAGTGCCATCCTTCCCGGTCCGAATGATCCCTTCCTGGTCCAGAGCCATTCTCCATGATATCTTATCAGTCTGGTTCCATTGTTAGGTACCAGTCCAAATGATCCCTTCCCGGTCCAGTGCCATTCTCCATGATATCTTATCGGTCCGGTTCCATCCTTACCGGTCCGAATGATCCCTTCCCGGTCCGAATGATCCCTTCCCGGTCCGAATGATCCCTTCCCGGTCCAGGGCCATTCTCCATGATATTTTATCGGTCCGTGGAACTGGACTGGTAAGGGTCGAGTTTTTGTCACTGCGTGGAACCGTTCCAAGTTGATACTCGGTTCCACAGTCCCGGAACAGATGTACCGACACACCTCTAACACGAGGTGATCGACGTCACCACGCTAATTTTCATCTGGACTACGAATTTAGGAGTGAAAATAAATTTTCTGTTTAGAAATCTGTGTTTGGTGCTAAGCCCTTACGCTCTACAGTTTTTAAAATTTTCAAACATTTCAAGTAAGAAAACAGTCTTTACAGTTTTTTTCTACAGTTTTACCTAGTTTTTGTTTAATTCAAAACTTTAGCGTTATTTATGACCCTGTCTCTTTACTGTATGGACATTTAGATGGTAAGACAGTGATGGCCCACCTGTCTCATAACTTTTTTTTTTAATTTTCAAAACCACTGGAAGTACTATTGATTATAATATTGCGCGTATAAGAAACTTGAGTGCAGGAAGAGTCCATTTAGAAATTGTGCATTCCAACTTATTGGTTTATTATTTTCAATAACAAACCTTTGGAATCGACCAAGAAAAAAAAATTTTAACACCCCCTCGAAATTTGATGGTTTACGTTTCAAGGTACGTAGAATCCAAAAATCGGATAAAAATTTGGCCGTCCGTCCGCCGTACGCCGCACTTTCCTACTTAGCATTGACCGATGTTGATGAAATTTGGTATGTAGGATCCATTTGGGGGCTAGTTGTGCCCCGAAGATTTTGGTTGAAGTAGGTCACTTCTAAGAGTTCAAAAATGAATTTTGAAATTTTGAAAACGCCTTAACTCAAAAAATTTTGATATAAAGGTATTGTTTTTCCATCAGTTTAAGATAGTATACAATTTTTAGAATTTTTTGAGACCACAAAATATTTTTTTCAGTTTCACACGTCATTTTTACGTAGTCTACTGATAACTGTGTGTCAGGGAAGTCTACTACGCTAGGGTTAACCGGTCCATTACTGTATGGTTTACCCTACTCAGCAGAAACTAGGAAGAAAAAATCCATACCAAAAATTTCGAGTCCATTGGAGCTTATTTTTTTCGAAATTCGGTGAAACCCCTTATGGGATCAAACAGTCCAAAAAATTAAACTCGACTTTTTGGAGGTTAAGATGGCAGTACTGTAAATTACAGACTGTTTGATTTCGTTTCTATTTTGAGAAGAAATTTTGGAAATTGGAAGGAGGGAGGAGAAAACGTTAATTGACAATAAAAATGTCGTCTCCGCGACTGTGGGAGACAGGTGCGTCTAGGGAAGGGATCAAAGAGAGGAGGCCAACTCAGTGGAAACCGGCGGAGGCAGATAGACGGAGGCGGCGGGGGGCGGTGGAGGGGGAAGGATCAATACGGGAGCCAACTCACCCCTCCGAACCCCCCTGACCGTCCGGGACCCGTCTACTCTATTTCCACCCCTAAAATCCCCTCCTCCGCGCCTATCGAAGGGGGAGGAGAGCCGTCACGGACGGTTTTACCGCGGATTTGCGCCGCGAGGAGCGCTGGACGGGGCGGAGGGGGACCGACGGGTTTACAGGCGGGTGCACGCCGGGGAGGGAAACGCTACGTCACGGCTTTTCCGATGTGATGTCATTCCCGCCGCCTAACAACACCAGAACCGTCCGGGACACCCCCACCCCCGACCACCACCAACCGTCACCACGTCGGCAACAAAAAACACCGGAATATTTTCAAAAACATCATACGCGAGGCTTCCCTCTACTTTTCTCACCCACAAAAACCCAAAAAAGTGTTATTTTGGTTCACTATTTTCAACAAAGTACCTCAAGAATCGATCAAAAATATAGTACGTGTTTGAATTTCCCAGTTAAATCACCTGTCTGTAAAGAACAGGACGAACTTAATCGAATTAATTCAACGAGAAAATAATGAATATTGATGAAGAAATGAAAGATTAAAGAAAATAATAAAGGATGATTACTTGTGGGAATTTTTGAGCCAGAGCCTCGCAGTTCTTAAAAAATACTGAAGGATTGGAACAAAAATACGGATCAATTGTCGTCAATATTATCTTGCGAGGGAAAAAGTCCATCATGCAGCATGAGTTAATGAGCGAATCTTTAAAGCTGTGGTTAACAAAAACGAAATATTAGCTATAAGACAGAGTTGTTTAACCCGTGGGTGTGACGTATAGCGCGAATCGTT
Organism: Apolygus lucorum; assembly: GCA_009739505.2. Taxonomy (NCBI): domain Eukaryota; kingdom Metazoa; phylum Arthropoda; class Insecta; order Hemiptera; family Miridae; genus Apolygus; species Apolygus lucorum. Next base: position 1,441,542 of record CM019183.2, read on the forward strand.
GAAATTGAAATGGCCAGTGGTGAAGGGAACTAAGTGCAAAAAATCGATTTTTTTTTTAATTGTTGATTTGGGTTCTCCTCGGCAAGACACATCATGTGGTGGTGAAAAGAACTAAGTTCTCGCTTTATGTCCCTGAAGCGTTTAACAATTTTATGAGAAAATACTGGCTTGGCCAACTCAGGAACAAGAAGATGTAGAACAAACGTGAGAAAAAATTGAAAAAAATGAAGAAAAAAATCGAAATGACAATCTATATACATAATATTCAATAATTTTACAAAGTTATTCGTTCAAATAAAGATATTTCGTCATATTCGGTCTTAATTTTCTTCATGCCCAGGTAATCAAGGGGTAAAAGGCACTAAGTTCCCAAAATTTAACATTTTGACATTTTCATGTCTTTCATATGGCACATAAAAAAAAACGCTGCAAATCATTGCTCAAAGGTTTATTATTTTCTGTATAGATCACCCTTCTGTATAGATCACTGGTTCTCCATCAACAGCACCTACCACCATCTGTATTCTCCCTTGACCTTCCCTCTCAAATTTCAGCTCCTGCGTTCAATAGGATTGAAAATGGCTTCGGAGCTCACTCAGCTGAACAGTGATCTGAGGTGTGAAGAAGATCTCCTCGAATGCTGGAGACGCCTGGAAGAGCACTTTCATTCAATAGGATTGAAAATGGCTTTGGAGCTCACTCAGCTGATCAGTGATCTGAAGAGTGAAGAAGATCTCCTCGAATGCTGGAGACGCCTGGAAGAGCACTTCCATTCAATAGGATTGAAAATGGCTTTGGAGCTCACTCAGCTGATCAGTGATCTGAGGAGTGAAGAAGATCTCGAATGCTGGAGACGCCTGGAAGAGCACTTCCATTCAATAGGATTGAAAATGGCTTCGGAGCTCACTCAGCTGATCAGTGATCTGAAGAGTGAAGAAGCCTTTGAGCAATGATTTGCAGCGTTTTTTACCCACCAACATTTTTTTTAGCTACCAACTTTTTTTTACCTACCAGCTAGGTACTACCTACCACACCATACTGGCTTCACACCTTCACAATCAAGTTTATTAGAAAGAACTAAACGCTTCACACTCGATTGGAAAAATAGAAAGCTTAATATGGAAATTTGATTACTGGTTACGCAGAAGGCAAAACTGTAAACAAATCGAAGAAATGAACAGCGATCGCATTTTAGTCCGATAAAATTTGAATGGAGATTAGACCTCTTTTGCGATTCACACTCATGATTCTGTTTTATCGAAGGAAAACCTTCAAGTACTCGTAGGGACCGAACGGTTTGTCCTACAGAGCTCCGGGTGGTCTCAAAAATTTTTAAAAATTCGATACTATTTAAAATTGGTGAAAAAACGATACCTTTCTTTCGAGAGTTTTCGAGCTAGGGCACTCTTGAAAATTTCAACCCTTAATTTTCACCCCTTAGAAGTGACCTACATCAACCAAAAGCTTCGCGGCACAACTAGACCCCAAATGGAGCCCATATACCAAATTTGAACCAAATCGGTCCAGTGTTGCTAAGAAAAGTGCCGCGTACGGCGTACGGCGGACGGACGGAAATTTTGGTTTATTATTTTCAATAATAAGCCTTTGGAATCGAGCAAGAAAAAAAAAATTTTAACCCCCCCTCAAAATTTGATGTTTTACGTTTCAAGGTACGTAGAATACGAAAATCGAATAAAAACGCTGCAAATCATCGCTCAAAGGTTTATTATTTTCTGTATAGATCACTGGTTCTCCATCAGTAGCACCCACCACCATCTATATTCTCCCTTGACCTTCCCTCTCAAATTTCAGCTTCCTGCGTTCAATAGGATTGAAAATGACATCGGAGCTCACTCAGCTGATCAGTGATCTGAAGAGTGAAGAAGAGCTCCTCGAATGCCGAAGACGTCTGGAAGAGCACTTCCATTCAATAGGATTGAAAATGGCTTCGGAGCTCAATCAGCTGATCAGTGATCTGAGGAGTGAAGAAGATCTCCTCGAATGCTGGAGACGCCTGGAAGAGCACTTCCATTCAATAGGATTGAAAATGGCTTAGGAGCTCACTCAGCTGATCAGTGATCTGAGGAGTGAAGAAGATCTCCTCGAATGCTGGAGACGCCTGGAAGAGCACTTCCATTCAATAGGATTGAAAATGGCTTCGGAGCTCACTCAGCTGATCAGTGATCTGAGGAGTGAAGAAGATCTCCTCGAATGCTGGAGACGCCTGGAAGAGCACTTCCATTCAATAGGATTGAAAATGGCTTCGGAGCTCACTCAGCTGATCAGTGATCTGAGGAGTGAAGAAGATCTCCTCGAATGCTGGAGACGCCTGGAAGAGCACTTCCATTCAATTGGATTGAAAATGGCTTCGGAACTCACTCAGCTGATCAGTGATCTGAGGAGTGAAGAAGATCTTCTCGAATGCTGGAGACGCCTGGAAGAGCACTTCCATTCAATAGGATTGAAAATGGCTTCGGAGCTCACTCAGCTGATCAGTGATCTGACGAGTGAAGAAGATCTCCTCGAATGCTGGAGACGCCTGGAAGAGCACTTCCATTCAATAGGATTGAAAATGGATTCGGAGCTCACTCAGCTGATCAGTGATCTGAGGAGTGAAGAAGATCTTCTCGAATGCTGGAGACGCCTGGAAGAGCACTTCCATTCAATAGGATTGAAAATGGCTTCGGAGCTCACTCAGCTGATCAGTGATCTGACGAGTGAAGAAGATCTCCTCGAATGCTGGAGACGCCTGGAAGAGCACTTCCATTCAATAGGATTGAAAATGGATTCGGAGCTCACTCAGCTGATCAGTGATCTGAGGAGTGAAGAAGATCTTCTCGAATGCTGGAGACGCCTGGAAGAGCACTTCCATTCAATAGGATTGAAAATGGCTTCGGAGCTCACTCAGCTGATCAGTGATCTGACGAGTGAAGAAGATCTCCTCGAATGCTGGAGACGCCTGGAAGAGCACTTCCATTCAATAGGATTGAAAATGGATTCGGAGCTCACTCAGCTGATCAGTGATCTGAAGAGTGAAGAAGCCTTTGAGCAATGAGCGTTTTTTACCCACCAATATTTTTTTTACCTACCAACTTTTTTTAACCTACCAGCTAGGTACTACCTACCACACCATACTGGCTTCACACCTTCACAATCAAGTTTATTAGAAAGAACTAATCGCTTCACACTCGATTGGAAAAATAGAAAGCTTCATATGGAAATTTGATTACTGGTTACGCAGAAGGTAAAACTGTAAACAACTCGAAGAAATGAACAGCGATCGCATTTTAGTCCGATAAAACATGAATGGAGATTAGACCTCTTTTGCGATTCACACTCATGATTCTGTTTTATCGAAGGAAAACCTTCAAGTACTCGTAGGGACCGAACGGTTTGTCCTACAGAGCTCCGGGTGGTCTCAAAAATTTTTAAAAATTCAATACTATTTTAAATTGGTGAAAAAACGATACCTTTATTTCGAGTTTTCGAGCTAGGGCTCTCTTGAAAATTTCAACCCTTAATTTTCACCCCTTAGAAGTGACCTACATCAACCAAAAGCTTCGCGGCACAACTAGACCCCAAATGGAGCCCATATACCAAATTTGAACCAAATCGGTCCAGTGTTGCTAAGAAAAGTGCCGCGTACGGCGTACGGCGGACGGACGGAAATTTTTTTATTCGATTTTCGTATTCTACGTACCTTGAAACGTAAAACATCAAATTTTGAGGGGGGGTTAAAATTTTTTTTTTCTTGCTCGATTCCAAAGGCTTATTATTGAAAATAATAAACCAAAAAATTTCCGTCCGTCCGCCGTACGCCGTACGCGGCACTTTTCTTAGCAACACTGGACCGATTTGGTTCAAATTTGGTATATGGGCTCCATTTGGGGTCTAGTTGTGCCGCGAAGCTTTTGGTTGATGTAGGTCACTTCTAAGGGGTGAAAATTAAGGGTTGAAATTTTCAAGAGTGCCCTAGCTCGAAAACTCTCGAAATAAAGGTATCATTTTTTCACCAATTTTAAATAGTACTGAATTTTTAAAAATTTTTGAGACCACCCGGAGCTCTGTAGGACAAACCGTTCGGTCCCTACGAGTACTTGAAGGTTTTCCTTCGATAAAACAGAATCATGATTGTGAATCGCAAAAGAGGTCTAATCTCCATTCAAATTTTATCGGACTAAAATGCGATCGCTGTTCATTTCTTCGATTTGTATACAGCTTTGCCTTCTGCGTAACCAGTAATCAAATTTCCATATGAAGCTTTCTATTTTTCCAATCGAGTGTGAAGCGTTTAGTTCTTTCTAATAAACTTGATTGTGAAGGTGTGAAGCAGTATGGTGTGGTAGGTAGTACCCAGCTGGTAGGTAAGAAAAAGTTGGTAGGTAAAAAAAATGTTGGTGGGTAAAAACCGCTGCAAATTATTGCTCAAAGGCTCTTCAGATCACTGATCAGCTGAGTGAGCTCCGAAGCCATTTTCAATCCTTTTGAATGGAAGTGCTCTTCCAGGCGTCTCCAGCATTCGAGGAGATCTTCTTCACTCTTCAGATCACTAATCAGCTGAGTGAGCTCCAAAGCCAATTTTTACTCCTATTGAATGGAAGTGCTCTTCCAGGTTTCTCCAGCTTTCGAGAAGATCTTCTTCATTCTTCAGATCACTGATCAGCTGAGTGAGCTCCAAAACCATTTTTACTCCTATTGAATGGAAGTGCTCTTCCAGGCGTCTCCAGCATTCGAGGAGATCTTCTTCACTCATCAGATCACTGATCAGCTGAGTGAGCTCCGAAGCCATTTTCAATCCTATTGAATGGAAGTGCTCTTCCAGGCGTCTCCAGCATTCGAGGAGATCTTCTTCACTCTTCAGATCGCTGATCAGCTGAGTGAGCTCCAAAGCCATTTTCAATCCTATTGAATGGAAGTGCTCTTCCAGGCGTCTCCAGCATTCGAGGAGATCTTCTTCACTCCTCAGATCACTGTTCAGCTGAGTGAGCTCCACAGCCATTTTCAATCCTATTGAATGGAAGTGCTCTTCCAGGCGTCTCCAGCATTCGAGGAGATCTTCTTCACTCCTCAGATCACTGATCAGCTGAGTGAGCTCCGAAGCCATTTTCAGTCCTATTGAACACAGGAAGCTGAAATTTGAGAGGGAAGGTCCAGGGAGAATACAGATGGTGGTAGGTGCTATTGATGGAGAACCAGTGATCCATACAGAAGGGTGATCTATACAGAAAAATAATAAACCTTTGAGCAATGATTTGCAGCGTTTTTGGTTTATTATTTTCAATAATAAGCCTTTGGAATCGAGCAAGAAAAAAATTTTTTTAACCCCCCCTCAAAATTTGATGTTTTACGTTTCAAGGTACGTAGAATACGAAAATCGAATAAAAAAATTTCCGTCCGTCCGCCGTACGCCGTACGCCGTCCGCCGTCCGCCGTACGCGGCACTTTTCTTAGCAACACTGGACCGATTTGGTTCAAATTTGGTATATGGGCTCCATTTGTGGTCTAGTTGTGCCGCGAAGCTTTTGGTTGATGTAGGTCACTTCTAAGGGGTGAAAATTAAGGGTTGAAATTTTCAAGAGTGCCCTAGCTCGAAAACTCTCGAAATAAAGGTATCGTTTTTTCACCAATTTTAAATAGTACAGAATTTTTAAAAATTTTTGAGACCACCCGGAGCTCTGTAGGACAAACCGTTCGGTCCCTACGAGTATTTGAAGGTTTTCCTTCGATAAAACAGAATCATGAGTGTGAATCGCAAAACAGGTCTAATCTCCATTCAAATTTTATCGGACTAAAATGCGATCGCTGTTCATTTCTTCGATTTGTATACAGTTTTGCCTTCTGCGTAACCAGTAATCAAATTTCCATATCAAGCTTTCTATTTTTCGAATCGAGTGTGAAGCGTTTAGTTCTTTCTAATAAACTTGATTGTGAAGGTGTGAAGCCATTATAGTGTGGTAGGTAGTACCTACCAATAGTTGGTAGGTAAAAAAAAGTTGGTAGGTAAAACAATGTTTGTAGGTAAAAAACGCTGCAAATCAATGCTCACTGATCAGATCACTGATCAGCTGAGTGAGCTCCGAAGCCATTTTCAATCCTATTGAATGGAAGTGCTCTTCCAGGCGTCTCCAGCATTCGAGGATATCTTCTTCACTCCTCACATCACTGATCAGCTGAGTGAGCTCCAAAGCCATTTTCAATCCTATTGAATGGAGGTGCTCTTCCAGGCGTCTCCAGCATTCGAGGAGATCTTCTTCAATCCTCACATCACTGATCAGCTGAGTGAGCTCCAAAGCCATTTTCAATCCTATTGAATGGAGGTGCTCTTCCAGGCGTCTCCAGCATTCGAGGAGATCTTCTTCAATCCTCACATCACTGATCAGCTGAGTGAGCTCCAAAGCCATTTTCAATCCTATTGAATGGAAGTGCTCTTCCAGGCGTCTCCAGCATTCGAGGAGATCTTCTTCACTCTTGAGATCACTGATCAGCTGAGTGAGCTCCGAAGCCATTTTCAATCCTATTGAACGCAGGAGCTGAAATTTCAGAGGGAAGGTCAAGGGAGAATACAGATGGTGGTAGGTGCTATTGATGGAGAACCAGTGATCTATACAGAAGGATGATCTATACACAAAATAATAAACCTTTGAGCAATGATTTGCAGCGTTTTTTATTCGATTTTCGTATTCTACGTACCTTGAAACGTAAAACATCAAATTTTGAGGGGGGGTTAAAATTTTTTTTTTCTTGCTCGATTCCAAAGGCTTATTATTGAAAATAATAAACCAAAATCGTCACGAAATTTGTTGCGACGAAATTTGCTAACGAAATTTGTCCCAAGTCGCCACAATGATGATTATGACCATCAGAAGTGGTACTTTACAGTTTGATATTACCAGATCAGCTGAGTCGAAAATTGAGCTCCCAGATCAGCTGAGTCGAAAATCGAGCTCCCAGATCAGCTGAGTCGAAAATCGAGCTCCCAGATCAGCTGAGTCGAAAATCGAGCTCCCAGATCAGCTGAGTCGAAAATCGAGCTCCCAGATCAGCTGAGTCGAAAATCGAGCTCCCAGATCAGCTGAGTCGAAAATCGAGCTCCCAGATCAGCTGAGTCGAAAATCGAGCTCCCAGATCAGCTGAGTCGAAAATCGAGCTCCCAGATCAGCTGAGGCGAAAATCGAGCTCCCAGCTTTCATACTTTTCTCATCACCGCCCATTACTCAGTGTTACCGCGACAGATGAATGTTTTTATTTAGAGCCTGCTGCTACAAGTATAGAAACGTAGAATACGCTTTAGCCTCGATTGGACGCTGAACTGCTGAACGTTCAACGGTGATTATCAAACGTGTATTAGCGTTTAAGTAACGTACACTAACGATGTTATTGATATGGCGGGCGAATATGGAATCAATGCACGATCCACCACGATAATCCGCATTCTTGTATGTGACAATCAATACAAACGTGTGCAAATCAATAGAAAAACGAAGGTTTATTTTATTGAAAAATGAAACATAGAATTATTAAGGTTCATATAACTCGCCTTAGCAACGGTGATGGTTCCTGCCTCGTAATAACTAAAGGAGACCGGCCATTGATTCCTACCTACCTACCTGTAGATAGCAACACCGTATCCATGTATATCCAAATTATAGCTGACCGAAATACGATCGACGTTTTGACATTTTCATGTCTTTCATAATATGAAGACATTTTATGTGCCATATTATGGCACATAAAAAAAAATCGTCACGAAATTAATTGCTAACGAAATTTGCTAACGAAAATTGTCCCAAGTCGCCACAATGACGATTATGACCATCAGAAGTGAAGTTGTTAGGTACTTTACAGGTAGGTACTTTACAGTTAGGTTTGGGTTGTTGGGGTAGGGGGGTTGTTGGGGTAGGGTAATAGAGGGTGTTTTTATCTCTTCGGAGCCCTTCTTATCCCTACCCAAGTCAAGGTCATGCGTCCCCGTCGCACTACCCGGGCCCCCTGGGATGGACAGAGGTGGTCCCATTAGGTTTCCCTGGTGGACCCCTCTTGAACTTCCAGGGGTGGCTGAATGACCCTCTGGCGACTAGGGAGGGGACCCCTGTTAACGGGTTCCCTGACCCTTCAATATTAGCGCCCCCCGTTATGATTGACGAAGCAGACCAGCCTCATAACCCCCGCCAGCCCATTGGCTCGCGGGGTATTAGGGGAGGCGCTCAGAGGCGCCCCAGGCAGGGGCGTCGGCCATCCTCTCCCTCCTCCTCTTCCTCATCATCCCTACCCTCTTCCTCTTCCACAGCCTCTTTAGACCACCAGTGTGCCCATTGTGAGCAGGCATTCACCTCCAGGTCTGGCCTTGGTGTCCACGTCAGACGGAAGCATCCTGTTGCTGCTAATGCTGCAATTGAAATAGAAAGAGTACAGCCTAGGTATGCTTCCGAGGATTTGCGCAGGATGGCGGCAGATGAGGTGGTGGCTGTGCGCAATGGGGTACGTAATATAAATGTTTATTTAAGCGAACGTTTTCCCACGCGCACAGTCATTGCCATCAAGAACCTCCGTGTTCGGAACGGAGACGTCTATAGTATGGAGTCTACTAAAGGAAAACGTTAAACCGTTGGTTTTGAGAACTAATTTTGAACTACTTTATTGTTTACTTTACAACTTTTTTTTACAATGCTAACATACATTCAATCGGAATCGGAAACTTTTTCTAATCATCTTTTCTCTAATTTCGAAGTCGCACGTCATTTTCACCGCTCCTTGGCAACGCGACGCAGACGTTCATAGTTGCTAATTTGAAGCCATCAACTTTAGGTAGGTAACTTCGAACATTCTCCCACCTAAATCAATCCAAGTTGATTTATTTTCATTTTCAGTCTTGATATCTCGCAGGCTTCACTAATCGACGACCTTTTCTTGTTTCGTTCTTCTCTTCTAACTTCGACTCATGTTGAACTTCCAGGGGATAGAGTCTCTGGATTGGCCTTAGCAACTCGCCTGAAGATGTCGTCAGACGCACAAGTCGTGTTGCTCCATCTTTGCTGGGCAAAATTTCTTTGACGCGAGCCATAGGCCAGGAAATCCGTTTGTTGTCCTCACTGCCGATCACACAACTATTTACTACTCCTCTGACTGTCCGTCTTGCCTGCAAAATCCAAAAGCGTTCCCTTAAAATGCACATGAGACCTTGGACTCCAACATGACAGTGATCTTCATGAGTTTGGATTATGAGACGTGTGACAACCGGATGACCAGCAGGGAGTACAACTGGATGACGGAATTCGAAGGAATCTTCTCTATTCGAGATTTTTGTTCGAATCCTGATTAATCCATCTTCATCTTTGTACGGATTCAACGTGAGAAGCTCTTTGCTTCTTTTGGTGCTAGTAAACGACTCTTCCTGTACCCATTTCATAACTCTCTTCTCAGCGAGTTGAATCTCTGCATTGGTTAAATGGGTACTGGGAATTTCGATTTTCTTGCATCTATTAACTGTTCGATATAACCAGGCAACTGATCGAACAAGTTTCCGATATCTGGAAAAATATCGATAGTACCAATCTGTTGATAGACCTGAAGAATTGTTCAAACAGATGGCTGAGACAATGACTTTCTTCCTTTCTTGCATGATCTGCTCTTCATCACAGAATGAGTTCTCCGATGGCCAACTATCTTCCGAATCTCGTAGCCAATCGGTTCCCTCCCACCAGCGAGATTCGAGGAGCTTACTAGCGCCACATCCTCGTGAAGGCAGATCTGCTGGGTTGTGAGGTCCAGGTACATATCTCCACTGTGATGGTTCTGAGGACTCTCGAATTTCACGTACACGATTCCCAACAAATGGAGCCCAGTGATCGTCTCTCTTGATCCAAGCCAGTGTCGTGGACGAATCAGACCAGAAAAATGCATCAACATTTTCCCAATTCCACGACTCAAGGACCGTCTGATGGAGTCGAACACCGATAGTTGCTGCTAAAAGCTCCAATCGAGGAATGGTTGTCCTCTTAATCGGTGCAACTTGAGCTTTCGCTTGAACCAGTTGAACAAACACTTCGTTGTCAGTTTCCACTCGTATGAATACAGCAGTGGCATATGCATACTGACTCGCATCGCAAAATGTGTGTATTGTCGTCTTGCTGGTAGAAGTTGAGCCGTTTAACCATCGCGGAATCTTAACTTTTTGCAGCAACGGTAGCTCTTTGGCCCAATTCAGGAATTCTTTTTGCAAACTATCGCTCACTTCTTGGTCCCATTTGGTTCCTTGCTCCCATGTTTTCTGAAGCAGGCGCTTCGGGAACAAAGCTACTGGACAAACAAATCCAATTGGGTCAAACAGTTTGTGTGCGATTGAGAGCATTTTCCTTTTTGTTACTTTTCCTTCAAGTTCAAAATCAAAGCAAGTTGAACATAAGTGAAGGGAATCTTCTTTTTTATCCCATTCTAGCCCTAAAATTTTTGTTCTGTCTTTATCAGAATCTTGGCCAGTGAACTCCCACCCTCTTAGTTCCATTTTTGCATCATTTAGGATGGTAGTCGCCTCTTGAATGAAATTGTTCGTTTCTTCTATACTGTTTGTACTCACCACACAGTTGTCTACATAGAATCCATTCAACAAAGTTTGAATGATTTCTTCTTTCTCTGTATGAGTAGAGCGATACTGTTCTAGGTGGTGTATTATTACCGCTCCCAAGAGAAACGGGCTATAAATCACTCCAAATACCACTCGGCAATGTCTATATATTTTCAATATACCATTCGTATCTATCCATAGTAATCTCAAATAATCTCTGTCGTTTTCAGCTAAACTAATTTGTAGAAAAGCTCTTTTAATGTCGCCAGTGATTCCAAATTTTCCCATCCGAAACCGAAGTAGTAACGAGGGAATTTGCTCTATCAAGTTAACACCTTTTTCAAGACAGTCGTTTATTGAAGGTTTCATCTTTTCGTGAGCAGATGCATCGAATACGGGCCGAATTCTGGTTGTGCTACCTTCTTTAATTACAGCTCTATGAGGAAGGTAATGCTTACCCGATCCGAGTTGATCAACTGGAACCTCCTCTATCACGCCATCAGCCAACCATTCTTCAAATACTCGCTGGTATTCTTCATATATTCCTCCATTCTTCATCTTGCTGACAGCTACTTGAAGTCGTTTGAATGCGATGTCATAGTTGGTCGGTAACGGAGTGTGTCCTTCAATCCAAGGGAGATGGACCTCGTACCTTCCTTCGTCATTCATCCGGACAGTTTCTGTGAAGTGCTTCAAAGCTGCTTGATGGAGTTCTACCTGCGACTTCTTCTCCGATGGCTCAGTGATACCTATGGTTTCTTGTTTCCACAACTCAGACAGATCAGTGTCATTAACATGCAGTGAAATCAGGGTTGAAACACATGGATCATCATCATTAACTATTTTAGGTTTTCCTATGACAGTCCAGCCCAAACAGGTTTGTAATGCGACTAAACCACATGGTAGTTCTACTTTCTTCCCTGTCAGCAACTTTCCTGCTACATCAGCCCCTAACAAAACTTCTATGGGTGTGACCTTTTGATCAAAATCAGAAAGTTGGATGTTTTCAGCCCTAAGCTCGTTCATCCATGGTCCATTCTTGACTGAGGATACTTTGCCACAGATAACTTGCTGATCTAGGGCGTCAAAACGGTACAGGCTTCCTTTTTTGTCAATTGACCCTATGCTTATCTTGTAGGTCATATGGTTGATAGGCTTAGATCGATCACCACCGAAAACAGAATGTGAAATCATTTCACTGCCAACAGGATGGTACCCCATTGCAATTGCAGTGTCTTTCAAAATGTATGATCTCATTGATCCTGTGTCGATGAGTGCTCTCACTTTGCGCTCATTTTCCTTATTTCTAAGCACTACCACTATAGTCTGTAGGTATACTTCTGGCTGTCCAGTTATATTAGAGAGATCTTTGCAGTCTTGAGTACAGTCTACTCTATCTTTTTCTATGTTGGGACACATCAAAACCAAATGCTTTCTTCGACACACATTGCACTTTACTACAGCCTTACATTTTTGTGCAATATGATTAGGTCTAAGGCATATAAAGCAAACGTTATGATTTTTCACTATTTCCCGTCTTTCTATAAGGGTAATATCTTGGGCTTTCAAACATTCTGCAGATTTGTGACTGGAACCTGAGCAAAAAATGCAATTATTCTTATTCCCACTATCTCTCTTGACGGTTAGAAGACTAGCTGCGGAAGGGATTTCGCGATTCTCTCCTGACGTAGTTGGGGAAACTACCTTTTTCTTTCCGGATTTTGCGAAACCGAAACCACTTCTCGCCAACGAAATCCGCTCTTCGCTCTCTACTTCTCTTTTGATAAATTTGCGAAGTTGGGATAGCAAAATTTCCGCTTCTGGTCGGTCCGAGTCATCTACTGCATTGAAAGTGCTCCTCTGCCACGCTCTCAACAACTCTTCTGGCAAACACGATTCAACGAGAGGGAAAAGCATTGACGCGCATTTTTCTGAGGTAACCCCTAACGTTTCAAGCGCACGAAGTTGACATTCGAGCTTGTCATAAAATTCGGAGAGCCGAGAATTTGTCGAAGAAGCCGCGTTTTGGATGACCAATCCCAGAAGTTCGCGCGTGTACACCTCGACGAGCAACCCATCCCTTCCAAACCGATTTTTCAATTCTTCAATTGCTTTGGGGTAGTTATCAGCGGTTGGTGGAAAACTAGCTACTACGTCGTGTGCGCGTGAACCAGGTATCGCGCTTTGAAGAAGATATTGAAACTTCTCCTCTGGCGTTAACGTAACGTCGCGATCTATCGATTGAAAAAGACTCCAGAACGTTAACCAGTCTTTTGGGTTCCCATTGAATTTTGTGAGTTCAACTTTGGGTAGCTTGAACTTCCTCCCAGTTTTCTCACTAACCCCGGTCTTAAAACTATGAACCGACTCGGGTCTCAAAATTGAGGACACTATGGATCGCATGTTCAGAAAACTAGTTTCGTATTCCTCAGCTTTTATTGCCTCATCTTCTATGTCTTTATCACTATAGTTCTCAGTTAGCATCATATCTAGAACAGGTACATTCAGCTCATTCAATTCGTTGTATCGTTTCTCAAGAAGCTCGAACAACGTTTGCATATTCCGGATTACGGTCGTATCGCTCAAATCTCCTCTAACCTTGAAGATTTCGTCCAACGAATTGAATGTCCTGGTAAATGCAGCTCTTACCACTCGTCGTCTTCTCACCAGGTTTTCCATCTTCCGCCGGAATTTTCAGTTGGGCGCCAATTGTTCGGAACGGAGACGTCTATAGTATGGAGTCTACTAAAGGAAAACGTTAAACCGTTGGTTTTGAGAACTAATTTTGAACTACTTTATTGTTTACTTTACAACTTTTTTTTACAATGCTAACATACATTCAATCGGAATCGGAAACTTTTTCTAATAAACTTTTTTCGGACAAATTTCGAAGTCGCACGTCATTTTTAACCGCTCCTTGGCAACGCGACGCAGACGTTCATAGTTGCTAATTTGAAGCCATCAACTTTAGGTAGGTAACTTCGAACACTCCGCCTGAAGCCCCACTATAAGCAGCTTGTCCAGGAAGCTATCCTGGCAAATAGCGGTGGGGCTTCTCCCGCATCTCCTATTGCTGGCGTGGACCAGCAGTCTGCCATTCAGTATCCCTCCCCCGGGACCTCCGGTCTTCTTGCCGATTTGAAGACCGAAGTCTTGAGGCTCGGGGGGCAGGTAGGTCGTATTGAAGGCTACGAAAGCACCTACCTGCAGGATCTGGCGAGGCGGGCTGCTGAAGGGCTGGACAACCTGGAGGACATGGTTGCGGCCTATCTAGGGAGAATCTTCCCGCGGGTTGGGGATGCGACCGTGACGCGGCACCAGGGGAGACCTCCTCCCAGAGTGGTGTTGCGTGGAGGTCGCAGAGCAGCTAAGCAAGCAAGACGGCAGGAGTACCACCGGGTTCAGAGTTTGTGGAGGAAGCATCCGGCACGTGTAGCTGCGGAGGTACTGGAGGAGCCTGGGGAAGATCAAGTTCAGCCCCCTCTTCAGGAGTTTGTGGATTTCTGGGAGCCACTTTTGAGTGCTCCCAGCCACAACCCTGGGGAGCGAGTGGTTCCCCCAGTCTCCACCAGGGATTCCTTACGTAGCATCTTGTGTTCGCCGGTGCTACTTGACGAGGCACACAAGTGCCGTGTCAAGAACTCCACATCCGCTGGACCGGATGGTGTTTCTGCCCGTCGCTGGAATAAAGCACCGAATACGATTAAGCTGCTCATCCTCAACCTGCTCATGCTTGCGGGAAGACCCCCGAAAGCGTTAACCCGTACCCGAACCGTTTTTATTCCCAAGAAAGGGGGAAGTGGGCCTGGAGGCTATCGACCGATCTCAGTGTCCTCGGTAGTCTTCCGCCACTTCCAAAAAGTACTGGCATCTCGCCTCCAGGTGGCTGGTGTCATTGGTGATGTCCAGAGAGCGTTTTGGCCAGCGGATGGCACAGCGGAGAACCTTACAGTTCTCCAAACTGTCATCTCGCTGGCCCGTATTAAACGCCGGCAACTCCACCTCGCCGCTCTGGACGTCGCTAAGGCCTTTGACACAGTCAGTCACTTTGCCCTGACCGATTGCCTTCGTGGTGTCGGGGCCCCATCTCGATTAATTGAGTATGTGGCCTGTCTGTACCATGAAGGCGTGACGGTCCTCGAGGCAGGGGGCGAGGTTTCAGGGGATGTACGGATCGGGCGTGGGGTACGCCAGGGGGATCCCCTATCGCCACTCCTCTTCAACCTGGTCGTGGATACGGCCTTGGGTAAGCTGCCCACTGAAGTAGGGTTTGATCTCGCCCCTGGGGTGCGAGTAGGAGCATTGGCTTTTGCCGATGATGTTATCCTACTCGCAGAAACCCGTGAGGGCTTGCAGATCGCCCTCAATGCATTTGCTAAGCAGCTAGCCAGGTGTGGACTCGTGGTTAACCCCGATAAGTGTGGGTCGGTCTCCTTGGTCCCGTCGGGTCGCCAGCACAAGGTGAAAGTTGTGGATGGGGGTTTTGTCGTAGGACAGTCCCCCATTCCATCTCGATCCGTGCTGGAGGTTTGGCGGTACCTTGGAGTCGACTTCATGGGGGTGGCCACCATTACCACCAGCCGTGTGGACCTTGGTAGAGCGCTAGCTCGCGTTACCAAGGCTCCATTGAAGCCACAGCAGAAGCTGCGCCTCCTCCGCACGTACTTACTGCCAAAGCTGACCTATGGGTTAGTCTTTGGCAGGCTTAAGGCGGGGAGGCTGCAAGAGTTAGATCGACAAGTTCGCTCTGCTGTGCGCTCTTGGCTGAAGTTCCCACCTGGTGTCCCAAGTGCCTATTTCCACGCACCGGTCAAATCCCGTGGGCTTGGCATTGTGTCTCTCTTGGCATGTATCCCTTCCCTGCGCCGCCAGCGCCTGCTAGCCCTTCAAGGGTCGAGCTGGGAGGTCGCCCGTGCGGCTGCTGATCTTGATTTTGTCAGGCAGCAGTTAGCATGGTGCGACCAAGCAACACCATCTGCTCCAAAACCCAGTTCGTCTGCTGAGTTTGCTGCTGCCCTGCATGAGTCAGTAGATGGTAAAGAACTCCGACAGTGCTCCGAAAGCCTTGTCTCATCCCAATGGGTAGATTGGGCTTCGGAGGGCATTGGGGCCCGTGACTACCGACACTTCCACGCCGTCCGCATGGCAACTCTGCCAACTGCGGTACGGTGTTCGAGAGGTAGTCGCGGGACAACTCTACCCCTTTGCCGTGCCTGTCGGAGTGGAAATGAACATCTTTATCATGTAGTGCAGCAGTGTCCTCGGACTCATGGGGGCCGCATTCTACGTCATGATGCGGTCGCCAAGCAGATAGCAGGTGCTTTGTCATCTAGCGGCTGGGATGTTGAGAGGGAGAGATTGTATCACATGCCAAGTGACCAGGGTAAGAAGCCCGACATCGTTGCCGTCAAGCCCGACCAGTCTTGCATTATCCTGGATGTCCAAGTTGTCAATGGCAGCTTGGACATGGAGCAGACTTGGCGGGCTAAGATAAGAAAGTATGACAGAGATGATTTACGGCAAGCGGTGTCGGAGCTAAAAGGAGTGGTACCCAACAACATCAGGGTGATGGCTGCAACCTTGTCATGGCGCGGGGTGTGGTGCGGGAAAAGTGCCACGGAGTTGCGCGAGTTGGGCATCTCGGTAGGCGTACTCCGTGGTATCACCACCCGCGTCCTGCTCGGCTCGTATTTGAACTGGTGGTCGTTTTATAGAGGCACTTCCCTTCATCCCTCTCTCCCACCCCCACCTTCCTCATCTTCCCTCATCCCCAGGGCCGGCGTCGGGTGAGTCCTGGGCGTCCTCCCCATTATATTTGATTTATTTATTTATTTTCATTTATGGCGTGCCCCCTCCGTCACAAAAGACATTTTGTCTTTGAGGGGAGTTTATTAAAAAAAAAAAAAAAAATAGGTACCTACTTTACAGTTTGATATTACCAGATCAGCTGAGTCGAATTAGTAGTTTATGGGAGGTATGTAGTTCATGTGTTGGGAGGGGAGGGGGGGGGGGGCATGAAAATGTTTCAATGTGTTGCAGACTCGTATGCAAGCGTTTTAAATTTCTTAGTTATGCCATAATATGTATACTATACATTCGTGTATTCCTTGTAACAGCCATAACTTCCACATTTTCTACCCGATTTCGATGACATTTTTTTTTGGTTATCCCCCTCTAAATTTTGCGGCAGTTCAATGTTGCTTGAACATCACTTTTATTGGCCTTCAAAAAAAAAAAAAAAAAAACTGGGTCAAAATCGAGCGCTTTAGTTAAACTAAGCAGTTTTTTGCTTCTCCTGAAAAGTGGCGTTTTTGCACTTAGTTCCCTTCACCACTGGACAATTCAATTATACAATCACCCTTAACCCTAGAATGGAAACAATGAGTAAATCTTACTCCTCAACACCTTCAGTAGGTAACACTGGTAATTTAGGTAGGTGGCGCCCCCTGGCTCCTGCTATGCTTCCTTCCTTCAAGGTTTCTAGTCAGGTGTGATAGTGCACCCAGGAAGGTCAGGTGCTCCCCCTTTGTGTGGCTAAACCCTTCTCAAAGTTAAGTGAGTAAAAATTACTCAACATTTCCAATACTGTAGGTCCAGAGGAGTAAATATTACTCCTCATTTCCATTAGAAGGCCCACCAAGGGAGTCATTTTTACGTAGTTTTGAGTTGTTCACATAATATGTGAACCCATATTATGAGACTTCCCATATTATGGGAAGTTCGTTTTATTATTTTTTCTATCTATCCGAACTTGGCTGTGTTTATTTTTTGGCTTTGCGAGTGATCATGTTTTGCCTTTTCCCCGATATTTGAGGTTTTCCCTAGTTCACTTCTTTTTACTTGCTACTGTGAAGGACTAAAATCTACTTCAGTAATTGGGAATAAGACTGAATTGCCAATGTTTGTGATGGTAAGTGATAGCATTCTGAAAAAGGGACTTTTTTTTTCTTTTCTTTTTTCTTTCTTTTTTTTTCAATGGGATACTGTTTTCTGATGAGAGAAGTGGAAGCTATTTATTTCATTATTTTGCAATAAGAATGATGTCCGAATGTGTTATTTAGGTACCTACCAACCTGCTTAGAAAACAGCAGACACCTACCTAGTCTGAGAAATAGTTAGGAAGATAGGTAACTCCAAGTTTTTTTTAAACCAATTTTGCTATGATTTGACACTCGAATTTTTGTTCATTTAAATTTTTCAATACAGAATGAGTTGCTCATGTTTATAAATGTTATTCGCCTAAATCCAATACCATTCAAAGAAAAAATGCGAGGAAAAAGGAGGTTTCCTACGTGGGAGTAAAAATTACTCAATGTTTCAATTGAAAGCCTTGAGAGGCATGTTTCCATTCTAGGGTTAAGTACTGTTTCATACGAGTAAAATGTGTTTTTTTTTTTTCAGTACACCATACTGTAATGTCCCATTTACTCGGATATGTTAGTTCTCCAATAAAGGACACAAGAAGGATCACCTTACTGCATTCATCTACAACAATTCGACTTGATTATTTCTCGCTCTCCTTCGTCACAGCTTCGAAGCCCAAGTTCCTCGGAGGTATTGGTAGCTCATCGCGCCAGCCTCCGGTCCCATCTTACCTACTAGTAGGGTGTTGTCTTCCCCAACTAGCCACTAGGTAAATTTACCTCCTCCCTCCGGTCGGCGAGCAATCGCGCCGAGGAACGCGGCTGAGCTAAATCCTCCTGCACTCCTGCAAACGGTAGGCGGAAACGCGCCGAAACGCTCCGTGCATTTCCATCCTGCATCCTTGTTGAGTAGGGTACAATAGAAAACCTCAAGCCATCGAGAAGGCCATTGCCTTCACTCGACAACACGCTGACATAACACAGATCGACATACTGTATGCACAGGGTATGTTTTGAAGATGTTAGGAGCCCATATTCGTGTTCTACTCGTCCCCACGAACCCATAACCTACTTGGCTGTTGCATTTTTGAGCACGAGTATCCGCAGGTTTTCATTTTGTATATAAATTGTTTATAAATATTACAATTTTTTGAAAATTTTCAATTTCCAAATTTTAATCATGTCAGAAATTTTGTGTTTGTGCTGAATCCAAATAAGTATAAACAAATTTTTTGGGCCATTTTTTAGGACGTCCCACAGTAAGACTTGGGCGTCCTTATGCGATTAATCTGGTTGAAATATGGACCCCATACGGTGGTCCGAAATTCTTGGCTAACAAACTCGTTTTTTTAATCTACATGATTTTTTTTAAGATCTCAAATATGACCAAGGTGCGCATTGCGCACGTGCGCAACGCACACCAACTTTGTTTTTTCGAATGAGACCTCCGATTTTTTTATTGCAGATTGGGATTCTACGTGAAATTTCATAAACATTTCACCCCTCAATCGATTAATCGATGCGCTACCGCGAGGCTGCGTCAAAATGTGCATGTATAAAGTACCCAAGTGAGACACATGATATTTTAATATTTTTTATTTATTTTTCAAACTAAAGAAAATTTAATATTTTAATAATTTATTTATTTAATATTTTTTTTAAATTTTATTATTTTTTATTTATTTTTCAAACTAAAGAAAATTTAATATTTTAATAATTTATTTTATTTAATATTTTTTTTAAATTTTAATATTTTTTATTTATTTTTCAAAAAGAAAATTTTCTTTTTTAAGGGTAAAACTATCTTATCTACTCAAAAACTTTTTTTCCAAGTTAATTAGAAAAAGATTTTCAAGTAGACAGGATGGGACTCTCTACTTGTAATTTTTCGAGGGAAAAAAACATCCTGTCAGTTCCAGTTTTTCCCTCGAGAAATTACAAGTGGAGAGTCCCATCCTGTCTACGTCATCAACCTGATAAATTTTTAAGAGATTTCGCGTAGTTTTGCCCATTACAAAGGATTTCATGACACACAGACATACAAACACGAAACAATAATTGTTCAGGAAGGTCTACAACGTAAAACGCTAGGAAAATTTAGATTTTGGAGACATTTTTCTTTTTTGCCTTGAAAAGTGAAAACAATGTTTTTGCTACCCTGGTAGACTCGTAAGCAAAAGAGGGTAAACAAGGTAGTCAGCAACATAGGTTGGATAGTAATATTCAAGACATGAAATGTGATCCTTTCTTTAATTTTAATCAGAAATTTTTACTTTTTATTCAACTATTCAACTGATCTTCCATTCGCAACCCGTTGAATTTGTAAATTACGTCTCGTGGGAATCTTTCTCACCCGTGCTCAAAGATAAAGACAATTCATTAGTAGTTACTGACCAGAATTTGAAATCGAACGGCCGTCACAAAGGCGAGCCCCTGAAATGATAACCTCATTTCTTCGTGGAAGGACAAACAGTAGAGATAAATAAATTTATTCCGGTCGAAATGCGCGTCTGTACACAATACTGCGTCTTCACTTCCCACGATTCCTCTACTGCAGAGCGTCGTCGTGATGACACGTTTCTTACGTTCAGGGTGTCCAGCGATTCCCAAAAAAAAAAAAAATTCCCCGAGTTTTCCAGGTTCAATTTTCGACTATTTCCAGGGTTCTAAATGAATTAAAAAACAAACAGATAATGTGATCATAATTTCTCAAAACTCGGGTTTTTAAGTACATTTTGAAGTACAGAATACATTAGAAATACAGTAGCTTATCTCAAAACATCAATCTGTGAGTATCTATCAGTTAGAGGGTGATTATTTTCATAGGGTACCATCTGCAACGCAATTAGCTCATTTCCTGAATATTTAACCGAAATCGAAGAATAACGTCGAAATGTTAATCCCGTGACAAAGATTTCATGACAGACACAACAAAGACTTCGGTTCTTGGATGAAGTCGAGAATTAGCATTAAAATCATCGAAACTTGTTGGTTTGCTCGAGAGAAATGACGACTTCAAAGGCTTGTTTTCACCTTCGATTATTTGAAAAACTACGTTACAAAATCCTACCCAAAATGATCACCCCACCCCAAGGACTGCGACCTTTCATCAACGTAACTACCTAGAGATGATCTGCCAAACGTACAAATTCGATTAGGACCATCCTGTAATCCAAAACATACAAATGTCCAATGGTGTGGATGTTTGAGAGCGAATTCATTTTATCAAAAAAGTAAAATTATTTGATTTTGAAAATAAGATTTTTGCGCAGGTCGGCCCTCATGAGAGTGAAAGTGTAACAAAATGTCTCATGTACCAGAAAGTCCAACGTATCAAACTTTCCCATACATCAGAAAGTACCTAAATGTATGTAAGACACCAAAATGACCAATGTAAAAAAATGTCTGAGGCATCAAAACATCCTGTTCCAAACGTTCAACATATAAAACTGTCCAATGTGTAGGAAAATCTAAGGTATTAAACTTTCTAAATGTATCTGAAAGAATCTAAATGTATCCCAAGTACCAAACTGTCATTCGCAACAAAATGTACAATATACCAGAAATTTCAAGGTACCAAACTGTACAATGCATCAGAAAGTACCAAAATATATTTAAGGTACCAAACTGTATATCGCACCAAATTGTACAATATAAATACCAGAAATTCTAAGGGACCAAACTGTACAATGCATCAGAAAGTACCAAAATATATTCAAGGTACCATACTGTACAACTTATCCAAAATATCCAACGTACCAACCTATCCAATATATCAGAAAGGTCCAACGTATCAAAATTTTTAATGGTCGAAATGTTTAATTTATGAAAATAGTTATCGTTTCCAATAAAAAGTTGATGGTGCTAAAGTTGTACCACAATTTTTTCCAGAAAATGCCACAATTTCTGAAAAATACAAACAAGTCTAATTTGATAGGTGTGAGGTAGAAAAAATTTTTTAATTTTATTTAGCTTTAAACATGTTACTGATGGGTAATTCATTCGGAATCAGGGTGAAGTTTCCAAAGAGCATACCTCATCGAAGATTAACAACTATCAAGGAGTTAAAATGATTGAAATATCCTTCGAAAATTTGCTCATTTTTTCATACTGCACGATTGGAGTTTTTCTTCTACACTTGAAAACAATACGTGAGAATGGCATCGCTACGCCATAGTCCTTCCCCACTCGATGTATATATAAGAGAAAAGGCTCTCCAACCCTCCAGCCCGACTGGCCAGACAAAAATGATCAAACTTTCGTAATAATAAAAGTTTCGAGTCTGAGATTATCGGTCGCAGATGTCCACACTTAAGGATTTCCTCGAGACCTCCCCCCCAGACCACCACTTCTCTCGAACCTATTGCATTTTATGCCCTCTTCCCCTTCCTCCACGCCCACACTCGACGAGGCAAAACTTTTATGCGGACAATTTTCCCTGAAGATCCTCTTTCGCCGATATTTCTCCCCCTTTTCTCCTTTCCTCCCTAAGAAGCGATATTTCGTCGATGGCACTTCTCCCTGTCAAATCGGTCGCCCTCCCGATAGTTTGGAAAATACATGGTTCGGCGTTTGACCATATGTACGGGAGAGGTTTTCAGCCCAGACTCCCGCTTCTTTAAACACTCGATTTTCCCATGGAGGAATACTCCCGATAATTTATTGATCCCCGCATTCGCGTAATAACTGGGGAATCGCAAACACGGACTGACATATCATTGCTAGGATAGTAACTGCACCAAGTTGATAACGGGATAATCCTGACTTTTGCTATTGAAATTTAAAGGCTACAGGAATCGATAAATCGCTGGTAGAATGCAATATGTAAAGTAAATACTGAAAGGAGCAACCAATTACGAAAGAACTGCACATGAAATTTCCATTCGTACCGCCGAACTCAGCTCAGGACGTTTGAAAATACAAATATCTCACAAAAAACTTCAACTAGAATCTTACATCACTAATTAGGATCAATATATTGAAAACACTGCAAATTATTACAAAGAGGTTCATTATGCTAGAGAAGCACAACTGAGTGACAGGGACTCAATATTCGAAGAAATAAACAATTGAAAACGCTGGAAATTATTACACAATGGATTAAATTTAAAGTAATTTATAATAAAATACCTTCATATTAAAATTTTTTGAGTTAGGGCGTTTTCAAAATTTCAACCCTTAGAAGTGACCTACATCCAATTGGAGCCTGTATACCAAATTTGATCAAAATCGATCAATGCTAACTGGGGAAAGTGCCGCGTACGGCGGACGGACGGCCAAATTTTTATTCGATTTTTGGATTCTACGTACCTTCAAACGTAAACCAACAAACTTTGAGATGTTAAAAAAAAAAATTTTCTTGGTCGATTCCAAAGGTCTATTATTGAAAATAATAAACCAAAACTAAAATTTGAACGACAATGAGGCCTTCATTTCCTGACATTTCCGTCAATGAACAGTCTTCAGCGAACTACATTTTACATTTACAGCGAATTCAATGAATTACATTTCAAGTTGGTTGAAAAGCAATACTTTTAGTTCGACACTTTTCGAGGTAGGGCGTTTTGGAAATTACAACCTTTGGGTTTTAACAAACAATTTTACCCCCCCCCCCCCCCACAATTTATTGGTTTACGTTTCAAGGTTCATAGAATCCGAAAATCGAATACAAAATTTTCGTCGGTCCGCCGTACGCGGTACTTTCCTTAGTTCTCATGGACCGATTTCGATGAAATTTGGTATGAGGGCTCCAAAAAACATATTGTTTAGTAATGCATGCATTCCAGGGGACGTCCCATTGGATAAGCATTAGATCAGTTTAACCGGTTGTTAAGTGATAAAACTGTTTCACTCGATGTAATTCATTTATTACTTTAGGCAAGAAATACTGACACCCCCCCCCCCCCCCCACCATTATCCACCTTAACATTTCTAGCGGCATGGGAGCCTCGAATCTGAAGAGCATTTTAAAATCCATGATCTACGATACCCAACATGCGAATTCGAGTTCAACCACCCCCCCCCCCCCACCACCACCCCAACGCCAACAATGGTGCCAGTCTGGCACCAAAGCGGAAATGCGTCGTAACATTGAACTTTCATCTGTTAGTTTTGGTAGGCAGTCCGTCGGAGTTCACATCCGTATTCAAGGTGAACCACAAAAAAAAAACACGAAATAAGCGGTTTATGGCATCATGGCACCATGTCCTGGCACCATGGTGGCACCACTATTAGTTACATGGTGGTACAGAGAATAATTCATGAAAATCCGGAGGTATAATGAGAGTTTTTCCTCAATTTCAAAGCTTGGGTACAATTAGTAAGCAGTAAAGGAACCGGAATATTGAAAAATCGGATATTTTGTGAATATTATCCCCCCACTCACCCCCTCCCCCTGCGAATTTTGGTACTCTGGTAAAATCATGTACAACTCGGAAGTTATTTGGGTCAAACAAAAAAAGAAACACGCAAATCGGTTGGAAACTGAGGCCAGGGCAGAGTTTACAAGATTATGCACGCAAACGCACGTTTTTTAAGCATTAACCCCCCTTTCCCCCTCTTAAAAAGCAAAATCCAAAATTCCGGCGCCGTAGTGCACAACTAGATAGTATTCCGCGTCAAACGAAAAAAGAACCACGAAAATCGTTTGAGAACTAAGGCCTGGGCAGAGTACACAAGATTATGCCAAAAAACGCACGTTTTTCGAGCATTAACCCCCCCTTTCCTCCCCTTAAAAGGCAAAATTCGAAATTCCGGCGACGTAGTGCACAACTAGATAGTTTTCCGCGACGAACAAAAAAGAACCAGAAAAATCGGTTGAGAACTAAGGCCTGTGCAGAGTACACAAGATTTTGTTACACACACACACACACACACACACACATACACACACACACACACACACAGACATACACCTATGGTTTTTTTCGCGGATTTGGATTCAGAATGGTCTAAAACGGATTACTGTGTGGTTATTTTTTTTTTCTGTTGAGTGTTGTCCAGCTTCACCCCAGATCGATCGCATAAGGACGCCCAAGTCTTACTGTGGGACGTCCTAAAAAAGGGGAGCAGGAGGGGTGCGCCTGATTTTTTTTTCTTAATTTTTAATCGAAAGTAGACCTCATTTTGAGGTTGCTTACACGAGCCGTTCTGTTTTCGGATGAGTAGATCTTTTTCTATGATTTTACAAAGTTTCGAATGTTTATGACGTCACGCGCCCCTCCCGCCAGGGCGGGACCCCCAGCCCACTGTGACGTCATAAACATTCGAAACTGAAAAATCGTAGAAAAAGGTCTTCTCACGCTAGAAGGTCGCAGCTGGTGTCAAAATTTTCAGAATGAGGTCTACCTTAGATTAAATATTATAACAATGAACAGTTATATTATATTATAACAGTTATATTATAACAATAAACAGTTTTTCCTACCCACGTCTCTTCAAATAACAGTGATTTAAGCTTTTTCGGGTAAATTTTGGATTTTTATTAACATTCTCACTCTGTATATTGCAATACGTAGCATTTACTTCTAAGAAACAAATTAACCCCAAAAAGATAAGTTTGATCCCTACAAAAATACGGAAAACCACTAATTGAAATACTGATTAAAACATTCATAGTAACAAGACCACCAGAATGCAGCAGTTGGACTAGTCAACGTCTTGAGAGGTAATAATACGGTTTCCGGACAAGATCACGCCACCTCGCGGTCCGACAAAGGAAATTCCCATGAATAATTTGATTTTCGAGGGGTGAAATAGAAACAATACGAAAAGGGAAACCTCCCCCCTTTTTAAAACGAAAAGTAAACTTCCGGCAGGGAATAATCAACTAGCGCCACCTATCCGAGAGACCGGAGAGAATGAAAGCGGAAATTAAAAACTTTGAAATGACCCTCACATACGTTTCTATTTAGAACGATTTTCTCTCCTCGCCTGTGGATTTAGGTGTACTTATTCATGCCCAAATCAATATAGATCTCGAACAATTTTGAAAAAGTCGAACAATTTTGTAAAGTCCATCTTCTACATTTTTTTTCCATTTCAGAAAAACTCAAATTCTACAAAACAGTTATTGAGTTATCTTGACGATAATAGCTTGAAAATTTATTGAGGAAATTAAAGAGTTTAGTTTAATAAGCCATTAATTTAGGAATTGTGCACTGGTGATAATTTCTTTTGCGTTTTTCTCAAAACTCCGTTCTTAGACAGCACCTTTGTTCTTCAAGGTATCGAAGTATTTGTGTTCACTGATATTATAATCGATACAATAACACAGGGTGAGATCCAATTGGTATTTCGTAGGGATGGGACATCGATATCGATAGTATCGAAACATCGATGTTTTGCTCGTAATATCGATGTTTTTAACATCGATGTTTTACACTCAATGTTTTTCAAACATCGATGTTTCGGTCCGATGATATCGATAAGTCGAGGAGATGGTTTGATAACATCGTTTGATAAATTTGACCTCTTAAGTACTGCAAGGGAACCAGACAAAATCCAATTTCAGACCAGATAACTTCATTGAATTTACTTGGAATTTGCGAGAACACCTCGCCTTTCAATCATCACTTTATGTAACAAGATAATTACTGGAAAACAATAGAAAAAAGTCTCTTTATGCTTGAACCAATAATTGAAATGGGGAAAGTATGGGATATCGAAATGAAGTGCATAAAAATCGGATAATTTATCAAGAATGAAAAAAATTATAATGGAGTAGGTTATCCAGTAAAATAAAATCACGTTAAAAGAAAACATATCCACTTCGTATGAATGGAGGAAGAGCAGCCTCATCAATTTTTCTCCCTTCATTCTAATTAGTTGACGAATTATTTAAGTTTCCCGCTTTTTAAGGCTAAAGGGGACATCCCTCTAGTTTGATTCTCTTTTAGGAGATGGCGCTAGCGTCGAACTCGAAAGTTTTCCCAAAGTTTTTCATCCTCCACGAAAGATTTTTTCCAATTATAATACGGGAATGTATCCAGAATAAGTAGATCTCGGTTTCCACCATTGAGTTTTTACCATACTATAATTCTTTTAATCATGAAATCGCAGAATTCGGGCTATTAAAGGTGTTGAGTAAAAAATGAGATAGCTTGCATATTCATTGTCATTAATAATTGATGAATGATTGGTTAGAAATCAGTGAAATGTTTAGAAAAATGAAAATGAAATGGTTAGAAATTAATGAATAATAGAGGTGATATTCTCAAAATCCGGTTTTTGATGATTTCTCAATTATAAGAGTATCAATACTTTCGAGTTGTGGATACGAGGAAGCTATGTGCCACACCTAATTGGCATACGATTTTATTATTAATTAGTGAATAATAGGGGTGATATTCTCAAAATCGGGTTTTTGATCATTTCCCAATTATAAGAGTATCAATACTTTCGAGTTGTGGATACGAGGAAGCTATGTGCCACACCCACCTGGCAAGCGTTTTATAAAACTTCTGAGTACGGGAACGGTGTCGGGCGCGTGGCGGATGAGCTGACGGGCGGGTTTGTTGTCTTCTGAATGGCGAGGGGGGTTGCCTGACTGAAGTTCACCCCTTTTGATTTTCGTTTTCTCTTTCGGTCGCTAATTCTCAATATTTTTGATTTCTGATGGATTCCATATGTTGAGGACATCTGCTAGAATATGCCTGGTATCTCGGTTTTGGGAAAATTTATTCTAATGCCCGCATATTTGGTCAATGAGTGAATCACCAAAAGATTAATTATGGTGTTTCGTCAAAAAATATAGATTTTATGAGAAATTTGACATGGCACAAACTTAGAATACGACGAAAGGAAACCAAATAAGTTTACAGAATGAAAATCGGTCCACTGATAGCTGAGAACTTTTGGGAAAATGATTAAGCTCCTGTCTCTCTCTTTTCCCGATATAGCTGTCTCTCTCGCACACTTGTCATCCCCTTTAGCCTTAAAAACATCGATTTTTTACCTTACGATGTTATTGACATCGATGTTTTCCGTTCGATGTCCCATCCCTAGTATTTCGCCATGAAAAGAGTGGGAGTTTTGGTTGACGAAGCGTTGATTCGACCATTGATCACGGTTGCGAAGTTTTCATGGTGGTTTCGGCCTACCGGAACTGTCCATTAAAACAATACTTCCAGCCACGTGATCAATGGAGTATAAAGGGATTAACCTTATTAGGGTGAGTGTAATAGGGCGGGTAACGACCGGCTTTGTTATGGGGATTGAGGGTGTTGATGTACCCCCCTGTTCTAAGGCCGTTTGCTCCAGATTTATTAGGGTCGCCTCGGGTGTCAGGGTCCCCCCGTGGAAGTCGAGGTGGGAAGAGAGAAAAAAAGTTGTTCTACTTTCTATTGTATCAGTTCATCCTGATGAGCAGAGCCATCTGAGTTCTAACGTTATTTCTTGAGTCCAAATAGTATGTTGTATTGACTGAAGACCGTGTCATCCGATTTATATGAAGAAATGGTCCCTCATGAATTCCACAAGTCGCACAAGGATTCCACAAGGTATAAAACATATATCGATACATTAAAGCACAAAAGCGCTATGTCCATCCATCTTCCAAATTTTTAATTTTTTTAATTTCAGAAAAACTCAAATTCAACAAAACTATTATTGACCTTCTTGACGATTATAGCTTGAAAATTTGTTGAAGAGTTAAAGAGGTTAGTGTAGTAAGCCATTATTAAAGGAATTGTGCACTTTTGCGTTTTTCTGAAAACTCCGTTTTTGGACATCGATCCTTTGTTTTTCGGTATCAAATACTTCCATGGTACTTTCCCAGTAGTGGAGGATTGTCAGGGATCGTAAACAAGGTTCGAACGAACTTGTAATTCCCAACGAACATGAAGTATATGGACTCTCGGCAGGGAAAAGGGTCAATAGTCACAAATACAAAATGCTGGAAAATCGCGATTTTTTGTGGTAGCGTTCCCAAGTGAGCTCATGGAATCTAACCCAGATTTCTTACCTTAGTTTTTTGACATGGATATGTGTAATGACTCATTTACTCGTATATGTTGGTTCTCCAATAAAGGACACAAGGGAATGACTCATCGTGCCAGGTAGGTAGAGTGAGGTACGGGGAGACAAACACGTCATTTGACGTCACCCTCCTCCACTCTCCCTTTACCTTTTTAAAGTAGTATAAAAGGAGGACTCAGGGCTTCACCTACATGCATTCGTCTACAACAAATCGATTACTTTTTACTTGATTATTTTTTGCTCTCCCTCGTCACCTCTTGGAAGCCCCCAAGTTCCTCGGAGGTATTCGTTGGCTCATCGCACCAGCCTCCGCTCCCATTTCGCCTAGGAGTTGTCTTCCTCAACTAGGACCTAGGTAAATGTACCACCTCCCTCCAGTCGGCGAGCAATCGCGCCGAGGATCGCGGTTGAGCTGAAACTCTATGCACTCCTGCAAACGGTAGGCGGAAACGCGCCGGGCAGAAAGTGCTACTCCATCCTTCAACTTCGTTGAGTAGGGACCAATAGAAACCATCAAGCCATCGAGAAGACCATCGCCTTTACTCGACTACACGCCGACATAACAATATGTCTTTTGGCTGGGGATCAGGAATTTTCCGCGACACTTTTTTTTGCCACAAAAAATGCAACGCGATACCAGTAAACAAAATCATTCTAGAATACTGCGATAATATTACGTGTGATCGGAATTTTTTTAGAAAAAAATTATATTTATTCATAAAAAAGTAATAGGTAGGTACATATTACTAGAAAATGTTATTCATAAAATATCTTGTGTGTATTTTATTTCATCGTCTTAATTTTCAAATTAGACCTACAACAATGGAGATGTACATGATCTATTGTTTTTCCCTCTAAGGGAAAAATTTCATCGTGTACTTTCGAGAGTCAACTTGGAGGTGAAAACAAGCTTTCCAAGTTTCATCTGTACAGAGTGTAGAATAACCAAGTTTACGATACTTTCTGTTTTTGTTTAGGTTACGGCGGTATTCTTCGATTTCAGTTTGATCGAATAGGTTTACAATTTTTTGAAAAGTGCGTACGTTTATTCAAAAGCACCTACTTGTCTCGTAACTTGGGGTTATTCCCAAAAATTTACACAGTTTACACAAAAATTTATTTACGTATAAACTCAACAACCATAACAACAACAGTAACAACTTAACCAAAACAAGTGGGTAAGTTTACTGTCAAATTTTGATGTGGACGTCAGTTGAATTTTGAATTTACTAATTTGAAATCTAAAATGTTGAAGTTCGTAATATGAACTGCCCATGTTATGGGCATCAGGGCTCAATTATTTCAATTTTACAAATTTATTTCAATTATTTCAATTTTACAAATTTATTTCAATTATTTCAATTTTACAAATTTATTTCAATTATTTCAATTTTACAAATTTATTTCAATTATTTCAATTTTACAAATTTACAATTAGGTTTACAATTATTGAAAAAAAACACGAGTTGCCAGAGTGGAATATTGACTTTAATTAGTCAGCTTGATCCACATCAGGTGGTTTTTCTTCTGAGTTTCCCCAAATACTTGCTTTTGGTTTATTATTTTCAATAATGAACCTTTGGAATCGACCAAGAAAAAAAAATTTCAACACCCCCTCAAAATTTGATGGTTTACGTTTCAAGGTACGTAGAATCCAAAAAACGAATACAAATTTGGCCGTCCGTCCGCCGTACGCGGCACTTTTGCCACTTAGCATTGACCGATTTTGATGAAATTTGGTATGTAGGCTCCATTTGGGGTCTAGTTGTGCCCCGAAGCTTTTGGTTGATGTAGGTCAGTTCTAAGGGTTCCAAAATCAATTTTGAAATTTTGAAAACGCCCTAACTCAAAAAATTTCGAAATAAAGGTATTGTTTTTCCTTCAATTTAAGATTCTATAGAATTTTTAGATTTTTTGAGACCACGCGGAGCTCTGTAGGACAAACAGTTCGCTCCCTACGAAAATTTAAGGGTTTATATTGAAATATATATATAAATCAAAACACGAGTGTGAATCGCAAAAGAGGCCTAATCTCCTTTCAAATTAGAGCTGACCGAAATGCGATCGATGGTGGGTGATTTTGATTTTTTTTTTTCTTTTTTTTTTCTTCTCTTCATATTGGATGTTTGGTGATTTTGTAGACGAGTGATCTATATAGAAAAATAATAAACCATTGTGTAATAATTTGCAGCGTTTTTTTAGTGTAGTTGAACGTGATTTCTTCTTCATGTTGTGGAAGATCGACAAACGACAAAGAAACTGTGCAAAACTCAATTTTGACCATCATGGCTTACTGGCCCTTTTTCCTACCGAGCGCAGATGTAATGTCAGTTCTACCGTGGTTAATGGTCAAAATATTCAATGGCATCTAGACGGCGCCTCCCCTCTCCCCCAAGCATGTGAACCACAACTAATACCCGGTTGAGAGACTAGGAAACCGTGATTAAAACTCTATGTCGCTGTGATGAAAAGAAAATCTTTTTAATTGAAATTGGGGATTGAAATCAAAATGGCTGAAAATAGAATAACATTTTCTTTGAAGATTCGGTCATTCACTCTAGCTGCAAGAATGTTGTAAAAATGGAACATGCTTTAGCCTTGGACTAACTACGGGGCGAGTGTCACGGGGGTCTACCCCATCCCTACTCCGTTGAAAAGCGCGGCTAAAGCATGTTCCATGTTTCTTGAATTTTAGTTAAAGGCTCTAAGGGCAGAGTTTTTCATTTCATACCTAAAAGGTGTACTTTTACACTTTTGGCAGGATTGTTATCGTCATTGATTTCGATTTAATTTTTATTTTAATTGTCCCAAATATTTTTAATTTAACGGTTGTGGTGGCGTTTTCAAAACAGGCTCTTCGATTCAGTAGCCCGGGAAGAAGTGGCGGAGGTCGGCAATAGGAGAATCGTAGTGGAATTGTAGATGGAGGGAGGAGGTGGAAGAAGGGGAAGAGCAGGAGGGCGAGGAGGAGGAGGAGGAATAGACAGACTCCGTATAAAATGTAAATTCGCCGAGGGAGGTATAAAGAGGAGGCCTGGGAGTGAAAGGGAGGCCCGCGGGCATAATGGTATTCCCTCACTCAATAGTCCCCATACTTGTGTGTTCTAAGGAATTCAAATATCCTCGCTCCCCTCCTCCTCCTCTCCGCAGCTCTCCTCCGCCCCTCAGCTCCTCCTCCTCTTCTGCCGCTCCAGTTCTTGACTGGAGGCCGTCGATAGGGATTTAGCATTCATTCGGACGTTTCGGCGGCAAGTGGCGTTTTTTGTCAAATTCTCAGGCGAGCTTCCCTATTGGATTTTCACTTTCCTTACCCAAACCTGAAGATCAATCGGCGAATGGCCCCAATTTTCAAAACAACCTCTCTACGACTCGTGTAAAGAATTCATGAGAAAGTTCCTCAAAAAACGAACTACTAAGTGGGGTTGAAAAACGCTGCAAAATATTACTTATTATTTTTCTGATAGATCACTCGTCTGCAAAGAACACAATTTTGTCAATGTCGAAACCTACCAACCTAATTTCGCTTCACATTCAAGTTTAATTTGATGAAATAAACGCTTCACACTCAATTTTCAAAAAATGGTTGCTAAGGTAAACCTGAGTATAACTCGAAAAAAACAAACAGCGATCGCGTTTTGGTCAGCTAAAATTTGAACGGAGATTAGGCCTCTTATGCGATTCACACTCGTGTTTCTGATTTATCGTAAGCCAACCTTAAGTTTTCGTAGGGGGCGAACGGTTGGTCCTACAGACCTACGGGTGGTCTCATTCGATTCTAAAAATTCAATACTATCTTAAATTGATGGAAAAACAATACATTTATATCGAGAGTTTTTGAGCTAGGGCTTTTTCAAAATTTCAGCCCTTAGAAGCGGCTGACATCAACCCAAAGACGTGATTTTTTTCTCCTTTATTCTCCGGTCAAACCGTCGATTTCGTTGAAAAAAAAAAAACGCTGAAAATTATTACACAATGGTTTATAATTTTTCTATGTAGATCACTCGTCTGCAAAGCCACCAACCATCCAACATGAAGAAAAACATCGATCGCATTTCGGTCAGCTAAAACTTGAACGGAGATTAGGCCTCTTTTGCGATTCACACTCGTGTTTCTGATTTATCGTACGTCTAACACTCAAATTCTCGTAGGGAACGAACGGTTTGTCTTATAGGGATCCGCGTGGTCTCAAAAAATTCTAAAAATTCTATACTATCCTAAATTGAAGGAAAAACAATACCTTTTTACTTCAAAATTTTTTTGAGTTAGGGCGTTTTCAAAATTTCAAAATTCATTTTTCGACCCTTAGAAGTGACCTACATCAACCAAAATCTTCGGGGCACAACTAGACCCCAAATGGAGCCCACATACCAAATTTCATCAAAATCGGTCAATGCTAAGTGGCAAAAGTGCCGCGTATGGCGGACGGACGGCCAAATTTTTATTCGATTTTTGGATTCTACGTACCTTGAAACGTAAACCATCAAATTTAGAGGGGGTGTTGAAAAAAATTTTTCTTGGTCGATTCCAAAGGTTCATTATTGAAAATAATAAACCAAAATCACGTTTTTTCGCATTAAAAGCGGTTTTCTCCACTAATAAAAATACTGGAAACAATTCTGACCATACCGTTGGAAAGCTGAGTTTTTGGGTCAACTTTTGGGGTTACAGTGGGAAATTAACCGGCAGTTTCAACTAGGCTTACAAACGTTTGAAAAAAAACTGTACATTCCGAGATTTTCGAGAGTTTACTATTCGGGCTAATTTCTCAACATCTGAGTCTTCTTTTAAAAGTTTTATTTAGCACTAGGAAGATAGAGAATTTAACGCTTTTTCCAAAGGTGTAATTGCGTTTGAATTTTGACTGAAAATGACGGAGTTATGGCTGTTTTAATGGCGTAAGGTGGAAAATACGAAAAACATTAAAGAGTTTAAGGAGGTTAGAAAAAAAAGTCAAATTAGTTGTCGAATCGAACGCTGGCCGGTGGTGCAACCGAAAGGGTGACATCCTGTATAACAAATTTCATCAAAATCGGTCCATGGGAACTAAGGAAAGTGCTGCGTACGCACGGAAAATTTGTTATTCGATTTTCGAATTCTACGTTTCTACGTTCCTTGAAACTTAAACCATCAAATTTTGAAGGGGGGGGGGGGGGGGGGGGGGCATTTTTTTTTCTTGGTCGATTCCGAAGATTCATTATTGAAAATAATAAACCGAGAGACTTCTAACCTCTCACTCACGAGGTGAGTCGTTTCTTCGAACATTGTCACTGATCTGAAAACATAATGACTTCACCATTGTGGAATGACTTCCATTGTGATCTCAGGTGCAGCGTTGCCATTCGTACGAAGAAACTCGTATATGTACGAGTTATTTGGGCTCTATACGAGGTAAGAGTATCGTACGGATAATATACGAGTTTTTGTGATGGTTCATCACCATCCTTAGCGCTTGAGGTTTCGTCCCTACCGCACTCCAACGCTGATTCAGAGGGGGTTAATAGTCGTATAACCAAGACGGTTAAAGGCTGTTTGCTAACCAAAGAAGACTTCAACAGAGGAAGCTTTGGGAAAATAGCAGCAATGTAACAGCACGAATTTCAACCATTCCGAAGACCAGTTCAATGCGCTAATGACGGCCAATCTGTACAGGAAGAACTTTGACTTAAACTTAAATTCCATTACATTTGATTTTCTTTCGAAGTGGATTTTAATAACTCATGAATTACCTTTGTATGTTAAATGACCCTTTGTTTCAGAATTGGAATCCAGGAACTACATGAGGAGGAACTCGAAAATATATAGTTACCGATAATAAGAAGACTGTAGAATGAGGAATTTCACCATGTCGGAATTTCCTATTTTTGACCCCAAAATCGGATTCAGCACCTCAAAAAACCCCCTAAGGCAAACTTTCAGCCCGAACTTCCTAATTTACGAATAAACAAAACAGTGTAGAAAATACGAATGTTTAAAAAAACCGGGAAAATGACGTCATGCTGGAATAGTTCATTTATGGCCGCTTGAAGCGCTGAGATCGAGAAATCCCCAGAAGAAGTCCCCAGATGCAAAATTTCATGAAACAGTAAAGTTCGAAATCGAAAAACTGAAGAAAAAAATAGAAAAAGCGAGATGGGGAAAATTAGGTTTCCTCTGTTTTTGTTTGATAACTTTTCTCTTAGAAAACAGGATTTCGTCGTACCAATGGGCAACACTGGGAGGAGACGGCGATCCGAACAGCCCAATCAGCGAGCGTTCCCGCTGCACGTCTGTTTTCCCGGTTAGTTTTGAAATTAAAAATTTTGATTGTCTCCCAAAAATAACAGGAGACTTATTTTCCGAAATCAGCCCGATTTTCATCTCTCACACCATTAACTATTCAGGAAAAATGCAAACAGAAATCGGTGAAATTCCTCATTAGAAATTATTATCATAATTATTACTACCCAGCTTAGTGGCCCTGTAAGAGCGTTTAAAAACACAGATTTGTTTATGCACTTATTCATTATTTTCCCGTAAAAAATCAATTTTTTATACGCGAGTTATATACCTATCTATGAAACTAATACATTTATTCAGATTTTGTATCCCTCCCAGCACTTACGGGTTTTCAGGTTGGCTGTACAAGGATTGTACTAGTTTTTCCCTGGCCTTATAAGATGCTCCCATTTTATGAGTTGGCAACAACTGCTCGGGTGCCCCAAACTGTCAGATGGCCAGCAGACGTGCGATCCGCTGTCTCCGTTTTACCCAGTTTTCATCAGTTTTCGAGGGATAATTTTTGTATTTGCATTCACAAGTCAAGATTGGACTGACGGGAAGAGATGAGGAAAATTCCTCTCATTTCCGCATTTATTGAAATATATGGGACCAACAACCCCTGTTTGTGGAAAATTAAAGACAATTTGATTGCGGGAAGAGGCGTACGGTGAGTTATTGAAGATTGTCAAACGCCTGGTCGACGTCAAGAAAAAGTTACTAGCTCGAGAGGGGCATGAGAGAGCAGCAGCTGGAAAGCAATGGGCCCCACCTACTGAGTGATTCCAGACCCAAAACATTGCCCAGAAAGCAAAGTCTGGCTTGCTTCAGGATTCCAACTGGGCATGACATCTCAACAGAATCGATGTCTATGTCAGTCCAATCTGTATACTTTGCCATACCAAAGATATGTCATCCCAGCATTTATACACATATCCTGCCTTGCAGGATATACTCGTAAGAGAACAGATTAGAAATTACGAAACTGCTGATCCTCGATACAGCAAAATTTTTAGAATTTAAAAAAAAAAATTTTTTTGAAATTTTGATTTTGAAAGTTTTTAAAAATTTTTGAAATTTTTAAAAACTGGGCATGACATCTCAGCAGAATCGATGTCTATGTAAGTCCAATCTGTACACTTTGCCATACCAAAGATATGTCATCCCAGCATTTATACACATATCCTGCCTTGCAGGATATACTCGTAAGAGAACAGATTAGAAATTACGAAACTGTTGATCCTCGATACAGCAAAATTTTTAGAATTTAAAAAAAAAATTTTTGAAAGTTTTCAAAATTTTTTGAAATTTTTAAAAACTGGGCATGACATCTCAACAGAATCGATGTCTATGTCAGTCCAATCTGTATACTTTGCCATACCAAAGATATGTCATCCCAGCATTTATACACATATCCTGCCTTGCAGGATATACTCGTAAGAGAACAGATTAGAAATTACGAAACTGCTGATCCTCGATACAGCGAAATTTTTAAAAAAAGTGACTGAAGTTTCATCAGGAAACTGGGCCGTTACAAAACATTGACAATTTAAGATCCACGTTCCGAAAAGAGTTAAGGAAAGTGAAAAATCAAAGTCGGGCTCTTCGGGAGGCGTCGCATATATCACTGTGGTAATTCGACTTGCTATTGTTTACAGCACTTTTTTTCTGAGGGATTCAATGTAGATACTGTAAACCGCATAGAGAAAACTGAGATTCCTGCAGTCCTCGACCGACACTCCGCCTGCAGACACATACTGTGTGCGATCTTCAGGTCATCATCTGCCGCCTGCAGGTGGTTGACTGGTAGAGCATGCGATTGTTATGTGAGTTTTACCCCAATTTTTCTCCTCGATCAAATAAATGCGGAAAATGAAAGAAAAAGAAGTCTTCTCGCATATAAAGGAGTATTTAGCACGATGGTCTCCAGTTAACCAAAACAGGAAGAAAGTACAGAAATCGAAAAAAGGCATAGAGGAACAAAAGCTCATCAACAGCGACCTTGTGGGTGGTAAACACTTTCTCGGACATCTCTGGAAAGGGAATCCTCTGTGAAGCAAGCAAATGGGATACCGGATGGATCTGAGGAGAGACACGCACAAATCAGAGGCAACAAACGGACTGACTCTCCAGCAAGTTTAGCCCCGGGGATGGTTTGACCCCTAAACCCTCTCATCTATTGGCTTCTGCTCTAGGGTATTCAATTCTGTGATGTTGAGCCTGACACGATATTGGTCTTTCCGCATGTTGAGGCGACGGCCAGGAGGAAATCCCAGAGTCCGCTCCCTTTACATTTTGAGATATTTGGAGCCATTTTTTCCCAAAATTAGATTTGAAATCGAATTAAATTGGGTTTTCAACATCTCATGATTAACCATCAGCCTACCTTCGACTAGCCATCCCCACGCCGCGTGACTGACCACAACCCACGTCCTGACAGGCCACGCACATCTCATCTTCCCCTCCACTCTCTCTCACCCACGTCACTTATGAAGTTGTCCATCACAATTAGGAAAGAAGCCCCTTCACTCCCTCCTATCGCCCATTTACTCATCCATCAATCCTTTTCAGTCTTCCCATCAATACTGGTTAGTTTTCCTGGTCGGGGGTGGCCAACAAGGAGTGACCGGTGGAAGGTACCCCCCACCATCGATTCCTACATTAATTTCCATAATTCACCGCTGGTCCAATCGTTTCCACGAAACCTCACTTTTAATTACCTTTCAAACGTTCGAGTTGGAGTAATGAAGTTACTGACCAACTTTTCTGCTCGACCCCGCTTGAAAGCTCTACACTCCCTACCAGACTCAAGGATAGGTACTAACAGTACACACAATTTAAATACATAGAGCACTCGTCTGCAATGAACACGGCTATGCCATTGTTACCACCAACCAACACGAAGAAAAACATCAATCGCATTTCGGTCAGCGTTATTAGAGGATTAGGCCTCTTTAGCGATTCACACTCGTGTTTCTGATTTATCGTAAGTCCAACACTCAAGTTCTTGTAGGGAGCGAACGGTTTGTCCTATAGGGCTCAGCTTGGTCTCTAAAAATTCTAAAAATTCAATACTATCTTAAATTGATGGAAAAACAATACCTTTATATCACAATTTTTAGAGTTAGGGCGTTTTCAAAATTTCAACCCTTAGAAGTGATCTACCAACCAAAAGCTTCAGGGCTCAACTCTAGACCCCAAATAGAGCCTGTATACCAAATTTCATCAAAATCGATCAATGCTAACAGAGGAAAGTGCCGCGTACAGCGGACGGACGGCCACATTTGTATTCGACTTTGGATGCCACGTACCTTGAAACGTAAACCAACAAATTTTGAGGTGGGGTTAAAAAAAAATTCTAGGTCGATTTCAATGCTACATTATTGAAAATAATAAACCAAAAGCAGCAAAATAATGGCTTTTCTATTAAGATTAGTTCCGTCAGGAACATTAGGAAGTTCATTGCAATCAACATCCTGTTTCTAACCATTCGTCCAACAGAGTAACTAAGGCAACTTTCAACTTCTATGGACCAGGGATAGGAGTGACAGGGGGGGGGGGACCTAGCTTGGCTGGCACCCACGTGTTCTGATAAATTTCACAATGGACGAGCATTCAACTATTTTTGATATTATAGGGGGTATCTTGAAACTGAATACTATCTTTAATTGCTTATTGATGAAATGGAATTACTTACTTGAATTGACATCAAGAATACATCATGAATATTCACCAATTAGGTTAATTAATTATCCTCATTGGACAAACGGTTGGTCCCAAAGAGCTCTGGGTGGTGTCACACAATGAAAATCGTCACTATTTTTAATTTGCGAGAAGTGGCAACACAGCGAAAAACCACTGAGCTTGCAGCCAGCGAGCAGCTTTTGACATCACTACCCAGTAGGCAACAGAGGACCATTCGGAGGACTAGGGAGGCATCACAATGGCTCAGCGTCGTCCCACTTGCAGCAGACAACTTCGACTTGTCGTCTTCCCAATTCCGTGACGCACTAGCCATTCGGTACGGTTGGGAACCAAGAGGGTTGCCAGTATGGTGCGACGGATGCGGGAGTCCCATGGACATGAACCACGCCCTCAATTGTATGAAGGGCGGTCTGATCAAACAGGGACACGACCTGGTTCGGGACGAATGCGCCAAAATAGCAAGCCTCGCATGGAACGGTGTTGTCACAGAACCAGTTCTTCGTGAAAGTGCTGATGGCAGCCCCGGCCTGGTGGCAGACATGAAGGTTCATGGTGTGTGGGACCGTGAGAGACCTGCGTTTTTTGATACCCGCGTTATAAACGCTGACGCAGTCTCTTACACTTCCATGGACTGGCCAACCATCTCTCGCCATGCTGCCCAAGCCAAACATGCAAAATATGACAGAATAGCCGAAGATCTGAGAGGTTCTTTCACGCCACTCGTAATTTCATGCGATGGAGCATTGCATAAAGAGTATGACGCTTTTCTCAAGAATGCCTCCTTACGCCTTGCCAACAAATGGTCCAAATCCTACGCTCAAGTAATGATGTGGACGCGAGTGAAAACTCAATTCTCCGTCCATCGAGCGGTTTCCATGAGGCTAAGAGGCCCAAGGAAACAAGTCCGAGGACTCGGACTGGAGGATGGAGCAGCAATTTGGCTCCCACAAGACTAACTCCTCCACATTTACGCTCGCTTGCTCGCACGCTCGCACGCTCGCAAAAACAAAAAACCCTTTGGCATAAATCAATTTCAATTTTCGGCAAACTTTTGGCATACCAATTTGAACTTTTGGCAACTCATTTTGAACTTTCGGCAGATCCATTACGTTTCGACAACTACTGGAGTCCTTGTCCACCTTCATTCCCTCTACAATGAAAAAACAATACTTGCACATCCCAGTTTCTCGAGCTAGGGCGGTTTGAAAATTTCAACTCTTAGAATTGACTGAAAATAATCAAAGGCACAACTAGACCCCAAACGAGATACCAAATTTCATCAAAATCGGTCCATGGGAACTAAGAAAAGTGCCGCGTACAGGCTTATTCAATTTTCGGATTCTACGTACCTTGAAAAGTAAACCATCAAATTTCGAGGGAGGTAACCATTTTTTTCTCGCTCATTTTCCAAAGGTTCATTAAAGAAAATAATGTACACAAACCAAAAATTTAGAGGTACTAAATAACTAAATACATGTCTACTGGTATTTTGCATTTTCAGAAAATGTGAGCCTGAGATGAGTCTGAAATGGTAGTATTTTACATTGCCTTGGTCAATAACTTATCCCGGCCTTAATGGTACACATTTATGAAATTTTCGCGGCTTATGAGGGTAACTAACTCCTAAGAAAGGAGTTAGTTACATTAAGTTACGCTTATTCACGGACCACGCTCTTTAACTAAATAGGACCATGGCTTCGAGTAGTTATGGACAAGGATTGGCCATACAGATACGGAACCAAACTTGTCCAACAATGAAAAACATAACGTTCAATGTCTTCAGTCAACACAACATATTTGGTCTCAATAAATAAAGGTATAACTCAAAAAACGTGTGCCAAGTGGGTGAGGCACATAGCTTCCTCGTATCCATAACCCGATTGTATTGATGATCCGATGATTGAGTAGTTTATCTCAAAACATCAATCTCTAAGTACCTTCCACTACCCTCATAAGGGACCATCTACACGCTAATCTGAACAATCCTGAGAAATTTCGTCGAATTCGGATGAAAAATGTAAGTGTGATGGCTGTTACAAGGATTTTACGTTTGCGCATGCACAGAGGCTGATGTCAATTTTAAGGTCTTTATTTTCATTGGGGACCATTTACAACCTAATCTGCATATTCCCAGAAAATTTCATCGAAATCGGATAGAAAATGTGGAAGTTATGGCTGTTACAAGGAATTCACGTTTGCGCATGCGCAGCAGCTACTATCAGTCCGGGTGCGATTATAGGGGACCATCTACACGATAACCCTCAAAATCCCCGAAAATTTCATCGAAATCGGATGAGAAATGTAGAAGTTACGGCTGTGGCAAGGATTTCTTGACGGACACACAGACACGGAACCAAAATTGTTCAGAAAGGTCTGAAACGTAAAACGCGAGTAGAAATTTTGATTTTGGAGAACATTTTTTTTCAACTTTGAAAATTGAAAACAAACCTTCCGATACCTTGGTAGACTCGGAAGCAAAATGTCTCCTGTGTTCATAAGGATGAACTGACTTGATCGCCCGCCCTCATAAAATGGCATTCAATCGAACCAGTAGGAACGACAGACATGAAAAAGATCACAGAAAAAACTGCGTATTTAAGTTTTTCAAGTCAGAAATAATTTTAAATGCGCATTGCTAACAATTAAGCAACTTGTTCAAGTAGAATTGCTCAGCATTTCATTGTGGATCGTGAAGGGCTGTCATTGGGTTGGGAGGATTGTCAACTCATATTCAATGATGGCTGAAGTCCGGTTAGCAATTTTGGACGAATACCTA
The DNA here is from genome assembly GCA_009739505.2 of Apolygus lucorum. Classification (NCBI taxonomy): domain Eukaryota; kingdom Metazoa; phylum Arthropoda; class Insecta; order Hemiptera; family Miridae; genus Apolygus; species Apolygus lucorum. Next base: position 1,482,679 of record CM019183.2, read on the forward strand.
ACAGAAAATCGCTCGTACAAATGGAACAGGGTCAACAAAAATATAAACACTAAAATTTAAGATGTAACAAGAAAATTATGCAGTGGTGGTGGAAGAAACGCTAGTGAAGAGTGGAAGTAATGATAGTGTATTCAGAAACCAAGGAGCTGTCATTCCGGTTCATAAACCAAGTGCAGCACTTGGGAAGGGACACGCCCACTAAAACATTCCCAAGTGGGGCGTGCGAAACAGCACGCGAACATTAACTTGAAGAAATCCCAGACAAATCATATCATGGAAGAAAGGAGCTTTCGAGTGTCGAGATGGAAAAATAAAAATAAAATGATAAGTCGGCTTCGCTCCCTTGATTTACGATTGACCAGCGGGTATATCGTTTGAACGGGAGCCAAAACTTCCCCGTGCTGGCCGCAAGCATTTGCTTCACAAAGCAGTGCAGAAGAAGGCAGAAAGGGCAGCTGGGGAAACAGAAGAACGTCATAATCCAATCAACGGTTTCTCATCACTTCTGTCTCGTAGGTTCTACGGAGTGGAGGTCGAATTACCGACTAGAGAATTCATTTGTTATGCCTCATAAACTCAGTTTATGTATTCATCAAGTCCTACGGAAGGGAATGCGGTTTAAACATGTTCCGCAAACATCTAGGCCAGTTTTGATGGGAATTTTTGCATAGTGCTCATTATTATTGGAGGAAAAGTCATCAGAATCAATTTCTATCCAACTTGCTCGCAAAACCTGTCATGACTTGAATACTTCCGAAAGGCTCTTCCGAAAATTTACCGAGTTCAGTGAATTTATGACGTAGGTATGTTGAGGGGAAGGGAACAGGGTACATAGGAACATTGTGCGCAACATTCAACTCAATGGGGTGTGCGCCTGGGTCGGAAAAACTGTTTATTGTTATTTTTAATCTAAACTAGACCTCATTCTGAGAATTTTGACAAAAACCGCGACCTTCTAGCTTGAAAAGACCTTTTTCTATGATTTTTCAAGTGTCATAAACATTCGCAACTTTGAAAATCATAGAAAAAGATCTATTCATCCAAAAAGAGAACGGCTGGAGTCAAAATTCTCAGAATGAAGTCTACCTTCGATTAAAAATTTCAAAAAAATCAGCCACCCCTCCCCTCCATTATGCTCGATTTTGAACGGCCGGATCTTATAGTGGAAATGTTGAAGGTTAACAGTGGATGCCCTACGGAAGGGAATAAAAAGGCGATCGATAATCCTGTGGATTAAAATCTCACAAGACTACAATCTTGTGGAACAAAAATCCTGCAAAACAACATTTTGAGATATAAAAATCCGACAGAACGACAAAATTGTGGAACAAAAATCACAAACCATAATAACACAAACCTACAAATCCCTTGGAACTAAAACTACTATCACAAAACTCCAAAACTACCAATCCTGTGGATTCCACAAAACTACAATCCTGTTGATCTAATGCCCCACACGACTACAATCTCACAGGAATACAATACAGTGAAATGAAAATCCCACAAGACTATAATCCTGTGGAACTAAAATCTCACAGGACTACAAACTTGCAGAACTAAGACAATGTCCCACAAGACAGCAATCTCACGGGACTAAAATCTTGGGGAACAAAAATCATTCAATACAACATTTTGAGATATAAAAATCCGATAGAACGACAATATTGTGTTTATTTTTGTTCCACAATATTGTCGTTCTATCGGATTTTTATATCTCAAAATGTTGTTATATATTATATAAACCATAATAACACAAACCTACAAATTCCGTGGAACTAAAATTACTATCACAAAACTACCAATCCTGTGGATTCCACAAAACTACAATCCTGTTGATCTAATGCCCCACACGACTACAATCTCACAGTACTACAATCCAGTGAAATGAAAATCCCACAAGACTACAATCCTGTGGAACTAAACTCTCACAGGACTACAAACTTGCAGAACTAAGAAAATGTCCCACAAGACAACAATCTCACGGGACTAAAATCTTCTGGAACAAAAATCATTCAAAACAACATTTTGAGATATAAAAATCCGACAGAACGACAATATTGTGGAACAAAAATAAATACCATATATAAACCATTATAACACAAACCTACAAATCCCGTGGAACTAAAACTACTATCACATAACTACCAATCCTGTGAATTCCACAAAACTACAATCCTGTTGATCAAATGTCCCACACGACTACAATCTCACAGGACTACAATCCAGCGAGACACAATCCAGTGAAATTAGAATCACACAAGACTATAATCCTGTGGAACTAAAATCTCACAGGACTACAAACTTGCAGAACTAAGAAAATGTCCCACAAGACAGCAATCTTACGGGAGTAAAATCTTGTGGAACAAAAATCATTCAATACAACATTTTGAGATATAAAAATCCGACAGAACGACAATATTGTGGAACAAAAATAAATACCATATATAAACCATTATAACACAAACCTACAAATCCCGTGGAACTAAAACTACTATCACATAACTACCAATCCTGTGAATTCCACAAAACTACAATCCTGTTGATCGAATGTCCCACACGACTACAATCTCACAGGACTACAATCCAGCGAGACACAATCCAGTGAAATTAGAATCACACAAGACTATAATCCTGTGGAACTAAAATCTCACAGGACTACAAACTTGCAGAACTAAGAAAATGTCCCACAAGACAGCAATCTTACGGGAGTAAAATCTTGTGGAACAAAAATCATTCAATACAACATTTTGAGATGTAAAAATCCGACAGAACGACAATATTGTGGAACAAAAATAAATACCATATATAAACCATTATAACACAAACCTACAAATCCCGTGGAACTAAAACTACTATCACATAACTACCAATCCTGTGAATTCCACAAAACTACAATCCTGTTGATCGAATGTCCCACACGACTACAATCTCACAGGACTACAATCCAGCGAGACACAATCCAGTGAAATTAGAATCACACAAGACTATAATCCTGTGGAACTAAAATCTCACAGGACTACAAACTTGCAGAACTAAGAAAATGTCCCACAAGACAGCAATCTTACGGGAGTAAAATCTTGTGGAACAAAAATCATTCAATACAACATTTTGAGATATAAAAATCCGACAGAACGACAATATTGTGGAACAAAAATAAATACCATATATAAACCATTATAACACAAACCTACAAATCCCGTGGAACTAAAACTACTATCACATAACTACCAATCCTGTGAATTCCACAAAACTACAATCCTGTTGATCGAATGTCCCACACGACTACTATCTCACAGTACTACAATCCAGTGAAATGAAAATCCCACAAGACTATAATCCTGTGGAACTAAAATCTCACAGGACTACAAACTTGCAGAACTAAGAAAATGTCCCACAAGACAACAATCTTACGGGACTAAAATATTCTGGAACAAAAATCATTCAAAACAACATTTTGAGATATAAAAATCCGACAGAACGACAATATTGTGGAACAAAAATAAATACCATATATAAACCATTATAACACAAACCTACAAATCCCGTGGAACTAAAACTACTATCACATAACTACCAATCCTGTGAATTCCACAAAACTACAATCCTGTTGATCGAATGTCCCACACGACTACTATCTCACAGTACTACAATCCAGTGAAATGAAAATCCCACAAGACTATTATCCTGTGGAACTAAAATCTCACAGGACTACAAACTTGCAGAATTAAGACAAAGTCCCACAAGACAACAATCTCACGGGACTACAATCTAGCGAGACACAATCCAGTGAAATTAAAATCCCACAAGACTATAATCCTGTGGAACTAAAATCTCACAGGACTACAAACTTGCAGAACTAAGACAATGTCCCACAAGACAACAATCTTACGGGACTAAAATATTCTGGAACAAAAATCATTCAAAACAACATTTTGAGATATAAAAATCCGACAGAACGACAATATTGTGGAACAAAAATAAATACCATATATAAACCATTATAACACAAACCTACAAATCCCGTGGAACTAAAACTACTATCACATAACTACCAATCCTGTGAATTCCACAAAACTACAATCCTGTTGATCGAATGTCCCACACGACTACTATCTCACAGTACTACAATCCAGTGAAATGAAAATCCCACAAGACTATTATCCTGTGGAACTAAAATCTCACAGGACTACAAACTTGCAGAATTAAGACAAAGTCCCACAAGACAACAATCTCACGGGACTACAATCTAGCGAGACACAATCCAGTGAAATTAAAATCCCACAAGACTATAATCCTGTGGAACTAAAATCTCACAGGACTACAAACTTGCAGAACTAAGACAATGTCCCACAAGACAACAATCTCACGGTACTACAATCTAGCGAGACACAATCCAGTGAAATTAAAATCCCACAAGACTATAATCCTGTAGAACTAAAATTTCACAAGACTACAAATTTGTAGAACTAAGACAATATTCCACAAGACAACAATCTCACAGGACTACAATTTAGCGAGACACAATCCAGTGAAATTAAAATCCCACAAGACTATAATCCTATGAAACTAAAATATCATAAGACTACAATCCAGTGGAACTGAAATCTCTTGAAACTACAATCCTGAGGACAAACGTGCAATTCTACGAGATTATAATCACGTGAGAACATAATATGTGTATAATAATATAATAATAATCACGTGAGAACACGAATATTATTCGTGCGATATTACAATCCTGTGGAACTACAAATCACAACCAACAAATCCGCGATGATCACACTTGGATCAACGATGGGACATAGTTCCCGACAAATTCCCTCTATTCCGGGATTATTATCCATCACTGATAATATCGTTTGTAACGTCATTAATATTGTACTCTACGATTCTCGTCTGTGTAGGTTGCATTTCCTGTATCCGAATACCCGGAGAAAGAAAAACGATGAACGTGCGGACTATTTGTCTGTGAAACTCAAGTGCAAGTTAAGACAAATACAGCTTCAAGGTGGGTGTTTGGGATAGTTGTCTTCAGAGAGAAGCTTCCCGTAACCCCAAGGAGTTCGATTGAACCCATTCTTCCGGAATTCGACTCTCCTCGCCGAGCTGAATTCCGCAACTTGACTTGGTTGGGTTTGTTGATCTTGCAACGAACACTAATCCTCCGAACACTGATATCCTCATGAGTTTATGACTCAAAACAACGCTAATCCTCAAGAGTTTGTGGCTCATAACAAATTTTATAACAGTTCAATCAAGTGGGTGACACATTGCTTCACTGCATCATATATGCAATGCAAAGTATAATATGCAAATAATATAATATGCAAAGTATAATTTATTATTAGCCGAGAAGAAACTCGACTTTTGGTGCCTTTCTAAAATCAATAAAAATCTCGATATTGAAAACTCCCAACCCAACCAAAAATTTCGAAAGCTTGAAATGGTTTCTGAACTGTGCTAAACTTTTAAATGCCAGAAAACCTCGAAATTATTTCATTTATTATCGTGACTGAATGAATCCTATAGAAAACATCACTCACATAGATTCCTCTTCGAATGACTTACTGAATAGTCAAAATCGGTTCATCTACATGCAATTGAGTGGAAAGGATCGAGCATTTCAATATTCATTAAAATGCTACAATATTTTTGTATGGTTGTGCACAGGAACAACCGGCACGGAACTTAATTTGTTCGAAAGGCTCTACACGCAAAAATTTGAGAAAAAATATCTTGGAGGAGCCTAAATTTAGGACTGGCTCCACTAAGAGCTTTTCTACCGTACATTATATTTTGAACGCCACCTCAACATCTTCCAGAATTGACCAAAGTACCCAATCGACCCACTTTTCACTCGTGGGAATCATATCTGACCGACAAGTCATCCGAAAACGACCTACTTCTGCGTGGAATCCAACGAATGCAAACAACGTGATACGAAACGATTATGCCGGGATTGTACTCAAATAAAAACACGAGTAAATAAATATTTGAGCGGGGATGATCCTACGAGGCCCTCGGATTTCCGTCGAGTGCGGGAATTGTTTTGTTTCGACGATGCATCGGAAGTATCAGACTATCAATGAGGATTCGGGGGACTCCCAGGGTTGTTGGGAGTCCAGTTTTTCACCAACAAGGAACAAGGAACGATTGACAGTCTGAATTGTGAATTGATGTACACAAGATCTGAATTATGAACTAGGATGCAGGTTGTTTTGGTCTATTATTTTAGGAATCGGCACTTTTCTTAGTTACCACGAACCGATTTTTATGAAATTCGGTATATTTATGAGCTCTATTTGGAGTCTAGTTGTGTAGCGAAGCTTTTGGTTGGAGTCGGTCACTTTTAAAGGGTGAAAAATAGGGGTTGTAATTTTCAAATCGCCTTAGCTCGGAAACTACCCATGATAGTGTAGGAAATATACCGGGTGTCACCCTAACTCGAGGACCAAACTTCAAGGATCGATTCTACAACTAATTTGCAACCTTTTTTGTCTCATGACATTTTTTTTAAACGCTTTAAAATTATACTTTTTTCACTTTTAAGATTTTGTTCGTGTTTTCGACCTTGAGCCATTAAAACGGTCATAACTCCCTCAATTTACTGGATAAACTCAAATATGAGTATACCGTTGGAAAGAACGTTAAATTTCCTATCAGTTCATTAGGACACAAAAGCTTTTTAAGCCTTTCGTATAAGTGAATAAATTGGTCAAAGTCAGAAATTTAAAACTTTCTCGAAAATCACCATTTTTCAGGCTGACTCATCTTATGTAATAAACAGCCGTATCGGCGGGCACTCAACGGAAAAAACTTGCCCAGAATCTCAGCTTTCCAACGGTCTATCAATTTTTCTTTTTAACATTCAAATTAGAAGAGTAAATGAAGTTTGAATGCCCGAAAACGTGTGTTTTACAAGCAAATCCAGTGTTTTAAGCGGTTTCTGGTCCCCCTCGACCTCAAGATGGCTTGACGATTTTGGTATCATTTCCTATGTAATTTTCTACGCTGAATCAAATAGTGATACTTCCGAATGGTTCCGACTGCTAGAAAGTGGATTTTTCGAAGAAAACCTTCGTTTTTCGTACATAAAACACGCATTATTCTTAAATGTGGTAGTGAGCATGAAGTAACACCTTTTAACTCAATAAAAACACCGAATTTCTAGTTGATTGAAGTTTTTGTTGAGTTCAAAGGTGTTACTTCATGCTCACTACCACATTTAAGAATAATGCGTATTTTATGTACGAAAAACGAAGGTTTTCTTCAAAAAATCCGCTTTCTAGCAGTCGGAACCATTCGGAAGTATCACTATTTGATTCAGCGTAGAAAATTACATAGGAAATGATACCAAAATCGTCAAGCCATCTTGAGGTCGAGGGGGACCAGAAACCGCTTAAAACACTGGATTTGCTTGTAAAACACACGTTTTCGGGCATTCAAACTTCATTTACTCTTCTAATTTGAATGTTAAAAAGAAAAATTGATAGACCGTTGGAAAGCTGAGATTCTGGGCAAGTTTTTTCCGTTGAGTGCCCGCCGATACGGTGTTTATTACATAAGATGAGTCAGCCTGAAAAATGGTGATTTTCGAGAAAGTTTTAAATTTCTGACTTTGACCAATTTATTCACTTATACGAAAGGCTTAAAAAGCTTTTGTGTCCTAATGAACTGATAGGAAATTTAACGTTCTTTCCAACGGTATACTCATATTTGAGTTTATCCAGTAAATTGAGGGAGTTATGGCCGTTTTAATGGCTCAAGGTCGAAAACACGAACAAAATCTTAAAAGTGAAAAAAGTATAATTTTAAAGCGTTTAAAAAAAAATGTCATGAGACAAAAAAGTTTGCAAATTAGTTGTAGAATCGATCCTTGAAGTTTGGTCCTCGAGTTAGGGTGACACCCTGTATATTCTACAACGTTAGACACACGTTCCCGAAGCAAACAATAAAACTTATATATTAGACCATGTTGCAATCTGCATTGCAGTATGGCATAATAGCATGGGGAGGAACGCATTCCACCCATATAAATAAGTTACATGTTCGGCAGAAAATTATCATAAAAATGGTGTTGTCATTACCGCGTAGGACCCCTTCCGTAGATCTATTTGATATTGCTAAGGTATTTACTATTAGACAACTTTATCTGAAAAATCTACTATTGCAATTCTTTAGGACACCCAACATAATTGAAGTTTCTCGAAGGGATTCGAAATACGATACTAGATATGCCGCCGCAGAGAATGTAATTGGCCCTAGACCTAGACTGACTGACAACGCACAGCCCGATCTTCATTCTACATTTGTTACATCGAGAAATTGTTTGTAGCATGAAAAGTCCCCAGAAGTTCACTAGACCAAAATGAAAAAAAGCAAGTGTTAAGTTGGCTAGTTACAGAAGGGGGCTTTAGATGCGAAAGGCTATTAAACAGCATATTTGTATAGGATACTATTAAAGCTTGGAGATGGTTGAAGTTGAAGAATATTAAAGTAAGTCAGTATATGTTAGGATTATCAAAATGCGTCCTTTTTTCCTACCAATCATGCATTGTTTATTAATTTACTTATTACTGTAATTGTATAGTAGACATCAATTAATTTACCGATATGGAGCGATTTTGCAAAGATCCTACCTTAGCAAATTGCATCCCTTCATGCATTTATGTTATCGTAAAAGTTTACAAAATGGCGAAAATAAACATATCTATCAATCTATCTAACTCTCGATATAAAGGTTATATTTATAAAAGTTATACCCGGAGCTGTAGGACAAACCGTTCGCTTCCTATGAGAACTTAAGGGTTGACTTACAATAAATCAGAAACGAGAGTGAATGCAAAAGAAGCCCTTGCCAAAAACAGGAATAATTTTCGTCCAAATTTCAGATGATCAAAATTTGATCACATTTAATGTGATAATTGTTCGCTTTTTAACATGTTTAATGTTTTAGGGCTGGGGGTCATTCTGTGAATTCCGACACGCAAATCTGCAACGCTTTTTTTTCTTAGTTACCACGGACCGATTTCTTAGTTACCACGTTATATCGGCTCCATTTGGGGTCTAGTTGTACCAAGATGGTCACTGATCAGCTGAGTGAGCTCCAAGGCCATTTTCTCTCCTGTTGAACGCAGGAAGCTGAAATTTGAGAAGCAGGGTCAATGGAGAATGCTGAAGGCGCCTGAGTGGTCACTGATCAGCTGAGTGATCGGCAATCTAATTTCTTCCTTGCGAGGGAAAAACATTAAACATGATTTAATGTTTTTCCCTCGCAAGGGAGAAATTGAACAGTTTTTTTTTCATCTTCCTTACTAAACAAAACAGTTTCATCCAATGTAATTTAGTTTGTTTGCTTAGGAAGTAACTTGTCCTTTTGAATGAAGTTTCGTGTTGTTCTCAGATTTGTATCCTTAGCAAACAAGAATCAAATTTCGTAGTGAAAGGCACACACAAGTCTCGGTAAGTAGGTTGTAATAATGGAAAAGCCGCGTTCTATGCAGAAGAGTTATCTACACAGTAAAATAATACAGCATTATTTAATAATTTGCAGCGTTTTTTTGAAGCAGAAATTGGCACCTATAAAGGAGAATTTTACAAAGTGAACATTTCACTCAGCAAGTCATGCCTACATGACTGGAAGTTTCAGCTCTTCGCTCAATTCATACAGAACAGGCAATAATTTTAAAAAGTTTGTAAGCTAGGTAGGTATGTTTTCGTATTTCTCGACCTGTTCTAGTTTGTAATTTCTAGGCGGCAAGTAAAGGATTCCAGTAAAGCCGTTCTGAGCCGCAGCCAGTATGTCGTAGGAATAAACCAGATTTTTGTCCTTGTCTCAGGGTCAGCGAATGTGTACGACTCCAGCACTGCCCTTGATTGCAATAAGTAAACCTATATAGGCCTTCAAGCTGAAACCGTCTTCGTCATAAAACTCTGCAAATTTTTACACAATGGTTTATTGTCTTAGTGTACAGATTACGTTACTGAACGATACTGTTATTTGTGCGAATTTTCAAAAATAAATCAAGCTATTGCAATGGCATCAGACTTTTTGGATTAAAAATTTTGGAAAATTTCTTTCAACAAATCCGTTTCGGAACGTTCAGTTCAGAACGTGAGTTCCTTGGCCAAAATTTTTGACAAGCAACTCCAAGGGTTCACAGTTCTAAAAGCAAGCGAACGGTTTGTCCTACAGGGCTCCGCGTGGTCTCTAAAAATTCAATACTATCTTAAATTGACGGAAAAACAATACCTTTATATCAAAATTGTTTGAGTTATGGCGTTTTCAATATTTCAAACCTTATTTTTCAACCCTTAGAAGTGACCTACATCAACCAAAATCTTCGCGGCGCAACTAGACCCCAAATGGAGCCTACATACCGAATTTCATCAAAATCGGTCAATGCTAACTGAGGAAAATGCCACGTACGGCTGACGGACGGCCTAATTTTTATTCGATTTTCGGATTCTACGTACCTTAATGAAACGTAAACCAAAAAATTTTGAAGGGGGGTTAAAATTTTTTCCTTTGTCGATTCCATTTATTGAAAATAATAAATCAAAATGGTAGTTTGAACGAAATAATAGAAACATAAAGTAAGATTTATGAAAAACAGGTGCGCACTTGCCCCGCCTGGCAAGTTAAAAAGCTGAAAATATTCACGTTTCCCTAATTTTGACGGTCGTTTCCAAACGTTTTTGTAGATACCTAAGGGAAACGCTCATCACTAAATTGAATACAAGATTTTGAAAATTAATAACCAGAAAAGTCCCTGCAACCGACGATCGTGCCTCGTTTCAACATCTGGCAGAGTTGAATCCAGTACTTATTAATTCTGAAAAATTCCCACTCAATTTTCAGTTACTGACTCACTGCTCATTTTGATACAATTGCAAGACTAGTACAATATGCCATTTAATTATGTAGTTTTAATAGAATATTTCACTATTCGAGCCACCTTGGGGTGTCGTTTTATGAGGACCACCTGGCAACCATAGTTGGATCTCAATCTCATTGACAATCATTACATCATTGAAATATTTTTTTAATGTTATCTGAATAGAACCTGCCTGTGTATTCTGATGTAGAGTTGCTATTTTCAGAGTAATAAACGACAATTTTGATGTTCGATCAATCGAAAAGAACTGATAAGTATGCAGGTGGCCTAAATGTAGCAGGAACGAGACGTCCACGATCCACCTTGAAACCTCGGGGATGAAGAGGGAGGCCAGGACAACACGCATAGCAACAAACAAACTTGACACGACCCGCTTGCTCCCCTCTCGAAGGGTCGCTCTGATGAAAAATACAGTTTCAGCCTTGCAGTATTACTTGAATGGGCAAATTTTCGAAGGATGATGTGTCAAGTTCACCATAGTACCCCTTTTAGAAATTTGAACAAAATATTGTGCAGCTGGACGAAAAGTAGATACAAAATTAGCAACCACCTTGAGGACACTGAGTTGATAAATCACCAAGTCAACGAAATGAAAAACGCATTAATTGGGAAGAAAATGACGACTCCCCATCTGTTTTCAGCCAGTAGTGAGGGAGATTTAGCCTCCTGACTACTGATGTGTATAAATGGGCCGAAATTAGTGTCAGTAGGTATAATATAACAAAACTATCGTGGCAGTATGCACTTGCCTACTTCAAGGTTTCAAGCGGATCGCTAGCTCAAACTTGAGACACAAAAAACATATTTTTTGTACTGTATATTATCCTATTATTTGAAAAAATACTCACATTTGGGCTTCTGCTTCTCCAAGAGCATGAGATGTTCATGTTTGTGCCAGACGTCCGACCGCTTGGCGTGCACGGCAGAATCCATCGCTGCCGGCACTATGTCCGAGCTCAGCAACACCATCGAACCATCCGACCCGCCGAGAACTATTCCTGAGCCCTCCAGTATTGACGAGGTGGGAATCCGAAAATAAGCGAAACCGAAAAACAACGAAAAACCCGAACAGACGCAATCTCGAAGACCCGAAATTCGCTCACTCGACCCGCACCAAATGAGGGGAAATCAGACAAAGGGTACCCAAAAAATCACTTGTCACAACATAACACTTTTCAGTCGAGTTGGATCCGTGGAAATTGGGGGGAAAACTCACGCGATATCAATCATGCGGTAAAGTCGATGGCATAATGAAGTGACAAAATTCGCAAAATCATAAAAATTACCACTGATGATGGAAAATCCAAACAAAACAAACGGTGAGGTTATGATTTGCGTTCGACAGGTCCGCTCGTCAGCCGATTCCTGGAGACTCTCAGAATGAAAGGTCAAGTCCTGGTGACGATTTACGAGGTAGAGAATGGCTATTACGTGGAAATTATTCAGAAAATACTTCCTGAAGTAGTTTTTAAAGGGTTGGTAACGACGGGCTATCCCCTCTGGAAGTAGGCAGAATCAAAATGGACTCTTCCATTACAGGTCAAAAGCACAAAATAACAACAAAGTACTGACATGTGAAATCCGACAAACGATCACGTCAACGAAAAAACACTCACGAAAAATACCTTTGAACTAAACTTAATATTGGCTAATATCACTTTAGAGTACAAACGAAAAAGGACCTATATCACTATTGTTGTGTACTTGGATGAGTAACATGTTCTCACTTCCTGTAATGGGTATTTTCAACGGATCATTGTCCTCAGAACAAACGCACATGATGGTCTCGATGAAATCCGTGTGGAGAGTAGAATCGTGTCACTTGAGATCGCGAATTACCGAACGGAAAAAACGTCGCAGATTTTCCCGGGAACTTGACCGAAAAACAAGTTTTTTTTATAACCCTTTCTATCAAAAGGCTCGGAAGCACGCCCCACGACGATCAAACATGGCAGACACTGAAACTGAACTGAAAACTGGCGTGGCCCCTCGTTTCCTTCTGCCCCGTCTGTCTGCTTCGAAGTCGATTCCGCGACGCTAGCGCCGACCGTCGGGGTCTCGACGGCGGCCGAGCCCCGAACTAGTCCAAGATATGAAACGACCGCCAATACTTGAAGTAAAGACACCTTACACACCCGATTACTCTGATTCTAAATAATTCTATGAAAAAAACTCGATTTTTTCCTTTTTTTATTAGTAAATGTACTATTTTTTAACAAGCCTTTACGAAATATTAGGCAGGAATACGGGAAATGAAGTGAAATTACCAACTCAAATACCATTTGAGAAGGCAGATCGTCAGCTATTTAAAACCTTTCTTTGGAATTTCTTTATTTGGAATGGAAGTACCTACCTTCCATTGTTTTGAGAAGGTAGGTTGATAGTGGGACCTTTCTTTCTTATGTACTAGGAGGCGTTTCTTTCCTACATATTCAGGGACCTTTCTTTAGAATTGTCAAATACTTTCAGACGGTAGGTACAAAGTAAGCTATTCAGAAACAAGTACCTAAGAGTTGCAAAGACCCACCTACCTATTCAGAAATCTTTCTTTCTACCTATTAAAAGAACTTTCTTTCCTATCTATTCGGAGACCTTTCTTTAGATTAGTCAAACACCTACCATATTTGAGAGAGCAGATAGAATGTATTCAGAAAACTTAAAGTTCAGACTATTATACAATTTTGTATTAATATTATTTAATACGATTCGGATGGAAGAACTGCTTCCTTTTTGAATATTATAACATTGAAGGTTAGAGGAAGAAAATTAATGTTAGGTACATAGGTAGGTACCTAATTGGTAACTGCCTACCAAGTATAGGTAAGTATAAGATATTCTATCATCCAGTTCTTGAGAGTCGGTAGGGTTGATTAATATTAGTCAATTTTCGCCAACGTTTCCGTGAATTAATACACCATCATCAGGGCTAGGGGGAGGGGGAAGAAAAAACACGTTTTTTATGTGCACGTGGTTTTTCTTCCCCTCCTCCCCCTCCCCCTAGCCCTGATGATGGTGTATAAATACACGGAAACGTTGGCGAAAATTGACTAATATTAATCAACCCTACCGACTCTCAAGAACTGGATGATAGAATATCTTCGATCCAGCGGTAAAGAACCACAAACCCTAGGCTAAAGTCGTGTACCTTGGGTCGGATGTACCTTGGGTCATTTCCAAGATTTGTAGGAAGGACTGCTGAAAAAGATTTTGTGTCCACCATAATCTAAACTGTTCATCGAGACAATGAAATAAGAAGAAGTTTCATCTTCACAGATTTGACGCAGGATTGATAAGAATTTCCTAAAGTTTTTCTAACCTTTTTCGGAGTTTAGCGGCTCCACATTTTGATGGTCCCCAAAGAACGGTAAGTGTTTTTTTCTTATTGTTTTGGTTGTAAAGTGAAGAAAAACAATCAGTTAATCAGATGGTGTATAGTTTTGTGGTTAATTACGAGTGAAAACTCGTCATTAGATGTTTGGTTTTAATTGGTGCATTCGTGTACCTTGAGTCATTTTTTGCTTGTAGGTACCTTGGGTCAGCCAGCTTACGTTGTTTTTTCATTTAATTCAGATGCCTCGAAGTGCAACTGGAATCAAATTATTCCAGTTCCACCGAAAACGCTTGCAGAAGCTGTGGATGAGCTAAGAGAAGGGTTTTCCATCCGTCAACCGTTGACCATGGACAGGCAACCGTCAGATTCACCCTAAAAAAAGCATTTTTCGTTTGGCAAAACGTAGAAGATTTGGAGACATCAACAGAATCCTGCCAGAACCAACGGTTAGCCGATGAGGCAAAGTTTGCAATTTCATTGGCAGGCATTACGGTGTTTTAATGTCTTTTAATTCTCAATAGGTAGGTAGCTTCCAATTTTGGTTTATTATTTTCAACAATTAATCCATGAAATCGACCTTGTTTATATTTTCTACTTCATGATCTGCTTATATATTGCCATTTATACAGGGTTTTTCTTTATAAGCAATAAGTAGTCAGAAATAGAAACTTTTGATATTAAAACAATAAGATTTCTATCAAAATGTCATACTATTCTAATAATAATAATTTGTAATGTGAGTTCTTGGCTGAGAGTTCCTAAATAAGACTTTTCAAACACCGAACACATGATTTCTCACTAATACATGTGTTTTTAATATTTTAACAATGTTTTTTTTTTTAAATTTCTGTCTGCGACCCAAGGCACAATTCCCGACTCAAGGTACAATCATCACTGACCCAAGGTACATTCAGGAATGTACCTTGGGTCAAATTTCAAGTTTTTTTGAAAAAATCACTTTATTAAATGTACCTACAGTGATTTTAGCTAAAACTCTTCCTCTCATTTGTTCCCAAGTTGTCACCCTACAATTTAAAAACAAAATGGGATTTTTTAGAAGGTTTTTTGAACATTTGATTTTTTAGAAGGTTTTTTGAATTTGAGTTTGAAAAAAAATGACCCAAGGTACACGACCTTACCCTACTGGTAAGTATAAGTACCAAGTATAGGTAACGTTGGGAACATGAGGACCAAGAGTTGGGACATATCTTTTAAAATAATGAGTGAATTTCGAAAGACTTCTTTATTTCATTGCAATTTGGTTACCTGATTAAAGTAATTTTTTTCTCAAAAATTTTGATGATTTCAAGGGTTATTTTTTTAGCAGATTCCAAAAATATACTAATAATTAACACGTACCATCATACTTTTGACTCAAGGTACGTAAGATCTGATATTCCAGGCCATCCAACTGTGAGCCCCTGCTCACTGATAACACTTAAGTGACGGGGCTGGGGTAAGCCAGTACCTCCCTTCCTGGACCCCAAGATGCTGCCTCCACAGAGCCACCTGCGGCGAAGGACTGTGGGGGGGGGGGGGGGGTAATCGGGGCCAGTTCCGAGAGGCGTGGTCCGCCCCCCTACTGGAAGGACGCCGAACACCACCAAAGGCATCTGAGTCGACTTCAACCATGACTCCGGGGGTGGAACATACCACCAGTGACGACCTCAGCAGCAAACCATCAGCTTAGCCGAATGGCAACCTGGGTGGTCGAGAAGGCAGTGGCTGATGTCACCGACTGGAGGGGGAAGCACCTGGATTCTGCCGTTTGAAGCGTTTGAAGCCGTTTGAAGCGGCCATCACACCGTCCCCAACTGCGCAACAAGTAGGTCCTGGCCAAACGTTTCCTGCTAGCTAGTCGAGTAAGTCCAGGCTGAAAATCGTCCCCCTTCTCGAAGTCAGTGCGAATAAAATCCCTGTACCTAGAGTCCTATCCCCCAAAATTCTCTATTCGGATCAAGAAGTCGATTGTCTGGAGAGCTCTCATCAACCTACCACTTCAACATCGAGGATACCTTAGGGCCCAACACGTGAGTGCACAAACTAATTCTAACTACTTTTTGGCCAAAATGGTTAGGCAGGTGAAATAAAACAGTGATTAGAAAGTAATGTTTGATAGTAAAATTTGGTAAAGTTTGAACTGGTAAAATTGTTATTGAAAAGACACGAGACACGGTGAGAACACGGATTGTAAACTTGATTGAGAAGGATAAAATTGAATGTATTGTTTGCTACGGAACTTTTGCGGAGAATATTCTTGTCATTTCCATTGATCTCCTTAAATTCAAATTGTGTAAAAGAACATATGCCCTTCAGGCTTGGAATACTTCCTTTCAAATTTAGGTTTATGTAATAAACACTTGTTCCTGGTATTCTACTCCATATTTGTGTTGTTTCTCAGTTCATCCTGCATCTTCTCAGCTAAAACTCACTAGGGGTAGAAATAAAACCATTTAAATTCACTTTATTCTTTCTTTGAAGTCAGACCCATCAGGTCGTGTCCTTAGGACACATTTTATCGAGAACACGTCCACAAGGACGATCAGGTTAGATTCGTGTTTCAGAACACAAAGGACACAGAGAACACGCCCTTCCGGCAAAGGACACACTAGGTGATCCGATGTAAATAAAGAACAACCCTTCAGGTTTAACAGCATTTTATTATTATAATCAACGGAGTCAACACCTTCGAAGAGCTACCATAACTTCAACAGGTAAATACAATTTATTACCCTAAATTTAACGTAATTTTAAGTTGTTCGATTTTTCTCTTGACTCCCCATTTCACAGTGAAACACAGGGTAGAATCCCTTCAGGATCCTACTCACCATCCGCTTGTACTAGGTAACTAACTTCATTTTCTACCATTACCTAGACAAGTATTAGTTCACAAACTGGTGACAGCGGTGACACTTGCCCTCATCACTGGCATCCAGTTTGTCAAACGGTAGGCTTACAATTGGTGGCAGCGGTGGGATTTGCCTCTTACCACTGGTACCCAATTTGTCAAGCACATAGGCTTACACAACATAAGCTTTCTTAGATGATGATCTCTTTCTGTCTTTGATGATCTTTCATGTTCATTTGATGTATCACCCTCTTCGAATTTAACGAATTTTTTCTTAGTTTCTAGGTTATGAAACCGAACCTTCTTCTTAATTGCTACCTATTAGTACCAGTGCCATAAGTCATGAGATAATCCCCCTTATAGATTGGATTATCAGCTGAACATGAACCATAGTTTTATAATTCAGTTAGGGTTTTTTCCCAATTTATAGGGGAGATCAAAACAAACATCAATGACAACAGATCAAGCATCACACATCAGATCACATTCAACAGTTATGAGTTTTATCATAGTTTTATGCTTTAGATGTGAGTGTCAAATGTCAACAAATTAACGTTAAATAGGTAATGAATGGGTAAAATTCTATCCCGAAAGTTAACTGCGATTTTTGGCAACAAAATCAAAGATTTTTCGAAATACCTTCCACCAAATGTAGATTGCATCTAAGTTTAGCCACCATTTTTTGGTAGGTAAATTGCAAACTTCGAAAGAACATCAATTTGAAGGAGGAAATAACATAGCAGACGAATGCAAAGTTACAACGACGTAGCCAATGACGACTTCACGGTAGTTCATTCAAGGCAGTGAATCACTCATACACTTGAAAAGAAGAAGAAGAATAAGGTGTTTTCGTGTCTAATTTTTGTCTGTAAAATTTTCGTGTCGTCCTGATTCCATAAATCCTACGCTGCGAATTTTCCTGTTTCCTTTCCAGTTTAAATTTCTCCTAATATATTTTTCATGTTGATGTAAACTTGCTTGGTTGATGACAGTTGAACTGCAAAATAAATATGAACAGCGACGTCGAACTTCACATTTTGGAGAACTGCCCTTGGGAAAAACTGCCAGCCAACACAAAGCAGGTAGGAAATTTTACTGCGTATCTTTCGAGTTTGCTGACATGTATTTCAGACTGTTTTTCGCTTGATAATGTTGTCCGTAATTTAAGTAGGCTACCTGTTATAAGTATTTTTCTAATGATGAATGCGTGATTTTTCTAATCTTATATTATCGTACTTGATAAGAGGGTATTATCGTACTTTCAAACTAGTCCATGTTCAGTTTTGATCAATACTAGGTGCTACTATTGTTGAATGTTCGGTTGATTTTGATTATCTGTTGATTTGGGCCCACAGAGTACTGGAGCCTGCTTGAACAAATTAACCCTTCGAAGGTTCCATTCAAAACATGTTTGCCATCTTCCTGTCGCGTGCGCTTATGCGCCATGCTTCCACTCTAGTCTTTTTTGGCCCAATGTTTTTTGACAAAAATGTTATTTGAAAAGAATTTCTCCTTTCTACCTATGTAGAAAGGATTTGGGCCAAGCCTAGTTTGGTTCATCTTCTACCTAGTGTTTCAAAATAGAGGGTCTATTTAGTTTACGATGGAGAAACATCGAGGAAGATCAAAAACCAAGAGTTCGTCTTTTCCGCCAATCCCGATCCGCCATGCATGATCGCTAGACTCAGTTTGTAGCACTGGGCTGAAAGCTGAATGTGTCTCTGATAGGTACTTTCGGCTTGTCACTTTTGAAGTACCTGCTACTTTCCAGTCACTGGGACAAAGTATCAGATTGATACAGAACAACCCATCTCTATTTCAGTCAATTTTTTTAATTTTTTTTTTTCAAAAGAGTAAGGCTCAGGAATAACGGTAATCGGGTCTGTTCGGCGAGAAAATGTTTTTAAAAAATCAGAGAAGCTAAGGAAAGTTGAAGATTTGAATGGTGTGACGTAGCTAGCCAACTGTCTTTGAAAAAAGTATCCATGCACAGAAACCCTTGGAGGACGTCTTGGATACTACAAAATTCTACTCACACACGTGCGCTGTGTACTCCGCGGTGTAGTCCTTGCCTAGTGTGTGTGCATTTATAGCGGCCCGCCTTTTAACATGTTTAATGTTTTAGGGCTGGGGGTCGTTCTGTGAATTCCGACACGCAAATCTGCAACGTTTTTTTTTCTTAGTTACCACGGACCAATTTCTTAGTTACCACGTTATATCGGCTCCGTTTGGGGTCTAGTTGTACCAAGATGGTCACTGATCAGCTGAGTGAGCTCCAAGGCCATTTTCTCTCCTGTTGAACGCAGGAAGCTGAAATTTGAGAAGCAGGGTCAATGGAGAATGCTGAAGGCGCCTGAGTGGTCACTGATCAGCTGAGTGATCGGCAATCTAATTTCTCCCTTGCGAGGGAAAAACATTAAACATGATTTAATGTTTTTCCCTCGCAAGGGAGAAATTGAACAGAGATTTTCAAACGTGTGATCTCTTTAATTAATTTTTCTACCACATGTTATAGTATCATTGGGCTAAAAGTTGGAGTATATAGGTTTTCAAGGGTGCTGAATCCAAATTTGAGGTCAAAAACCTGAATTTCCGACCCACCGAAATACCCCATTGCATGAGGAACTTTGAACATACCTTTCGCCTCGAATGGTTTTTACAAGTAATTCTTGCAAATCTAAATGATGATGAAACGAAAAGTTATCAATTTCTGGTCATTCGAAAGGATTTGAAAAGAAGCGGTATGAAGAGTGTGGCCTCCCCCTCCCCACCACTTCCCTAGTAGTTCCTCAATCCTAGCTGAAAGTAGATAGCGCAACTGAGGCAGCCTCAAAAATGCTTGCACACCATTTTAACGTTGGCTTTCTTCTCTGTTAACGTGTCTCCATTACTCTGTGGTTTGTAGGTAAGTTTGCGTGCATTTTTTGGATATTTTCCCGGAATTTCTGCTCATTTCGCCACTTCAAAAGTTTATCGTCCTCTATCGAATGATTCATCTTTCAGTTAATGCGAATTTATTTCTCTAAGGATAACTGCAATCAAAAATAGTATTAATTTATAGAAATGTGACACGTTGGGACAGAGAACCCGTGCGAGAAGTTTCCCTTCCTTATTTTGCTTCCGAGTCTACCAAGGTAGCGGAAGCTTTGTTTTCACTTTTCAAGGATGAAAAAAAAAAGTTCTCCAAAATCAAAATTTTCACTCGCGTTTTGCGTTTTAGACCTTTCTGAACAATTTTGGTTCCGTGTCTGTGTGTCTGTCTGTCTGTCTGTCTGTCTGTCTGTCTGTCTGTGTGTCTGTCATGAATTCCTTGTAACGCGCATAACTATACGAAGTTATTGTCCGATTTCGATGAAATTTTCAGGGATTGTGCGGGTTGGTGTGTAGACGGTCCCCTACGAAAATCATCATCCCCGGACTGATAGAAGCGACTGCGCATGCGCAAACGTGAATTCCTTGTAACGGCCATAACTTCAACATTTTCCATCCGATTCCAATGAAATTTTCAGGGATATTACAGATTAGTATTTAAATGGTCCCATATGAAAATCATCACCTTCGGACTGATAGTAGCCACTGCGCATGCGCAAACGTGAATTCCCTTGTAACGGCCATAACTTCCACATTTTCCACCCGATTTCGATGAAATTTTCAGGGATTATGTGGATTAGGTTGTAGATAGTCCCCTATGAAAATCATCATCCCTGGACTGATAGAAGCGACTGCGCATGCGCAAACGTGAATTACTTGTAACAGCCGTAACTTCAACTGTCCCCCAGGGGTCGCGGGTTCGAATCCCAGCCAAGGCTAAGTATTTTTTTGATCCAATCACATACATCTACTCACTTAATTTTTCATCCGAATTTGATGAAATTTTCTAAGATTGTCCAGATTAGCGTGTAGATGGTCCCCTATGAGGGTAGTGGAAGGTACTTAGAAATTGGTATTTTGAGACTAACTACTATGCATGGGATCATCTATACAGTCGGGTTATGAATACGAGGAAGCTATGTGCCACACCCACTTGGCAGACGTTTTTGCATTTCTTTTAAAAAATCCGGAGTATGGACGTTCAGTTATACGTAAAGCTGTTTTTGTTTTGCCGAGAGCCTATTTTGGTCATTTTAAAATAATTTTAAATAATTCTAAATTTATTAGTTTAGAATAAAGTTTAGTAAAAAGTTAGAATAATATTTTAGAATAAAGTTATAAGAAAGTTTAGAATAATATTTATTATTATTAGAATTAATAATTAATTCTAAATTAATTTATTCTAAAATAATTAATAATTAAGATTAATTATTAATCAAATTACCTACACATCTAAACATTAATTTGTTACCAACGACTGATTCTGTGCTTTTCATCAAGTTCTTGCCTATTCAACTTTTTCTTTCAATACCTAGTGAGATGAGTTAGACTAGTTCTACAAATGATAGGTATAGGTACATAAATATAAATATCAACCTTCGAAATATTTGACACCTACAAATATTTTTTCTTCAAAATCTATACCTTTTCAGACGGGCGCCTCCATATTTTTGACAAGCTTGTCAAACGTTTGAAAGTTTTCGAAGGTGAAACAGACTTTTTCTGTGATTTTGTCAAGTCGTTCGTTACTTATATTTTTTCTTCAAAATCTATACTTTTTCAGACGGGCACCTCCATATTTTTGACAAGCTTGTCAAACGTTTGAAAGTTTTCGAAGGTGAAACAGACTTTTTCTGTGATTTTTTCAAGTCGTTCTTTACTTGTAGAAAGTTTTGCTCGATTACCTACCAAAGGTTTGTCTATACCGGAAGACTGAAATTGTGATCTCTTAACCAGAAATATTGCAAATTTGTTGAAATTAATGGTCATTGTAATTTACATTTTTCTTATAACTTATATTTTTCAAGCTAAAATGATCAATTTTCAGAATATAATTTTTTTCCAAGTATTTATGGGGTAATTAATTCAATCCCGATGGGTAACATTGCATCACTGCCCGTTTCTGTAGCGATAACCGTGTTTTTCAGAGTGGAGTAAAGTTCGACGCACCCGTAGGTACTTTACTCCAACATTTGAACTACTCAATAGGGGGTTACAATCATCTGATCAATGAGCTCGACCACTTAAAATGTTCAGGAAGCCCTGAAGATCAATTTACTTGCAAAAAAAATCAATTTAACCCATTTCGAGTGGGAGAAATTGTACTTGGAAATGTTTTGTAGTAAAGTTTGACGGTTTTACAGTACCTACCTTCATGAAAACATTTTTACTGTTGCAGAGTTTGGGAAATTCGCAGAAAGAATATGAAAAAGCAGTCGTCAACTTCAGCATCAAGAATCAACTACGATTCCGAGGAAATTTAGGTAAGTAGATGTTGATGTTATCCATCCTTGGTAAGATATCCTACTCGCAGAAACCCGTGAGGGCTTGCAGATTGCCCTCAATGCATTTGCTAAGCAGCCAGCCAGGTGTGGACTTGTGGTCAACCCCGATAAATGTGGGTCGGTCTCCTTGGTCCCGTCGGGTCGCCAACATAAGGTGAAGGTTGTGGATGGGGGTTTTGTCATAGGACAATCCCCCATTCCTTCCCGATCTGTGTTGGAGGTTTGGCGGTACCTTGGAGTCGACTTCATGGGGGTGGCCACCATTACTGCCAGCCGTGTGGACCTTGGTAGAGCGCTAGCTCGCGTTACCAAGGCTCCATTGAAGCCACAGAAGAGGCTGCGCCTCCTCCGCACGTACTTACTGCCAAAGCTAACTTACGGGTTAGTCTTTGGCAGGCTTACAGCAGGGAGGCTGCAGGCATTAGATCGTGAAGTGCACTCTGCTGTGCGCTCTTGGCTGAAATTCCCGCCTGGTGTCCCAAGTGCCTACATCCATGCACCAGTCAAATCTGGTGGGCTCGGTATTGTGTCTCTCTCACCAAGCATCCCTTCTCTGCGCAGCCAGCGCCTGCTAGCCCTCCGGGGGTCGAGCTGGGGGGTCGCCCATGCTGCTGCTGATCTTGATTTTGTCAGGCAGCAGTTAGCATGGTGCGACCGAGCAACACCATCTGCTCCAAAACCCAGTTCGCCTGCTGAGTTTGCTGCTATGCTGCATGAGTCAGTAGATGGTAAAGAACTCCGACAGTGCTCCGAAAGCCTAATCTCTTCCCAATGGGTTGATTGGGCTTTGGAGGGCATTGGGGCCTGCGACTACCGACACTTCCATGCCATCGGCGTGGCTTCTTTGCCAACTGCGGTGAGGTGTTCGAGAGGTAGTCGTGGGACAACCCTACCCCTTTGCCATGCCTGTCAGAGTGGAAATGAACATCTGTATCATGTAGTGCAGCAGTGTCCTCGGACTCATGGGGGCGCATTCTACGTCATGATGCGGTCATCAAGCAGATAGCAGGTGCTTTGTCATCTAGCGACTGGGATGTTGAGAGGGAGAGGATATACCACATGCCAAGTGACCAGGGTAAGAAGCCCGACATTGTTGCCGTCAAGCCCGACCAGTCTTGCATTATCCTAGCATTATCCAATGGCAGCTTGGACATGGAGCAGACTTGGCGGGCTAAGATAAGAAAGTATGATAGAGATGATTTACGGCAAGCAGTGTCGGAGCTAAAAGGACTGGCACCCAACAACATCAGCGTGATGGCTGCAACCTTGTCATGGCGCGCAGTGTGGTACGGGAAAAGTGCCACGGAGTTGCGTGAGTTGGGCATCTCAGTAGGTGTACTCCGTGTCCTGCTCGGCTCATATTTGAACTGGTGGTCGTTCTATAGAGGCACTTCCCTTCATCCCTCTCTCCCACCCCCACCACCCTCATCTTCCCATATCCCTAGGGCCGGCGTCGGGTGAGTCCTGGGCGTCCTCCCCATTATATTTGATTTATTTATTTATTTTCTTTTTATGGCGTGCCCCCTGCGTCTTTCAGGGGAATTTATTTAAAAGAAAAAAAAAAAAAAAAAATAGGTCGAGCAAATTGAGAAATTATTGGAGGGATAAAATACTTTGTACCTAATGAGTATGATTATTTGCCTTGTTGTTGTATAGAATCATTGAATGGTAGGGGAATCTTATCTAAAAAAAAAACAACATGGGAAAAACGTGGGAAAATAGCAGTTTTATTTTCCTTGAAAAAGTTGAAGGAAAAAGGTTGAAAAAGAGTCAATAATTTAATAATTATGACCAAACATTTAAAGGAAAGAAAAACCAGGGCAGACGATCCCTACCCATTCCACAGCCGTTCTTCTCAGTCTGTGGAATCAGTAAGGGCGCTTTCCGGTACATGGAACTGAACTGGAGACAACTTCCATGCTAACCAGCCCAGAAGATTCCTTCCCAGTCCATAGACGTTCCATGATAGATAATATCTTCTCAGTCCATGAAGCTGTTCCAATAAGTGCTGAGTTTTTGTCACTGTTACAAGTTGATCCTCGGCTCCACAGTCCCGGTACACCTGTACAACCTGTTAACTCAAGATTGAATAAATTAATTCACCGACCATGATGATTACCCACTCATTGTAAAACAATGTTCATTGCGTTCTTCTTTTTCCAGTGCGCCACATTCGGAAGAACGAACAGAAATATTATGAAGAGTTACTCACATACAGTCAGGGGAGCTTGTTGCTCTACCCCTATCACTTGAGCGATATTATCGTGAAAGGTCTGCGAGTGACCCCTTTCCAATATTACACCAAGGTTCTGGAAATCATCATGGACAGCGAGCGTAGTTATGATTCTCTCCCAAACTTCACTGCTGCCGATTGTAAGTATTTGCCATTAAAATGTTCTCTTCTTTTTGTTAAATCCTCTTGTTTACAAGATTTCGTGCGAGTTTATGAAAATAGTTATTTTCCCCCTAATTAATAATTCGCCCATTTGTGAAATTTTAAATTCTTCAAAATTTATAAAAGTTTAATGGAAAGTAATGGCGAATTTGTATGGGTCTTTACATATATAACGTTTTCGCTGATACTAGTTAGATTCTCAGAACACCGACAGTTTGAAAGGACAGTATAAAATACTTAATTTTAGCTGAAAAGAAGTCATATTAAGATGAAACGATTATGTGAGAAGTTCAGGAAGTGGATGTAAAGCACTGAAACTAACAAGAACTTGAAAGATGTAGCACCAAAATTAACTTGGTTACTGGTGACCCAGGTTCCTTATTTATAACCAATCTGGCTGAGTTTCTTATCGAATGTTATCAATTATTTTTCCCAGTCTACTTCAACGTTTTTGGCCATTCTCCCGGTATAACTATACTATTCCTGGAGAATGAGGAATTTCACCATGTCGGAATTTCCTATTTTTGACCCCAAAATCGGATTCAGCACCTCGAAAAACCCCCTAAGGCAAACTTTCAGCCCGAACTTCCTAATTTACGAATAAACAAAACAGTGTAGAAAATACGAATATTTAAAAAAACCGGGAAAATGACGTCATCCTGGTTCATTTATGGCCGCTTGAAGCGCTGAGATCGAGAAATCTATCGTCCCCAAATGCACAATTTCACGAAACAGTAAAGTTCGAAATCGAAAAACTGAAGGAAAAAATAGAAAAAGCAAGTTCGGGAAAATTAGGTTTCCCCTGTTTTTGTTTGATAACTTTTCTCTTAGAAAACACGATTTCGTCATCCCAATGGGCAACACTGGGAGGAGATGGCGATCCAAACAGCCCAATCAGCGAGCGTTCCCGCTTCACGTCCGTTTTCCCGGTTAGTTTTGGAATCAAAAATTTTGATTGTCTCCCAAAAATAACAGGAGACTTATTCTCCGAAATCAGCCCGATTTTCATCTATCCCACACCATTAACTATTCAGGAAAAATGCAAACAGAATTCGGTGAAATTCTTCATTGCTTCTAGTATTCCATTATGATACCTATTTACCAAAAATAGGATGTTTCTAATCCATTTTTTGGCACTTTTACCTAGCTTAAAATAATTCAAAACACCTCAGGGAGATGGAGAATGTTACGGATAAATGGTAAGAGTTCCAACAGTTTCTTCAGTTCTTCCTTTACGCCAAAAATTATGGGACTAAAATCGTGAAAAGTAAAAACTCGTCTTATTAAAATATCTTTGGTGAATATGTATCAGGATGAAATATGTTGCTATGGTACTCGTGATAAACGAACTTTCTACCACCCTGTGAACTCTCCCCTGATGCAACCTGAGTAAATAGTTGGTGGTATAAGTTTTTTGGCACTGGCCACACAGAAAGTTCGTCGGTTCAGCTACCTAGAATCGAGACATTATCAACAAGACTACACAACACGTATGTCGATGAAACGGACTGGGAAAGATGAATAACATTCGATGAGAAACTCAGCTAGATTGGTTATAAATAACCTTGGTCCGCGACAACCAGGGCTGCATCGAGACTCCTTGGAATTACCTGATGAAGTACTATTTACTAACGACCACTAGTTATCGGCACTGTTGGACTGGAAGCATAGAAGTTGTTTACTTCAAGGCAATAGGCAGATCGCATGGAGGAATTAGGATGGTCGAATTGTAATTATCCATATCAAGAGGAACTTGTGTTTGGGCTTCCTGACACCCAAGTTAGTTCCTGCGCCAACCGCTGTGCAGTTGGTTCCAGGTTCCACCGCTGGGCAGCCGAGCCCACTTCGGGCTAAATTGGTTCTATTCATGCTATCATTAAGCAGTTGTATTCCGTTATAATGAGCCAGCATTAGATCTATAGGAATCTGTTTATTAAGTAGAGCAATTAACGTATAATCAGAGTTTCAAATTTACAAGGTTGATCTATCCAAATCTTGGCCGCGGCCATTCCGAATCTTGGGGTTACCTCTGTACATCCGCTCATCGCCATCTTGTGCTACGAATTCAACATTGTTAAAACCGTCTATAATGTTATCGTAGTTAATCCTTAATTGAATCAGTGAGAATGACAACAGTACATGTCCCCAATCAGCTTATCGAGATATCAGGTGTCAGGTGGCATAAGTCCATGGACTCCTACTGTTTTTTCCCTCAATCATTTTCATTTAGGCTCTGTTCAAGCTTACCGAGTGTGGTTAGCATACTGCTCTTGTGCTCAATGCGTAGTTCTACTGGTTACAACCTACAAAAAGCCATTTTTCAACAATCGTCAAAAATGGACTTGTACTGTTTTTATTCTCATCGATTCAATTGTTAATACAAAAAGTTGTGAAAACGTTTTATCCATGTTCGTTTATAGTTCTTTTATCCTGAGGAATCAACTTGAATGATGTAAAGTAGTATCCTACCTAGAGTCAGCTGGAGTAACAGAATCCCTAAAAAAATTAGACTCATGTCTGAGGAATGACTAAATTTTTCTCCACTTCAAGTTATTATCTTATTTTCAAGGAAAAAATTTATTATTTATGAATTCTCTAGTGTTTTGTTCATGTTGGATTTGGATGATTTTAGGTTGATTGTAACATGAGCGTAGTTTGTCTCAAAATCTCGAATATTTTCTCAATCATTCATGTCCTACCTCAGGTCTGAGACTTCTTGGGATCGGTCGCAATGAATACATCGATCTCATGAATCAATGTCGGTCCGGACGCAAGCTCTTCAGGCGAAAGAATGTCAAAGATCTTCTTCCAGCAAAACCTATTGATATTCACATTGAACCCTGGTGGGTGGTCGATACTGGCTATATCACCGAAGATGATATCAAGGTTAGTAAGTAACTACATGATAAGAACAGGTTTACACGGAAGCTCAAAATTTCGCTCATGTTGGTTTCACTGTTAACCATTGATGTAATAAAGATAGCTTCGTGTATTTTGAATTACGATTTGAAATGTTCAGTCTTTCTAACTCCCATCTTGATTTTTCCAAACAATTTTTTAGTCTGCTTACCGATTTTCTGACGGATCTTATTGTTATGGAGATGTCAAATTTGAATAAGTGAATGGTTGGCACAAAAAGTGTTGTTACCAGTAAAGGATCGTAGACTGCATAAAGAACAATAAAGATCATCAAATTGTGCTTGGGAGAATACAAAATGGACCTTAATAATAATTTGTACTGTTTTTTCCCTTACTTGTAGTTTTGCTTGCACTACTAAAGAATTGTTGTTATTCCCTCTTGTAGTTGGTGTCCCAAGCTGAGAAATCCGTGATAGATAAAATAATTGACAGCGGAGAGCAACGAGCGGGGGATTTAGATTACAATCTCGTCCATAGTTTGTACAAGTAAGTTCCTCTTATCAAGAAAAACAGTTTCAATTTTATTTTGGTTAGGAGTATAGAAACACTATTTTCTCTCGATTATCATAAAGATTTCCTTCTTCCTTCTTGTCGTTGCACTTCTATTAAAGAACCTGGGCCTCCATATTCTGCTTTTAGATTTGTTATACATTGAAAATGCTTTCTGAATGCATCAATAGCTTGGGCTAGAAAAGAAAAACACTCCATTCAATCTGTTTGTAAATGTTATAGTTCTTGACAGGTTTGAGGAGCGATTCTGTTCTGAACCTGAACGAGAGATTCCTTCGAATTGTCATGATCCCGCATCCAATAATTGCTTCAAAAAAGTTTCGCTAATTGTGAAGGAACGCATATATGATTTTATCCTGATTTTGAGTTGTATTTATTAAAATTTCCCTTTTGGATTACCAACTTTCCACACTATCCATCTATTTTATCAGTGGTTCTTTGTCTTAGAAAGCTAAAAATCTCTACTTATGATAATAGTTATATCAGACACAACTAGTATTGGCAATATTATACTGCAGGACCAGTGACTTCAGGGGGTTAATGGTTATTTATACGAAGCTTGATAAGAAGCTACAGATTTTCTATGACCCATTTTCCATGTTCAGTGAACATTATCTATATTCGTTTTCATAAAATTCTGTCGTGCCAGGAAAGGATTGGTGTTCCTCAACGTCCCTATCGATAGTACAGACTTCATCGTCGTCCCTCCTCTCGAAGGTTTTGTGATGAACAGAGTTCTTGGCGACAATTTCGAAACGCTTCTGTATAAAATTTTCGTATCTATCGATGAGCATACGTCTGTTGGCGAGGTAAGTTATGCACATTATGACTCATAAGTGAGAGACAGTTTTCCCTTTTTACTTACTGGGTACCTGGTTTAGCCAATTACTTAGCTAATCTAAGTCTAGAGCAATAAACAGCAACTACTTGCATTAGATTCTGATCGGGTAAAATCCCTGTGAAAAAAATGTGCCTTGCTGTTGGGTGGTTTTAGATATGCTATGCTGACTAATTCGCAAAATCTCTGTTCAATTTCTCCCTTGCGAGGGAAAAACATTAAATCATGTTTAATGTTTTTCCCTCGCAAGGGAGAAATTAGATTGCCGATCACTCAGCTGATCAGTGACCACTCAGGCGCCTTCAGCATTCTCCATTGACCCTGCTTCTCAAATTTCAGCTTCCTGCGTTCAACAGGAGAGAAAATGGCCTTGGAGCTCACTCAGCTGATCAGTGACCATCTTGGTACAACTAGACCCCAAATGGAGCCGATATAACGTGGTAACTAAGAAATCGGTCCGTGGTAACTAAGAAAAAAAAGCGTTGCAGATTTGCGTGTCGGAATTCACAGAATGACCCCCAGCCCTAAAACATTAAACATGTTAAATTTGATTGACGATGGTGTTATCTTCTGAAACCTAAGTACCTTTATTCTTAAGCCGCCTCGTACGTTTACTTCTACACTCCTGCCATGAAACATTTCATCACAGCCTGTATTTATCAAATAATAGTATAATTTAATCGTCCTGGATTTTCAGCTTGCTGGAGTTCTTCAGACTGATTTGAAGTCCGTCAAACAAGCCGTTTCCCTGTACTGCCGCCTTGGTTTTGCCAGGAAAAAAGTCCCCGAGAGCGAAAATTGGCATCCTACGTGGAACCCTGCTCATTCTAAAATGTAATGTAATACTTTTAGTTAGAACGAATACTTGATTCTATTCTGCTTGTTATTTGAGTTTAAGTGATGCTAGTATTTGTCATAAGATACTGTCTGGCTATGGCTTTATGATGTTTGAGAGGGGCTGGGATCTGTGTGAAAATATTCGCCTGAAGACACACGACAGAGATACGAGGGTCGATCAAATATAAACGAGCCTTTTGATCTGAGCGATTTATTATTTTGTAGAAAAAGTAATATAGTGATAATTGATAATTATTTTTATACGGGTAATACACTTTTCCCAGCAATTAGACAACTTTTCTATACCAGTTTTGAAAAAAGATGGTGGGCGGGTTGTCAGCCAATTGCACACAAAAAATGTTTCCACCTCTTCGTCAGTCTCAAATCTCTCTCCCTCTCTCTCTTTGAGTGGTCCAAACATGTGGTGGTCACAGGGTGACAATTCGGGACTGTTGGGGGGAGGGGGTGCTCAACAGTTATCCAATGAATTTCTTCGAGTTTTGCTCTGTTTAAAGCAGCTGTGTGTGGCCTATACTCTTGCCTTTATTTAAAGAGCTCTGGACCGCGGGTTCCAAAACCCCTTCCCTGCCAAGAGGTGGCAACGTTGCAAGGTGCTCACCTTGGGGTCTCAACTCACAACCCTTCGCGGTCAAAACCCATCATCCCTCTTCCTTCTTCCTCTTCTATCAACATACAATTTAATTATTTATCGTTCAGTGAACATTTTTTGTAATTTAAATTCGTAACGTACTAATTATTCTGATGAAAATGAGTCCAAATTTCCTGTAATTCGGCGAAGAGGGCGTAATCCGTTTGGGTGGATTGGCCGGGAGAGGGCTGCTGAGTTTTAATCGTACCTGCCTCGAGTTTATACTCGATATGTTCAATTTTTCTCGCTGATCACGATTTTGGTGATGGGATGATCGAAATAATTTGTGAATCAAGTGTGCATTTGCAGAAGAGGGTAAACTGTTGGGGGGTTGGGGGGGTTCAAGGGCGGAGGGGTCGCGCAGGTATACCTACCTCGACCTTCTGGGGCTCGGATTCTTGCAGCGATGCCGAACCTTTGGGGCCTTCAAAAATCCCAGAGCTCTTTAAATAAAGGCAAGAGTATAGCGTTAATGCGGAGAAGCAACACCTCCCTGATGGGGCAACCACGTCTTTTGCGCCTATATGGTAGCCGAACTTTATCCAAGAGTACGCAGTAGTACTCAGGATTGATAGTGCGGTGTTCGTGCAAAAATTCAATGGACAAGACCCCCCCTCCAGTCCCAAAAGACAATGGCCAATACCTTCCCTGCTGACAGACAGGTTCGTTTTTGACACATTGACGACCTTGTCTGAACTCACTACATCAAAATTTTATCCGTGGCCAAGAAAGTGTCTCTTCTCCAACTGTTCATGCAATCTGCGATGAATTTCAGCCGGTTTTACTTTTTCTTTTGTCAGAAATTTTATTACAACGCATTGCGCTACAGATGGATGTGCTTGTTTCTCACTCATTGTGATGATGACTAGTGAGAATGATCTAGGCACGTGTGTAGCCGGTTCCCATCCTCTAGCTATCCCCACCAACTAGCACGAGACATCTCAACACTCCGTTGACCGTTGACCGTTGATCCCGTTAGACCAAAAGGCTTGTTTATATTTGATCGACCCTCGTAGATTTAAAAAGCCTGAATGAGGAGGGAGGGACATATAAAGGTGCGTTTACACTTCGCGAAATTTCCTCGCGAGGGATTCTTGCGAAACAAGTTTCGCGGCATGTAGACGCCTCTAGAACCTGAATCACGCCTCTGCGAGGATCCCTTGCAAGGAGAGAGAGCGAGCGGTCAGCCAGTCTCTCAGTCGGTCTCTGGCGCGCAACAAAGGAGTTTCGGCCTTGTTGTTTCTCGAAGTGTAGACGTATATATTTATTTGTGCGAGGCAGGTGTATTGTCTTTGCCATGGCCGCCTCGCGAGAACTGACGGCTCACCTCTGCCGTCGTGCCTCGCGCATCTGTTTCACGGTTTGTTTCGTTGTTTAGTCTTGGGCGAGGGCTTCACCCATCAGTCTTGCGAGGAAATTTCGCGAAGTGTAAACGCACCTTAAGGAATTTGAGTGTTACAATACATTTTACGAGAGTCCTTCCAAAAATTAGTTTCTTTATTATTTTATAAGAACAAAAGAGGATGAACACTGTTCAAGGTCACAAACTTTTGTTTGGATGTAGTGGTAATACTGTGAAGTCCCTAGGTTGAGTTGATTGTAACCTGTAGAGTGGTAAAATGGCAACCTACCTTGAGCCAAAAAAGTGAAAGGAGGTTTGGAAGCTCATTCTATTATTAAATTTCAAAAATGGTTCGGAAGTGGAGAAAACCCTTAGAGGCAGGACAATGAGCCCTGTAGTGGCAGGCCATGTACTAGGGTCACTAAGACGCAGTTGTAACAATGCACACGATTTTGGTGAAGATTGGCGTCAAACCCTCGATCTTATTGTCGAATCGGTTCATTCAAAATAATGGGGAACTTTCTTTTGGAAGGACCTTTTTGGTATAATGGTTGCAGGTAGTCCTCTCTCTCATTACATCCTCCTCGCGGAAACGCCTCTTCAAAATCCTGAAGCCACTGCCAGACAGTGCCTACCTTTCTTTCACACACCTGAAACCAGTGACTTTGTCTTTGTCTAGGGTTTTGAGTCCAACTACCGAGATTATGCCTTCGTTCAGTAAAGTGTACAGCGATCTTTCTTCTCCCCTTGAAGAAGTCGTGGACAACTCGCCCAGGAAAACCAAAATAGCATTTCTCTTCGATTCGACTTTGACAGCATTCTTAATGATGGGGAATCTTTCTCCTGTGAGTACTGCTAAGATTCCAGAAATTACCTGCATTATAATGATGATAAACATATAAGTGAATTATGGTTGTTGTTTGGTAGTTTGGGCTAAACTAAATTTGAGTGGACTGTGATGATTGTGGTTATAGGAAAAAAGATTTCACACAACACAAGAAGAAGGGAAAATTAATTTATAAAACGTTGTGTGATGGGCCGCTGGCCTAGATCGCTCAAATCCGACCTGAACAAAAGGGTATATAGGGCTAATTTTAGAATTGTCTGTGCAAGGTAACAAGGTAGGTAATACGGATTACGATGAGAAATAATTCCACTCACCGATGGTGTCTGCAGACGGTACTTACCCCGGCCGGGGTGTGAAACGACGAGGAGTTCAGCGAAGAGGCAAAGCAGAAGGGTGCAGAAAAAGGAGCACACAGACAATGCGTGGGAGACCTAAAGCTCGCGGTTTCTCCGTGTATTATTTCGCGGATTTACGCGGTTAAGAATTGATGGTTAAAGGTGGGGCAATTTAACCACACTTTCAAAAATTGCGATTAACGAATTATTTTGCGGGTTTACAATGATGAAGGCGGTTTGACGGAGCAAAGACGTGGCAGCTACGGCGACTGAGATTGGACTGGTGCTTCAGTGAGCGGGAGGGGTGCAGCGAGGACCAGCCTGAATGTACATGAGACCAATAGTTGGTCTCTGGTCTACTATCTATGAGTCCAATGTTCTACCCTATGTTCTTTCTAGCCTATTAGGCCAAAACACCGCCCACCCAAAATTGAAATTTTGATGAAATTTGAATTTTGTAACCCCATATAAACAAGAAAAGTACAAACAAAATATTAGAAAAGATCGAAATCTCACAAAAACTATCAAAGTAGTAATAAATTATGCATAATAAATACATGCAAACATTAATGGTACAAATGTACAAGATATTAAATATTCAAAAAACAAACAAGATATTTATAAATACAAAAAAAAAAACTGATTGTGTTGGCTCATCTTAGTCTAAGGTTCCTGATCATCTGGAATATCAGGTAAAGGAGCCAGTTTCGCAATGGGTCTCCTGAATCTACCATTTGCCGTTCGAACGATAGCAGAACGAGCAATGCCATCAGCTCCTACTTGGAACTCCTCGATTCTGCCCAGAGGCCACTCTAAGGGTTTGGATTGAGCTTTCAGAACGATGACGATGTCTCCTTCCTTCATAGATGGCCGATGCTGGGTCCATTTCCGGCGTTCCATGATAGTGTGCAGGTAACTAGTACTCCATCGTTTCCAGAACGTTTGAGAGATTTGCTGGAGACGTTGCCATCTCGAAAGGTGGGTAGCCGGTTCAGACGAGTGATCGTATTCCAACGTGGAAACAAGAGGGCGGCCGATGAGGAAGTGCGCTGGAGAGAGGAAGAACGATTCTGGGGAATCTCCCACTGGACATAGCGGCCTACTGTTCAGTATGGCCTCAACTTTGGTTAAAACAGTGACCATCTCCTCATAGGTCAACGAATTTGTCGAAATATGACGAAAATGATGCTTGGCTGCTTTCACCGCTGCCTCCGCAAGTCCACCCATCCATGGAGATTCGGGTGGATTGAAATGAAACGATATATTACGTTCTGACAAATGATTAACAATCTCTTGTGATGAACTATTTAGCGAATCAAAAATTTGTTTCAGTTCTCTCGCAGCTCCATGGAAATTGGTACCATTATCACAAAATATTTCATGACACAAACCTCTTCGGGAAATAAACCGATTCAGTGCTCCCAGGAAACATTCACTGGAGAGATCACCTGCTAGTTCAAGGTGAATGGCCTTGGTCACCATGCACACAAAAACGCACATGTACGATTTGACTACTGGAGCATTGCGTCGGGTACTTTGCTTGATCAGGATCGGACCAGCGAAATCTACAGCAGTGCGAGTAAATGGTGAACAGGGAGTGATACGAGAGGAGGGAAGGGCAGCCATCAGTGGATGAACCTCCTTAACTTTATGACGATAACAAATCATGCACTTGTGTATGCGTTGGCGCAACAAACTTCTCAAGGATAATATCCAGAACTCCTGGCAGATCAAGGACTGCGTGGCCTGAGGACCAGCATGCATCAAACGTTGATGATAAGCGTCGCATATCAGACTGGAGAGATGTGCAGGTTTTGGGAGTAAATATGGGTGTTTTGCTGCTTCAGGTAGTAAGGAATGCGTTAGACGTCCTCCGACTCTTATCGATCCACGATGAATGAATGGAGTCAAACGCCGCATACGGAGTGAGAGGGGTTTCCCTTTCTCTAGAGCTCTAAGCTCGGACGAGAAGAAATGACGCTGAGTGGCTCTTATACATAAGAGAAGACCATCTTGCAGTTCAGCAGGCTTCAGAGGCCCCGACCTTCGGTTACGACGATGTCGGACATTGTATATAAATCGCAGGAGCCATGCCATTACTCGCTTGAGCCTAGCCAATGAAGAGAAACGATTGATAAGGGACACGACGAAAGCAGGATTGCCAATAGGAGGAGTTGTGGCATCTACCACAGGCATAGCAACACGTTGGTTCTTCATTTCAGGAAGTTCTGTAGTCACGGGAAGACGATCAAGAGGCCAAGTGGAGACTGGATCAGAGAGAAAGCGAGGCCCCGCCCACCATGAGGAATTGTTAACTATTTCGGAGGGTAGGAGTCCTCTAGAGGCCACGTCGGCAACATTGAGAGAGGTGGAGATGTGATGCCACTGAGAAACTTCAGTGCAATCGAGAATATTAACGACTCGATTTGCAACATAGGTATGGAGACGATGAGGAGAGGTTCTTAGCCATCCTAATACCACTGTTGAATCCGTTGACAGAAATATGTCTTTTATAGCTAGGCGAGAAATCAATGGGTTGATGGCTTTAAGCAATTGAGACAACAGAAGGGCACCATTCAACTCCAAACGAGGAACTGTGACTGTTTTGAGCGGAGCAACACGTGTCTTCGAACATAAGAGATTGACAATAACGGAAGATTCATCATCTGAACAACATCGGAGGTACAGAGCTGCTGCATACCCGAGCATCGAAGCATCACAAAACCCTACTATTTGAAATTTGGGCATGTTTGATCTAGTGATGAGTCGCGGAATTTTTATCAGTCCAAGTTCAGAAAACTCTGAGCTGAATTCCTTCCATCGAGCTCTAAGATCGGGAGGAAGAGGGGTGTCCCAGTCTAAAGAACGTTCCCAAATTTCTCTGAGAAACAGCTTGGCTTTGAATATGACTGGACTGATCCAACCAAGTGGATCGAACAATGAAGCAACCTTAGAGAGAACTTCACGTTTAGTGTGTGCATCACCAAGTGGTTTAACGTTATAAGTAAACACATCGTCAGTGGGTTCCCATTGAAGACCCAAAACGTGAAGGGAAGAAGATTCTTGGGATTCGAGTGAGAGAGAAGGCAGCTGATGTTCTTTCGGAATTTCCTTCAACAAATTTGGAGAGTTAGGTACTTGCCCATTTTCTGAGTTGGAAATTTCCCAAACTCATGAGTGCTATCAATTCATCTTTCAGTTGTTTGGCTTCCCTTTCCGTGGCAACAGAGATGCACAAGTCATCCATATAGCAGTTTTCAAGAATGGGGAATTTGCCTCAATTTTAGATTCTGGAATTTCAAGGCAAATCCTATTATAGGGCCCTAGAATAACGTTTAACACTAGGAATAACCAACGGAAAAAAATTACCGTAGGAGAAAATGACTAAACAAGTGAACCTCTGTTACAAAACACCGCGAAAATCGGGGAGTATTGTTGACGTCATACGAAAAAAAAAAGAAAAAAAACGACGCGAAAGCAACAACAGACAGAGTTCTAGCACGCCACACAAAACGATCCAGTGAAATGGCTACTCGAATAATGTGATTCAAATCTTGAAACTAAATAAGAGAAGATGAAGAATAATAATGCTTGATAAACTAGTAGATAGATTCGTATTGTAAAAAAGTGAGTAATATTGTTTCTTTTGGTCAATTTGGTGTTTGTGTTCTTCCTGCCAGTTCGTGGCGCACTCTTGTGCGCACTACTCGGAAGGTGAACGTTCGCGTATGTTCCGCTTCTGTGGTAAGCGCCACAGAACCTCCTTTGAAGTCAGATTGGTGGAATATCCGTCACGTTTCAAACATGGCTGCCTCTTACACATTGCCACCACATTTAAAATTTCCATCTTCCTTAAATTCTCTAAATTTTTTGGATGCGTTTTCGAGCAGCTCACTATGGTTTTATTCCATAAAAATAAACCCTCATTCGAAAAAAAAAAAAAAAAAAATGTGAGGCAAATTCCCCATTGCTTTAGAAGCCAATGGAAAACGTTTACCCTCATCAAGGACAAGTTGTTTTAGAGTCCGTTGGGCCAGAAACGGAGCTGATTTCAGCCCATATGTCAACGTAAGAAGCTCGAAATCAACTATTTTCGAACTATTATTGTTCCGATAGAAAATATGCTGGAACGGGGTATCCTCTGGATCAATCCATATTTTCCGATACATCATTTTGATGTCTGTGATAAGTGCCACGGGGTTCAAACGAAACATTGTAACAAGTTCCCCAATGTCTTTTTGCAAGGGAGGGCCTGTGAGTAAAAAATCGTTTAGACTTTGCCCCGAAGAATCAGAACATGATGCGTCAAAAACAACACGAAGAGGTGATGTGGGTGAATCCCTCATTATACCAAAATGTGGTATGTAATAACTACCAGGTTTTGTTGCGGGAACCATGTGACCCAACTCTTGGTATTCACTCATGAAAGATCGATACAAAGTATTGAACTCCTGATTTTTATCAATCCGTTTTTCCAGGTTAAACCAACGACGACGAGCTATAACATCTGTATCAGAAAACATAGGCTCTACGTCAGGTTTGAAAGGCAACCGGACTTGGTATGAACTATCTGGACGCCGGGAATGCGTAGAGACAAAGTGATTTTCTGCGTATCGGTGTAACGGATCAATGAGCGATTGAGAGGGAGAATACACTTCTTCCGACTTCCAAAAACTTTGCAAAGTTTGATCAACATTAGATTCCCAAGTGAGCAAAGAAATTTGAGGAGGGTCTACGGGGGGTAGAGGGTCATTCACTTCACCCATGATCACCCATCCAAATATGGTATTG
This sequence comes from Apolygus lucorum, assembly GCA_009739505.2. Classification (NCBI taxonomy): domain Eukaryota; kingdom Metazoa; phylum Arthropoda; class Insecta; order Hemiptera; family Miridae; genus Apolygus; species Apolygus lucorum. The sequence goes on from CM019183.2 coordinate 1,520,594, forward strand.
AACGCGGCGGGTGTACCTGGAATGATAGTACACCTATCATCATTGAATATCTGAGTAAATAGAGATGCTCCTAACAGGAAGTCTACTCTGTTTGTTTCACAAAACGATCTGTCCGCGAGGTTCAGATGAGAGAAACGATTATAAACCTCGGGAGATAACGAAGCGGTGGGAAGATCAGCGCACACTCGACGAACGACAACAGCTTCTGTAGTAAGAAAATTCGACGACTTATTTCCGATAGGAGAGAGTGAGCACGATACAACACCTTTGGAAGTTCCCAAATTTGAGGAAAGAGCGCCATCAATGTTGGTTTCTTTGTGAAATACTGGAAGCGCTAACCTCTGTACGCATTCTGTGGAAATTAGACAAATTTGGCTGCCACCATCTATGACTAAGCGTACTGGTTCAAATTTACCCCATTTATTTCGAATAAGTGCCTGGGCAGTTCCCAATAACACTACTTGATTAGAACGATTGACCGATGAACCCATTAGTAAGGCCTGAGAATTAGGTACAGGAGCACTCCAACGTTCGTTATCGGAGTTACGTGATACTGAAGGGAGATGATTATCTGTAGTGTTCTTATCAGATGACAGACCGACAGATACTTTCATCCTATTATTGTTATATTCTAATTTATGTAGGGAGCTGTGGTGCGACACACTTTTACATTCGGAACACTTTCCTTTAGATGCACAACGAAGCCGATTATGCGTACCCAAACAACGAAAACATCTATTATGTTTTTTCAACCATTCGTACCTATCGCTTATAGGAATTTTATTATATTTATCACAACCATACAATGAGTGCGAGAGGCCGCAAAAGGCACATTGAGAGGTTTTACTCGAAGTGGAGATCGAACTGTTCGATCCAGACGAAGAGGGAAAACTAGGAGACGTTACTATTTTACCGTCAGTCGATTCCGAACTAACTAACAAGCTTTGCGGGTTTCGGGTCGATCTTGAAGGCGCTTTATGCGAAGGTATAGAAGTTTTCGTAGAATTCGAACGTCTACTCAACTCTTCGATTTTACATTGCTGTTCAACGAAGTCTACCAGTTCATGGAATGAAGGAACACCGCTTTCTCCTGTAAGCGATCGTTCGAATAAGACGCGTATATTTGGTGGAAGGGCTCTGAATGCACATTGAAACATCACAAAATCCTTATGATCTTCCAAACCTAGGTTGTCATAAGCTGTACAAGTCGTGCCGAATACATCAAGAAACGACTGAAGTTCTTTTAATGAGCTACCTGAGAGAGGGGGAAAATTCAACATTTTATCAACATAAAATGCTGCGAGATTACGCAAATTCCCGTACCTATTGTGTATCAAATTGTAGGCATCCATGTAGCTGTTGTTAGAAAGATTCTGAATCAACTTGAGGGGAGAACCACGGAGGGAACGTTTGAGGTACGTCATTTTTATGACATCAGAGAAGTTACTATCGTGAACTATGGTCTGGAACATACTCCAAAAATTATGAAATGTTTCGAGGTCACCATCCCAAACAGGAACTTCGATTTTCGGGAGATTCATTTCAGTTCTAGGTTGAGGGACTGGAACGGGGTGCGTATTACCCAAGATATCTCGTTCAATCTTTTTGATTTTATAATACACATCACGAAACGCTGTAGCTACAGAGTCAACTGGCAACCATAGAGACTTTTCCAATTGCAAATTCAGAACCATGATCTTATCCTGAATGGTTTCAAATTTATCCCTCAAACGTGTCAAATCACTACAGCGAGTTATAAACGACGAGACGGTCCCTGGAGCTACCTTTGCAGAAATATCATAAATTGATTGAATCTCGGCAAACACCTGTTCTCTTTTGTTCCTGAGAAATTCGTAATCTACAGCCAATGTAGGGGGAACTTTGGGATCTTCGTTACTCATGATTCCACGAGAAGAGTGAACAACCAACCAGATTCAAGAAGAGCCAACACTTTACAGAGAACAACCAATGAAATCAATCAAAAACAGTGACGTCAGAAACAAAGTGAGATTTCAACCTATAGAAATGGACTATTGCCACTATGTACCTACTATTTATTCAATATGGCGGATTTGGCTCGGGACGGACCAATTGTTTGGTAGTTTGGGCTAAACTAAATTTGAGTGGACTGTGATGATTGTGGTTATAGGAAAAAAGATTTCACACAACACAAGAAGAAGGGAAAATTAATTTATAAAACGTTGTGTGATGGGCCGCTGGCCTAGATCGCTCAAATCCGACCTGAACAAAAGGGTATATAGGGCTAATTTTAGAATTGTCTGTGCAAGGTAACAAGGTAGGTAATACGGATTACGATGAGAAATAATTCCACTCACCGATGGTGTCTGCAGACGGTACTTACCCCGGCCGGGGTGTGAAACGACGAGGAGTTCAGCGAAGAGGCAAAGCAGAAGGGTGCAGAAAAAGGAGCACACAGACAATGCGTGGGAGACCTAAAGCTCGCGGTTTCTCCGTGTATTATTTCGCGGATTTACGCGGTTAAGAATTGATGGTTAAAGGTGGGGCAATTTAACCACACTTTCAAAAATTGCGATTAACGAATTATTTTGCGGGTTTACAATGATGAAGGCGGTTTGACGGAGCAAAGACGTGGCAGCTACGGCGACTGAGATTGGACTGGTGCTTCAGTGAGCGGGAGGGGTGCAGCGAGGACCAGCCTGAATGTACATGAGACCAATAGTTGGTCTCTGGTCTACTATCTATGAGTCCAATGTTCTACCCTATGTTCTTTCTAGCCTATTAGGCCAAAACAGTTGTTTTATCGACACTTCAGCAATGATAATTCATTTTTTATACTGTGCAGGGTTTGAAGAGTCATGCAGTTACGATGTTCGAAGTCGGCAAACTGACTGATGAATCCATGGATAGTTTCCTTTGTGAGCTGGAAAAGGTTAGTATTTTAGTTTTGCTTTTGTGGTTTCTAGTAGAATAGGCAACTACAATCAAGTGGGAGTTGTGTGACGTGTATTTGCGTAGTAAATTGGGGTATTTCAGTCAATTAAAAAAAATTCTTGATTTAATTCTCATGTTCGTCGAGAAAATGTTTAGCAGAATTTAGGGAAGCTAATGAAAGTTGAAGATTTGAATGATGTGACGTAGTAACTTGCGATGTATGAATCTGGCTTCACTGTGACGATACCTAGTTGAAAGTCATCCAGTGATTGAACCCTGATGGGTCAGCTGATGACTGTGTCCTCATCTGCGCCACTTGAAAAATGAAGAACAACACTGACGAATAAACTTGTTTCGGGTAGAGGTGTGTAAGACAAGGTCAAGACTTTTGAATCCGTTCACCCATTCATTACGTTCACACACAAGACAAACAACCAACCGGTCATAAGTCACAAAAACGAGCGAATCAGTAAACCGAACGAGTTGGAACCAAACAAACAACATCCATAAGGGTCCAGATCGTGACTTGCAAAAAAATGCTGAGTCGAAAAACCGAACGAGTCAGAATAGGTTACAATGAGTAGGCGAGGAGGCGATTTGGTACTTTCGCATTATACGGGCGCCACTACATTTTTAGGATTTTTGGTACCGGAAATCAATTAAAAAAACACATATTTATACAAAACACACTTTAATAAACTTACGTACGAAATCACACAAAATCGAGTGGCACGTATTTGGTGGAGTACATGTGGCGGTCAGGTGTGGCGGCTAGCAGCGGTGACGCTTTCAACACCATCCTCGCAGACATCGGTGCCTTCTGGGAGGCAGAACGCCAAAACCGTTCCACTTGATGTTTTGTATAAATATTTGTTTTTTTTAATTGAATATGTGTCTGATAAATATGTGAATTTTACGAAACAAGGAAAGTCCTAGGAACATAATTACGATAACCTAACCGCCGCAGCGCGCTGTATATAAGTGGCGCCCGTATAATGCGAAAGAATTCATTCGATTTGAATGAATCGAATGAGCTAAAAGACAAAAACGAATGGAAGATTGATTCGCATCGTATGAATCAGTTTAAGTGTTTTCGGTCTTTCAGTTTTGTCTTATTAGTCCAAAGTTCATTCGAACGTAATTCTTCACTTGGATGATGGAAGGATTGTCATAGAAAACCACTTCCATCTACTTCTTTCTGTTGATACTTCCATGTCATTTTCACACATTCATGATCCATGTACAAACAAATTACACTATACATACATGTTGCGGGCAATTAATTTGTTTTGTTGGCCTTCTGCCGTTTTTCTCGGAAAACTCGATTGGTGGGTTGATGAACGAATGACATTGTTCATTTTGACAACCCGTTCAGTTCAGACAAGGTCATTTTGAAGATGAGTTCTTTTGAATACGTTCACTCCTGACCAACACACCTCTAGTTTCGGGATTGTTCTTCTCGTGCATTACAAATTAATCATCTTCCTCTTTCTCTTTTCTCAAAAGTAACATAGTACCTATTGTAGTTTTGATCATAATTTAATGTCCTCGATTCTGTTGTCCCTGATAAAAACAAAATTTAAATGCAGCAAATATCCAGGTGTTTCTAATAATTTCTAGAGAGTAAACAATCAACATTCTAGTTGGCAGTTTATTTTCAAACCTCTCACTGGGGTTCAACCTTAGGGGTAATTTAGTTTTGAATTTAACGCGTAGGTGAGCACAGCAAGAGACGACAGTGAAGGCGAAGCCAGAAGATACTTTGAACACGCCCTCGTCTTGCGTGCAACAATTCTTGCTCTCCGGCATCGAGGGCTGGACTTGGTTCGTTGCGAAAGTCTTCAATCCCTCGACAGAGAAACCTGCACCCGACTCCTCAATAAAAACTATAAGTAAGGGATATGAAGTATACTAGAATTTCTGATCTTACAAGTAGTTTCAAAGTGTTCCTTTTTTATGTTGTTCTCAATTTTTCCTTGTAGCTGAATTTTCATATTTCAACAATTTACTTATCTATTCCTTCTCATGAACAAATGTGAACATTATGCCTCGTCAATGCGAAAGTGAGAATGCACCTTACCTTTTCTAGCAGGAACTGACTTAGTGTTTGCCATTCGAAAGTTCTTCATGAATTTGTTTAAATTTCCAAATAGGGTGATGACGTTTCCTAATCGGCTTCGTTTTCTTATTTATAAATTGGTTTTACTTGATATTTGTTGGTTTTCATTTTCTGTTTTCATTCACAATTTTTTTTAATCGTTTTTTGGATGTTAAGTAGTTGTTGATTTTCTCCAGTGGAAATTGTCATTAAGCACTTTTAGCAACAGTCTTATGGACAAAGCTGCTCTTCATTTTCTCCAGTTCTCCTTGTATTTTGTTAATAATAATTTATTCTTTACCAACTCTCAGGCTTCTGGTGTCGATGGCGCCTCTGAGTGGTGAAGTGACGCCGATCGTTAGTAAGAGCCCTCCCCACCTCGGACCTCCTTGTCCTCTGGCGCATTCACCATGGTTCAAGCTGTTCCTTTACCACATCACTGGAAGTGGTCCTCCTTCCTTACTTCTGGCAAGAGGTAGCTAATTAATTTTGAATATTGAGAGGGTCATCTAAAAATTAAGTTTACAACATGAAATACAAAATCAAAAAATACTTTTTGATAAAATTTGCTGAATATTTCACAAATATACTACACCATTTTATACCTTTGCCACCACATCTTCTGAATAGGTTCCTGGACCTCTTGATCGTCTCTAAATCGTTGTCCACCTCCTTCAATATAGTAAACAGATGGACTGCAATACCCTTGAAGAACTAAGAAGGGTGACTCGAGAACTGATTTTCAACAATGCCTGCACCCTCACTCCGCGAGTCACCAAACAGCTTTTGACGTCGTTTGGATGGAGCATTATCAACCATCCTTCCTATTCACTCGATTAAGCACCATCAAACTTCCATCTGTTCACTAAATTGAAGGAGTTTGTGAGAGAAAAACAATTTGCGGACGATCAAGAGGTCCAGGAAGCTGTTTGGAAGTGATTAAAAGAGGTGGCGGGGGTCTACGACACTCGAACGAAGAAGCCCAGGATACAGAAACGTTTCGAACTCAACGGGGACTACGTTGAAAAATAGTTAAGAATGTTTGTGAAGTATTCTGTGAATTTCATTGAAGTACAAGCATATTCCATCGATCAAAGACACTGTAGGGTCAGCGACTATCAACTCTACACGAGATCAATATCGACACTCCTAACGGTTTATATGTCTACTTCTCGAGCTAACTTAGCAGAAAAAAGTACTCTCCTTCCGGTTTACTCGACGCTCCCGCAGGCTTACTTGAAGTCCTCTCGATATTATGCAACGTCGTGTGATGCTTCCCCTTGCAGGTAGCACATACACTTTGATTTCTACATTTGAACGCATTACGGGCTGGTTTTAGACATTTAAAACATACATTCGACTTGCTAGCCCATGTCCATCGACTTGTTACTGGTTCCCTCAACCACTTCTCGCAATTGTCTAAACTATGGGCATCATTGAAGCAAAAACGGCAACTTCTCATCCCTCCTGACGATGATCCCCCATAAACCACATCCTTAGTTTCACCAGAAGTCTGAGTGCTAGCACTACCTTCCGCCCAATTCAAACCCGCTCCCCCACTCTGTGGCATCTGCTCTTCTTTCAAGCCAAACAGCAAACTCATTTAGGGGCGGCAGAGACATTCCAAGGCTAGTAATGTGTTCTCCCCATTGTACTCTCAAACTACCTGGTAACTTACGGGTTAACTTAGACAAAGTAGACGGTTCAGTTAGGAAATCATAACTCCAAAATTTCTATCGTGGTCACATAATTTTGAACTTCGGATGAAAATGCGACAAGCGCTCCATAATCACCCTCTTTTATGCAAGGTTTGCCCAACAATTGCTCCCCAATTTTGCCGATCAAGTATTCTGTCTTTCTAAACCTTCTCTGTAGGATCTCCATGATTTTATCAACTCCGTCGGGAAGAGCTAACAAGGCATAAACAGACACCTTTTCATTTTTAGCGATTAATATCATTAGGCCTTACTTTTTTTAATCCAGAATGTATTCATGTAAGTAGTTACTTACAACAATGGAAATATCCCGGTTAATTTTCTATTTTTTTCAACTATGCAGGAACGCGACTCAACAAACTGCCATCTCTACTTAGAGGTTGTGACAAAGTTCTGATTACTTCTTGGGGTCACGACCCTGCGGTGATTCCTGTGTCGAATTTGCTCTTCACTCTCAACGATGCCTTGTGTTACTCGCCCATACTTGCTCAGGTAAGAGAACCTTGTTTCCAACAGAATTTCAAAAGGCAATATTCTTCAAACCTCGTTTCACACGAGAGCAGGGGCGCTGATGGACCGCCTTTCCAGTGGATAGTGCGCTCCGCTTAAAATGCTCCAATTCCCTCAAAAATCGTCCGATCTTGCTCAAATTTGGAGGAGTTAGTCCTAAGATTGTGTCTTCTGATACAATATTTGAAAAAAAGCTATATAAATATCTTTTAGGAGGGTATCAAGGCCTAGAAAAATGAAATTTACGAAAAACGAACGATTTATTGGGTAATGTTAGTTATTAAAGTACTTCTGCTATTTCTTTGTCAATAAAAACGTGTTTTTCAAACAAACAGGAAAAAACGCTGCAAATTATTACACAATGGTTTATTATTTTTTATTTTTCTGTATAGATCACTCGTCTGCAAAGCCACCAACCATCCAACATGAAGAAAAACATCGATCGTATTTCGGTCAGCTTTAATTTGAGCGGAGATTACTAAGATTACTCAGTAACTACTCATGTCCTGAGAGTAATTACTCTCTGTAATTATTTAACCTACAAGGTCCAGTTGGTCTTCAACTAACTATAGAAAATTTTACCTACTTACTGTAGACAATAAATTATTGAAATTACATTTTAGAAGTTATAGTTAAAAAACTGAAAAAAAAATTCAAAAATTTCATGGTTTTTAGCGCACTATGTCAGTAGTAGCAAAGGGTTTTCAAAGTTGCAAATTTGGATGACTTTTTAAATCATTTCAATTTTTATTATTATTATAGATTTTTGCGATTGCAAAGAGTCGTAGATATATCCATTTTTGATGAGATCAACACGTTGAGTAACTGCTCAAGTTTCCTGTCCAGGTGCCTCGAGTATTTGCTACTTTCGAGTATCGGCCAGACCTCGACTTGACGCCGAGTTTTGTTTATGAATACCACATCGAGCAAATGCTCCAAGTCCGGAGTAACCGCTCGAGTAACTACTCGAGTAGATACTCGAGATGGCGACTGTGATTACCGCTGAGCATCCGCCATTACTCCAAGACCCATTCGAGTATTTACTCGACCTCGAGTAATGTCTATGAATACCGCCCTAAGCCTCTTTTGCGATTCACTCTTGTGTTTCTGATTTATCGTACGTCCAAACTTCAAATTCTCGTAGTGAGCGAACGGTTTGTCCTACACAGCTCCGGGTGGTCTCAAAAAATTCTAAAATTTCTATAGAATCTTAAATTGAAGGAAAAACAATACCTTTATATCGAAATTTGTTGAGTTAGGGCGTTTTCAAAATTTCAAAATTCATTTTGGAACCCTTAGAAGTGACCTACATTAACCAAAATCTTCGGGGCACAATTAGACCCCAAATGGAGCCTACATACCAAATTTCATCAAAATCGGTCAATGCTAAGTGGCAAAAGTGCCGCGTACGGCGGACGGACGGCCGAATTTTTATTCGATTTTGGATTCTATGTACCTTGAAACGTAAACCATCAAATTTTGAGGGGGTGTTTAAAAAAAATTTTCTTGGTCGATTCCAAAGGTTCATTATTGAAAATAATAAACCAAAAGTGGCACTGGCATGGGCAAGAACCGGAAAAACAATGGGTCCTAAGATGAACAAGTAGCATTCCAAACTTTCAGAGTCCTGCGACAGTTAAATGTTTTCAGTTTGGCGAGCCGAACCAGCCTGCAGACATTCAGTGCCACCAGGCTGCCTAGCCTGCGGGCGTTTTAGTAGAGAAAAGGCTAGTCCCCTATGCGGGAACTCCTGGGTTCTCTATTTCAGCCTGTTGATACTTGTTATACTGTGTGCATCTAAAGCCGCGTCAACACTTGCAAAATTTGGCTGCTCCGAACCTTGCTCCGATCCTCTGGCGTGTTCGAGCGGCAAAACTTCAAAGGAATGAGGAGTGGAGCGCAGTAGGATTGCTCTGTTGGCGGTTTTTCATCTTGCATCAAAGAAATGTTCGGAGTGGGGTTAGCTTTGTATGGGCGGAGCGAGGTTTGGAGCGGCCGAATGTTGCAAGTGTGGACCCGGCTTATTAAATAGTTTAACATCGAAAACTCGTCTCGTCTTTTCTGAATCTCTCCAGTGACATCCTTTAAACCCCCCTTTGACTTTTGAAGTTGATAACTCGGGGCTGGTCGTGAAAAGGTTAAAACAAGGTGAATTGCGCTCAAAATTGGTATAGTTTTCCCTACCTTATGTTCTTTTTTCTGAAGGAGAATAAATTCCCCATTGCAGTGAGGTGGTGTTTTATTTTCAAGAGACGATACATATGTACATTATATGTTACAGGTTCATAGCAGCACTAGTAAGGGCTCTGATACTCACCTTGTGCCGTTCCCGTTTCCCGAAAACCCCGATTTAGGTAGGTTTTGCACGATATCTAAGGCATCACCGTCTATTACAATTGGAAAAATTAACGAAAGCTTTCAAGTTTCAACATTGATCGAGAGTTTCATCCTCATTCAAATTCCATGTTTTCTCCGCAAGTTCAAATTCCTTGATTTCTGTTTTCCAGAAAATGGTACAGGACTGTGGAAGCACCATCCAGCAATTGTGAAGTTGAATGACGAGATCGACTTAATTCATAGTTGTGGTTACATAACTATGGTTCAAATAAAAAGCCCGAACCACCCGACCAAGTTACCCTCTAAGGACATGCTGTCTTTACCTCTGAGCCAGCATCAACACTTACAGCCAATCGACACTCCTGCTACGCCTTCTTCCGTGGAAGCGTGGATCCAGAGCATATCTACAGGTCTTATATACCAACTTACACTGTACCTTTTCTAAGCCACGATTACTATAGACCAATTTGAGTTTTGAGACATGCTTTGACATTTTAACCAAAAATTCAAGATTTGAATTGAAAAATATTATGACAAACGGAAAAAATTCCACTGGGAGTTGACTTATTTCAAAACAGTAAACAACATGATTGAGCAGTGTGTGCCATTCAAGCTGTCTAGCTCTTCTGATAAATCTATTTTTTCCAAGAAGTAAGACTCTACCTAAGTATCTAATGTTGACTTTTGCAAGAAATCTTCCACAAATACCCATTGTAAAATTAAGTTCCTGTACCACAATTTATTATTGAATGATACAACGCTGGAGTGCGTACGGCAACAATTGAATTCAGTACCTCGGTATCTACTAGTTATTTAGGATTTGCCCTATAGAAACATCAAACCTTTCCGTGTTTTTGTGCAGGGGTTAGTCAACTCAATATGAAACAGTTCACGGCAAGCCCCGTAAAAGAAGAAGAAACCGACGTTGAAGGTGATGCTTCCAGCGAAATTATCGCTGTTGAATGTGCTGATTTATTGGAACAAGAACTGAACGACTTGGACAGCAATCAAAGTTCCCCGAGCAGGTATTAATTTTTTACGGTCCTTGAAGTCGATATTTCCCTGACGTCACTCACAATTGTTCTTCTGTCGCTAGAGTGTATTACAATTTTAGAGAAATTTAATGTTGATTATTTGTTAATTAAATTAATGCTTTCAGGGAAATGGATGAAACTAAAGAAGACATTCCTTGCCCTCTCCCTCTGACTGTCAATCTGGCTGACAGACGTGTGTCACATTCGACCATCAACCTTGCAGATTGGTCTCTTCTCGATTGTACTTTCGGTGTACCCCTTTTTGACGCTGATGTCAACAAAGTCATTACTTCTGCTGTGGTAAACCGGCTTTGTTCTCATTCAAGGTGAAAATTCCTTCCTTTATTACAAAATCTTGATTATGTTTCATGTTTTTCCCACTCAAAACAATGCAGGAGAGAAACAATAAAATGGCTCTTGGTATATCAATAGTGAGAATGGACCATCAAATTATCGATTAACGGAATCGACGATTATTTCATCTGGACTTTTTGAGTTGCCAATAGGGTGTGCGCCTGGGTAGGAAAAACTGTTTATTGTTATTTTTAATCTAAGGTAGACCTCATTCTGAGAATTTCGGTACCAACCGCGACCTTCTATTGCGTGTAAATCTTTTCCTATGAATTTTCAAAGACCGTTTATGACCATAGTGGGCTGGGGGGTCCCGTCCAGGCGAGAGGGACGCGTGACGTCATAAACGGTCGAAACTTTGAAAAATCATAGAAACAGATCTACTCACGCTAGAAGGTCGCGGTTGGTGCCAAAATTCTCAGGATGTAGTCTACTTTCGATTAAAAATCTTTAAAAAAAATCAAGGCGCACCCCCCATTAAAGGCCTTAAAAATCGATTAATCGATTATGTCAAAAAAGTGGGTAATAAATTGGGTGTCATGAAATTACGAACTTCAAATAAAAAATTCATTCACAAAAAGTAACAAAAAAAAAAAAAAAAAACGTCTGCCAAGTGGGTGTGGCACATTGCTTCCTCGTATCCATAACCCGATTATATAGATGATCCGATGCATAATAGTTAATCTGAAAACACCAATCTCTAAGTACCTTTCACTACCCTCATAGGGGACCATCTACACGCTAATCTGGACAATCCTAGAAAATTTCATCAAATTCGGATGAAAAATGTAGTAAGTGAGTAGTGATTGGATCAAAAAATATCTTAGCTTGACTGGGAGTCGAACCTGGAACTCCTGGGTGGGAGTTTAAAGCATTGCTCACTGATCTATAAAGGGGTTAGTTGAATAGGATTTAAGATTCTTAGGTCACACGCGAAAGCGACCAATTTACGGCTGTTAAAAGGATTTTACGTTTGCGCATGCGCAGAAGCTACTGTAAATTTCAAGGCCTTGATTTTCATTGGGGACCATCTACAACCTAATTCACGTAATCCCTGAAAATTTCATCGAAATCGGGTAGAAAATGTGGAAGTTATGGCTGTTACAAGGAATTCACGTTCGCGCATGCGCATCGGCTACTATCAGTCCGGGGGTGATGATTTTCATGGGGGACCATCTAAACACTAATCTGTAACATCCCTGAAAATTCCATTGAAATCGGATGGAAAATGTAGAAGTTATGGCCGTTACAAGGAATTCACGTTTACGCATGCGCAGTCGCTTCTATCAGTCCGGGATGATGATTTTCATAGGGGACCGTCTACACACCAACCCGCACAATCCCTGAAAATTTCATAGAAAGCGGACAATAACTTCGTATAGTTATGCGCGTTACAAGGAATTCATGACAGACACACAGACAGACGGACAGACAGACAGACACGGAACCAAAATTGTTCAGAAACGTCTAAAACGCAAAACGCGAGTGAACATTTTGATTTTGGAGAACTTGTTTTTTCGTCCTTGAAAAGTGAAAACAAAGCTCCCGCTACCTTGGTTGACTCGGAAGCAATAATAGAAATGAAGTAATGATCAATTCCAATACTTTTCCTCAACGTTTTTGAGAAATGTAAGTACGCAGGCTATCTTGGTGGTCAGCCAACTTCTCCGTTCTGTCAGAATTTAGCCAGCTTCAGAAAAGTGCGTTTCTGGAGGAACAGAGGGTTCTACCGATGCCACTTATTTCATGTTTGGTACACATTTCTGTGGTTAACAGTGAGTGATAATGATAACCTCAGGTGAAGTGATCTCCACTTTCTTGCCCTAAGGAAGATTATCCTTACAATTTGAAGTGATTTGCCTCAATGCAAGACAATGTCACAATTTTGGATCTGAAATCTCATTGAACATTTAAAAAAACGGTTTACAAATCTTTACAAAATAGTTGATTATCGGATTTACTTCTGACAACTATTATTTTATGAAACTATCGATTATTCCGATTCTTTATTGATGTGATAAATTTAAAGCCTATAATGTAGTTAGTCTTTAAATTTACCCTCTGCTACCACCCAGAATCTGGGAAAAATAAATTATTTTTTAAGCCATTCATTGCCAGCACTGAGTCCACCGATTTCGCCCCAGGCCACGTCGAAAAAACAACAGACAAAGAGACTGATAGAGACCGCAAACTGTGCTTCACACAAACTGGCAAAGCCCTTCCCTGAAACCGGGTTTCTCCCAGCCAACTCTTTCTGGTCGTGGGGGGGGGGGGGGGGGGCCTCTTCTTGACGTTTGTGGCAAACCAGAAGCATTAGGCCTCGGCTACGATAGAAGCGTCAAGCGTCGAGAGTCGAGCGTCGAGAATCGAGCGTCAAGCAAAAAGGGGTGGCTACAGTACGAGCGGAAGGTGACTAACTAGATGGGGAGTTCCAGTCAGTTCACCACCATGCCAGCGAATATGCAACTTTTGCTCCTTGCACTAAGTGACAATTCAGCTATTTAAAAAGTTATTTACTGATAAACCGTGTCTGTAGAAGTTTTAGAGTTCATCCTATTTATGTGCTTAGGAATTGTGAAGGAGAATACTACAAACTTTTTCACAAACTAAAAGAAGACACGAAAAGATTTTTTGAATACTCCAGAATGTACATTTTTGCTGCTATTTCATCCTTCTTGTTTTGGTTAATTATTTTCAATAATGAACCTTTGGAATCGACCAAGGAAAAACATTTTAACCCCCCCTCAAAATTTGTCGGTTTACGTTTCAAGGTACGTGGAATCCAAAAATGGAATACAAAAATTGGAATTTTGCCGTCCGTCCGCCGCACGCGGCTCTTTCTTTAGTTAAAATGGACCGATTTTGATGAAATTTGGTATATGGGCTCCATTTAGGATCTAGTTGTGCCCCAAGCTTTTGGTTGATATCAGTCACTTAAGGTTGAAAAATGAGGGTTGAAAATTGATTTGAAAACGCCCTAGCTCATAAACTTTTGATATAAAGGTATTGTTTTTTCATCAATTTAAAATAGAATTGAATTTTTAGAATTTTTAGAGACCACGTGGAGCTCTGTAGGGCAAACCGTCCGCTCCATGCGAGAATTTAAGGATTGGGCTTTCAATAAATCAGAAACACGAGTGTGAATCGCAAAAGAGGCCTAATCTCCGTTCAAATTTTAGCTGACAAAATACGACTGTTGTTCGTTTCTTCTACTTGTCTTAAGTCTTGCGTCCTTAGCAACCAGTAATCAAATTTCCTATTGAAGGCACCCACAACTCTTTATTTCTTCCAATCGAGTGTGAAGCGTTTATTTCTTCCAAAAAATGAACTTGATTTTGAAGTAGGTAGGTAGTAGATAGGTAGTACCTATGGTTGGTAGGAAGTGACAAATGGTTGTGACAAAAATGAGTTGTAGTACTCAGTTTTGCGTTCTTGGCAACCAGTAATTAAATTTCCTTTCAATTAAAATAAATTAAATTAAATATGGATTAATATCAAATTTAAATTAAATTAAATTAAATTTAAATTAAAATAAATTAAATTAAATATGGAGTAATATCTCATTTTCAGTATCTATCCTCATCGGTTAACTTTTTTGCCATTTTACGAAATGAAAAGATTAGATAAAGAAGTGGACAGGGAACGTTAGAAGCTGAGCGTCAAGCGAAAATATTACTCTGGACTGACCGTCGAGCGTTGACAGTTTTTTCGCCCAAGCGTCAATGACGCTCACCTCTCCCACCGTAGCCACCCTTACCTGAACAAGGATAAACTACTGTTAGAGCGTCGATACCTGACCCTTTTCGCTCGCTCGACGCTCCTATCGTAGCCGCGGCCTTAGAGTGGTTCTTGGCAACAGGCCACCGATTCGACTGGACTGAAAAATCCTCAAAGGAGAGGCTGTCATATGACAACACTGGCACGGTGGGACAGGTTGGCGTTTTGTCATATGACAACGCTGGCATTGAATGGGTTAATGAACTTATTATCTAAAATAAACTAAAGCTCACTCAATGAGAAAGGACTAAAAAAAAAAGAAACTGCAAATAAGGAAAGACGAAATATACTGAATCCAAAAAAAGAAATAAAATAAACTCCTCTGCTTATGATAAACAAAATGGAAATTGAAAAAGCGAAAAAGAGAAACAAAAGAAAATCCTTCTGGACAGACACAATGGAACAGAACAAAAGAAAAACCTCTTTGGGTTTTGAAAAAGAAAAAAATAATAATATTAATAAATAAATAAAACGAACCTGATATCCACTGATTGAAGAAAAGAAAAGGAAACTGGAAACTGAATGGAAAAGAAAACTGGAAAAATGAAATGGCACTGCGAATGGGTTTAGAAAAAGAAAGAGAAGAATGGAATAACAATAGTGGAGATCCTACCTACTAAGCGAAACGCTAGAGCGAGAGTGAGAGAGAGTTGTAGGTAGTTCCCTCCACAGGTCGGAATTAACGAACACAGAGAGAGGGAAGCAACTACTGATTTTAGTTTTAGGGAGCCCCACGTTAGAGAGAAGTGCTCAAGTATTTCAATGCTTATTAAGTTTAAAAGGCGTATTTTAATGTCAATATTTTTTTTTTTTTTTTTAGATGAGCGCATGTTTATGTTTAATGATGAGCCGATTGTAACTTTCTTAGTCGAATTGAACTGATCTGTATAATGATGCTTCTTGTTTCAGTTTATCGAAACTTGTGATGTCCAATGAAGCTCTTTCTTCGAGGCTTGCCAGTTTTGTCGAACAAGTTCAGGTAGGTGCAACTTGCGTCCCTTAAATCAACGCAACTTCTCTCCAGTTTACTATTATTTTGAGTGTTTATCAATTAATACGTTTCAGGGATGGGGAGATGAGAAGATAAGCAGCGATTCTTCGTTCAGTTTTAACACGAATCAACATAACTGGCCTGTTATAAGCGTGACGTTCAATAAAGGACAACTCAGCCCTTGGGATTATGAGTAATCCCCAAAATGGCAAGTAATTTTATGTTTAAAAGGGTTCATGTTACGTGGTTCGCCAGTTGAGCCAAATGCGCTTCTGGTGCACCAACGTCACACTCATCTTATTTGAGTCTTACACTAGTCTTACGTTCAATAAAGGACAACTCAGCCCTTGGGATTATGAGTAATCTCCAAAATGGCAAGTAATTTTATGTTTAAAAGGGTTCATGTTACGTGGTTCGCCAGTTGAGCCAAATGCGCTTCTGGGTGTCCAACGTCACACTAATCTTACTTGAGTAATTTTTGTTAGTAATGGAGAACGTTTAAGATGTGTGCTGCCTTGAGCATGAACTCTAATGTCGTTGCTTGTCAAGTATTTGCTCTGATTTTTTGACAAGTTGGGCTAACTTTTTGTTACCTCTTTCCTTCCCGTAGCACCTCGTTGGCTCTTAGTAGCACCTTGCTGACGATCACCCAGTATTCACCATGGACCACATTACCTCAATTTACGGCCAAAAACCAAGTCAATTCTACCCTTCAACAATGGGACTATCGTTGACCGCGTCGGTTACTGGAGGTATTTACGAGTAGATCCACCGGTGAGTGATACCTCTGCATCTATCGTTTGATTGAATCTTAGAATGCAGTTGTGTGTAATAGTCAACTAAATCTACCACGAACTTCAAACACGTGTTGTTTTGACAGATTTTTCACACTGCTACTTTTTTCTAGGATCTTTGGCCAATCAGAGTCTATCACTAATTCGTCATTGAATTTCTCATGATTTTACCTACATTAGGTACTGTGTTCAAAACTAGGCATTACAATGTTTCACTATTCATAAAAATTAACTTCACTCAAAAAATATTATTACCTACGAGTATTCAGAAGTATTCTGAAAAATATAGGTGTATTTCGATAATCGCTGTATCTAGTCCAATGGTTCTCAATTCGTTAATTTGACAAAACACCACAAGTTGATACAAAAGACCTTGTTAGTCCACATTGATTACTAAACATCTACTAAGAACTCAATTACTCTGGAACGACGTCTCAGAGAGTAGGTTCTAAGAATGATCTGAAGAACAAGAAATTGGTAGTAGATCAAAAAAAGTTGGCATTACTGTTGGGTCAGTATTCCCTTACTAGACAAGGGGCATTGCTTTCGTCTTGTAGTCTACCCTTTACTACACGCGGCCTCCACTGGAACACTTCTATACACGGGCGGTACTCAGCACAGTATAATTCTGGAACCAGTGCAATTCTAGTGCAACCTAGAAAAAACCACTGGCTCTCAGATCCTGAAGGACTACTAGAAAATTAATAATTGACATTAAATTGAAGCATAAGAGTTACAGAAAAATTTCAAGAACTTCAAGTCTGACATAGGGATCAAATAACAGGAGTGCACTGCGACTATAACAAAAAAGGGTTTAAAATTCATATGAAAGAGCATTTTATCACTTATAAATCGACCTGATACTTGTTCCATGGATGCCTTGAACACTATCACAAAATACTAGCCTCATCATTTTTTGGTATTTTCCCAAAAATTCTCCTTACCATCTTAACGAACAGCAGAAAATTCTTATTAATCCAAAATTACCCTACACCAGCACTATTACGATAATAACGAATAACCCGTTTTTATCCTTATATGAAAATGTTGGAATTGGAGTTTTTATAAATGTTGTCCACAATGTTGTTCCGTAGTATGTCTGATGAATCATTTCCTCGAAAAGCTCTTGAAGAACCCTGAGAAAATTAATGGGGTTGATATCGCTGAGGTCTAAAATGTTGGCGAAAACCTCAACAATAAAAAAACAGCAAAAAAAATTTAAAAAGACCCCCGATTACATACATACTTCGGACGAAATTATTGAAACACAGAATGTGTTTTAGCTCACGCATTTCACATAATGTCGCTACTTTCCTCCCACTAAATCAGAATCCTATATAATCACCGCGTCATAACAAAATATCACATAGGTTACACGATCCTTAGTGGAGAGTCTAGCCCCCAGAAAGTGTTGTCGACTTTCTGGGGGCTAGACTCTCCTGACCCTCAGTTCCATATCATCGGTATCCATGTTGTCGTCCCAGACTGTAGCTTTTTTGGCTAGTTAGTCCATGGCTAAAACACATTATTCTGTGTTAAAAAACAAAAAAAAAAAAAAAAAAAAAAGAAACGGGTAATCTGGGCAGTTTTAACGAATTCTAGAACAGGTGTAAAATACTTACGTTTCTACACACAGGCGGTACAGAGTGCTCAAAGAGGGTGCCTCCCGACTTTCACAGTTGATAACTAACTAACAAAACCCGGAAAAATTATTTGGCGTGATTTTAAGGTTATTGTTGAACGAGGATACCCAGAACCCCACCTCCCTGAGGAGGGAGAACCGTGAGTTACACCAACAAGTCAAACTAGGTCTCAATAGGTCGTACAAGCAGTTTCTACTACTGTTGGTTGGCCCAGCCATTCAAACGCATGAGAACCATAATAAGTCATGATAAATTACTGCATCTGGGCTTGCACAAACGTGAATTCCTCATCAAGTTGTCCTCTGAGTTGCACCAACTTGATCCGTATTCAGATGTCAATAATAATATTTGTCGAACTAGGATCCTCAACTGGCCTATTCACATGGCAGACCTTCGCCAGTTCATCTTCCAAAGATAACTAATCTAATGATAATAATCATCATCCAAAACAGCTGATAAAATTATCGTTTTAGGAATAAGGTATGAAGTGAACAAGACTGAGTTATGAACTGGAATGGGTACTGTTTTTACCTGGAAGTGTCGGCTTGACAAAAAGGTGGGGCGACGAAGGGAAGCTGGCGCTCACAATCTTGGCCGTTAGACCTGGCTCTTACAAACTGGTTTATGGTAACATAATATGTTCTGCAGGATTGGTTTAGCAGTCAGAAGCATTCGAGTTTGCTTTTTCCATCATCCATGTATTTACCCAGGAGCCAACAGGCACAGGTTGATCCTTTGAACAAGGTGGGGTCGAAGACAAATTGGAAGGTGGTGTGATTTTCGTGTTTCTGTTCAAAGAGAGTTAGTGAACAGAACTCTGAACAGACACACAAAAATCACTCCACCTTCCAATTAGTCTTCGACCCCGTGTTCGCAGAGTAGCTCGCAGAACTGCTACAAACTTGATTCATAAATACCTCCACAATAAAACCAGAAGTAATGACATTACTCAAGTCATCTTTTGCATCATCAATTCAGACCCACCAATACTCTTTAATCAATACTCGAGGCCAAATTGAATATTTAAACACCTTATTTGGTTGGTGAAAGGAGCCGTAAAGGGGAGGTTGGAGCGGCATTTTTCTACATTGTGGCAGTAAAAATTGTCACAATTGAAGATAGATTTACCTATCTATGTCTGAGAACAGACAGTCATAAAATATCACATTATCATAATCTTTTTTCTAATATAATTTAATAATTAAATGAACTTGTGAAGTTCAATTATAATTATGTAACCTAAGCATTCACTATTCACAATGTTGCAATTTTGACCGCAGAAAAACCAAAATTGGTTTCATTAATTTAACGCACGAGATGGGGGCACAAGATAGCCCGAAAGGTAATAATTTCCAGAAATTTCCATTTAGCCTAAAACGCAGGTACTTCCTATGTTCCGGTTTAATACTAATCGCATAGTAAGCGTCAGACAGATCAATAAGTGGCATAAGCACCCTTCCAGATCAACTGGCGGACTGTTCGTTGGTATTCCAACCTAAAAGTAGGTGTCTCCACAAAGTTATTTAATTTTTTGAGATTTAGAATAAGTCTTTTGTCTCCATTTGGTTTATCAACAAGAAAAATGGGAAAGACGAACTGACCTGAGAGAAAGGTACAAGGTTCCACAGCTCCATCCAAGAACAGTTTATGAACTGCTTCCTCAATGAAGGGTTTATCTGTACTCCTAACATGATCCGAAATGGAATTGGGATTTTGATGAGGGGCAGTTACGAAAGGTATCGAGTATCCCTTAGCCCATTGTAACAACAGGGGGTTATCTGTGATCTTTAACCAATTATCATGGTATAGCTGAATGGTACCATGCAAGAGATGAACAGAACTTACTTTCATTGGGATAGCGTTTGTTTTGGTAACGATGGTTGTTGTGAATGCCCTTTGGCTGCTGGGGCTGCTGTTGGTGATATTGACGGGGTTTGGTCAATTGAACTCCCCCCCCCCGCCCTCGCCTGTTGGGGTTCGACCGAGAGTAGTTTAAATTCCCAGAAGGGCCTGGCTGCGGTTGTTGAGCCTGATTGGAAAGGCCAGGACCCTTTCTCACAGGAGGAAGGAAGCCCCTAGCTGACGAATTTAAGCCTTGCACCTCCCTGACGCGAGCCTTCAGGTCGTCGCCAAATAACCAATTGGTAGACGGTATCCCTGTGGTTGCCTTCCTGACGGAAATATCCAAGACATCGTAAAGAAGGCGTTTTCTAGTCCGGGTAAAATCGTACTTCCCGACTAGTAATATATTATTTATTCCCGATAGTAATATCTTACTATCCGACTTCCCTATACCCCATTCTGGAGGAACGCTCATTGAAATATGTTCAGGAATCCTTGCATACTTGAAAACAATTAGCGGAGGAGCCTGGATTCCAGCGGCATTAGCTGTAACGAGCACTGTCAAGCACTCCTTTCGTTACTGTTGACTTGTTGATATACAGTTTTGTCCCCTTTCGAGGCAAAAATTTTGTTGTCTGGGATTCAGGAAAATGGCTGTCTCATCGCAATTGAACACGCGATTTGGCTCTTTTAAGCTCGAATCAAGCCCATTTTCTCTCAAATATGTGTAAATTCTATTCCCCCATGACTCAATATCTTCCTCACTGACTTCTGACCTCGACTTGGTCAGGTTTTGGGCTGTTCGGACTATAAAAGTATATAAGAAGGTCTACCTAGTCAAATGGACTATTTAGATTTAGAAAATCACAATCAACCTTTTTAGAAAGCATTCAACACAAGAATATATTTTTCTAGATGTTTGGTAATTAAAAGCTCAACATCATGTGGTTAATTTTAACATAACAATATTGCAGTCACCATAAACATTCTTTTGGCTGTTGATGCACTTCAATACCTTCCCTCATTGACAGCTTCAAAAGTGTTTATGGATCTTGAATGTCAAGCCCTATTCTTCCACAAATCATCTTCAGCCTCGGTTTGTGCAGAGGTTTTGTCATAACGTCTGCAACTTGGAATTCCGTGGCTACTTTTTCTATGTGAACTTCACCGTCACAAACTTGTTCCCTCACGAAGAAGTGCCTCGTCTGGATATGTTTTGTTCTTCTGTGAAGTTCGGGATTGTGCGATAATTTAATTGCCGCTTCATTGTCAACATATAAAATTGGAATCGATGACAACTCCACAATACCGCTTAGCAACCTCTTCAGCCATATTATCTCCCTAGTAGCTTCACTAGCAGCAACAAGTTCGGCTTCTGTTGTTGAAATTGCTACGGAGGTTTGTTTTTGACTCAACCAAGTGATCGCCCCGCCTGAGTACAAGCATACAACTCCTGTTGTTGAATGGCCTGTCTTGTTGTCACCAGCGTGGTCCGCGTCGCTGAAACACAGTAGTTGGCCTTTTTTGAAGTTGTGTTTGTAGACAACGCCATAGCTCTGAGTTCCCTTCAGGTATCTAAAAATCCTCTTCACCCTCTCGCAATCTTTCAGCGTAGGATTTTCAAGAGATCTTGAGACTACGCCTACAGCGTATGCGATGTCCGGCCTTGTACCTATCATCAGATACATCAACGCACCCACCGCTTGTCTGTAAGGAAACTTTGGTCCTGGAAACTTTCGTCCAGGGTATACGAGACCCAGCTGTACGGGAGAAGGTGTTGGGTGTGTGGCCAAAAACACTCGAAGATGCTTTGAGTCGAATAGGGCGGGATGCAGTTCCAGATCTAGAATTGAATCATGAATGATTGAATCAAGTGAAGCGTTGGGTACAACTGCGTAAGCAGTGCATGCTCCATTATAATTCGCATGGCAAAAATAGTAAGGGATGAGAAAATAGAGGATGAGAATACAAAGACAAATACGTGGGAAAAAGCCAATTGCCCATCCTACTGTTTGGGCGCGAGCTAACTTGGCCTGCTTCCTATCAATTTTCTCTGAAATTAAATGGGCCGAAGGGGACGGGTGCGAGGCAGTAACGCTTCGCAACTCATGGTTGTGATCGTCACGCTTGAAACGAGTATGGTCAGAAGATTTAGATAGCGCAGCGCTGGAATGGTCTGAATGTCTGGAGGAAATGATGTATTTTTCTGATTCTGACAAGATAAAGGGAATAAGGTCAGGACGTATTTTCTCGAGAAAGGTACATAAGCGCGCAAAATCCGTTGTAGTAAACGTTATTTTGGCGTCGTATCCGTATATACGAGATAGGACATTTACGACTAAATAATATTCAAAAGAATCTTCACGGAGAAACCGGAGAATGAGGTGCCAGGACGGTTTGGGATCAAGAGGAAATGTAATGTGGTCTTTCTTAAATTTCGCATCCTGCCAAACAGGAAAGGCTCGCGTGTCGAATGGACTCATCGGGTCGATCTCAGTGTAAAAAATAACAGACAAGCGGTGGGTGCGTTGATGTATCTGATGATAGGTACAAGGCCGGACATCGCATACGCTGTAGGCGTAGTCTCAAGAGATCTTGAGACTACGCCTACAGCGTATGCGATGTCCGGCCTTGTACCTATCATCAGATACATCAACGCACCCACCGCTTGTCTGTAAGGAAACTTTGGTCCTGGAAACTTTCGTCCAGGGTATACGAGACCCAGCTGTACGGGAGAAGGTGTTGGGTGTGTGGCCAAAAACACTCGAAGATGCTTTGAGTCGAATAGGGCGGGATGCAGTTCCAGATCTAGAATTGAATCATGAATGATTGAATCAAGTGAAGCGTTGGGTACAACTGCGTAAGCAGTGCATGCTCCATTATAATTCGCATGGCAAAAATAGTAAGGGATGAGAAAATAGAGGATGAGAATACAAAGACAAATACGTGGGAAAAAGCCAATTGCCCATCCTACTGTTTGGGCGCGAGCTAACTTGGCCTGCTTTCTATCAATTTTCTCTGAAATTAAATGGGCCGAAGGGGACGGGTGCGAGGCAGTAACGCTTCGCAACTCATGGTTGTGATCGTCACGCTTGAAACGAGTATGGTCAGAAGATTTAGATAGCGCAGCGCTGGAATGGTCTGAATGTCTGGAGGAAATGATGTATTTTTCTGATTCTGACAAGATAAAGGGAATAAGGTCAGGACGTATTTTCTCGAGAAAGGTACATAAGCGCGCAAAATCCGTTGTAGTAAACGTTATTTTGGCGTCGTATCCGTATATACGAGATAGGACATTTACGACTAAATAATATTCAAAAGAATCTTCACGGAGAAACCGGAGAATGAGGTGCCAGGACGGTTTGGGATCAAGAGGAAATGTAATGTGGTCTTTCTTAAATTTCGCATCCTGCCAAACAGGAAAGGCTCGCGTGTCGAATGGACTCATCGGGTCGATCTCAGTGTAAAAAATAACAGACAAGCGGTGGGTGCGTTGATGTATCTGATGATAGGTACAAGGCCGGACATCGCATACGCTGTAGGCGTAGTCTCAAGAGATCTTGAGACTACGCCTACAGCGTATGCGATGTCCGGCCTTGTACCTATCATCAGATACATCAACGCACCCACCGCTTGTCTGTAAGGAAACTTTGGTCCTGGAAACTTTCGTCCAGGGTATACGAGACCCAGCTGTACGGGAGAAGGTGTTGGGTGTGTGGCCAAAAACACTCGAAGATGCTTTGAGTCGAATAGGGCGGGATGCGGTTCCAGATCTAGAATTGAATCATGAATGATTGAATCAAGTGAAGCGTTGGGTACAACTGCGTAAGCAGTGCATGCTCCATTATAATTCGCATGGCAAAAATAGTAAGGGATGAGAAAATAGAGGATGAGAATACAAAGACAAATACGTGGGAAAAAGCCAATTGCCCATCCTACTGTTTGGGCGCGAGCTAACTTGGCCTGCTTCCTATCAATTTTCTCTGAAATTAAATGGGCCGAAGGGGACGGGTGCGTGGCAGTAACGCTTCGCAACTCATGGTTGTGATCGTCACGCTTGAAACGAGTATGGTCAGAAGATTTAGATAGCGCAGCGCTGGAATGGTCTGAATGTCTGGAGGAAATGATGTATTTTTCTGATTCTGACAAGATAAAGGGAATAAGGTCAGGACGTATTTTCTCGAGAAAGGTACATAAGCGCGCAAAATCCGTTGTAGTAAACGTTATTTTGGCGTCGTATCCGTATATACGAGATAGGACATTTACGACTAAATAATATTCAAAAGAATCTTCACGGAGAAACCGGAGAATGAGGTGCCAGGACGGTTTGGGATCAAGAGGAAATGTAATGTGGTCTTTCTTAAATTTCGCATCCTGCCAAACAGGAAAGGCTCGCGTGTCGAATGGACTCATCGGGTCGATCTCAGTGTAAAAAATAACAGACAAGCGGTGGGTGCGTTGATGTATCTGATGATAGGTACAAGGCTGGACATCGCATACGCTGTAGGCGTAGTCTCAAGAGATCTTGAGACTACGCCTACAGCGTATGCGATGTCCGGCCTTGTACCTATCATCAGATACATCAACGCACCCACCGCTTGTCTGTAAGGAAACTTTGGTTCGTCTTCATCCGATTTTTCTCCAGGTTCATTTGAAGAACCCTCTTTCAAAATCGGAGTGGGAACTGGTCTGCATTCTGCCATCCCGAATCTCTCAAGAATTTTCTTGCAGTATGCAGCTTGATGAATTTTGAGTGACTTATCAGTTCTTTTTTCAAGTTGGATACCCAAGTAGTAAGACGCTGGCTTCACTGTGATTTTGAATTCGTTCTTCAACTGTTCTATGAACATTTTTGATTCATTTTCGTCAGTGGTTGCGACCAGTCCGTCATCTACATAGAGCGCGATTACTGTCATCAGCTCTTTATTTTTCATCCGGATAAATAAGCATGGATCTGCGTCGCTCTGATGGAAACCCAGTTTGAGGAGGTATTGGGCAAATCTTTTGTTCCAGCACCGAGGCGCCTGTTTCAGACCATAAAGGCTTCGACGTAATCGACAAACTTTGTTCGTTCCGTCTGAGAATCCTTTAGGCTGCTGAACGTAAATTTCCTCATCCAACTCCCCGTACAGAAAAGCAGTAGAGACATCAAATTGAGTCAAATGCATGTTTTTGCTAGCTGCAATGCTGAGAAGTGCTCTAACTGTTCCTGCTTTGGCTACAGGGCTAAATGTCTGGTCATAGTCGATTCCTTTCTTTTGTGAGAAACCTTTGACTACCAGTCTTGCCTTGAACCGTTCAATGCTTCCATCAGGGTTTGTCTTCACTTTATAGACCCATTTACAAGGAATTGGTTTCTTTCCCTTAGGTAACTGTTGAAGTGTCCAAGTACCATTTTCTTTCAGGGATTGAATTTCGCTTTCCATTGCTTTTTGCCAGTTCAATTTTTCTTCACTACCAACAGCTTCCTCATATGTCAAAGGCTCCACAACCTTGTTTCCTATAGTTTCTGCTGACATCACATAATCTTGATACTTTTCAGGTCTTTTAATTAGTGCTTTGTCTCTTAAAACTCTCGTTGAAATAGGTTGTTGTTCCTCTGACTGATTTTCAGGATGTTGGAACTCTGGTGCTGGTTCAGATTCAGTCATGCCTTGCTGAACTTGACTCTGCTCGAGCTCCTGTGAAGAACTTTCTGGTTCAGAAGTAGTGTCACGTACAGCGGTTGTTGTACCTCGTTCACCTCTCTCTTCCTCTCTTTCTGAACTAGAAGATGTAGTGTTTTGTTGCGTTGTCTTACATGGTGGGACTTCTTGAAGTGGCTCCTCTTTAAAACTGACGTCTCGAGATCTAATCAATTTATTTGTCTCTTGACACCAGATTCGGTAGCCATCCCAGCCATCGTAGCCAACCAAAACTCCTTTGACAGCCTTTTTGTCCATCTTCTTCCGTTGGGATTTAGGTATGTGAGCATAACATGTACTCCCAATGATTCGAAGATGTCTTAAAGATGCTTTTCTCCCTGTCCAAAGTTCATAAGGGGATTTTCCGTCAACTGAAGATGGTCCACTGATGTTTAATACGTATTTTGCCGTATTTATCATTTCAGCCCACAAGCTTTGAGGTATGTTCCCATGAGAATGCATTAGTGATCGTGCTGCTTCCACAATTGTGCGATTTTCCCGCTCTATGCACCCGTGCTGTTCAGGTGTCCAAGGCATGGTCAATCGAAGTTGGATTCCACTACGTTGAAGGATATCGCGAACGTTTCCACAGTCGAATTCTCCTCCATTGTCACAAAGCAATACCTTAACTGTATGTCCAGTTACTTTTACCTCAGCTAGCATTTCTTCTAGTTTTCGGAATACTTCAGATTTCTGTTTGAAAAAAAAATAACATCCGGTATCTTGTAAAATCGTCTTTGAACATGACGAAGTAGCGATTTCCTGACATTGTTGTTTGAAACGGACCACAGACGTCAGCGTGAATCAACTCTCCTGGCGTGGAAGCTCTTTCCCTCGTTCCAAATTTTAAACGATGAGCCTTCCCATAAATACACCCTTCACAGAGTTCGCTATCTAGGCTGACTTTGATACCTAGTTCCCGCTCAATTGTTGCTCTGACGTGCCGTTTGTTTTGGTGCGCTAATCTTTCATGGTATAGTTGCAGTTGTTGTTCTTTAGTTACTAGGTTCACTTGATCTGCTGAAGATGGTTTGTTACGTAGAGCTAATTTATAGAGACCTCCGTTTCTTCCTCTGTGTCCAATGATTTTAACTTGACCTGGCACTTCAAATTTGCATCTCTCAGTTGTTGAGATAAATGAGCTGTCAGTTCTTTTATCATGGGCGGAGAGTACTGAAAACAGGTTCTTTTTTATTTGCGGAACGTACCATACATCTCTTAGTGTTAACCTTGTCCATTTTCCATCAACTCCTACTTCCAGATCGATTTCACCCTTTCCCAGAGCCTTGATCGAATCTCCATTTGCAGTAGTTACGGAACAGTCAATAGAAAATGGTGTGAACGATTTGAACAAATCTCTTCTATATGTGATATGGTTTGTAGCACCATTATCAACGTACCACGTATCAGCATCATTGTACACTTGATTTTTGTTCATCGCCATTAATGTGAAATGTGCGCTCGACTTTTCCTCTTTTTGTGATGAGGGAGGTTTTGGTGGTCTCCCGTCAGCCTTCCATTTTGGACATTGTCGTACTCTGTGGCCACGATTTTTGCAGTACTTACAAAATAAAGACACTGACTTATTTACTGGACCTACTGCTAGAGCCTCTTGCTTCACCTCATCTCCACCTTTATGAGCCAATGCGCGTTCATAGGCACAGAGCTGAGTTGTGAGGTTCTCTACAGTTCGATCTTTTTGAGCCATTAGCATCCAACTACTCCTGAATGAAAAGTAGCTCTCAGGAAGAGTTCCCAGAATTTTGCAAATGAGGAAAAGATTTGGCAGTTCACATTTTTCTCGTTGATCTTTTGATACTTCAAGTTTCAGAGCTGTCCAAATATTTTTTAGTTTCGTCATATGTCCTGCAACATCGTCAGAAGGACATCTCTGATAATTAAAGAATTGTAGACATAGGTCATAAGCTTTATCCTCTGACACACCATCGTATAGCCTATGAAGTTCTTGCCATACTTCGTGAGCAGTTGTGAATCTCATGACTTTTTGTAGCGTTTCTTCAGTCATATTCGTTGTTAATGCAACCAACACTTCACTTTCTACTTTATTGAACTTTTCCAGTTCAGTATTGTACTGTGTCGTTTGTTCTGCATCAGAACCTCCTAAAACTGCTGGAGCTTTGAATTTTCCTTCGACCAAGTCCATTCCATTTGTAATCCCCCTTAGCACAGCGCATGCTTTATATTTCCAGGTAGACCAGTTAGATTTCCCTTCTAGAAGTCCAAACCGAAGACGATGGATATCCATTATTTTTCAGGAATCTTTGTACACTTTCTACACTGTGAAATTTAGTACGCTAGCATGCCAAAACCATAACCTATAAAAGTATATAAGAAGGTCTACCTAGTCAAATGGACTATTTAGATTTAGAAAATCACAATCAACCTTTTTAGAAAGCATTCAACACAAGAATATATTTTTCTAGATGTTTGGTAATTAAAAGCTCAACATCATGTGGTTAATTTTAACATAACAATATTGCAGTCACCATAAACATTCTTTTGGCTGTTGATGCACTTCAATACGGACAATTATTTCAGGATGTCTACGCTTGAATCCTTCCACCCATTTTCAACCTGGTCGATTGTTAGTGAATTGAGTGCGGACTTGCTTTTTTTGGGAAGTTCATTATCTTGCATTGTACTAACCACTGGACAATCATTGATTCTTCTTCCTGTGATAGAACTGTGGCTGGGCCCATGCGTCTGGCAATTGGGGATTTTTTTTACCTTATCAAGCAGGGTGATTCGGGGGACATCATTCTTCAAGGCCGCTTTTATGATACTAAGACCACTGTTCACGTCTGCAATGGCTTGAAGCATTTGTCCTTCAGAATACTGAAGAATGATCTTTCCTACTCTGGTTCTTTTCAGTCGTTTTCCTCCATTTTTCTTAGTTGGGGCCATTGAAATCTGCAAGCAACAGTATAAGTAAATAGACACGGTTATAGTAGAATACTCAGTAAGTATGTTCTGTATTTGTAAAAATCGTGGTGTTGAGTACTGGCTCGAGGTAAAATTGGGAATTCCCCAAAAGTCGACACCCCCCTGTCGACTACTGGCTCAAGGTATTTTTCGAATGTTCCAATGGTTGACACCCCCCTGTCGACTACTGGAACTTGGGTAAAATCTGTACCAGTATTCGGTGGAAATTCAACCTATATTGTTACAACTGTTAACCTGTTTCCTGCCTGTTTCCATGGAAGGTTATCATATCACATTCGGAAGACATCGAAGGATCAACGAAAACAGCTAAAAACCTTAGATCTTAACCTTACTCTTAGCCACAGAGTACCGGAGACAAGTTAACAGAGAAGAAAGCTAACGTTAAAATGGATGGCAAGCATGGATAAGATGGATATTATATCCAGGGGATCGCAACGGTAGTGGAACCCAGTGGTGGCCAGAGTTACTAAAGGGGTGGGGGTAGAAACTGGGCCCGTTCCCTCTTCTTTTCAAATGTTTTCCTGTTCCCGCTTCTTTTCAAATGTTGGCTCATTCTCGCTTAGTAGCTACCATTTTTCTATTTTTCATCACTAAGTGATCTCTGAAGAATTTCTATCGCAGTGATCTGATTTTTTCAAGTGATCTCTGAATTTTTCTATTTTTCATCACTAAGTCTTATCTCTGAAGAACAACTTATAACAACTTTTCATGCAAAGCATTGAAATATCTTACATTTGTTTCTTCAAATATAAGTGATAAAATGGAAAAACGGTCAAATAATAACTTGAAAATGAAATAAATAAATAAATCTGTGGATTGAGGAATATGGATATCAATCAACACAGTGATGAGAATAATACTGATTTTATTCGTTTGATATCTTGATAACTGACATCAATACCATTCTAAGTAGAGTCTTACTTTTACCAACTACACACACTTTTCAAGGAACGTCGTTTTTTCATTCAATTGTAATTTGCACAACAAGGAAATCATTCACATGATATTTAATTGAATCAGAGTTTGACGAACAACACTATCATCCAATGAAAAGAATAATACTATTCAATACTAACTAGAATATAGTACCGGGACGGGCATAATCACAATTATTACATCACAGACGTTGGTACGAAACTAAAATGATCATTATTGCTCGTTTTTACTTGTACGGGATAATCACTGCTAGTTTCCAACACACATACAGCTGAGTAAAAAGTAGCAAAAGGAAATTAAATAGCGAATGGAATTTAGACTTTGTTGATTCTTTACCTTATTTAATAACTTGAATTACTTAAAATCCGAACAATAAATCCTAATAACTGGTAAACAATGTAGCATTACAAACCTGATTTATTCTTGAGATAACTAATGTGTTAGGTACCTTAAGGTGTCAAAGAAAGCAAACCTTTCAATGAATGAAGAATACGAGGAAGATATTCGTATGAGAGGGACTCATTATTGAACCTTGACATGTTTTTGGAGAATTCTTAATTTCTCCGAGGAACTAACCTTCTGGTTGAGACGACGAAAAAGAGCATTCATTGCCGCGAGATACCTACATCTCGAAAGTTTCATCATCCGCCTGCTTCCTGGTTCTTATGAGATCGAAAAGCTGATCTTCATATCCTGGCGGAAGAAACGTTTCCCTGAATGCCCTCTTGAAGTCCACCCATGATTCAAACTGGTTGCCCTCACTCCTGAGCCATGTTAAAGCCTTTCCTTCTAGCAGCTTCACCATCTGTTGGAGTAATTTCTCAAAAGGCACATCCTCAGCTACTGCCAACTTCTCCACTCTTTCGATGAATTGCTCCGCATTATAATCTCTGGAGCCATCGAAGCGCACCCTCCACTTCCATACTTTGGGTTCAGGTTTGTTAGTGTTGCCAAGTCGTGAGGACGGGGAACGTTTCCCTCCACCAAAGTTATTGATTAGTGTCCCTACACGTGTCTTTTTCTTGCTAACATCTGCATCGGTCTCCGGCATATCACTGTCTGAAATCTGGCTGTTGTCCTCCCCTGGCACCTTCTGCTGGCTCAGTCCTAGGAATTTTTCCTTCAGTTTGTCGAGGAGACTTATGACGGCTACTACTTTTGGTTCGATGGCAATCGCATCCGCCCCGTCCATCTCCAAAAGGTTATTGTATCTATTTAGGAGGTGGGCCACCCATTTGTCGTACACCCATGTAGCAAATTTGGTCTCCAGTGACGTGAGCAACTCCTCACAAGCTTTACTCTCGGTTGTCACGTCCACCATAGTGGCCTGCATAGGGGTGCTCATCAGCATGGCAAATCTCAGACTAATTGCGTCCTTAGCCAAATCCCCAGTTGGAGTGGCCTCTCTTCTGTACAGCTCGAACGCAAGCATTTCTTTAGTTTGGTAAGCCGGTTCCGTAGTTAGAATTTTTGCAGCCTGCCGTCTCGACAACGAAACTATTTCTCTAATTTCTTCTGAAAAATACAACCTCTGAACCAACTCCGTTCGATTGAATTATATTATACAAAATTTATAATGCCCCACGTTCCGGCGCCATTTTCCTCATCTCCCTGTGAACTTGCGGGTTCGACCAGAGACAGCTCCATCACCAAGTTCCCGATCTGTCCAGAGAGGGCTTTGGAAACTTCTTGTTCGAATCTGGCGGAATCAACTTCATCTCCCAATGAGTCAGACTGTTCTAAAAACTTCTCAATCATGCGGGACGATCTTTCGGTTTGGCTCGGTAGATCTAGTACTCGACCTACCTTCATGGACCATGTTCTTAATTTGTTGAATGTCGTCCTCTTATCTTCATTCATTGCCCCAATAATTTCCGGAGCTAGATAAACGACGGACATCGCGTCTTAGAACGATCAAACTAGTGGCAGAACTAACCTCGAAGAAGCCTGGAACTTCGCTAATAATTCCCGGGTTTTGGCACCAAATGTTTATTTTCTCGGGATAAAGAACTAAAAACGGTCACAATATAAAAGTTTTGACAACAGTATATATTGATCTAAAACGGATGAACTAAGATGAAAATTAACAGCGGGTATAACGGATAGGAGCACGGAGCAACATGGCGGGTGGGCGTCGTCGGCAGGGTTACCCCAATGATCTGAAAGGCAGCGGCAGAACTATTCTACTCATTTAAGGACCTAATTATTCATTTCTTATTATTATTCTTCTGTTCTAGTTCTGGCTCATTATTGCTAAATAGGACCACCTAACGGTTGCATGATCAAAAGTAATTGTGAACTGATTCGCCAAGTGGCAGAACTAGGAACTAACTTGA
This sequence comes from Apolygus lucorum, assembly GCA_009739505.2. Lineage (NCBI taxonomy): Eukaryota > Metazoa > Arthropoda > Insecta > Hemiptera > Miridae > Apolygus > Apolygus lucorum. Next base: position 1,552,519 of record CM019183.2, read on the forward strand.
GGGTTGGTAGCACTGCCTTTTGGTCTCCCGCCTCAAATAGGCGGGAAGTCCAAACAGCTGGCTAGCCTCGTCGCAATAAATTGTAGGCAGACAAGGCAGACTCCTTCAGCTCCTTCAGTCCTTGCAACCCCCTCATCCGATCCTAATTTTGACAAGGCTTTCCACTGGGCGTGTGTGAATGAACAATTTACTCTTTGTTCAGCAGTTATTTTGTGTGGTATCACGTGCCAGTCATCTGGAAAAGATACCCATTACGAATCACTCATTATACCAACTGAGAGACAAAAATGGAAGAAGGGGGGGGGGCTTGCTCGTACCCCTTCTACAGATTTGAGTGTTCTAGTCAACAGCATATTCCTCAGGATGAGCTTATCTAGTATGTTTTGACAGACCTATACGTGAACCAAAGGTTCTTTCACAGGTTCATTGGTGTTCCAGTGCTCTACTGGCCATAATCAGTTATTTGAATTGCCGCCTCTTTCGCCTTGATGTATACCGTAGATCTGGGATCACCTGTTACCTGTTTAACTGGCTTTTCAGCTGCCTTACAGGACATGCATTCAATCTCTGATGTGGTTTGATGCAGGCAGCGACCATATGTCCTTTCTCACCACAACGTTTGCAACATTCTTTGCCACGCTGGCATACTGTACAATCTTGCAAGCGATGACCCACTCTGGCGCATCTGTAGCATCTTAAAACAGGTACATATGGCGTTACTGGGTATGTACACCACCCTACGTACAACTTTGGGTCTTTCAGGATCGATTTGTTGAGCTCAGTCTCGACCTCTACTTCCCAACTTACAGGACCCCCCCCCCCCCTCACCACGACTTACTATACTCTTCGGGCTAAAATTGGTTAATGTTGGGGAAATTTTGTTCCCAGACTGCCGCTTGGAGTTGTTCAGCGTTCAATGATACCTCCATGATACCTGAAATGATTAGAGTATAGGTTTTTTCTTGGGCGTTAGCTCCTTTTGTAGCCAGCACCCCCTGCGCCCGTATTTGCCATTATTTTTCTAGCTTCTTGGATGTTAGCTGCCTCTAGTATAACTCTTTTGTCCCTCCCCTTTCTTAGATTGACTAACTGCCACCCCTTAGATTTGAGATCAACCTTCTCAGCTAACGCTTTTTCGACATCTTTTGCCGACTCCAATGTAGCGTTGTCGTCGGTTGGCTGAATGACAACAAAGTGTCTAGGCTGTGGCTTTGTCTTTGCAGCTGACGTATAGGTTCGTGGCTGAGGCGTTTTTGATCTCTGAGTATCAGTTCTGCCCCCTGATGCTGCTGATGTTGATGCTTCTGTGGCGTTCGTCGTTTGTTGAGTTGCATTCAGAGCACCAGTCTGAATTGCAGCTGCCATCTGACGCAATACTTGCGTCAGATCCTGGTTTTGTTGGTCCACCACGTCGCTTCTGGAAGCCTCACAGCCCTCCAGGCTCTCAATCTTCAGGTCCATATGTACCACTCTTCTGAGAATAGCCGAAACAACCTCCCCTGCTGGTTTCAAAGCTTCCAGTCCTTTTTCCTGGCCGAATTTCATCTCTTTACACAATCTGAGGAAGCTGGTAGACGCTGTGTCTCAGATTTCGAGGAGATCCAGAGCAGCGTCTGAATCGTGTCAACTGGGGATCTGGTAGTCCCTGCGTATCGTTCCTCTACTCGTGATGGGATGTCATCAGCCATCCCACCTCAAATCCTGATTGGAGAGTGGGTCCCCCCTGGATTGTAATGGGGCAGAGTCTCCTCTGATAAAACACCCCTCGTCGCCACTAACGGGCTCTTGGCATGCTCTAGGCGTTTGAGGCGAATTCATGCAGCATGATGGTACCCACCTAGATCTCTCCTTAGGTTTTGTGAGGAACCCAGAGGAGAAGTGTTGTAAGGAGCCCAAGTTCTTCAGTCTTCATTGTCTTCATGGGGAAATGAACATGGCTTTTCCAGTTGGCCTGGGTCCATCCTTTTCTTTTCTCCATTTCTTCTATTCTAACATTTTGATATTTGTCATTTGGTATCTTTCGACCAATGGCATCACAAAATGCATTTGTGACCATTGCAACCGAGCGCCGGTGTTGTTATTTTGCTTCTCGGTTGCGTTGCTCTAGGTACTCACAGTAGGTACACTTCACATGTCACCTGACTATGGTGCGTCATGGGCACGGTACTATTTCCGCCTTGGAGGGTGACTAACTCCCAAGGGAGGTTACAATTTTTTTTTTCTTGGTACCAACCTGTGTACGCTTCTGTGAGCTGTAGACTCGCTAACCCCGCTGAAGTCAGCGCAGCTCAACTGGGTGCTTCCAGTAGCATAATATCTCAATGTCAGTAGGAGTTGATTGATGGAAGACACGGCGTCGTTTCTGAAGGGGTAAACATCAGTATGTTATCCATGAAGATTTTCGTAGCAATCTATCTACCGATATCAAGCAAGGTATCTACCTTCCGATACCTATGAGCGAAAATTAGTTTGGTTGAGTAGAAACAACGAAATCCTTATCATGGGAAAAATCGTTATTCATTTCTAATTACCATTTTGAACTTTCAAATTATATTTTAACTTACTTGTCAGTCGGGAACTCTAGGCGAGTATCAATCAAGTTGAGAACTTGGATGACCGTGTGCTTGGAAAGCCAGAATCTCCGCCGAAATTCTGTTTCGCCCATCACCTGATAGTGTGGAACACGGTGAAGGATTCTCCTCGGTCGTCTCCTGGGGATGTCGTCGTGGTCGTCAGACGAGTCATAAACTATTTTTAAAGGCATATCCATTTCGAAACCCATAACGCTTTCGAGAATACGCACAAAATCTCACAACGATCATATGTTCAATGCACGGCCATATTGAATTTGTAGTTGAACGAGATGAGCTAGTTTATTCGGCCGACTTTTGACCGTTTAAACTCGAACCTCCCTAAATTGAGTTTAAACTCGTAAATCGCTCTGGTGCAAGAGTCTATTGCTAACCTCTCGATTATCTCTCGCCTATTTTGGTTTAAACTCTTTTCGAATGTTTGGTGAAAGTTGGCATTAGGGAAATAACCCGAGGTAATTTTTCAAATTAACACGGAGTGTTGGCATTAGCTGTTGAAACCGTGAGAACCAGAGCTGCGGTAAGTGGTGGGGAAGCACGTCTGGATCAGAATGTGATTCCCCTCACAAGCAGGAGCAGCTGGTTTACCCAATCTCACCTCATTGACAGCTTTCAGCATCTGCTCTTCTGAGTAATTCAACATTTTTTTCTTTTCGAGATTGTTCCTTCTTCTCTTTTGTTTCTTCTGCGTTCTGTTCAAAGAAAGATAGAAGAAACAAAAAAAAAAAAAATTAATAAATAATAATAATAATAATAATAAATAAATAAAATAACTTCCCGATTGAAAAGAATTACAAAAAAACTAAATTTGTTATTAAGTAAAACCAAAAAAAAGGCCAGTTCGTACATTCGACTCAGTGGCTACCAACGGTACATATCGAAAACCCCAAATAGGGTTTAACCATGCCTTCATTAGTGTCAGGGGCATCTCCGTCTACCCTTTCATTGGCGGGTTCTACTGGAGGGAGCACTTCATCGTCAATGGATGGGTCCTCAAAAGAGAAGTAGGGGTCAACGTTGAAGCCCAAAGCTAAATTGTGTAATACACAATATGCCCTTATGAAATGAGAAATGGTTCGAATTGACCTCAGCTTACAGTGGTATAGCTGACGGAAACGCTGTTTCCTTTTTATTTTATATCTTTACAACACAATTTTATGTTTTTAAAATTTACATCTCTCAAATTTAATAACACATCTGGAGGATAGTTATTCTCCATATCGATTTTAATATTACGAACAATTTGATAATTAAACGAACTTGAGAAGTTCAATTGTAAAGAGCCCCAATAGCGGGTAAGGATGAGCAAGGAAGGAATACTCACACCTACATCCACGAGAAGAACACAATGGTACTTCATCGCCGATGGATGGGTCCTCAAAAGAGAAGAAGGGGTCGACGTTGAAGCCCAAAGCTAAATTGTGTAATACACAACATGCCCTTATGAAATGAGAAATGGTTCGAATTGACCTCAGCTTACAGTGGTATAGCTGACGGAAACGCTGTTTCCTTTTTATTTTATATCTTTACAACACAATTTTATGTTTTTAAAATTTACATCTCTCAAATTTAATAACACATCTGGAGGATAGTTATTCTCCATATCGATTTTAATATTACGAACAATTTGATAATTAAACGAACTTGAGAAGTTCAATTGTAAAGAGCCCCAATAGTGGGTAAGGATGAGCAAGGAAGGAATACACACACCTACATCCACGAGAAGAATATATTAACATTCTCAAACGCAAACTTAATGGCAACACGCGCCTCCGCCACAAAAGACAATTTGTCTTTGAGGGGAGTTAATTTAAAAAAAAAAAACAAAAAAAGAGCCTTCTCTCAGTTAAAGCCATGTCACAGCCTACTGGTATAGAATCAGGAATTGTCATATCACATTTTGCTTACGCAAGGTAGACATACTTTTTTGGAATGCTCTCCGCAAGTAGGAATGTCACAAATAGCACATTTCACCTTCGTTGCCCTGTTCTTCTGATAAGGGCAAAAGCGGCACAGTTTCCTTTTTTCCAGTTGGTTAGATCTCTCTTCACCAGCAATGGGTTCCTCGTCGACTCCAGCAATTTCCCGTATCGTTTTCTTCAACGGAGCAGGGAGATTTGGGATCTGCAGTCTTCTAGTCACGTGTCGATTTGCCAAGCCCAAAGCGAGGTCATTCACAAAAGCAAATCTTGATTTTGCTTCTGCACCCGGGAACAGTTGATAGAGACAGAAGGAGTTCGATGAGCATGCAGCCATCATATGATAAAATACCGCAAGGGGCCATCTACGAGTTCTCCTGTTGACTGAATAAACGCTGCACTTCTGGTCTAACGAGTCGACACCACATTTGGTGACGTTGTAGAAGGAGATGATTTCTGGCTTCTCAGTTCTGGGGTCAGTGTACGGTGAGTGGTGCATTGTAGACAGTAGGACCACTGCTTTGTTCTTTTTGCTCACATGTGAAACGAGCGAAATTTCTTTGGTAAAACCGTAGATGCTGGAACCGACAGCTCTCTGAGTACTTGGCTGAAACTCGGAGGGGATTTGGGGTTTATTTTTTTTCATCGTTCCAACTAGGGTCAGGTTTCTTTTCCAGAGTTCTTCTGCAAGCTGGACTGACGTGAACCAATTGTCACAAGTTATATTTCGATTTGTCCCTTGTATGGCCTTTGTTAGACGGATAACTGACTGAGTTGGGACGCTCAACTTTTTTTCTTCAGGGGTAAGTGTTCCTCCGTCCGAACCTCTCCCTTTGTAAATATATGCATCATACAGGTAGGCATTATGAGAGTCAGTGAGACACACTTCCTTTATTCCGTACTTGGCCGGCTTCATAGGCATGTGCATTTTGAAACTCACTCGACCTCGGAAGGGTACCAATGTCTCGTCAACAGTGCAATGAGTCCCTATGGAATAGTTTCTTTGGGAGTTTTTGATGAACTTGTTGAATATGTTGGAAATACATGCTGCGCGATCATTCTCTAGCCTGGCTGGTCGAGAAGCGGAATTATCAAAGCGAAGAGCTCGTAGAAGGATGCAACACCTTTTTTCAGTCATTATACCCCGGAATAATGGTCGACCAATTACAGATGTAGAAAAGAGGGACGCGAGGCGTTCTTTGGAGGACTTGAAAATGGAGCAAAACAAAATGATGGCAAATAAGGCGTCTAACTCTTCATCGTCCACATCCTTATACATCGTAGAATCCGTGTTTCTTATTTTGATTCGCATTGCACTCAGTTTTTTATTGGTATGTTCAACGATTTCAGTTTTCATGTCCGGCGAAAACAAAAGATCCCAAACCTCTTTTGGTTTTGGTGCGTTTCCAAGCTGTCGAGCTGGTCCTTCTAGAGAACTGCACCGGATCCTTATGATATTTCTGTTGGTTTCTCTGCCGTTCCCAGAGCAGACTGGACTCTCACTCCACGTGAAACATTTCTTTTTGCCATAGAAGCAGCCAGACTGCAGTGCCGAATTAGGGGTCCCTCCAACTACGCTGGGAGGTTGCAGATCCAATTCCTCATGTGGGTTTTCATTGTCGATCAAATGATTTTGGGGGCTGATGCTGCTCTCCACGTCAAAATTAGATGATCCATCATCACCACTGGCTGGTATTGTGTTAGAGATTGGGTTTTTATCCTCATCGTCGTCTGTAGAATACTCTTCTGATGATATCAGGAGATCGTCCTCATCAGGAATGTATGAGTCTTCAGAATCAATTTCTTCATCCGATTCCTCAGCAGAAATAAGCGCGAGGTTCATTATTCTCCTTGTTCTTTCAGATATCCCTTTGGGGAAATTATTGGGGTTCTCGTCCATTATCTGTAGGGGAAGAAGAAAAAGATTCAGAACAGCTCCATGTCATTTCTATAAGATCAACTACCAGATCCTGCTAGACAAGAAAAAAATTCATGAACACAAACCCCAAAACTCATCTGAACTAAGCCGGTGCTTGCCACAACAAGTATGTACTGAATGAACATACAGGGTTATGAGCTGCTCATCCAGTTTTCACGAGAACAAAATAATAGGTCGGTTCATACCTACTTGAAATTATTGAAACTATCTGCTTAGCAGATCATTTGATTTTTAGGCAGGAAAATATTACCCACACTCACAGGAACATATGCCAAATAATCAATATACCCCCTTTGAAGAGATCACATGCCGAAAAAGCATGTAAAACGTATTCTACTAAAAGGAACATATGCCTGTGAGGCAGAAAATGAACAAGCATACGGAGGAACGTATGCCAAAAAAGCAGGGAGGGTAACTTCTAGGAACAAAGGACTTACCGCACGTTGGAGCCACCTGCAGAGACGGGGACAGCACCACTACCACAGCAGAGAGACAACTGACAAACTCCTGGAAGGAGACTTGGCTGTTGGCCTCAGGGCGGCGTCTAGCGGCCAAATAATGAAACTCGCATGCCTAAAAGGCAGATGTTCCGTCCAAAGTGTTGAAAGAAATATAAATCACAAACACATTCCTTCTTAACTATGTAATGTGGTAGTAACCACGATAATAAAGGATTGGGATAAAATAAATGAATAATCACAAATACCACTCGAATACGCAGTGTATTTAGTGAACAGATCGTTAAATAAAAAAATACTTTATGGTATTACTCGAATATATAATAAAAGATGACTTGAAAAAGAGAAATAGGAATGCAGAGAGAAGTTCCTTTGGGGATCTCGTATGTCCTCGAAGCCTGGTTAAGCGAAAGCTTGCCATCTTTCACCTCTCTAACTGCACGAATCAAAGTTTCTTCTGTATAGGTGGAAAAAATTCATCACCTTTGGTTGTTTCTCACCAGATTTTTCTCGTTTAAGCATCTGGAATGAATACAGACAATTTAGTTTATATAAGTAGTTGGTATAGCATTTAGTAGTGATACCTAGTGATGTTTATACCTAATGTAGTACTACTATTATATTATATTGTTAAATAATTATACAAGACTAGCATAGTAGGTACAGTACGTATAAATATAGTATTGTAGGTATAGTAAAGTACCTATTGAGTAGCATAGGTATAATATACCATAATAGTATAATATAGTATTTTGCAGTATGTATATGGCAATTAGGTACCTTAATTTCTGTTGAAAAACCTTGGTATAATCGTCTTTTTTGCTCCTAATTGCCAAAATTTACACAGATGGACGTCTGTTCATTCACTGGGTTGAGAGCGATCACCCTAAAACCCAGTAAATGAACAATCACGAGTTGTAGACAAAGCACCCCGTTCATTCTTTGGATAGGAACATTTTTTGCCATTTTCATTAAAACAAACTGAAACGAGAATCATTTTTGAACATTTTAAGCGCTCAACGGTGGAAAGATAACGAACGTTCCCATTTGACCAGTAAATGAACACCGTTCATCTACTGGAAAACTGCGATTTTGAAAACCAGTGGATGAACACTCAAAAAATACGAGGAAGTTTCAACATTTGAGGCATTTTCTTTCATTCCTAACTCACAAAAGGTACTCTAGTACCTATAAAAACCAAAGAAAAACTTGATACACAGGAAAATACCACGGAAACTGCTTTTCCAATCAAGGTCACATTTCTTTTATTTGGTTATTAATTTCTGTCTTGTAAATTTCTGGGTACTGGTAGTTGCGTGTGTACGTAGGTATTTCGTCAGTTGTGCGAATGTGGTGTCTCACTTTGGTGGTCGCTGAGAGCATAATATGCATAATATACCAGGAAAACCTCGTAAGTCCAAAGTGGTCAGCTTTTCAGGAGACACAAAAAACTGCATAAAAATGATCCAAGTGAGTTTAAGGCGAGCAATCGACTATCATGTGACTCAGTATCGATCAATTGAACATCTCAATGGGTTCATTAGCTTGAATAGAGTGAATTATGAATATGAGGCCGATTTTAAGACTTACGAGTTTTTCCTCATACCAAACTGCGGACTTACGAGGTTTTCTGGATAGGTTTCCGCAGCACTAATGGGGTTCAAACGAAAAACTTCACTGTCAAAATTATCTTTTTATTAATTTTTAAAACGTGTTTTACAAAATGTTTCAGTCTTCATTGAAATTCCGAGGACACAAATTTTGTTGGCCCTCAAGTAATCACATACTAGCTCTCCTTTAAACATTTTTGAAGGCAAGGTAACAAAAAAATCAAATTAGTCGTATCACAGGGTTATACTTAATCCTTTTTTATTTAATGAGAACTAGGAAAAAAGTCTTCAGGTAAATATAAAGCGCCTTGGGGAGAAACTCTTCAATAAATTATCAGGTAAGAGCAAGGTAACGCCAGTTTCAAATCACGACTACAGCCTCTTAACGACTAGTAACTCTTAAATCATTAGTAACTTAAATCCCTAGTAACGACTAGTAACTCTTAAATCACATTGTTTCAATATCACTGTTTACGTAATTTACAAGCGCATTTTAATCAGTCAGAGTAGAGAACCTAATAATAGCATCAGGTGGTATAATAATAATATCATAATAGGTAATGAAGATTAAGGAAAAAAACAACAGATTTCAGAAACTGTCAGAAAAACATTAGTGACGCAGTTGATCATAAAATGAGTGGAAGTCCTTCGCGATGACACATTTCAGCTGCTGAAGATGCGTATATTTGTCGGCTGATATTTTCAGCGAAGATTGGTAAAGAGGGGGTCTAATAGGGGAGGATGCCCCACTTCCTTTCTTCTGACGCTTAGGCAAAAGCTCCCAGTCGTTATTATAATCCAGCTTGTAGAAGATTTGCCCATCCGGGCAATATTACAAGGCTTTCAACTGATTTACAGTCGGGTCTCCAGCTTTAAACCCGGGACGAATAGATGTTAACATCTTCAAGGCGGTGAAATCTTTAAAAAACGTGTGATCCACGTACTTGACATGGAACGGGTGAGGGTTGGTCCGGGCGCTTCTAATCACATCGATGTAGCCAGCAGGGGTGTAGATGGGTTTGTTTCTCAACTTCCTCTCAATGAGGGAATGCATTGAGTCACATTCCATTTGGGTGTGACCCTTGGTCAAATATTTTTGAATAATCGGAACATTCAGCTCTTGGCTCAAGAACAACAGAGCGTTGGAAAGGTTTACATTTCTGTTTTGATATCCCCAACCATCGCTCCACAAAATTATTTTTTGCTCTCCCGGAGCTATATTTTGGTCCTTGAGGAAGCTCACAATTACAGATATAAACTCGTTTGAGGTCACCCCTCCTTCACCCTCATGCCAAACATAGCAGTGTGCATCCTTCGTCTTCTTGTGGAAAATGGTGAAATTGTGAACGGCTAGCTTCATCTTGTAATACAGAGCTTTAAGCTTTAAGCCAGGGACAAAGGACACCCTGTAAATCCATTGTAAAGACTGAGTTATTCGGTCCGCACTCATCAGCTTCTTTCTCTAATCGAGCTTGCTCTTTCTGCTTCTGATGCGTCTCGTAGTCTTCCTCAGTGACGTTTCCCTCCATGTGCCCAACACAAGTGTCGCACTGATCTTTTCGGGGCCTGAATAAAGCGAGTTTCATTTCATCAAAGACACAGTAGAAAGACTTCAGAGAGGCTGCAGGAAGTGATTTCTCAGCACAATCAGCTTGGTATAGCTCGTACACTTCAGTTTTGGCTTGGAAAAGAGGCTCCAAGAACAGCTTGCTTGTGTTTTTGCGACAATAGTGGCTTTCCATCTTTGGTAATGATTGCAAAAACAACCGAAGTTTATTCATTTTGTTTTCGCTCTCAGCTGATTGTCTTTTGCTCCTTTTGGAAGTCACCGGTTCATCTTCGTCACCTTCACAATCGGGTCGCTCAGCTTGTTCAATGGTCGTGCGTTCGACGGATTCTTTGACTAACCAGTCAGTTATTGCCAGGGTGTTGAGGAACAGCTTTTTGCAGACCCTGATTTTCTCATAACCTGGCTGTTTACCTCGGGAATGAGAACTAAATAAACCACACTGGTTGAGAACTAAAACTTGTATTGAACAGAACTATTAATTAATTTGAAATGGAAAATAGAGTGCAGAGTTAACTTGTTAGGTCGTCGTACGTTCTAGGAATGTTCGAGGCATCGGGGTCGCGGAGGGGCACATACGCCGCGGCCGTCTTGATCTGCCCTGTGCGTTCATGTTCTATGTTGTTCTTATTTATGATTAATTATGATCGTCCTTGGTCTACTAGTTCATTAACACTTACAGATCTAATACTGGCCTATTAGTTCTGAATGCAATAATCCATTGAATGTACGAGATGATCTAATATGGTTCATTCTAAGGGAACTACTTTGTTCGTAAACGGGACTACTTTCTCTTTGGGCCAATCGTCCAATTTGGCGCTCAATTTGGGCGGGAAGGTCCAAACATACTCCCCCCCCCAATATGACCACAGTCATATGATCTAATCTATGTCTTTGGGTAGTGGGCACAATTTGACTAAGGGTCTTTTCAAGACTCCTGAACTAGTACGAACAAGGGCAACTCTAGTTGTGCCATCCGGACCTGGACACAGTTCACATATGACCCCCATGACCCACTGAAGTGGAGGTCTATTGTCCTCCATTACAAGAACTACATCACCTAATTTTGGTGGTCTGTCGGGGGTATTCCATTTTGATCTAAGTTGTAGGTCTAATAGGTATTCCTTACTCCATTTCTTCCAAAATTGATCTACCATTTGATTCACAAATGTCCACTTTGGGACTAGCCTAGTATTAGCTGTATGGTCTACAGTGGACTCAGGTAGGGCTGTGAGTGGTCGTTGAACTAGAAAATGTCCTGGGGTGAGAACTAGTATATCGTCAGGAGAGCTAGATTGGTATACCAGTGGTCTACTGTTCAGTACTGATTCAACTCGTGCCACTATAGTGGTGAAGGTCTGGTACGTTGTGGTCTGATCTCGGAGGGTCACCCGTATGAGGCGCTTGGCGGACTTTACCGCTGCCTCCCAGAGCCCTCCAAAGTGCGGGGCTCGCGGTGGTATGAACTTCCATTCTATACCTCTGGTCGCTAACTGATCCGTTAAATCATGAGCTACACCTTGAGCTAAAGCTGATCTAATTTTTCTCAAAAGATTATTGGCACCAACGAAGTTCGTACCATTGTCGGACCAAATGACGGCAGGTACTCCTCGCCTGGCCATAAAGCGCTCTAAACACTGCATGAACGAGTCTGTACTAAGATCTAGGACTGCCTCTAAATGTACAGCTTTCGTGGCCAAACATACGAACACTGCTAAAAATATTTCAATTTTTCTAGTCCCTCTAAGTCCAGCGATCGATACGGTAAATGGACCAGCAAAATCTATCCCGGTCTGATTAAATGGGTACGTTTGGTGTACTCGTCCAGCTGGTAACTGCCCCATTTCAGGCTGGAATGACCTAGGTTTGATCGAGAAACATCGCACACAACCGGATAAACACTTGTTCACAACATTCCGTCCATTGAGGATCCAGTGCTTGGTTCTAATATGAGCTAACGTCGCTCTTGGACCTACATGCAAACAACTCTGATGCGCATGACGAACTACAAGATCAGTTAAAACGTCTTTGGCGGGAAGCAGAGTGGGATGCCTGGTCTCAAAAGAGCTATCTGCGTGATCAAGTCTACCTCCGACTCTGAGTAGACCATCATCAGACCTAAAGATGGCTAGCTGCTTCATCAGCTTGGTACTCGACCCTTTATGATCTATTGAACGAATTACGTCAGGGAATCCTCTAGCTTGCGCACGTCGGACAAGAACAAGTTCCGCGTGCTTCAGTTCAGACGTGTCGAGAGGCATAACTTGCTTAACCAACTGTTCTAATGTCAGAGATCTACGTCTACGGGGAACTGAACGGTTCCTACAGTTCCACGCAAAACGCTGTACCCAAGCCACATCTCTCTTTAGCTTGGTGAGTGAACTAAACCTAACTTCTAGATCATCGGAAGTCGAACTGGCAGAAGATATAGGTTGATTTGCCCTAGCTTCCTTAATGACATTTTCGGAATACAAATCAGGTCTAATTCTCCGAATGGGCCATCGTGCCCGTTCATCACTGAGCCAGTCTGGTCCGTTCCACCACATAGAGTTTTGAACCAACTTGTCCGGTAGCTCTCCTTGTGAAGCTATGTCGGCCGGATTATCCTTGGAGCTAACATGAAACCACCAGTCTGGCTGTAAGTTCGACAACGTCTTGGCAACTCTATTACCAACGAAAACCTTCCAGACCGGAGCGGGTAGTAGTTCTACTTGAGTAGTTCCCGATCTTCAAAATGTGACTCACTTTAATCGACCATGATCTAATTTTACTGTACACGGTTTTTTGTTCATCGTTTAAAAGGCGAACGACCTCGGGATCGAGTTGAATCATGGTGATCGTCGCGCGGTCGAACGGTAAGACGGAGGTTAGAACTAAATTCGAAAAAGTTTGGAATTTCTCAGCACTTTTTTTTGCGATAATCCCGGGTTTCGGCACCAAATGTTTACCTCGGGAATGAGAACTAAATAAACCACACTGGTTGAGAACTAAAACTTGTATTGAACAGAACTATTAATTAATTTGAAATGGAAAATAGAGCGCAGAGTTAACTTGTTAGGTCGTCGTACGTTCTAGGAATGTTCGAGGCATCGGGGTCGCGGAGGGGCACGTACGCCGCGGCCGTCTTGATCTGCCCTGTGCGTTCATGTTCTATGTTGTTCTTATTTATGATTAATTATGATCGTCCTTGGTCTACTAGTTCATTAACTCTTACAGATCTAATACTGGCCTATTAGTTCTGAATGCAGTAATCCATTGAATGTACGAGATGATCTAATATGGTTCATTCTAAGGGAACTACTTTGTTCGTAAACGGGACTACTTTCTCTTTGGGCCAATCGTCCAATTAGGCGCTCAATTTGGGCGGGAAGGTCCAAACACTGGCGGTTTCAGGTAATATCTCAGCGAGAGAGAACGTCGACTTTCATTCCTGTCTTTTCTATTCTTAAGATTAGTTGGAGCCTCTGTTTCTATCAAGGTCGAAATGTATGTTTTCCTCTGATCCCACGTCAGTTTCTTCCAGAATCTTTGAAAGATGCTTTGTCTCATATCTTCAGTCAATGTGGCGCACTTAATGGAACTGCCAAAGTTGCGGCCTAATGTACAATTACATGTGGGTTTCATTATTTTGGCTTGTTTACGATAATGATAATCCCACTGGTTGCCTCTCTTCTTTCTTCCATTGTATTCCTCTCCTCTTTCCCTCTTCCTCTTGTTGATTTCTTTCATATTTTGTGTCTTTTGTCGAGTCACTGCTGGCTGATCATTATTTTCTATGGTTGAACTCACATTCAATGCACCACTTTCGTCCGCAGAGTTAGGGTCGCTATCCATGGGCAAGGGATCATCATTTAAATAATGAGGCTCCTCATCACTGTCACTACTTGATTCCATATTGATGAGAAGATCTTCATCGGCATTGCTTGACCGAGGTTTTGATGGACCTGCTTTGGGGGACATACGTCACCGTTACTGTGATCCTCATGCAACTTGTTATTCTCTTCACCGGTATATGAGAAGAAGGGGTCTGCTGTTTGTAGGAGTTCATTACCACTCAGGAGCTCCCTTGTAGTATCTGGTAAATCAAAACCTTATAGGACGAGTAGGATCTTTCTGCCAACTATCACTACATCACGAACGAGTTTCATCCCATATTATACCGATTTTGAACACTATTTTGTTACTTTTAGCGAATTTTCTAAGAAAAAAGAAGATTTTATTGTCAGAAATGTGGAATTATTCTTACGCTCTTCATTGTCCAGATCTGGAGGCAGATTTGTGTCTATATACAGACAAAACTGGTCTGCTGCCTTTAGGAGGAGATCATCTTCAGATTGTTCGATTGCAGCATCTGGAAAAAGATCAATTAAAACCTCAGAGGACGGACTACACCAACCTATTGTTACTCCAAACTATGTATCTTCAAATGAATGCGTTTCAACTGATGGAACCATTTTTGGCACCTTTCTAATCTTCAATTATCAGAAAAATGTAAAATTTCTCTTACTCTCTTCAATTTCCGGCTCCTGGCTCAGTAGTTGCGGGATTTTTTTTCCCCTGCTTGAGAAACCCTGTGCACAACGCATATTAACTCTTATATATATCCTCCTTGGAAGCTGGAGACTGTGGAAAGAAAGTTGAATAATAATGATAATCCAGAAAAAAACCAAGAAAGTCTACGTTCACCTTACTAAGATGAGAAAAATGCGAGCGAAAAGCTTGTAAGTCCGCCACATTTTCCTAGACAAAAGAAAGCATGGAGTGGGAATTCTTTGTAAGTCTGTTGCTATGCATTTCTCGTTCGTTCGCCCGAAATAAACGTTAGTACCGTGACGCAAAGGCTGCATGGATTTGGTAAAATAGTCGGTAGTAATTCAATAACAATACATAACTAGTAGCAAAACACTGAATAATACTTACTTTTTGCGAATCCAATGAGGAGCGACAGGGAACACACCTTACACAAGGCAAAACATGAGACTTACGAATTTTTCCTACCAACCTGGAAGGCTTCAGACTTACAGGTTATTTCCCCAGCTGATTGCGGGAAAACGGTTTGGCCTACACACGGGAGGTTTTGCGAGGGATCGCAGACACACTTTTTCTATCGGATTATATCCTTAACGGACTTACGAGGTTTTCGGTCTTACGAGGTTTTCCTGGTATATGAGCGATATGACCATCTATATGAAATAAGTCTTTATATTCACAGACTAGGTTTAAAATTTTGGTTATTTCCTCGGAATTCATGTGGTCAGTACGAATTTTTCGGTATCAAATTTGCAGTGTGAGGTGTCATAGCAATTTAGGTTGTTATTGTTTGGTATATCCGGTATTTTTTCAATTTTGAAAGGGTTTGGCAATTTTAGAGTGGTTTTGGTTTATTATTTTCAATAATGAACCTTTGGAATCGACCAAGAAAAAAAAAATTTTAACACCCCCTCAAAATTTGATGGTTTACGTTTCAAGGTACGTAGAATCCAAAAATCGAATAAAAATTTTGCCGTCCGTCCGCCGTACGCCGTACGCCGTACGCCGTACGCGGCACTTTTGCCACTTAGCATTGACCGATTTTGATGAAATTTGGTATGTAGGCTCCATTTGGGGTCTAGTTGTGCCCCGAAGCTTTTGGTTGATGTAGGTCACTCCTAAGGGTTCCAAAATCAATTTTGAAATTTTGAAAACGCCCTAACTCAAAAAATTTCGATATAAAGGTATTGTTTTTCCTTCAAATTAAGATTCTATAGAATTTTTAGAATTTTTTGAGACCACGCGGAGCTCTGTAGGACAAACCGTTCGCTCCCTACGAAAATTTAAGGGTTTATATTGAAATATATATATATATAAATCAAAACACGAGTGTGATTCGCAAAAGAGGCCTAATCTCCGTTCAAATTAGAGCTGACCGAAATGCAATCGATGGTTGGTGATTTTGATTTCTTTTTTTTTGATTTTTTCGATTTTTTTTGGATTTTTTTATTTTTTGATTTTATTTTAATTTTTTTATTTTTCTCTTCATATTGGATGGTTGGTGATTTTGTAGACGAGTGATCTATATAAAAATAATAAACCGTTGTGTAATAATTTGCAGCGTTTTTATTTCGCTGCTATTAAGAATTCCTACATAACATTCATGATTTTGAAGTTTGACCGAACTTTCCTGAAGTGAGGGGATTAAACAACACGTAATGAACTGGCGGAAGGTGTTTATATGACTGACGAAGTGGGCTCCGAGGAGCGCCATCTTCGATATCGAAAATCGATTCCTTTCCTAGTCGATACATAAGAGATACTGTACATTGCATCACTGCTATATTACATATTTAAATTCACTACTTTCACCCTACCAGTAAACAAAAACAAAATGAAAGAAAATTAAACAAATAACATTTAAAAGAAGGTAAGGGACGAAGAAAATGTTCAAGAATTAATTCAATGAAAATATAAAGACAACACAACTTAATAATATTAAGTTGTATATTATACAATAGGTGCCTTAGTGTTGAAATATACGCACACAAACAAACAAAAAAATATTATAATTATACATCTTCACTGAAATTTTGCTAAAACCTTTCAAAACGAACAATTAATTTAATGAAAAAAAAAATGAACTAATTTACGGGCAGGAACTTACGGAACTTGAAAGAATTTATGGGAATTAATGCAAGTGTACTACCATTTAAAACATTAAAACTAACTCGAGTGTGCAACTTGACCCAAAATTAAAACAAAACAAAAAATCAGGGTTGTTTATTGTATATCGTCCCAGATCTTGTTCGAGATGGATTCAGCTTCTCCTGAATCTGGGAAGTAGTAGCCGAAGGTATTGTGGGAAGATTCAGCCCTGGAGCTACAGGCGCATTTATGCCCACAGGACGATCCCTGATTTTCACCTGCGAACGATGAACGAGATGGAATGAACTCAACTCCGGCACATAGACTTTGTAAATATTGGAAGAATGGACAGCCTCAATGCTGCCTTTGAGCCACTTAGCTGGCCGTTCATGAGGGTATAAGAGTATCCAAGCTGGACCCAAAGGGAGAGCAGTACTCAGTGATGTACCACTCGAGGGGCGCTCTTGTGGCGATGAAAATCTTCGAGCCAAAATGGACAAAGGGGTACGAGGCAAATAGGAAAATAACGCCAACATTGACGCACGGCCTGTAGAGACTGAAGGCGTAGCCCTATATGAAGCTAATGAATCGATCAACGCATCCTGGGCGGATTTTGAAGAATCTTCAACAGAGTACTTTCTGAGAATGGATTTCATGATATAGACAAAGCGCTCAGCTTGTCCGTTGGATCGTGGATTGTACCGGGGGGGGGGGGGGGGGGCAAATAGCAGCTTGATGGAATACTGGATACAGAAACCACGAAACTCTGAACCAGAAAATGGAGGACCATTATCTGCAACCAAGGTAGTAGGAGTTCCGAACCTTGAAAATACTTCCAAGAGGAAAGCAGACACTGAGACGAAATTATAAGACGTCACAATTTTCGCCTCTGGCCATTTGGAAAAACTATCCACATAGAGAATATAATTCCTCCCTCCGAAATGAAAAATGTCAATATGAACCCTTTCAAAAGGATAGCGTGCTGCAGGCCAAGGTGATCGAAAAAGAGGCTCGGGACTCTTTGGATCATACGTGTTGCAGGGTTCACAAGCCTTAACATGGTTCTGAATATCTCCATCGATATGAGGCCACCAAACATAAGATCTGGCCAACATTTTCATACGGGCTATACCCGGGTGACCGTGATGAAGTAAATGAATAACCCTTGATTGAAGTGGTGCGGGAATGACGACGCGATCATTAAAAAACAAACATCCTTGGTCAAAGCACAACGCATCTTTGACCGCATGAAACACGAGTCCATTGGTTCCTCAGGCCATCTATCCTGAAGGAATTTAATTACCATGGACAAATCTGCTAACGAAACCTGCGCTACTTCTGAAAGAGGAACAGGTGGAAGCAGGGAATGTAAAAAAAAGCAGTCCGAGGATGGGGTTTCTGTAGGTAACGGCAACCTGGACAATGCATCAGCATGTGGAATGAGGGTTCCATTCCTATGCACGAGGGTATATGAGTAAGAAGACAATATCTCAGCCCACCTAACCAATCTTGCTGATGCTATAGAGGGGACAATCGATTCCTTTCCTAGTCGATACATAATTATCGATTATACAACATTTCCGGGATCTCAATCGAACCCATTTTGAAATAGGGAAATATACCTTCCCTTAATTCGCCAACAACTGGGACTTTTAAAGGGGTGATGGCCCTGGGGGGTTTTATTAGATTCAAGTTAGGTGGAGATTTATTCGAATTTTCTTGTGTTTTATTTTCGTAATACTTTATCGGAATTTTGGTTTTCGGAGTTATCAATTTATTATTATTGAGGTCAATTTGCGCGGCAAGATTTTTCAGATTATCCATGCCTAATAGCAATCCAAATCTCTTGTGAAATTTAAAAACTTTAAAATTTAAATTAAGGTTTTTGGTGCCAAATAGTTGACCGCAAGGAATTCTAGCGCTAAATTTACCTTGGGTAACACCATGAGCTGTTACCACTTCAAAGGGATCAGGTTTCAATTTTTGGCAAAAAAGGTCACCTATTAAATCTGGGTTAATAAAACTACTGGTGCTGCCGGTATCGATAAGGATTCTAATGTTATAAGGTGGGAGCACTACGTATGGCAGGGGATGTTTTGTGTTGAGTTGAGTTGTAGGATGGGGGATTGAGATGGGGGATATTTTGTTTTTGAGTTGAGATGCATTAAGTCAAATTTTGGATTTCTTGATCCTCCTCTACAAAAGAATTTTCATCGGGAGTTTCATCTTTAGTTTGGGGATTTTCGTTCTCTTCTCCATTGAATTCGGGCTCTTCTTCAGTCATGCAGTTGAAATTGGGATTCATAGTCTGCCACGACATTGCATTATTTGGTTTATTAAAACCTTGTGAATTCTGAGGGTTTTGTGGTTGCCTGAACTGAGTGTTACCTGCGAACCTTGGGTTGGTTTTATAATTTTGGTTCGGGACATACTGAGGTTCATGGTTTTGAGCGGGGGTGTTTGGCTTCGAATTTTTATTAATATTTGGATTTGATTTTGGGTTTTTGTAACTATGGGAATTTTTAGTGAATTTTCCCGCGTTCGAAGTTCCTGGTTTTCGACTAAGGTGTTGGTAGTCGTTAGTCATCCAGTATAACGCTTCCCCAAGATTTTTGGGTTGGCGTGTCTTTAGCTGACTACCAAGCGGTTCTCTAAGATATAGATTGAGCGTTCTTAGAGCTAGCCCTTGGTAATGGTCTGTCAGGCAATTTTGGTTTTCTACAGGTACATGATTGGAGATGTACGCCAAAATTGTATTTAGGAGCCTTTTAATTTTCTCGTGGAAATCGAAAGGTGATTCGTTCTCGCTGTGCCGCATAGCCGTGAGGTCGTGGCACAGCGTGAATAGATCTCTGCGGTCGGTATAACCTTCTAACAACGCAGTTTTCAGCGATTGAAAGTCTGCGAAGGTGTGGTTTTGAATAGTATCGGCCGCAGGGCCTTGAATTTTTTGGATGATCGAACCCATCACTTCGTGATTTTGAAAGTTGTCTGGATCTAACTCGTCACAAAATTTATCAACAATCATTTCCGACATATGTAAAAATCTTTGTAAGGTTTCGGGTTTTCCAGAAAAAATGGGAATCATGTCGGCGTGTTTCCTTTTGAATTCGGGGAGGTTGACTTGTCTATTTTGAGGGTTATCCCTCAGATAAATTTGGATCTGTTGGTTAACTAGTTCTTGGATAGCAACTCTATTAGCTGCCTCTTGAGCAGCGGCAATTTCTTCGGGGGTCATAATCGGAGGTCTAGTAGAAATTGGTGTGGTGAATTCGTGTATTACAAATTTTTTAAATGACTTAGGAATTTTGGGGCCGTGTGTAAAATGCGTACAATTAAAATAACACACAAAATATGGCACAACAAAAATACAAAATATAAATTGTAAATGAAAATAAAATAATATTAAACTTTAGCTATCCGCAGTGCTGGTAACTGGTGGTATGAACACTATGGGATGCAAAAAGTAATATTTTTGGAAGTTAGCTCTCAAAGCAGGTAACTGGTGGTTTGAACAGAGAGAGTTTAACTTGATTAATAATTATATCTTTAAATTTCGGCAATCCACAGAGCAGGTAACTGGTGGTTTGAACAAAGGGATGCGAAAGATACGTAATTATATTGATAATCGAATTCTAGTCCTCTAAGCAGGTAACTGGTGATTTGAACAAAGGGATGCGAAAGATAGGTACGTAATTATATTGATAATCGAATTCTAGTCCTCTAAGCAGGTAACTGGTGGTTTGAACAAAGAGTCAAGTAATTCGCAAAAAGAAAAAAATTAAGACAGATCGTCTTTTGAAATTATTATTATTATTATTTTTTTTTTTTAACGAGAGGGGAACGTTTTTTCCTTGGAATTTTATTTGGAGATGACTTACAGGATCGCTGCAATGACTCGTCGAAACATCCGGGAGGTAAAGTATCTGGTTTCAGGTCTTATCTGCTCCTCTTCCAGGCGTCGAGCGATGTTGAGTCAGGCGGCGAGTCAGCTCCATTTCTTGAAAAGGGGAAAGATTGTTCCTTCTCTCGGGCACGTTCCTCAGCTTCACAGTTCCTCTTCTTTAATATTCCGCCAAAAAATTTTTTACTTATTGGTGAGAAGTAATCTTCGAATGTTGATGTCGGACGTCTTACTTGGGAATCTTCAAAATTCCTTCAGACGGGCGTAGATTTCTTTAGGAAGATAGCTCGATCGTGATGGTAAATTAGAAAAAGGTAAATTTTTGGTAAATTTAAAAAAAATTGTTTCGCCTATGGAGTGGAAGAGGAGGGGAAAATTATTCCTAGAGGTCATTCATCTTTATTTATGAGACGTTTCGTGCTCGCCAAGATCCCGATTCAGGCACAGAATTTCCACTACCTACTTGGTAGGTAAATTTAAAAAAAAAATTGTTTTAGCCTATGGAGTAGAAGAGGAGGGGAAAATTATTCCTAGAGGTCATTCATCTTTATTTATGAGACGTTTCGTGCTCGCCAAGATCCCGATTCAGGCCCAGAATTTCCACTACATAGGTACTTGGTAGGTAAATTAAAAAAAAAAAATTTTTAGCCTATGGAGTAGAAGAGGAGGGAAAAATTATTCCTGGAGGTCATTCATATGTATTTATGAGACGTTTCGTGCTCGCCAAGATCCCGATTCAGCCACAGAATTTCCACTACCTACTTGGTAGGTAAATTTAAAAAAAAATTGTTTTCGCCTATGGAGTAGAAGAGGAGGGAAAACTTATTCCTAGTGGTCATTCATCTGTATTTATGAGATGTTTCGTGCTTGCCAAGATCCCGATTCTGGCACAGAATTTCCACTACCTACTTGGTAGGTAAATTAAAAAAAAATTGTTTTCGCCTATGGAGTAGAAGAGGAGGGAAAACTTATTCCTAGTGGTCATTCATCTGTATTTATGAGATGTTTCGTGCTCGCCAAGATCCCGATTCAGCCACAGAATTTCCACTACCTACTTGGTAGGTAAATTTGAAAAAAATTGTTTTCGCCTATGGAGTAGAAGAGGAGGGGAAAATTATTCCTAGAGGTCATTCATCTGTATTTATGAGACGTTTCGTGCTCGCCAAGATCCCGATTCAGGCACAGAATTTCCACTACCTACTTGGTAGGTAAATTTAGAAAAAAAATTGTTTTCGCCTATGGAGTAGAAGAGGAGGGGAAAATTATTCCTAGAGGTCATTCATCTGTATTTATGTAAGTTAACTTTGCAACAACGAGAATCCCGTTTTTAAAAACAATTTTATTTACATGAACAAGATTACAAGAGAATGGCTACCGTGAGTAACAACTCTGGTGAATAACTACCACGAGGAAGAGGTCCGCAGGTCTTTTATGAGTTCTCATCGGAAGGGTGGCATTGTTTGTTTCTGCTGAAGTAGGCGCTCGTGTCCGTTGGCGAGCGTGAGAAATGCTGACCAAGGCCGCGAGCTGAAGCTAAGGTACTGCGGCGGCGAGCGTGAGAAATGCTGACCAAGGCCACGAGCTGAGGCTAAGGTACTGCGGAGAAGCCGGAGTGGATAGTGAGGAAGTCCGAGATCTTGCATCCGTAATTCCTCCCACCTTAGAATGAAGTTAGGGGATGATTCACTTGTTGTGGGTCATGTCCGCTGAATTTGGAGATTGGACGATGAACTGAAATGGAGAACTCGCAGGTTGGGTTAGAGGTTGTTCAGACGGTTGACCTTTCCGTTTTTTAAGCAAGTATTTAATTATAATCATAATTATAGAGAGAACAATAATGACATATAGGGGATTCGTCATGATTTGTATATAATCATAATCAAAGTCTAAATTATTCTCTAACAGGAATGGCCAATGTTCATTGACTGGGGGGATTTGTGAATAGTCTCTCAAATTCAACTCAAGAGGGTGAGTGTTAAGATCTGCTATTTCTTTTGGGGATATCAGGGGAATGCGTATTGTTCCTTGAACTAAGGTTGTGGTTAGCATGGGTACATTGTTAACTGCAATTTCGTCTGAGGATGGTTGAATAATCCAAGTACCTTTAATTCGCGTTAAAACGCTTCCTTTTGCGTTCTTTTTCTCGACTATGGTTTCTTATTTCGCGGTTACAATGATGCGTCCTGTTTCTGGTATGATTGAGTAAAAAGGGTCTTCAATTGAGATTTTTGTGAATTGACATTCGGATAGGGAATTCTTTTGGATTGATCCACAACTAAGGATGTCTTGGGACTTTCAGTAACCCCACCATATACCTCCAAATTTACATCGATATCATCGAAGGAGGTCTCGTTAAAATCACCAATTGTTCCCTCATCTAGAGCTGTCAGCAGCCGAGATAGCCGTGCGGCATTGACAGCATCATTGGTGAGCCGGTAATTTTCCATATGGGTTTGCTTTGTGTTGCCCAGGAAACTACAGACCACCTTCACACCCCCTTCATTCATATTTATTGCCAGTGTAACTGAAGCAATGTGTTTCCTTAAGGCTGTGCTCGTGATGTCACCAGGAGATTCAGCCCCACATGCAAACGTGGCCTCCCTCATTGCCACATTGGCGTCGGAATGCCCATCTCCCTTCCCAAATAGGGCTCGGTTATCTGGAGTGACCCCTGCGTCACGTCGATACATGAGGATAATGTCTATGGCAGCTGCCAACTCATTACTTATGAGGAGAGGAACTGGTCTTGCTAGTTTGCCTCTAATAATGAGATGATAAAAACGGCTGGCAGAGATTTTCTCTGACTTACTCAAACTGTTATAAATATCTGTTCCTTCCCTTATTCTGCTCTTATTCTCATAATCCTCTGTCGTGATAGTCATCATTCCACCAACTCTTTTTCTGTTAAAAGCCAAAAGAAGTGTCATTACAGCCTTGTTAAGTCGAACCCACGTCTCATAATCAAAGTGGTCCTGAAGGATTCCCATGGTTTTCGCAATTTCATCTTTCAAGTAGGAATTGAATTTTAATATATCACTTACCAAAGGTAGGAGTTTTTGGCCCATCCACTTTTTTTTTGGCTGCTACTTTTTCAGCAAGCCAGCCAAGAGTGGACTGGAATCTTCTTTCATAAGTTTCAATCCAGCATGAGAGTTGTTCTTTCAGTTCCCTACCTGCTGGACCAGGTAAGCAAGAGGCCTTTTCATCTCTGGCAATGTTGTTATAAAGTAAACTAACTCTGTGTACGTTGTTGGGAGATTTGTCTTTGAGAGTTTTGCCATCAAGTTTCGCAAATTTAGCCACTGCCTCAACAAATGAATAAATTTTGATGGGTGGAACATGTCCATAACACATTTGACGGAATCATCAATCCGAGTGACTTCAAGCCTGACTGTTGCCACTGCCCTAAGTCGTGACCGTATTAGGTTTCGCTGCTTTCCAATTTCTCCCCGGTATCTGACACACTGGCTATTTCCATATCTGATGATGACATCATCATCACATATAGCCGCATACATCTCAGGTGTGTTTTGCATTCCAGCGATTATGTCGTTTCTTAATATTTGAGACATTGCTGACTTCGGGTCCAGGCATAATTTTTGTTTGGTCTGTATGCTGGTCTGTATGGTGCTGAATGCAACTTGGCAGGAAGGACTTGCACTGCAGGGTGTTTTGTCAGTGCTCGCTCACAGACCACTCCCTCAGTAGACTCTGCATACCCTTCACGCCGAATTTTGTCAAGCAGCCGTCTTTTTTCGGATGGGTTGCTCCTCAGCGCCTCAGCAACGCGGTCATTGTCAGAGTGCTGGCTGATGAGATGCCTGAATAACTTCACAATTGGTTTCTTGCAAATAACGCAGTATTGTCCCCTTCGGGTCTTCTCACCTGAACTTTTCAGCTTAGGAGGTTCTACCTTCTGTGAGGATCCTGGAAACAAAAAATACAATATAATCCAGATGCATGTACAAAACAGCCTCATCTCCAAACTAGAGTTCATACACCTTCATGATACAAAATTTGTATGACCTTCTCAAAAACATTCAATGTTTTTAAGAAGGTTATCATTGTCAAATTGTGGTAACTTGTTGGATAAATTAGCAACTGAGCAGTGCTTCTTTTTCTAGGCTCAAATTTCCCTTTTTTCCCTCGATTACTTTGAACTTATCCAGTCCTTATTCCCCTCCTCACCGCAATTCAGATGAAAGTTTAAGAAAGTGGTGCCATCTTTTAGAAATTTGCATGGTACGCATAGCAAGATGCGTGGTTAGGATCAGTCAAGTTTCAGCTCTGAGTATTGATGACTTGTGGAAGTGGCGGGGAAATTGTGTTCTACCACGCTTCTAGCAAAATTTTCAAGATCCTGTAGAAATGTGCATCCAGAATGATGAGGGATTCAGTGCCACTTTTGCTTTTTAAAAAATCTCTAGCTTGGGAATTTGTTGGAAATTATGTTCCCATTATCTTTCAACTGGCAACTGCTATTACCACAAATGAGAAATTTTCTCTCAGTGTAGAACCACTGCTGCTAAGGGCTGGTTTATCAAACAATCAAGTCATTTTTCTGATGGTAATCTAGCAGACAGTTGATACTTGAGCGCAAGACTGAAACGGTGCCGAGGATGAAGACCGACTGAGAGCGAATCAACTGCATTCGCCGGTAGGAGGAGCACCTGTCGATCTGATCAGCTGTTCGCGATTTACCGCTAGTTATCAAATATTAAACATACACTAAACAAATTCTGCGGGGAAGTATTCCAGTCCCAAACATACCCCCCACCAGCAAAAATCACTCTTTTTGCTCACGAAAAAAGAAACTTTACACTAGAGTGTACCTACTGCACTCTGAAATGAAACGAAAACCGAAAAATTATAACCCTTAAAGTTACCCACCCCCCTTCCCGAGCTCCCCGATTTCCGAATGCGCTTTAATGAGACGGCACGAGGACCACCTTGTTGGTGGGTCGTGTCACACTTTCCGATGAAGTGTTAATCCTAAGTATACCCTAATAGTACCGTCCGACCCAGGCCCGAGCCGCGCCACCCCCAATCAATTCCCAATGCTCACCATCTCCGGATCAGTCAAAGTCTCGTCTCCGTCTTCATCTCGCAGCTCATTCACCGTTTTTCGGGAATAACAAACTTTTGCAAAATGATTTCTTCTCCCCTTTCATAATCAAGTAAGGAGGGATTAAGTCTCCTACCGCGTTGCCACAGAATAATACTGTGTAGCAAGATTTTGTTGAATTTCGGATCCGATCCGGGTGTCTGCACCCACGGGGGAAGAGAATTCTTTTGAACGGCCTCTACTTTGATTGGTTTTAATTGTTTAAATATTACTTCTTCTTCCGTTGGGTTCAACACGACACCTTGTGCTTCATTATTTTTGATTGTTACTACGCCTTGGGGTATCTCTAATTTTCTCAATTTTTTGTATGGTATCACTCCTTCTCCATCTCTTATGTTTTCTATTTTAAACATGACTTTTTGTAATGAACGTGCTTCAATTTTATAAGTTGCAAATTTATTCAGTTGATGGAAAAGGACTGGCAGTTGTTTGTGGGGAGTAACCAACATATTCTTAGTCAATTCGATTTTTGCGCCAATCTGTTTTAGTCCGTCCAATCCTAATAGTAAATCAAATTTGTCATGGAACTGAAATACATAGAATTTTAAATTTAAATGTCTTTCTCCGAATAACTCCACACGGTACCTTGGTGCTTTGTTTACCATGGGTCGTTCCGTGTGCAGTGGTTACTAGGAAAGGGTCCTCTATTAATTTCTTATGAAAATATTTGCATGCAACTTGAGGATTTACAAAGGATTTAGTGCTAGCGGTGTCTATAAGTATTCTTAATTCAAAGTTAGGCATAATAACAAAGGGCAGTTCATTTTTAATGTTCAAATTCATGAGGAGGAATTTTGGTATTCCTCCTGGCCATAATCTAAAAAAGGCTCTTCATCTAATGAACGATCTTCAATTTCATTGTCCACCGTTTCTATTTGTTCTTCCTCTCGTCCTTCTATATTCCTTTGATGAAATTGAGGCATCGAGGTTCTTATTGTTTGGACTCCGCTCATAGGCGTGGGAAATGATGGTCTAGGCGAAAAGGACTGCTGGGGCTTCCAGTTAGTTTGTTGTAAGGGACCTTGACGCGGTGCCGTCGACCCTTGCTTATCTGATCCCACCTGCTGATTTGCAAAAGGGGTGGACCGAGGAGACGAGCTAGGACCGGCATGTGCATATCTCGGTCCTTGATGACGAGGAAAGTTGAATGGACCTTGAGGAGGTCGCGAACTCCCTGAAGGTTGTTCGGCTTTTAAGAATGATTTTGTAGTGCAAAATTGAAAATCGTTTGTCAAAAGATTGTGGGCTGCATCTAAATCTCCTGGCCTTCTAGCCTGCAGTAGCCCACCTAGTGGCTCTTTGAGTCCCCTAAGGAAAACTCTAAGGGCTAATCCCTTGAAAAAATGAGTTTGTTGTTCTATGTTCGGAACAGCGTTGTTTTTTAGGTACATTATAGCTAGATTTAAAAATTTTCTTGTTTTTTCTGAAAATGCAAAAGGAGTATCTCCTCCTTGTTTTAGTTCCGACATTTCTATAGTAAGAGTGTACAAGTCTCTTTTATCTGAGTAACCTGATGTAAGAGCGTCTTTAACGCTCTCCCAATTAGAACAGTTAGCACTAATTATTAATTCTGCGGCTCTTCCTTTTATTTTAGCTAATATCGATCTCATTAAGAACTTATTTTGAAAATTTGCAGGATTTGTCCTGTCATAGAATTGCAGTACTAATTCTTCACATACTTCAAGGAAGTTAGTAAGTAATTCTTGTTCCCCATAGAATTCAGGGATCATATCCAAATATGCTTTCTTAAGCTCTGGGAGAACCATGGCTCCTGTTTCGGTAATAATAATATTTGGAAATTTAATATCAATGTTTTGAGTCAATGGTGGACTTACAAAACAAGTAGCGTCGTTCGCATCTAGAGGTTTCCGGGCTGGTTTTCGGAAAGCTGGTATCTCCGATGCGTACGTCCGGTGAGCTTGATCCAATTCCTCTTGCTTTTCCGTGGCGATGGAAGATCCTCTTCAAATTGGTGGCCCTCGCTTGTTGCGGTTGCGGTGTCCAGTTGAAGGGATTTAAGAACGTTGAGGTGGTCCTGTTGGGGAGTGGTATCCTCTTCGGTTCTCGTAGTGTTCTGGATCGAAGTGGTGGATCTCGTCAAAGGTTTTTGGGCGAGCTCGGTGTCCTCTTCGATCGGCAGGCACAAATAGATCCAGTGGTCTGCGATAGACGGTGTCTGGGATCAATTTGAGGTTCTTGTCTTAAGGTCTTCTCTAGGTTTCGTAGGCTCTGTGGCGAAGAGTTGAAACTCACGGTAGTATTCTTTATGGTCTTCGAATTCTGCCTCCACAGGTCCTACCGACTGCGCCAGTTAAGTATCACGATTGAGGAAACGAGTTTTTAAAAAACAACTTTAATTTTCCAACGATACAAATATTTACAAAGAGAGAACTTAGACGAACGAACTACACTACAGCAAGGGCGAGTCAAGACTGCCCGTACAATCTCTTGCCTCCGCGGGGCTTGCAGAGCCCTGAGCGGGGTTTTTCCTAGGATCTGCAATAATAAGGAGCACTCAGCATTAATTACATACTTAACTTATATGGATATATCCATCGACCATGTATCGATGTATTGTAATATAATACATAGCAAATTTTGCAATTTTTTCTAACAGTCCTGGAAGGGTTTCCTGTTTCCTTGGTGTTTGAGGAAAGACAAAATGGGATGAAGAACTGTAGCTCCTTGTGGCCCCCGAGCTATCCCCTGTTTACGGGAAACTGGGAAGTGAAAGGAAATAAACGAATATTACGAAAGAACTATCTTTATTATCTACTCGTGCCAGATATACCTATGCCTAATACCTTAAACCCCTTTATTACATGTGCATTCGCCCCAACGAAATATTAACGAAAGAACTATCTTTATTATCCACTCGTACAAGATATACCTATGCCTAATACCTTAAACCCCTTTATTACATGTGCATTCGCCCCAACGAAATATTAACGAAAGAACTATCTTTATTATCCACTCGTACAAGATATACCTATGCCTAATACCTTAAACCCCTTTATTACATGTGCATTCGCAACCTACGAAATATTAACGAACCCGGAAATACAGGAAAACCTAATCCCTTAGACTATACCATAAATTCTTACTACGTGACAAATTGATCTTATAACATACTAGTCCCTCGATTTAATTATTCATGTGGTACAATACCGCGGGTTTGTCTCCTTCCAGTCTCTTTGGTCCTCGGCGAATCGCGAGAGTTTCTCCAGTCCCGGGACGACTATTACCGACGTAATCCTCTCGGGGCGAACGACTCGGTTGGGGGGGGGGGGATTAGAAGCGAATCCTCGGAATAACTGGTCGATTAACACTGGTCCCGCTTTCTTGTTTCAAGATTTTTGTTTTTTTTTTATTGTAAAGTATTATATTCGTTAGGTCTTCTAGGTTTGTTACGTCCATTAATTTTTCCTTGCATTTCGTCAATTTTAATTCTGCGGATTTGAATTTGAGGGCTAATACTGAAGTTACTGTCTCATAAATGTCAGTTTCGAAGAATATGCCGTATGGTACGTTGGGTCTCAGGTATTCTTTTATGAATTTTAGAATTTCTTCTTCTAAATCTCTTCGGGGGAATTTCACGGTGATTCTGGTTTTTTCATTATTAAATAAATTTTCTGTTTGTATTTCGGTGCTAAATTGTTCGCCTACGTTAATTACAATTTGGTTTTTATAGTGGTTCAATGGGGTATTTTTTATTGGTATGACAGTAGTTCCTATTCCTTCTTTGTCTGAATGTACTGTTTCGCAATCAATTTCTTCTTCGTCGTCGACGTTAACTATTAGTGATTGGGAATCTTCTTTTTGTACAGACGGGTTTCGTAATGTTTCTTTGGTATTTATTTCTATGCGTGAGAGTGCATCGGCGTTTGCGTTGTGTTTTCCTTTTTTATATTTAATGTCAAAGTCGAATTCCTCAAGGCGGAGTTTCCATCGGAACAATTTAGAATTTGGTTCTTTGAGTGAATGTAACCATTGAAGTGGTTGGTGGTCTGTTTCTAGTGTGGATTTTCGTCCGTATAAATATGGTCTGAAGTGTTGGACGGCCCACACGCAGGCGAGAAGTTCACGTTCGATCATGGATAATTTTCTCTCGGTTTCATTTAGCGTGCGGCTGGCAAATGCGATCGGGTGTAAGTGTCCTTCAAGCGATTGAGATAATACAGCGCCGAGCGCGACTCCTGATGCGTCGGTGTTGAGAGTAAAAGGTTTTGTGAAGTCAGGATATTTAAGAACGGGGTCATTCATCAAGAGGAATTTGCACTCCTCGAAGCTTTTGATATAGTCTGGGTCGTTTGTATTGATGCGGTTTCCTTTCTTTAGTCTTATGGTTAGTGGTTTCGTAATGTCAGCAAGGTTTTTGATAAATTTCCTGTAGTAGCTCAATAATCCAAGGAATCCTTTCAGTTCTTTATTGTTTTTTGGTTATGGGTAATTTTTGATAGCTAAAATTTTTTGAGGGTTAGGTTTCAGTCCGTCTTCCGTAATTATGAGCCCTAAATAAGCGACTTCTTTTCTCAAGAATTCGGTCTTGTCAAGTTGAATTTTTAAATTTGCGTGTCTGAGTCTGTCGAGGATTTTTCTGAGACGTGTTATGTGTTCTTGTGTGCTTGAACTGAATACGATTATGTCGTCCATATAAACCGCGCAAATTTCGTTTTGGATACCACGGAGGCAGTTATCCATAAGTCTTTGGAATGTGCTAGGTGCGTTTTTTAATCCGAAAGGCATTTTCTTGAACTCCCATTTTCCATTTTCTGTGCTGAAGGCTGTTTTTTCTATGCTTGATTTTTCCATTTTTATTTGATGAAAACCGGACATAAGGTCTAGTGTGGTGAAATATTTACACTTCCCCAATTTTGAGAGGATATCTTCTATGTTAGGGAGATCGTAACGATCATTCGGGCATTTTGAATTTAAGTTTCTGTAGTCTATTACGAGTCGAAATTTCTTTTTTCCAGAGGCATCGTCCTTTTTCGGGACTATCCAAAGGGGAGAATTGTATGGGGAATTTGAAGGTTGGATGATGTCGTTTTCAATCATGGTTTAGATTTGGTTTTGGACTTCTTTTTTATAAATTTCAGGGTATCTATAATATTTAGAGTAAACTGGTATTTCGTCTGTAGTTCTGATAGTGTGTTCCACGAGTGGAGTAGTACTTAATGGTTCTGAGTCGTCGTAAAAAAACGTCTGGGTATTCTTTTATCAGTTTGGTTAGTTCGGATTTTTCTTCGTCGTTCAAGTGATTTGTTCTGATCTGGGGAAGTAACTTTTGGGCTTTCATTTTTTTTATTTTTGAATTTAGAGGATTGGGGTTTATTTGATCGTCATTTTTTTCGAATAATTCTTCGGAGATTTTTTCGGCAGATCGTAGAGTTTTTTGACTTTTAATTTTCTTGGGGTTGAGGCGGTGTTTATAGCAATACATTTCGCGAGGTGGTTTTCTACTTTCACGAGGCAATTTGGAATTTCAAAGGGGCCTACTTTTATATGATCTACGATAGCAGTTCCTTTTTGGACGTTTGAAAGATGGAGTTGAATTTCTCTGGCAGCTCTAGGGGGAATTTCATATTCTTTTACATAGGGTTCCTGTGGAATATCATGAAATTCTAATGGGATTTCATCGGTTCCAAATTTGATCGTGTTGTTTTTCAATTGTAACGTGGCCTCGAGTAATTGAAGATTATCGAGCCCAAGTAGTAAATCGAACTGTTTATGAAAATCGAAAATAAAGAATTTACATCTAGCATGCAATTTAGCATTAGAGTGGAACATGTTAGTCGGTAAGGTTATGCTGTGGGTGCCTGTTGTGCGTCCGTGAGAAGTCTTGACGAGGAATTTATCCGGTTTTGAGAGTTTCTTGAATTTTTTGTTGGCAATTTTGCTGTTGATGAAGCTGCTGGAACTTCCCGTATCGATGAGGACTTTGAGGTTGTTTCTGGTTCTGATGAAGGGGAGTTTTGCTGATTCTTCTAGATGCATTAAGTTAAACTTCTTTCCTCCTGAGGTTCTTCTAAAAAAGAATCGTCTTTGTACTCTTCGAGATTTTCGATCGTTTCTTCGTTCTCTTCTAGTTCTTCTTGAGTTAGTTCGTGATTCAGTGTTGTTTGGTAGCTCATTGTGTCCTTAGTTCTCATATGGTAGGGAATGTGAGGTTGTTCGGTCCGTTGTTGTTGGTATGGTCGATTGAATTGTTGGTTAGGTTGTTGTTGTTGGGGGGTTTTGTTAGGCTGCATTTTGTCGGGATTTTGTTGTGAAGGTCGGTTGAATTGTTGATTGGTTTTGAAGTTTTGTTGGTTCGGTTTGTTGAAGTTTTGAAGATCTTGGGGTGAAAAGTTTCTTTCGCAGAGTCGGGAATTGATATTCGTTGGTGAGTATGTTGATTGCATCATTAAGATCCGTGGGGCCTTTGGTGATCAAGAGTCTCCCAATATCTTCTTGTAATCCCATCAAGAATGCGCGTAAAACTGTGCGTTCCATTAGCTTGAGTCAGAGAGACTTTGCAGTAAACCGATTCTATAAGGTTACGGTAAGCCGACTCGTCGTTTTCATCAACTTGCAAGGTAGCGAAGGAATCGTCAGCGAGATCTTGCAAGTACTTTTTGAACTTCTTCAAATCACTAGCAAGAGGCACGATTGTGATCCGATTCATGGTCGAATAATGGAGGTCATTTGCTGCTTGATGGGACACCTCATACTTCCAATCGGAAGAAATCATTGTGATAAGCCTCTTAAAGTCAAATTCGGCTCGTTCGTAGCTCTCTTTATCAGGGAAAGAGGCATTCCTGTACAAGAAATTGCATGAAATCTCGCAGCACTCTTTTAATGACGTAGAGATGTTCATTGCGTAAGTTGGAGATCCATACTTGTTCGTTTTTTCGTCGTATTTTGAAGCTCGTTTCGCCGCCTCTACCAATAAATCGAAATGTTGGGGCTTCAGAGCATCCAGCAGGGTTTTAACCGTTGGTTCACCTTTTCTGATTTCAATGAGAAGCTTCCCCAGCTCCCTCATTTTCCTTGATATTATGTTAATGTGGTGTTTTTCCTGGTGGGTCTTGGCAAAACGAGATCCATAAGCGGAAATGAGTGGATCTTTTTTAACCGTCAAAGTTATATCATCCGCTCGCATATGTGGAAAAACTAAGTTTTTCAAAAAATTGTTCCCTTCAATTTGTTTCATGAGCATGTTTTGAGCCAGATTCTGACAATTGATCGGTTTTTCCTTGGGGTTGCCATTTTTTGGGCAGCGTTTCAAATGTCTCCAGAGGTGCTTGCGAGCAAAGAAGCCCAAGCAATACTTGCAAGGGAGTGGTTGGCTGCTATCTCTATTCAAAATAGGTTTTCTCGCCAGTTTTATTGAGTTGGTTGAACGTGAGTGCAAATAATTCCCTTTATTTCGGAGGACAGCCAGTAAACGTTTCCTCTCTTTACTGTTCTTTTTATAAGCAAGCAGCTGTTGTACGTCCATTTCGTTTATGTGGTTCCGTTCAATGTGTCGAGAAAATTGCAAAACATGTTCCTCACAATAAAAGCAGTACTCCTTAGCCCGTATTCTCTTGGTAGATTTGCCGTTAACTGGGTAGACATCACCTTGCTGGGCAGGAATTTCATGGTCATCAGGATGAACTGGGCCAGGTGAACACGCTGCATTCACATCATTTTCAGTAAAGGATGGATCATGCACCTCAAGATCAATACTCCACGCAAGCGAGCCCGATTTTTCAGATTGTACAGAGGGGCTGACGGGCATGAACAAATCATCTTCCAAGTTGTCATCCTTATTTTCACTGCTAAAGGAGGATTCAGTCGGCGTGTCTGAAGGTTCGTACACGGAGTCTTTTTCAGAATCTTCAGGACCTGACGAGTCGCTATCCCGTGCCTGAAAGTTGGAACAAAGATAGTGGTTAAAATTCCCATGACAACAAATTCTATCGAACGCAAAAATGCATTCAATTTTGACTGGAATTAACTGCAGGAGTTTTAAATGATACAACTAGATGAATCTGTAGGTAAATGGAATAAAACCTACAGAACTAACCAGTTCCGGGTTTGAAGGGACGTTAGCTACCAATGATGACAAATGATTAAAAATCGGAAACCCGTTATTTACTGATCTGTTCCAAAACTTAGCTTACCAGATCCAAATATTTTTCAGATATCTTCACTTCATTATCGCAGGCCATCGCCTCATCTTCAGTATTGGTGGAGCCCACTGAGATAACAACTGAAAAGTTCATTACACCAAGTGGTTAAATGCTATGAGTAAACCACAAGAGAAGGGAAAGAGAGCAAAGGCACACATAATGAACGTTGACGTTATAAGGAGCTTAACACTATAGAATTTATTGATCAGGTCCTCACGTAAGGAGGATTGCATTCAATCTAAAGCAGTCATTAGAACTGGAATGACAAGCACAAGACCAAATGACTAAACTTTGTGCTTTTTTTTTGGTAGTTGAGTGATTCCGACTTTGCGAACCCACCTGCTATCACCTTTACAAGAGGTTATTTCTACTGTTTTCCCCCCATTGTTTGAATCAATTCATTTTAAAAACTTAATCAGCTTTTTGAGAACGTTGTTCAACTTACCTACCTTTATTATATGTATCAACAGTTCCTAATCAATTTTTGAGTGAGAAAACGTTGGACAAGTGCCTCATTATGATTTTTAGTAGATGGAAGAAATAATATTATAGGAGGTAGGTATAGTAAAAAAGAGGTGGGCAATTTCAGATAAAATTACATATGGAAGCAAATAAAAAAATTTTTATTGCTAAACAATGAAAAACTTTTATCAAAACATATTGTTTAGTAATGCATGCATTCCAGGAGACGTTCCATTGGATGAGGAGTAGAAAGTTCAATCCAACCGATTAGCGATGAAACTTGAATTTGTATTAATCTTTTTACTGCACAAAACAGTTTCACTGGTTAGTTTTTTTTTCGTTGAGTGTTGTCCACCTTCACCCTAGATCAATTGCATAAGGACGCCCAGGCCTTACTGTGGGACGTCCTAAAAATGAAAAACAAATTTATTACGACGAAAAACTGTTATAACACAACTTGAAAATCAGCAGCTAGAAAACGTTAATTTTCATGTTTACAGATTTTTTTTCTGACATTGTTGATATGCGCATGCACCTGCTTGGGAGTTCGGCGTTGGAGGCACGAAAAATTGTTAATCGCCTCCGAACACTGAGACAGGGTAGGCATATTGGTGTTGGGTGAATAAACCCTGATACCAAAGTGTCCTTTAAGGGCTTTCTTCTCTGGTGTATCCCAACGTACTCGGGAAACTGGTTTCCTTTTGCGTGTCCTAATTGGAGAGTCTGGTGGCATTTCATAGTCAGAGTCTGAGACATTCGGGTTGACATCCGTCTGTGAGTCTGTGAGGCTGCCGGAAGTCTGTTGCTCATCTCTGTAAAGGTCATGCGATGATGTCGGTTGATCATGTGAGTCATGTGTGGAATCTTCTGTTTGCTCGTCACCTTCATCTTCTTCGTCTTTTTCCAAGGCTGCTATATCAATTTCATCTAATTTTTTGTTTTTAAATTGGTGAATGATTCCTTTATCAAGGGCGCACATTACCATGCTAATGCGCCCTAGATGAATGGCTGCCTCAGGTTTTCTATAGTGTTCGAGATGGGTTTGTGTTGTATGTCCCAATGCTTCGGAAAGTTGTCTTAAGTCTTCTGGGTTAAGGTTTAAATATTGAGCACAAACGGCAGCATGACGCCGGAGATGCGTTCCTCTTAAAAGATGAGGAGATTTGGCACCACATTTCAAGGAGAAGTTCCTCATTATCAAGGATCCATTCACTCTTCCTTGACCTGTAGTAAACAAATATCTATTTGATGACGGAATATCTGCATTTTGTCGATTATCTAGCATCACTTCAACTGCCTCTATAGCTCTTTTGTGAATCCGCGGCATTTTTAGGTATTCTACACTTTTTTTCCGAATTTACAACTCGTTCCTGAAGCGATAAATTGATTTATCAATATAATACTTACCTCCACCATCGCCCACCAGTACATACCTACCGGGGTGTTAAAATACGAATCCGCGGCATTTTTAGGTATTTTACACTGTCTTTCCGAATTAACAACTCGTTCCTGAAGCGAGAAATTGATTTATCCATATAATACTTACCCCCACCATCGCCCACCAGTACATACCTACCGGGGTGTTAAAATACGAATCTGCGGCATTTTTTTAGGTATTTTACACTTTTTTTCCAAAATAACAACTAGTTCCTGAAGCGATAAATTGATTTATCAATATAGTACTTACCCCCACCATCGCCCACCAGTACATACCTACCGGGGTGTTAAAATACGAATCTGCGGCATTTTTTAGGTATTTTACACTTTTTTTCCAAAATAACAACTAGTTCCTGAAGCGAGAAATTGATTTATCCATATAATACTTACCCCCACCACCGCCAACCAGTACATGCTCACTGGGGTGTTAAAATACGAATCCGCGGCATTTTTAGGTATTTTACATTCTTTTTCCGAATTTACAACTCGTTCCTGAAGCGAGAAATTGATTCATCAATATAATACTTACCCCCACCACCGCCAACCAGTACATACCTACCGGAGCGGTGAAATTCGAATCCGCGGTTTTCTCCACTGGTTTGAATTTTTGTTCAATGTCTTGTTGTTCCACCTCCTTCTCCCTTACTAGACGTTCAGCATAAGCATCAAATGATTCGTCTTCAGACGAATCCATAAACACTGGTTCGTCATCGTCACTGGAGTCTTCTGCGTGTCTATTCTTTCGTCTAGAAGCAGCTGTTGGTTGGGATCTGGAAGAGGTTGAAGGTAGGGGACCAGAAACGTCTGAAGCTCGAATACTCTGCCCCGATGGTACATCGACTTTTTTCTTTTTGCCCACTCGTTTCACGTTGGTCCACTCAGCACGTCTATTTTCGAGACATTTAACAAACGAGTCCATTATATTTAAACTCGCCGTTGAAGATGAGGGTATGGAAGACGACGAGCACGAGCTGTTGGAATTTCCAGGAAGTCTAGCCAAGAGTGCTTCAACATCACAGGGGTAAATACCACAGGCACGAAATCCGGATTGTAGATTGTTAGAAACTGAAGTAATGGGTTGGTCGCAATGAAACAACGTTCGTGATCAAGGAATAAACGTTCAATAATATTCGGACTGGCCGCCGATCGAAAACTCAAATTTTGAAGTTTTAGCGTCAAGAGCCACAAGGGCATCAGTGATGTGTCTATCAGTGAAA
The DNA here is from genome assembly GCA_009739505.2 of Apolygus lucorum. Lineage (NCBI taxonomy): Eukaryota > Metazoa > Arthropoda > Insecta > Hemiptera > Miridae > Apolygus > Apolygus lucorum. Next base: position 1,589,525 of record CM019183.2, read on the forward strand.
GACAAACAAAATTTCGTGATAAGAGCAGCTTTCACTCCGTCATCTGACCCCCATTCTCCTTTGCGAGCTAAGGCATGTAGTCTGTCAGCAAACTCACGAATAGAGGAGCCCTCAGCTCGATGTAGAGAGAAAAGCTCAAAACGCGATTTCTGTGCATCAGCGCCATCAAGTTTATCGATTGCAGTCTTTACATCCACCCATTTAACCGTTGAAATTTCGCTGGGTAGAATCGAGTCCGTAAGGCGGCAATATTCAGCATCAGATAAGCCTGAGAAGAAGTCGAACGCTTTCTCGTCGTCTTTCTCGACCTCAGTCCGCCGAAAATGAATTTCCGATCGAGAATAGTATGCAGCCAAGGATTCCGACGGGAATTTCTTCAGCTGGGAAACCGTGGATGTCATTCCGTCGATGTTTTCTCCAGAATTGTAATGAAAACGTAAAACGGCTGAGTTGAACTACCAATCCGGATTCTGAAGTTAGTAATGTAAGTAAAACTTCACTGACACTTAATAACTTGAACTAGCGAACAAAAAAAAGTCCCATACTCGTCAGCCACTGAAGTAATGGGTTGGTCGCAATGAAACAACGTTCGTGATCAAGGAATAAACGTTTAATAATATTCGGACTGGCCGCCGATCGAAAACTGCCCGAAGGCGCGAAGTGCCAACCTAACCTGCCTAGGTGGTAACCCTTTGAAGAAGGATCAAAAGAACACGTAGTGTATTATCCTAACTCCACACATCAGAAACATTTTCCTGTATTCTGTCCATAAGTTGCTTCAACAAAATGGGAAAATAATCCTTTCTGAACGTGGTATTTCGTTTATCCTCCTTCCACTCCGACAATATTTTTCTCCATTCTTGCTTAACACCTCAAAAGACACTAACATCTAGTGGTTGTGTGAGATGAGTGGAGTTCGGGTGCAAGCATATGAATGCAATATTGTTCTCTTCACAGAGTTGCAAGGCTTTCACTGACATGTGCAGGGCCACATTGTCACAAACCACAACTTTCTTGCCAGGCAGTCTTTTCAATCTTGGGATGAGAATGGACTGGCACCACTCCAAAAAACTTGCAGAGTCAAACCATCCACTTGATGAACAATTATATCGAGTTCCTGCAGGGCCATTCTCAGTCCATGTGGTCCATAAATTATTTGCTTTGTAAAGCACGTAAGGAGGTAATAATTCGCCACTTGCACTTCCTGCAAACATTAATGAAATTCCCGTTTTGGAAGTATTTCGAATGTTCTCAACATACTTTGTCCCCCGTCTAGTTAACACTTTTTTGAGCCCAGGGTCATCTGTCAGATTCGTTTCATCAAAATTCCAGATGTTGGACGGTGGGACTCCTTGCACCTCCTTTGAAAGGTTTAAAATATAAGACTTCAAAATGTCAACGGTTATACCAGCCCTACTCCTCTTGATGTTGGCAGCAAATCTAACTGTGAGAACAGGATGTCTTTTCAAGAAACCTTTCAACCAAACGTTTCCAGGTACGACGTTATCTTTGAAGACCTTCACAGTTCGTCCACACTGCGACAGGTAGTCCTTGATGACCATGCGTAGATCATATTCTGTCAAGGGAAAACCGAATTCTGACATCGTTTGTATGCAGTACACGAATGATTTTTTTCTCATCGTCGGTAAATATGGGTGGTCTCCCTATACGACAGCCGTGCTTACCTCCTAACTTGTTGATTATGGTCCGTCTTGCAATTTTGTAATGAGCTGAAGCTGCTCTTTGGGTCATGACACGGTACTTGACAGCGTGAATTAAATGAATTTAATGTTATGAATGAATTTTGCAGGTCTGTTTACCGGGTGAGGTGCCGCCTCCTGGAAGCGGGAGAGCGGCGACGAGCATGGCGCGAGTAATCTCGGCGTTGACGGGCCTCTTTTGACGCAGTTTGACGGTGGCGTGGAGGCAGTGGTGAGAGGGGGCGGCGTGGGGGCGGCATTTGTAGTTGGTCCGTGGTCAAAGCCGGAGGTGGTTTTGGAGTGTTTTCTCTCTCCAACCCGTCCGTTTGCGTCTGAGCATCCTTGATGATCGGATGATGGTTGCCGTGGATGCAGCAGCTGCTGCATGCGCCGATGTAAGGAGGAATGGCGAATGTCAACGTGGGAACTGCCTCCGGAATGTCTGACGTCACTCCGATAGACATGACGGATGATGGCGGGGTCGGATTTCTTCGTCCGGGGGGCAGCTGGGGGGCTGCTCGGGGGCGACCCGGGGGAACAGGGCGAGTAGGTTTTCTCGCCGTAGCGGACGCGACAATCGAGGCCGTTCTGGGGGGCGGCCGGGGTGGCGAAGGAGAAATCTCCAAATTTTTCGAGAGATCGACTCGGTTTGCCATAGTGTACTGAGGATAATTCATGAGCGGAGACGGCAGGTGTCGGAGAAGAGGCGTTAGTTGAGGTAGGAGTAGGCCGAGATCGAGTACAGGATCCGGCGGGTTTGCAGCGGTCAACACTGACTTGTTTGTTGTTCCCTTCTGTGTCTTGGTAGACGAGAGTTTTCCCATCATTTGATAACACAAGGTAGGGGCCCAGATAAGGAGGTTGAAGCTTGCTTCGTTGTGTCTCGACTCGTACGTAAACATGCGTGGCTGATCGCATGGTAGAGGGGTAGTATGACTTAGAAAATTTTCGATACGAGGAGTGAGAGAGGGAAGGAACAAGAGTGGTGACCGGAGGGGTGAAGATGTCATTTGGCAGCCGAGGTGTTATGTTGAAAAGCCTTTGGGAGGGTGAGAAACCATCAGATGAAGGTCTGTTTCGAATGCCGAGCATGAGAGATGGTAGGTCATTGGCCCAAGTGCGGGTATTAGAAGTGGACATCAGGGCTTCCTGGAGAACCCGGTGCCACCTCTCAAGAAGGCCATCCGCTTGCGGATGATAACTGTTGGTGGGTTTGTGTGTGATGCCATGTTGTGAACCGAAGGACTGGAATGTGGCTGACATAAACTGGGTTCCTCGGTCTGAGGTCAGGAATTCTGGAGCTCCGAATCGAGAGACCCAGACGTCGAAGAACTTCTTCGTGATGGTGGATGCTTGAATGTTCCTCACTGGCATGCCTCACTACCCGCACAAAGTAGCACCACCACTTACTTTTGGGTGGCATGCTAAATAAAAAAATATATCGGAAATGCACTGATAAAATATAATAAAGCAAAATGATGATGAAAATACGAATTAACTGTGATAAACCGTGGTTCATGCTCAGAAACAGAAAAAAAATTAGATCAACCATCAACACTGTTCACCTCGGGAATGAGAACTAAATAAAACCACACTGGTTGAGAACTAAAACTTGTATTAAACAGAACTATTATTTGAAGAGAAAATGAGTGAACGCAGAGTTAACTTGTGTTGGTAACGTACGTTCTGGAATGCTTGACAGTGGTACATAAAGTGCTCACCGGCACAAAAGTGGCATTTGAAGTTCGATTTCGGGAAGCGGGAGGTAGAACGAGAACTTTCAACTTCCTCAGATGGTCGTATTGAATTAAAATAGCGATGTGGTCCGACCTTCGGGTGTGTTGAACTGGCTGGCAACATCCGAATGAGCGCGAGTTCACTTTCAATGAACTCCACAAGTTCGACGGCCGTCGGGACACTATCGGTACCGAGTGATTTGGCCCTGTTGAATTTTTCGGCAAGCGACGGATCTAGGCGGGAGAATAGAACTTCGAATAATAAGAATCCGGACAAGTTATCAGTTTTAATCTCGTCCATTGCGCGAAGCCATGATCTAGCAGCGGCTACATACCCTTCTACTTGAGCGGCGTCCGGCGATTTAATGTTCGAAATGCGGGCTCGATCTGCGAACGTCTTCCGAGCGAGTCTATATTTACCGGCGTTCTCGGCCACAAGCGACTTGTAAAGTTCGAAGTAGTCCGATCCGTTCGATTTAAAACTGACCAAAGAGTTTCTTGCTTCTCCGACGAGTTTATCCTTGAGTGCTTGATATTTAATTTCGTCGGGCAAATTGGGAACTAAATGCACTGCACGATCGAATAACGATTTGAATGATGCGAACTTCGAAATGTCGCCTTCAAACGTAGGAACGGTCGGGAGTAAAATTTGCATGTATTTTACGGCCTCAAAAGTACTATTATCGATGCGATCTAACTTGAGTACTTCATTCGATGTACTAGACGGAATGGCCGATGCGAGTTGAGTCATCTGAAGCGCAAGCTGTTCGGTGAGTAGGTCGGAAACGTCTTGAACAAAGTTGGCGGAGTCGATTTCGTCGCTGATTTTGTCGGCGGCGGTCAGAAGTTGATCGATCATTTTTCGGACCATTTCGCAGTAGTTCCCAATCTTCAAAATGTGACTCACTTTAATCAACCATGATCTAATTTTACTGTACACGGTTTTTTGTTCATCGTTTAATAGGCGAACGACCTCGGGATCGAGTTGAATCATGGTGATCGTCGCGCGGTCGAACTGTAAGACGGAGGTTAGAACTAAATTCGAAAAAGTCTGGAATTTCTCAGCACTTTTTTCGCGATAATTCCCGGGTTTCGGCACCAAAATGTTAATTTCGCGGGAAGAATGAACTACACCGTGCTACGTTCTAAAACCTATCAAAACTCTCTGTCAAATTTATTATAGATCATCCGCTGTAGTTCGATCAATAAATTGTTGAAAGTTGTTTAGTTCATCGCAGTGTAGTTCATTCTTCCCGCGAAATTAACAAACACACAAACACCTGATCGAGAAATGAGTGTGTGAGTTTGTTTATTTTAGTTGTTCATGGAATATGGAAGAAGACGAAAAATAGAGAGCTCCAGTCCTGACCATGGAAGAAGCGACAAAGCTCTTTCACGCTGTGTTTGCTGTTTGCTCTATGCAAGGAAAGCGGGAAAGAAGGTGACCGATATCGATATCAGCGGGGAAAATATCGATATACCGATAATATCGACCACAGCAATATCGATACTGAAATATCGGATATCGACCACACGATATCGATATTTCCGATATATCGGATATCGATATCCCATCCCTAGTCTGCTCAGAGCGGGCTGAGACCTCGAAGTTTAATCAACCTTTTGATAGCTGTGATGGCGGATCAAGACGACCAGATCGATGGTGGATCGAGGTGTGGCGGTTCTTCCCTTTCCAGTTGTCCAAGAGAATGGCTAATCGCGGCTGATGGCGAATTGTTGAGCCAGGTAGATCACGTCGGGGTCACCAGTATGATGGTTCCAAATATGGACACTGTAAGGGAGTCCCTCAAGTGGGTAAGGATATTCAAGACAGCAACCACTCTTCTCAACGCGTAATATTTTGTATTTACCCAAAATTCGTGACTACCCCTCTCAATACAAACCACACAGTTACAAGTACACACAATTAACAATAGCAACAATTACAGATCTTATCAACGTCACTTGGTCACCCCCTTTTCCACGCACATCCGGGGCGTCTCCAATTAATTCAATAATGCTACAATTAGAAATAAAAATAACAAAATGGTACGATATAACACCCAAAAATATACTCCCCTAAATTGGTGAAGGAAAACCCGGGAAAAACCCCGCGCTCCTGACTCTACATCCGCCTTACAAAACCTGGCCATATGCCCTGGCTGTCCGCATCGGAAACATGTTGGTGGGTTCGACGTAGGAGCCCCCCGTTCAGCCTGGGGTGCTCTTTGGGCGCACTGAGGACAGCTGTCTCGCGGTTCTGCGCGCCGTGGTACTCTGTGGTTAGGCCACATGGCCGCCACTTCGTCCGCAGGTAGGTCCGGTTCAGGTCCTACCTCATCGATGGCCAACACCCGCCCCTCCCCCCCATTTCACTGTACCTCAACTGCCTGAGGGTGTGTTCCACCTCCAAAGCCATCTCAATGGCTTCATCCGCGGTGGTTGGGTGACGTAGGGCCACTTCTTTAGCGACTACTCTCCGCAGTCCTTGCACAAACGCTTTCACGGTGCGCTTGTCACCTTCGTTCTGGAGCCATGCGGATTCTATCGCATTATCTGCGGGTCGGATGGCCCGTCTCTCAAGGTTCAATACCCGGTCCGCATATTCCCGGATACTCTCGGTCGGTCCCTGCACGCACCTCCTCAACTCCTCCTCCCTTACCTCCCATACCTTCGGATCCGCGAACCTTTTTTTCAGGGCCGCTTCAAGCTGGGGAAATGTTACTCCCTCTCCCGTTAGTTCCGGGTGCCCTTCTATAAAGGCGGTGGCCATCCCCTGCAATTTGAGTCTACAGATGGTGACTAAGTCCGAGTCCTCCCAGTGCCCGGGTTTTCCTATGCTGCGTAGTTGAGCTAGGAACTCCTCAACTGGGACTTCGTCCTTAGTCCCCCCTCACTTTCGCACTAGGCTCTGCATGCTGAAATCTTTTCTCACCTTGTGGACCTCCGGTCTCGCCCCCAATCCGCTACTCCTCAACAAATCGACGAGCTCGGACATGGGGTTCCGGACGTCCCATTTCCCCTCTCCCGAATCCTCCCCTTCCGCCCCCGCTGCCCCATAGGTTAGCCATAAACGGGCGTCTCGAAGCTTTTGTTGCAGCTCCTCCTCCTTTTCTGCATAGGCCAAATTGGCCAGCTCGGCCTCCGCCAAGCGCTGTCTCAACTCCTCTAGCTCGGACATCCTTCGCCCTCTCGGGGCTCGTGGGTAAGGTCAACGTTCTTGCAGCTGACCCCACACCTGACACCAGTTGTAAGGGAGTCCCTCAAGTGGGTAAGGATATTCAAGACAGCAACCACTCTTCTCAACGCGTAATATTTTGTATTTACCCAAAATTCGTGACTACCTCTCTCAATACAAACCACACAGTTACAAGTACACACAATTAACAATAGCAACAATTACAGATCTTATCAACGTCACTTGGTCACCCCCTTTTCCCCGCACATCCGGGGCGTCTCCAATTAATTCAATAATGCTACAATTAGAAACAAAAATAACAAAATGGTACGATATAACACCCAAAAATATACTCCCCTAAATTGGTGAAGGAAAACCCGGGAAAAACCCCACAAGACGTTAGATAGCTTAATAATGGTACAATCAGAAACAACAATAACCAAATGGTACGATGTAACACCCAAAAATATACTCCCCTAAATTGGTGAAGGAAAACCCGGGAAAAACCCCACAAGACGTTAGATAGCTTAATAATGGTACAATCAGAATCAAAAATAACAAAATGGTACGATATAACACCCAAAAAAATATACTCCCCAAATTGGTGAATGAAAACCCGAAAAGCCCCACAAAATCCTTACAAGACGTACTCAGCGTCCCTCCTTTCTTCAAATATCGCAAAACCACCAGGTGGTAAGGTCCTGGAAATAACGCTTATTACTAGCACTCACCCAGATTCAACAAGCACATGGTCTCCACAAAAGTCAACGGTACCACACCTCCGCACCTCACGTTTTGGCTCCACTCCGTCGAATGGAATCCTCTTCCTCAGCTCGTTGCCGTCCTCCAGCCGCAAAACCCTTACGCTGCTTTTCTCCGAGGCCGGCGGAAATGCAGGCAGGGTGAGGAAGACATCGCCGTCGTTTCTCGCGTTAATTCATTTGGCTCTCGGGTGAGGGGTGAGGAAGGTTGGCCAAACCGCGAATGTACCAGCTCGCGCGATCTGCCGGCATCCCCCTACACTTCCCTCTCTGCGTGCCCTTGGGCCCTCACAGACACCAGCAAAAGTCTGACTCCTAAAGACAAGTACATAAAATGGAAGACAAGACAAGAGAAAATATGATATACAAAATGGACATGAATGATGAAATGAATGAATAATTAAAATGATTACCATCCAAATATTGTCATCACACTGAGTACATGTTCGCATAGTACGCAATGATCTAGCCCATGCGAAGTTTTTACTTTCGGAGATAGGTTCATAAAAAAGAAAAAGGGAAAAACGGTTAATGAAGTGCCTTTTTTTGGGAAATTAATTATTTATTATTGGTTACGTAGTATAGGTACGATGTTTCAGGCAATTGGAAGATATGCTTTTGGAGAAATATGACATTGAATGAGAATAATGCTTGAAAATTCACCACAACACTAAAAACGAGTACGGATATTGTATATTTGATCCAACTTTACAACAATAAAATGAAATTAAATTTTCCGCTTTACTGCTGTTTAATTTGCTTTTTTATTGTAAATATTTTGAATATAAACTTTCATTGTCTCCCACTTCTTGTTGTCAAACACCCCTGGGTACTTGGCCACCAGTGCCTCGCACTCACTCCTCTTAGGAGGCCTCTTTTTCTAATGTGGTCGGCAAAAAACTGTGTGATTATTATTTTTTGATCGTTTGTCCAGGGCACTAGGACTCTTTTCTTTTTTGCTTGGCCGATTACTTTTTGAGGAATGGCTATTGTGGTTGTTGATTCCGGTTTTCTGGCAACGGCTTCTCTGACAACGGTGTCCTCCAGTGTATCATCTTCGGAAGCGCAGTCTTCGTCTTTGTCATTTCCCATATCAATTTCTTCATTGAGATCAACGTCGATTTCATCCAACGTTTTCCCTGAAAAATGAAATGCGTATAAGTTTAATCACCAATCGTTTGGAGTTTGAAGTTAATCACCAAGTTCAAGATCAATAATTTTAACCTATGATACAAGTTTTTAACCACAATTCCATTATCAGAACAGTTTTTAGTTATACCTTTGTGGTTGGCAACGTTTCCACTCTCCATCATCATCAGGAGCTTGCTGACTTTTGCCGTTTGGTAAATATCATCCGGCAGCCTGTAGTCTTTCCGATGAATTGCTCCTGTATGTCCCATGAATGTAGCCAGTTGCTCTATGTCCTGGTCGTTCATACAAAGCACCTGGCTTAACGTTGCCAAGTGTTTCCTGAGGGATCTCGATCCAATCGCCTTGCAATTCTTTAGTTTTGCTTTAGATGCATGTTTTACTAAGACTTGATAGCCAAAAATGTGGCTATCAGTATTAGTGTTTGCAAACAGATAATCGTTGTTTTCCGATACAAACTTATCTCTCAGATTTATCAATATCTGAATGTGCTGTTGGACATCAAGTGGGAATAAAACCGGGGTTACTTGTCTTTTCCCCTGAATAACAACTCTCCTAAACTTCCGTACTAGCAGCATTTCAGCAGGTTGTATTATCTCTGAGAATTCTTCGTATGAATGTCTGTTTCCAGTTTCAAGGTAGAGGGACAGAGGGAGCCTTGAAAGTTCACCACACCTTTTTCTGCACAGCAACATTACACGGCAATAACTGATCTCGGTCAGAGTTCTGTATGCCTGTACATTATCCGCGTCTCGATTCAAGGTTTCAGCTGATTTATTTCCCGTTTCTGTCAGGTAGGCTCTAAATTTTTTAAGGTCACTGGCCAACGGTATAATTGTCACTTTATTCATTCGATTGCTGTTTAAGTTATTGGCGGCATGATGGGACAGTTCATATTTCCAGTTCGATTGTATTAGCATAATGGTTGTCTTTATCTCGCTTTCTGCTGCTTCTACAGACTTTGCGTCAAATGAATGTGCTTTCTTGCATAGTAAGGTAACTGCAAGCTCACAACATTCTTTGAGTGTGGTGCTAATATTCATAGCATAAGTTGGAGCTGCATATTCATCTTTCTGCTCGTCAAAGCCAGCAGCGGCTTTGGCTGCCATAACAAGGGTGTCAAAATGTTGTGGCCGTAATGCGTCTATGAGATTACGGATGCTCGGTTCAACTTTTTTAATCTCTAATAAAAGCTTCGCCAGCTCTCTCATTTTCCTGGATGTGACTGGCACTTGGAACTTATCTCTATGGGTTTTCATAAATCGTTCGCCGTACGCACAAATGAGGGCATCTTTCTGAGTTAGAGTTGCAAAAGAAAGTTAGATTCCTTTTAGACTAATTCAGAATGTCAACGTAAATGTAGTTCGAATAGTTCCTGTAAGGGAGCCCCTCAAGTGGGTAAGGATATTCAAATAAATAGTTCACACACACGCGCGTTCCAATTTGACACCCTTTTATTCTCCCAGAAATCTTAATTTCTACAGCAATTGAAGGACACCTTCTAACAACACGCAACTGCAACTACGATAATAAACCGTAAGTTAACTTCTATCCCCGCAGGGTGGCTGAATATGGAAACCTAACAAAATACAATAGACTACGAATCCAATAAAAGGAGATTAACTCACCCCACAAGATTCTCCCGAGCAATACTTCATACAAAAATAACAACGAATTCCCTTTCTATTGGGTTTAATCCCCTAGCAGAAATAACTGAGTCCCCAACAATATTATAACTAAATACTTCATACAAAATAACAATGAATCCCCGTACTATTGGGTCTAATCCCCTAGTAGAAATAACTGAGTCCCCAACAATATTATAACTAAATACTTCATACAAAATAACAATGAATCCCCGTACTATTGGGTCTAATCCCCTAGTAGAAATAACTGAGCCCCGACAATATTATCACAAAATACCTCATACGAATTAACAATGAATCCCCGAAATCAGTGGGTACTTTCAGCCCTTGACCCTTTAAACGAGCTCCACAATGGCACAGAATTTTCTGACACTTATACACGACACTTACCAAAGTAACGGAAGTTCCTTCCCCACATTGAGAGTACTTTCTTCACAATTCAACTTTCACGGTAAATTCACTGGTGTAGCCCACTAGCTCGTCTCGCGCTACTCCCTCGAATGCCGTCCTCCTTTCCGGCGGGCGTCGTCCTTCGGGGGCTGCTGACACAGCGTCTTCGTCCTTTGCATCGGGGCTCGGGGCGCGCGGGGAAGGGGAGGCTCCCAACTTCGTCGCGAAGATTTATTCCGCCGACTATGGGCGAGGGGCGGGGAACACCGCGGGGCCGCTGATCGTACAGGCCCCGCAATCTCGCGGTGACCAGTGCTACTCCAGTTCCCTGCGCCCATTCGTCCTGGGTTCTCACATAGCTCCCCCTTTTTTAAAGGGGCAGCATATATGGCTGCTTCTTTAACCGTCATATCCACCAGCTGCTGTGGGGGGTCCTGGGATTCTTCTCGCTGGGGCATATGACGAGGCCACCGGATGGGCCTGACTTCCAGGCTTCGATTTGAGTCCGCACCCTCCAAGGTTGGTTTGCGGGTCTGGGGGGTCCAACAACCAACACAGGTCCGGCGGTACCACCACAGTCCCAGACCCAGCACAAAGAGGAGGACTACTGCGGAACCACCAAGGCCATACACCAGGGCAGGTCCATTTCCCTCATTCTCCTCTAGCATCCGTAGGGCTGCTTCTAGCCGTATTTCGTCTTCGGACCAAACTCCTGGTTGTACTTGTCCCTGCTGGCGGAGTCGGTCCACTATTGCATCGAGGTTCTTATCTTCAAGCAGTTGAGTGGCGTTGAGGCTCCATAGTGTGGGTACGTCAATGGTCCGATTCCTCAAGAAATACTGTGCTGGTACGTTGCCCCCAGCCAGTAGCAACTTGTGAGTAGCCGTACGGAGCGTGCACTGTATCTGAGGCTGGATTACTCCACTTCCGGTCAAGGTAATCTCTACCGCAGCCTCATCCGGGCACTGCTCTGTGAGTACAACGGGCTGTGACAGACTGTAATACCACTTCTGGCTAGCAGCTTCCCATCTCCAGACAGCTGCTGGGGGCTGGACCAAAACGCTCCATTCGCAAATTTCAGCGGCGTCGGAGTTCTGGAAGTAGATGCTGCTGATGCACTCCTTGACGCTGCGGTGCACCAGCGGGAAGGATGGAGGGCAAATGAGCATTGGGCGTTGTCGGCAGGTCTCCTTATCGAATACTTCCAGTCCAGCATAATACTCCCTGTCTTGCGACACCACCAAGTATCTAAATGGGGTGTTTAGGCGGAGGTGTCGTCCACTTGCGAGGTCGAGCACCGGGGTGGTGGCTACCTCATATTGGGTGTAGCGAGGGCCCTTGGTCTCCAGTGGGAAGGACAGGAGGAGGTGGATGGCCTGGTCGTCGTGCCACCCGCTGACCTGGGCGGTCTGGTAGTGACCATGCAGACCATGAAAAACCCATAAGAATAAAAATTAAAACTTTTAATTTGTACGGACATTCTACATCCACCTCTGCAACTGGCATAAGGTCACAAACCATAATATGGTTTGTATATACCATAATATGGTTTGTATATATATTATAATATTATTGGCAGTAGGTAAAATCTCCTTACCATAGACTGACTTGTAGAAGATAACTAGGATGTCATAATCATCAATATCAGAAAGACCTGTTCAATCAGCTGATCTCTAAGAAATACACTCGTCTTTACACTTTCGTCTTTAGTATGCTTACGTCCACACTTCTTACAATCATAGACCTCCGTATTATTGGAAAACGACTAATTAAATTTATTATATTGTTTGTTCTTTGTACCTGATTTAAGCGAATCTACCTTACTGTCATTGCCAGTCATGTCTTGAATTTCAGTCTTCCGGAGTTCGTGCATCATGCATACTTCAACAGCTCGTTCAAGGGTGAGGCCATCTCCAATGTCCAATAGTTTGCTCAGTAGGGCTTCATCTGCTATTTGAGCAAGCAAACGATCGCGAATCATATTATTTCTTTCGGCGAAATCGCAGTTTTCAGTGGCCAGCTTCAATGTCGTTACGAATTCGTTGAGTGGTTGTCCTGTCTTCCAAGTGGTCTTATTGAACTTGCATCTCTCGTGTAGAACATTTTTCTTAGGAGCGAAAAACGATTTGAATGCCGCTATCACATCTTCAAATTTAGTGAAGGTTGTATCTTCGACGGTACTTACTTCCAACTTCCCTTCAACTTGTCATCGAGAGTGGCGACCACGGCATCAGCCTTTAGAGTGTTAAATAGCTCGATACCACGTGATCCCAATTGGTTGAGTAGCGTCGCTATTTTCGTTTCATCGTTGTCTTTTTTCCTTTTCGAGGCAATTAAGTACATCATAAAACTCTGGTACCACCGGTCCCATTCTTTACGCAGATTCGATGAATCAAAATCGAAAACAGGCGGAGATCTTGCGTCTGACATCGTTATCACTGAGGTTATCTGACAGTCGGTACGATGAAATTATTCGAGAACACAAGAGAATGTCACTTTTTTACGCGGCTTATCCGGAAATTTCACCTGACACCATGTTAGATGAAGCTTGATAACTTTATGTTATTAATTATTTTAGGTAAGATGGCTTTTTAAATGAAGCAGTCAAGTTAAAGACGAAAGTGTAAAGATGAGTGTATTTCTTAGTAGGGATGTCCCAAAAGTATCGATACTTGAAAGTATCGATACTTCTAGAAAAAAGTATCGATACATATCGATACTTTTTTTTCCTGATACATATCGTAGTATCGATACTTTTTTTTCCAGTATCGGAAGCGATACTTTTTTGTATCTCACATTTTGTCTGTTTCAACACCTACGACATGAAGGTACCTACTTGACAGTACCTCTATCTCTACGTAGATTGTATTTTTTACCAACAAACTTCAACAAATTTAACAAAGATGATGGACCACCACCTCCAGATCTCTAGGATAACCTGCAGTCCTCCATAAACGAGGAAGGACCACCAAAATGTTAACCCAAACAAGTGCAACGAAAACTAGTGCCTAAACAAAACCAAGTTTTAAATAACAAAATGAGTGATTTATTGTTTTGTTTATTCTATACTAATTATTATCCTCGTGATGGAGAGAAACAAACGACAATTTCACCCATTTTTGTAAAAGTATCGAAAAGTATCGATACTTCAAAATATCGATACTTTTTGAAAGTATCGGATCAATACTTTTTGATACTTTCTAGATGTATCGATACGATATTATATCGATACTTTTGAAGTATCGGACATCCCTATTTCTTAGAGATCAGCTGATTGAACAGTCTTGTAATAACTGAAACTAATAATGGTACAGATGATATCCAAGTTCATATCAGATTCTGTCATTGTAGCTCGCCTTGTAGAATGAGAGAATGATAGGTATCGACAAATGATAAGGGAAGTATGAAGGAAGGCTGATCTGAAGAAGTTAAAAACGAAAACAAAACGATATAAGTACGTTCAACGATGTAAAACAAGAAGCGGGGTCCAAAGAGCCAGATGCAAAAATAATGGATTTCTCGACGAAAACAAGTTTGTTTATCTCACCACCCACTGATGGGCTCCTGACGAATGAAAACGGTCAAACCCCAGTTTATTAGGGAATAGATCACTGCATTTTAGGTTTGTCGGACAAATAATGTTCCATATCAAAGAGACATGAAGTTTCGTGTTTTTGGGATGAATAGCGGTTCATATTGAGTTAAACCAGTCGGGTAGGTTCGAATCTTGGGATAACAACGAAACATATTGAGTTGATAACGATCAAACAGTACAAAATTTGATAAATTTCGGGCACATAGTAGCGCATCTTTTTTTGGACCAGTACTAAAGTCAAGAAAAGGATAGATAACGCTGTAAATTCTAGGACCAATATTGGAACATCTTGAGATGATCCGGTATTAATCGGAAGAAGGAAGGAGAAGTAACATTCATTCGGATCAATAATGACACATTCCGAGATATACGGGTGTTCTTCCGCAAAAACATGATTACAACTAAAATTATTGGAATAATAGTGAAACATTAAGAGATGAACCACTGAAACACCTACCTTGCAATCATTCTTCGTTGACGGCTGGAACATCACTGAGATGAACCTCTCTTCCTCCGACGGGAGGTCAAAATTCCACACAGAGTAGTAGTGGTTTACCCGCTCTCCTGTGGCCATTTTTTGACTTAAAAATAAACCGTTGTTACCCACAGATAAAGCTCGTCAAGAGCTTTCCAGTGGCATATATAACCCAAAATCGCCAATTTCGGACATATACCAGTATTATTCCCGGTGTGCGAGATGTTCTCATAAGGTTATGAACTTTCAGTTCTTGAAGCAAAATTGACGTATTGGTCGGATTTCGATACTCGAATCGACTTTTTCCAAATAGTCGACCTCACTTGTACCCTTTGTGCTCCAAATTAAGAGCTTTTTGTCTCATAATGCATCAAAAGAAGGCGATAAATAAATAATAGAAAAGATATGACTTATTTTAAAAGTAATAACTTTATTGTACTGTAGGGAAATTATATTAGCATAATGTGAAAACGGTTTTCAAGATGATTCGGTACCGAAAAAGGTAAATACTTGTTTTCAATATTAAGCAAATTTTTTTCCAGTAAAACTTGGGTTCTTTATTTAATACAGAATCTACAAGATTTTTTTAAATAATAGAAATATAAAATATATTATTGAATAATAAAGAGAATGGAACGGACGGATGAACGCGACCTTTTGATTTTTCTTGAAAAAAAAAAATTATTGCAAGACATCAATCAAAACATTATTCTGAATCGGTCTCAAAGAAGTGATCTTGTTCTGATTCCTCGTTGTGTGCCTCCCTTTAGACTCGCCGCTGTTGGGGCTCTTCATGTGCTAATTACGAGTAGAATTCGTGGTATATGGGAGGAAGGAACTTTAGAAGGTCTTGGAGGTTCTTGTACTTCATGTATTTTATTTTAGGCCTTTCCTCTTCCACACCAAGAACCGAGAGATGGTTAGTAGGGTTCCCACGTCGGGGTGCCTTCAAGTTGATCATCGAAAATTCGATATCCTCACCCATGGAGTTTTTGTAAAAGAGACCAAGGCGAGCTTTTTTCAAATTGTAGCCACTGCATACTGCGTATGCCAGTCACAGAGTTTTTGAAGTACGGCTCCAAGGTGTTCAAACTTTTGAAATCGCTCTCTCTCATTGGCACCACCTTGAACGACTTGCTTGCTCCAGCAACCCCAGTTTCCCAGTGTTCTGGAACAAAAATGCCACCTCTAGTTCGTTTGGCTATTTCGATCAAGCCGAAGTCCTGGTCGCATTCCATGAATGTGTGGCCAGATACTAGGAAGTGATGGTGGACCGACTCAATCCGCGTATTACTAATGACGTAAAGCCAGAATTTCACGATTAACTTGCTTTTATTCTGCCCCCCACAGTTGTCGCTAAATGCACGGATCTGGGTCACATTCTCAGGAAGTGATTCAATGTACTTCAGCAGGCAGGAAGCGATCTCTTGACAGCCTCGAGAGGCCTGGCCCTCATTCCACATGAACATCTGGGCTTTGCCAGTAGCCAAATCGTGGATGCAGAAATTGTACGTCCAAAGTTGCCTGGCGTAGTATGCTGAAGAGCAACTTAGGACAGGTGTAGGCAGCATTTTCTGCAGGTCAAAGCAGACAGCTGCACAAGTCTCGTCCTCCTTAGCCATTATCCTTGCTGACTCCTTTTTATTTTTAGCAGCTTCTGCCTTACTTGCAAATCCTTCTCCTTTTGGGCTCGATTGATGGCATCTGGGTCTCCGGTGTCAATGATCACTTGCAGTCTGTCACAAGTAATGCAAGTGCCTGTTGCTGGCTTGTGAAATGACAAGTTGAAGCACGTGTTAAAAATATGACGGTAGAAACTTTCTTTGGCTGGTTCCGTCCGGTTCGTTGCTGAACACCACTCACAATATAAGCGGTACATTTGTCTCAAATTCAAATTACCATTGAGATACCTACGGTTCGGTGCTTGGGCACGGGTGTAGTGGCTGACATATCTAGGAAAACTGCCAATATGCTCTTCAACGAGATTTAATTTTTCCTCCGAGATCTTGTTAGCGGGAGTTCTTTGAACTACACTCCTGAGGTCTCTTGGAGCAATCCCTGTTTCTGAATTTTTCTTTTTAGTGACAAGAGTCTGCAACCTTTTTGATGATTCCCCAAGAGTCTTCATGAAAAACTCGCGGCAAACCCTGTTCCCGTCCAATAAGTACGAGCAAGAAATGGTTCGTTGTCTTCTAGCCTCACATTTTCGTCTGGCTGGACTAAACAGAACAATCGCCGAATTCTAATACGAAGTTTGCAAATCTCGTTTCCAATATTCGTCAAAAATTTCTTTTCGTTTCTCCTCTGAAACGTTTTCTCGGCAGCTAAATCGGCATCTGTGTTCAAGTAAAGCTACTAACCTCCGTGCCTCGTGCAGTCTGCCTCCACGATCCACATACTCTTTCCCCTGATTACGAAGTTTTTTGCGAATATTGCGCTTCCAATGCTGCTCTCGTCGGACTCTTTTCTTCCCCGGTTGATGTGGCTCAGGTTCATTTACGGTGTCATCCACAGGATTGTCTTCATTATCCGTCCCTGTGAAGATAGTAGGAAAATAAAATTTGGGTCACTAGAAAACCTACCACTAAACCATTAACGAAAGTTTTAGATTGTATCATTATTAGAAAAAATGGTTCCCACATATTGCTATACAGAGCTATTGGAGGCTTCGTCTTCTGATGGCTCGTAATTATCGGACAAAGTTTCAATAGCATCCAAAGGATCAGATTCGTCACTATCACTCCTGTCCACGGCAAGAGGTAGGTTAATTCGGCAAAGTTCTACAATTCGTCGCGTGCGTTCAGACATGATGAGAAACTTGGGAAAAATCTTGTGAAAATTGAAAACTGTGTAGCTCAAGCGCTCGTCTGTTTAACTGGTGTGATGGGCAGCTGGGGCTGAGCGCGTTTTGTTTCAAGAGGTTGCCACAAATAATTGGCTGGCTCTCAACGTAAATATTGTCTAGACAGTTCGAAGCCATCTCTTTTGCTCCATTGGCATGAGTTGGGAGAGCAAAGAATATAAGAGCCATTATATCCAAAATGCTCTCAACATTTTCCGTCAAGAGTTTGGAGCGCAAAGGTTACAAGTGCCATTAAATCCATAGTGCTCTAAACACTTTCTGTCATGAGTTTGGAGCACAAAGATTTTTTTTTTTACATTATATCCTTAATGCTCCAAACAATTTGCCTGTTTCGTTGAGGGGTCTTTTTTCAAACACATGATTTGGCCATGGTATAACTCTGATGCATATTATTATTTTCGCAATAAATTTTCACATCCATCAGGTTTCCATTTCCCCTAACTCAATTTTCCCGAAAATGTCACTTACACCCTTTGTGCTCTGGACCCCTCATATATATTATATAGTAATATATAGTAATATATATCGTAATATCTAGGCGGGGCGGGAAAACTAGTATAAGTCAAAAAACCTAATTTTACAGGGGAGGCCATTTTTGTGGTGGGCCTGAATATGGTTCTGTTTGTACTCTTCTTACCTACTTGTTGTTACAGATACCCCTGGTTTTTTACTTTTAAATTACTATTTGATAGTTGAACCAAAGATGCATTTAGTGCATTTTCCAATAACTTTTTTTTTTCGCTGTAATTTTTGACTTATACTGTTTCGACCTTTAAGAAAAATTGACTTATGTTTCTAAAACCACTCATCATCGTACCTAAATTACTGAAATTTCACTTGAATTCGAAAATAAAATTCAATTCAATCACAGAATTGATTATTCTTTTACCATGTATATAGACAGTAAGAAACAAGACAGTAGCTAGGATTGTAATAAAGTTCCATACATCAAACTTTTCTTGATTATTCACAGTATTTGTTTAGAAGCAGACAGGGATTTGATCTATAAAAATTGTATAAAAACAGGCCCGAGCAATTTATTCAAAACATGTTTACAGAACAAGAGTGAAAATGATAGTATTATTATTACCTATTGTGAGTAATGGAAAGTAACAATACTTAATTATTGTTTGGTAGGTATTGACAAAAAAATTTAACAACCTTGGTAATTACCTACTTATTGAGTTCATCAGGAGATAGGGTGTTTCCATCTAATAGTGTGTCTTTAACAGCGTTGTCTGTTTTCAAATTTTTGTAAAAATCATGAAAAATAGGGGCCACTTGTGGCAACAAAGAAAGTAAATCAATTTTTTTCTTGACTGAGACTGGCAGATTTGAAGTGTACGACTTCGCAGGTTGAAGTTCCACTTGATTTTTATTTCGACGTTTGAAGCTGAGCGTTCGGAATTCCTCGTCTTCCCTATGACTTTCCTTGAACAACATTGTCCCAAATTCTTTGGTATATCTGCACCATCTAATATTCAGCCAATTCACACTTCTCCCCTCTGAGTCCTCTTTTCTGAAAACCAGATCTTTTTTGAGAAGGTCTGAGAATTGTAAAAAATCTTTGTGGGTTTGTTCAATCACATTGAACTTCTTTTCACCTCCGACTGACCGCACCAACTGATACCAATCGTATGGATGGTTTACAGGAATATCAGTTCTTTTTTTTTTTGTTTTTCAAGTGTGACATCTTGGGTGATGATTATCGAGTGATGTTGCAGCTTCATCACTGAGATTTGATGAGGAAGGACCAGCAAGAGGACTATTTGAATTATTAAAATGTTCCCCAGAAACCCTTCGAACAGATCTTTTGGCAGGAGGTTCCTCAGAATTTGAGACACTGCTTTCCTCATTTGAATCATCGCTATCTGCAGATGATGGTTCATAGTCCGAACCTTCATCACTTGAGGCCACATCTGCCGGCATATCTATATTGCCACCAACTGGAGACATAATAAAGTCAGTCGCGCTAGATGGAATTGGAAGCATAAGTGGGGTAGCAATGTCTTTGTGAACTTTTGGGGAATTATTATCGGTGCCAGCGTCGCCGTCGTTACCCATTGATGAGCTCAGGATGCAATCAATCCTCAATGAGTCTGATAATAAAAAACCACCTGTAGCGTGCTCATCTGATTCGCGCACATTTTCTTATGCTAAAATAACATACCTTGTGGGCGAAGACCTTGTTGCATCACTGCATTCCTCGTCAGAACGAACACACTGCACGACTGGAACAAAGTCCATCACCACTACCTCATTGTCTGTGGTTTTATCAACACAACCATCATTTACCACTTCATGAGCAAAATTAGTATCCTCTGTAGTGAGAGATTCATCACCAACAAGTGCACACAGTTCTACCAATTTTTTCCCTCTAGAAAACATAGTTAGGTACCACTTACTGTTTAATACGAATTTTGACAAAACGTCAAAACAGAAACATGAACAGTAAACAACAGAAAAGGGCAAAGTACAATAGAAAACAGTGTTGCCCTAATAGTTCAAGTCAGGGCTTCCAACCAAATGTTTGTGGTCATACTAGTATAACCTGACATATACTATTTTGAACGGTAAACTAAAGAGTAACTTGGCGGTATTCATAGTATAAGTTGACCTATACTCTTAGTACTATAACGTCTTATGGCTTAATTTGACTTATACTGTTGGTAACCCTGCGTTTTTCTGGCTACAACACTGATTTTGACCTAAACTACTTTTACCAGCTAGTGGGAAAGACCTTGAAGAATGCATGATTGACTTAACTCATTTTGATCATTTTTTGACTTATACTAGTTTTCCCCCCCTGCCTAGATATAGTATAATAAGTAATATCGCGAAAGAATATCTCACCTTCAAATGGGGGCACAGTCGGTAGCATCAAGTTCATGTACTGAACGGCTTCAAACATCAAAGTATCGGCTTACCAGGATGCTTCAGGGGTATTGGGATTAGATGCTGCGGAATCCATTTCCGAGACGTCCATCCCATCGCATAACGTGTCAACTTTAGCGATCAGGCTGTTTATTAGTCGGGTATTAACGGCCATCATTGGGAGGAACAAAATGTGCGTTGCTTTAATGGACCAAGAGCGGATTTTTTTACTTATAGCTCTCTGGTCGGGATTGAGGCTGCAACACATCTTCATTGATGTGAGTGATCAACATAGCAACGAGTGATAGTGGGAAAATAGTGACGGTGGTCGAACAGGGTCTGTATTCAATCAGCTCACACTTCGCGATGTTTCCCGGGTTTCAGCACCAAATGTTGAACACCTCGTGTAAACAGAGCACGAACAGCACAATAAATTTGGTTATAAATTTTTATTGTACAATAAATTGCAGTACTTCACGGTAATAAAAGCTTTTTCATCGGAGCGGAGTAAAAGGTATTAGAATGGAGAAACAGTAGTATAAGATGGCGGACAGGGGCAGGTCCCCGGGCTTTTTTTTTACTGGCCATTTTGCAATGAACACTCGTAAGTAAAAGATCTTATTTTCCGTACTTAATTAGTTTTTTTGATTGTACTTGAATATGCTTGTGCTAGTTCATGTAGTCCGGTTTACGGATTTAGCCCTCTGTTGGGGCGCCTCGGAACTGTGAATGGAGTAACGTTAATGGGCGTTGTTATTGAACGAAGTTCTATAGTCAATGAATGACCTATGGCGGACACTTTTGTCTGGAAACAACTTTCCTCCTCCTTAATGTGCTCCTTACTCCGTCAGATATTTCTGTGAGTGTTAGACAACTCCCTCTACAGTGCCCTACAGGCCACCCAACAGGCTCACTTTCACCCAGCCACACATAAATAGTTGACAGAGTAAACAATGTGTAACATGGAAGTAACACTGGCTGCTAAAGGGGTCACGCTTGCGAATCATCAGCCCTGCAGAGATGTGGCTTAGAATTTCTCTGACGTACTCCCTGCGTGTCGTAGGAGGCGACTAAAAGGGAATGATGCTGCAGCCTGATTGGGAAATATCTGTCTCAGGAAGTACGAGTCCTTTTCCATCTTAGAACTCCGAAGCAGCAGCAGTCTATCCTGGGTAGGTTAGAGAGATGAAACAATCCCAACAACCAGATACAATGCCTCGCAAACATCCATGTTAGTTATATGTACAACAGATCAATGCCAGCGGTTTGACTGACGTCCTCCACCACCCTCAAACAATGAAACCCGGTGTATTGGGTCTCCCCACCTTCCAAATAGTTGATAAGTCGTACTCCAATCGCATCTGGCTCTGGCTGCTTCTTCGCTCCTCTTGACAGTAACGTAGTCCTGCAGAGACCTTCTCTGTAGATGGAATAGAAGCCAACAACTTTGTATACGAGATCAAGAACATTCTGATGGCATACACTATACTATTGCCTGCAGGCCGCTGTAAGGCCGTTGCCTCAACTGGCGAATGTAAGATATGCCCAATACACTGATCATACGGCAGCCTGCAGTTAAATCAACAGTTAAAACTGACAGTGTGTGGACGCCCTTAGAATCCTTTGAGAGCACTCAGAGCCATGGACTGCTACCATTTCTGGATCAAGATCAAATAATTAATCAGAATTAGTTTCTAAACTTTAACCAGATTAGTTGCTTTTTTAGATACTACCCCTTCTTGGTGTATTCAATAACAGAGTCCATGTCTTTTTGATCGAGCCCTGAGGATGATTAGAGCCAAGATAAACATGGATTGAATCAGACTTATAGCATTCTCGAAGGTCACTCTACTATCAGAGGTGGTTGGTTCCTTCGCAGTTTGAACAGAATCGGAAGAAGCACGTGTCAACCAACTTAACCCACATACAGAGTCTATCTTTGGGTTTGTGCGAGAGATAACGTGTGGTTCACTTAATTGAGATTTCCTAGTGGGTTTGGTTTGGCTGAAATACAGCATTACCTATCATACACACACACTCACACTCTCAATCTGGCGCCGTATTGTGATAAGAACGCGCTGTATCCGATCTGGCGCCATAATGTTACAGGTAGAATACGTCACTAGGAGGCAATCTGGCACGCCGTATTGAAAACATGGCGGACGATCTGGCTACGGCACGCCGTTTCTTAGCTGAAACAAACCTACTAGGAACTCTCTAATGTCAATATAGAAACATCCAAAATGGTGTCAGAGGTTTGAGCAGTTTGTGGATCCACTCCTCCCCTAGAAAGGGCAAGTGCTCCCATATTGGTAGACGAAGTCATCTCGTAGCTGGAGGTTATTCCTTGAAATCTTAATAATCTCCTCAATAGAGGTTGCGTTGTTGAGGGCAGCCTCAACAACGCAATGCATACTTAATGGACTTTATTGAAAGTGAGGAAATTTCGATCTTACGGGAAAACTAGATGGTAACAAAGAAAATCTTGTCGATAATAAATTGGTAGATTTGTGGTGGCGAGTGAATTCTAATAATCCTCAACCTTCAGTAAAATTATGTGGCTTTTTCATAAAAAAAACAAAAAAAAATAATAAATA
Source organism: Apolygus lucorum (assembly GCA_009739505.2). Lineage (NCBI taxonomy): Eukaryota > Metazoa > Arthropoda > Insecta > Hemiptera > Miridae > Apolygus > Apolygus lucorum. The sequence continues at coordinate 1,612,489 of CM019183.2, forward strand.
AATGATAGTATGAACCGGAACATCAAATAAACATGAACTGTCATAAAACATAATAAATCAGGGTCGATCTACACAAAAAGCATTACTCATTAACTGTCCAAAATTAGAAGTAGCGCTGGATTTGAGAGTAGAAGAACCGACCTCATAGACGTCATTTGATGAGGAGTTCCTTAGAGCCTACTGTGAATAACTTCTTTCATGCAATCTTTGGTCTTAAGGCCGCCATTCACGATGGAGCCAGATGACCCGAGGTCACTTGCCCTAGGCGATTCGGCCCCAGTCCACATTTGGGGGGTCACTCACGAGACTCTACGTTGGGTAAAGTCCTTACCAGGTTCGGCTACCCGCCGCTAGGGGATCTACCACCAGTCTCCGTTCTTTTCAAACTGGGCTGCCAGAATTTAAAGTGAAGTTTCAAGCGAATTTTCCGATCGCTGGCTGCCCAAATTTGAAGTTCAGTGTTCCAAATTTGAATCTAAGGGGTACGGAAACTCAAAGGAATAATGTTTGGTCAGTATAAGCATGTGGGTATCTTTGAATATGATTATGGCGCATCCCAAGCTAATTTTCCGGCATAAGTTCTAAAATTTGAAATTCAGAGCTCTGGTTCATGTCATCAATACTATTTTAAATTTATGAAAAAACATTACCTTTAAGTCAAAATTTTTTTTATCTAAGTAGGGCGTTTTCAAAATTTCATCCCTTATTTTTCAACCCTTAGAAGTGACTGAGATCACTTATTCGATTTTGGTTCATTTTCAATGATGAACCTTTGGAATCGACCAAGAAAAAGAGATTTTAACCCCCACCCAAAATTGGCAGACTGGTTTTGGACCGGCAATTCCCCACACACGGGAAGTCCGCTCGATAGCTCCGCGGCTCGGCTCCATGGATTTTGGCCTCCGTAAATCCAGCAACGCCGCTAGGTGGCGCCACTTGTAGTTTCCCTATGGACGGTGGACAATAGAGAGTTTTTGGTGCCAAAATCTCACGGGCCCTGTTAGGAGGAGACTAGTGCGAGCAACAAGGATGCTACCCAGTTGAAGGAGGAAGGACGTTAACTTTGGACAGGGGGGGGGGGAGGGAGGCGCTCGTCACGGTGGGCCTTGAGGAACGGGTGACTGTCAGGGGGCACCCTTTCATCGTCGCCCGCTGATGTCGGGAGGCAAATCCATCGTCACCCGCGAACTCCGTGCTTTGTGAAGAGGTTCCACGGGTCCGTTAGTGGTTTCCAAAAACTCTCTAATGGATCGGTAGGGGTCGTTTGGCTTGTTGACTCCTTCCTGAATGGCAGCCTTTACGGAAAACAGCAACAAATCTGTGGACTCAAGTTTTAGGATAATATTCGGACTTCAAATCGGAATGTTGCATCAAGTAGAGTTTGCAATCATCTGATGATTAAACTTATTCCTGTAATGTCAAGTAATTGATTGACTACTTGAGAACCATTGGTCACACTCGACAACTTTACTTTCGTTCCTACATAATTACATTCCCTACCTCATCGCCAAAAAACCGAAGACGAAATAGTAGAATAATGTGATCAGGTTTTTAAAAAAACCTACCGATTCTTCAAATTTCTGTACTACGTTTTTCATTCAAGGCTAGATTGTAGGGGTACGTCGTCCCAATACGTGCTAACTATTATGAATCACCTACCTACTCGTATTTACTATAATTGTAACATGTGGCATGATTTTTTATGTTGTTTCTTTACAATGTGTGTTTCAATATTAATGCCCGAATTGGTCATGGTTTTGTATGATCATTTCATGCTTTGTTCTAAAATTCAATTGAGAAGTTGAAGAAAGTTGCCCTTTCTGGACTCATGGAGCCAAGTTGGGGGAACCAATACGAGTTGCCACCCTCTTGTACTCCACGACGAATGCGAAATGGCTCATGATCTGTACATGTAGTAGAAAGTTGTCGTAAACTACGTTGCGATGTGCTGCTTTTTCAGTTAACGAGGGTACCAGAGTACTGTAATCATCTGTATTCGGTAGATACTATGGCTGTGAGATTACTAGTACATACAAATTTATCCAACTACCAAATCGATTAGATAAATATTGTACCTATCCAACTCTAACCACTCACTATGTTTTCCCATTGTTATAATTGTTGATTTGAAAATTATTATTATTATAAATATATTCTTCTAGTTTTAGCCAGTTTAGAAAATGCGTGTTATTTTCATAGTATTCAATCGCTTTTCGCGAGTACCAAGAAATGTCCTTGTAGGTAATAGATATTCGTACTTGATGAGTTGAATATTATAGAAAATTATCACTCAAATTACAATCTAACCAGATATGATTGTTCTTATGTGAAACAAGCAATATTTCAATGTTCCGAGCTTCGGCCGATTTTGTCATTCCATTTTAATTATTTTTAGGTACTGTTTGTGAAGTAAAAGAGGAACCTATTCATTTGCTCATTACATTTTACCTACCTAATGTATTACAAATGAGGTACTTGTACCGCTTCATACAAAATTTATTTTTATAATTTGTTCGAAAGCAATATTATTTACTCGGACACATCTCCATTTGCCATTTTGAAGTTGTTTTGTCTCTGTAAACTTGACAAGGCGGAATCCGTCGAGGAGTCACCAACTCCCGCTAGGGGCGCTGGTGGTAAAGCAGTTTCTCGTACATCCAATAGAGTGCACTTGCCACAACGTTGTTGCTGGTTGATGTTTCAACATTTGTATTTACTGATTCTTAAGATCGAACTAGGTGCTTGAGATCCACTTATTCCGCAACCCTTTCAATGGAGTTTAATGTAATTAGAAGCTGTAGCAGCCTGGGTCGTAAATTAGGACTAAAGCCGGGTTCACTTAGGTGCGTAATGTCCGTAATGCGTAAAATATCCAATTTTTCATAACGATACACTCAGCTCCAAAAGTCGACTTCCGCAAAGATCAGTTCCACCCCATCACTTGGCTCCAGCCAATAGCATCCAATTACGCACTATGCATTATGGACATTATACACCTATGTGAACCCAGCTTGAGCCACAAAATCTGTTGCGATAGATTAATCCTCATTATCGATAGTAAAAGTGTAAATCCTTCTAAGTCCAAAATTACACATTCTTTGGGGGACGAAATAAAAGAACCAGTTTCAGGGGCTGCCCCTTTCTGTATCTCTTATGAATGGAGATTTATATTAAAAGCACGTGTTGGAACGTGAATTTTATTTACATTTCGGTATTTATTAATTACGATTTTTGATTCAAACCTAACTCAACTTACGAGGTTTTACTCTTTTACTATCGTTACGGGTATCGTTTAATCTCAAATGAGAAATTGATACAAGACAAGTTGAAATTGGTGTGGAACAGAAATTATGCTGAGAACTGATCAAAACGGTAACAAGAAAAAGTTATTCCTGTTGTCCGTCCAAAAGTGAATTGCAGAATATTAGCTCACGTGGGCTCAGTGTTGGAGCCCCATTCCCTCCTCCCATCATTCAACAGTCACTGGTGAACCCTTAACTGGCCCAGAGTTGGTCCCAAATCGATGGCTAAGATAGGAAAAAATGGGAATCTAGTGCTGTGGTCCTCCTTTTTGTTCGAACCACTGGAAATTTTTCATTTCAAGTTGAGCAACGTTTGTTATGAACAACAGTTGAGACAACAAGTGTTATCAACACGTTTAGCTACATTTTATACAGATCCAAAGCAAGCAAAATATAAGTTTTTTCGTTCTCCAGAAACCAGTAGAAGTTTTATATCACATGTTGTCTCCTAGCTATTGACATTCCCTATACTGGCCAGCCCCGAATTCCCTAAAAGAGACTCTTTGAGATTGGCAATCTAGACAAATTTCCCTACTATATTCCAACAAAATATCCCTCATTAGCATGTAAATATCATAAGGATGGATTCTTCCATGAGTACGAAGGGAACTGCCAGCCATGGAAGGAGTGTACAAAGTCCAGCTTGGCTATGACGAAGTTAAACGCTACATCATGGATGATAATTCTTGATTCTTCCTCGAAAATTCAAAATTACTTTAAGTTATTCAGGATTCCCTCTTTTCCTGTCTACAGACTTGGGTCTGGGCACTTCTAGGACTTACCACAGGTCTAACTATTCTACCACATACTTGAGGATCTTTAAACTGGTGACTATCAGTGAGGTGGTATGTGGTGCACACTCCTGACCCCTAGTATCAGCAATGTAGTTCCCATGTACGCTCAGAAGAGGGCTAGGCCTGCGGGAGAGGAGTGGAGATTTCTGTCCTGTGAACCACATTCTTCCTCACTGGTACTCATCAAAATCAGAGATTCCTGGGAAGATGAATCCTGTGGAGGACATTCAATATATAACCAGGGCATTTCTAGAACTTGAGCAGGCTGGACTTTTCAATCTCTTGGAAGGGATCTTCAATTGCATCTGCATGGTTGTCAGAAGTTGTACAATTCCTAAGAACTACCAATTCTGAATCCTTCAAAATGGCAATGGAGCACTTGATTGCTACTCTTCGTGTCCAAAGATGTTTTGAACCTACTTTAACGTTTGTCAATCACATTCCTGTGTAATCATGTGCAATATAGTTTATGATATTTTTATTTATGCGAATTGCATGTAATCATTTATAAAAATCTAACATTCGTAATAAAATTAGTTGTATTAAAAATGTCTTGATTTATCTGCATTTCTCCTTCCCCCAGAGATGGTTGGATTTCTTTGTTTACCACCTGAGACCCAAAGGAATGTAAATCTGCTGTAAAGGCCTCTCATTCACTTGGTTTTCTTTAAGTAGGTACTTCTGGAAGGTGGTGCCACTTACGAATAAAATCACTCGCGATGAGATTGTGGAAAACCATTTTAATGAAAACGGAGTTGAGTAGAACGTTGTCTATTTCCACGATTTTCAAAGTAGGGTTTAAAAATAAAAATAATCTTAAAGCTTCGTTGGGTTCTGTTGAAGATAAAATTAGCCTTCAAGATAAAAGTGGGGTTTATAAGCTGAAATGTTCTTGTGGGCTTGAGTATTGTGGTCAAACTGGTAGGAAATTTAGGGAAAGAATAAAAGAGCATGAGAAGGATTTCAGGGATAGCAAAGGTGATTCTGCTTTTGCGAATCTCCTTAGAGAATCCAATCATAACTTTAGTTTTGGACGGTACATAGAATTTCCTCATTTTTGCCCGAAGGGAGGAATGTTGGATGTGCTTGAAAAGTTCGAGATTCTTAAGAGTGATAGGTCTGGTAAATGTCTGAATGAGGTGGTCCCTCAACATGTTTCACCATTGATAGGTTCCTTCCTACAATAGCTTGGTCTCCCCTTCACAATGTTACCCTCACCAATGTTTGAACTCCCTTTCACTTTGTATGCCTTGATTGGCATTTGATGATCCTCCCAGGTCCCTTCACTTCTCTGAGCCAATAGGATTCTCCTTTCACTTGTCTGATTGGGTATGACTTTCTCTTGACCAATGGGATTCAAGCTCCCTTTCACTTTTGACTATATAAGCAGTGCTTTCTGTGTGTTTCAGTTATTGTTTGTTACTGATGATGACCTAACCATCGAAATCGATTTAACTTTTAACTCATTATTTTCATGGAAATAGACAACGTTCTACTCAACTCTGTTTTTATTTAGTGGTGCCACCTGTTGGCTCAGGCGACAACCTTGAATCCCCCCTTCCAAGAGAGGTAAGTCAGTTTCGCTATCAAACTCCTCCCACTGTGCCATTATTTTATTTTGTTCTTTATTATACTTCATCAGATATTTCTGTGTGCATGGGTGAAAGTGGCTGTCGGAAGAGCTGCTAATGTATGTATGGGTGACAACACATTCGAGTCTGTGGAGGCCTTCACCTATTTCGGGTCTGCAGTAACGTGGAATAATGATATAGGCCGAGAAATCAGAACCGGAATAATGAATGCCAACAAATGCTATTTCGGCCTAATCAAGCATTTCAGGAACTGTAATGTGTCACGATCCACAGATTGTCCTGTACAAGTCCTGACGTATGCTGCAGAAATGTGGACCCTGTCTTTAACTAATAAAAATGCATTGACGGTATTTGAGAAGAAAGAGCTACACAGAATATTTGGTCCTATTTGTGACTGTGGTACCTGGTGTGCACCGTTCAACCGAGAGCTTTATAGCCTGTTTGGGGGCCAGAGTGTAATCGACTTTGTAAGGTGCTATCGATTATGGTGGGCAGTTCACCTAATATGGATGCCAGAGGCAGAGTTGCCCAGGAAGGTCCTCATGGGTGAACCAGGAGGGAGACGCCAGCGGGGAAGACCACTGCTGCGATGGGGTGGAGGAAGACTGCAGGAGTTTTGGAGTTCAGGACTGGCGCACTGTTGCGCGAAATAGAGAGGAATGGAGAATTTCTTGAGACAGGCCAAGATCCGCACTGGATTGTAGCGCCACAGGGTAGGTATGGGTGAAAGTGAGCCTTCAACATCGGGCTTCCTTGACAATGTTGCCTCATGAAGGGTCCCTTTCCCTGAGAGAGGGATATTTCCCTTCCGGCTCCTTGTGTTTAATTTTCAATAACATCAAGATTTTTTCACCACTTGATTCAGCTTAAACCTAGTTCTGGCACTGGTGTAATTAGATTCTGCGTCCAAAATTACCTAAATTGAAAAGGATGCGCCACTCGAATGTAGGTTCAGAGTAAGAATAAGTCAGTTTTGACTGCAGGGATACTTTTTCCCGTTAGGTTGGGGTGACTGGCCGCCACCCTGGCTCTGCAGAGGGGTTCATCCCACGCACAGAGAAATACCTGACGGAGTATACTTTCTGAACTAACAAAGAGATTTATAGATCAGTAGGTTATAACACAAATCTAGTGCAACGCTTTTTCTTTATTTTTGATTTTTACAAAGCCTTAGAACTAACATCACAATCATGTTTCTTTATACATTACAAATTGAAGAAACCATATTACGAGTACTATACAAAATGATCTGCTCACTAGTCTTCCTGGAAAAACCACTTTTTGAAATGAATTACGCTTAAAAACATGTAAGAGTCGAGAAATGCTGAATTCGTTTTATGTACATAATCATTTAAGTAACACAATCAAAGTTTGGCCTTAAGTAAACAATTTGAAATGTACCAGGTAGGCTCGAGTACATTTCTTCAACTATTCAACTTATAAAACGAACGCTATTTACATCTGTTTAAAACTTAACATTAATATTAGGTAGATAATTTACTTGGAGTTTTAATGCTAGTTTTTCAATAGTGAGTCCCGTCTCTATTTCGATTAGATAACCATTTTTTATTTAAAGATCCTTATTTCTACGTCTGGGGAGGCCTACTCAGGGTGATTTGGAGAGGAGCATCTAGGGAAAGAAAGTGGTGGAACGGCCCTAGCGCTATCTAGCGACGATTAGATGAACTTATCTTCTTTTTTGGCAAGATGGAAGCACCTCTGTAGATCCCAGCCTAATCTATCGGAAACCAGAAATTTGCCCTCAATGAAAAAGGCAATCAAATCTGTTAGAGGCATCAATAAGAAAGTCATTCAGTCTGAAATGAAAATTTATGTATTCATAGGTGAACTACGTTAATTTTTGAAGCATTCTATTATTTATGAAAGAATTAGAAACAACACACGATACCTACATCACATAAGCCAACTGATAAGAGAGATAACCTAGGTTTTCAGCTCCGGAAAGTTCATCTTATCTTCGCTAGGCAGCGCTCACGCTGTTCCACCACTTTCTTCCCCTAGATGCTCCTGAAGACAGTGTGTTGGTGGATATGGTGTCCTAATTAATGGTCTGTTCAGAGAAGCAGTCCAGAACCAGTTCAGAATCTAACGGGAACTGGAAAGGGGAGGGGATAGAGGCTTTTGGACTCCTCTAGGCTTCTCCAAACCCCTCTGAACCATTCAGGACTGTTTCACCGAACAAACCTTGAACCAATGTCTGGTTGAATGAACCAGTTCCCGTGAAATCACAGTTCAGGGCTGGTCGGCTCGGGTTTATTGTTTGGATTGGTGACCACTCGCAGGTGGGATCTCATGTCCTAACAATTTTTCGCGTCGTGTCATTGGTGAACCCCTCCCTACTTTAAGGTGTGAGTTGAAAAAATTAAAACCAATTCTGGTCTTCTCTTTCTTTCTGAAAGACAGCTGATGACGTTTGGAGACGCCAGGAATTGCAGCTGGACGAAAATTCAACCTGAAATGGTTGCTTACTTTACTTTACTTGGTATCCTTATTTTATTTACTTGGTATAACCCAAGAAGCAATTTATAAATATTAATTTTTGTTTAATTCGGTTTTTAAAACCAGGGCACCTTCAGAGTCCGTATTAGGCTCATACTCCGTTAATATGTGAAATAGGCACTCTCTTCATATAAATATAGTAGTAAATTATTCTTTGGTTTGGCAAAAGCTGTTCTTTTTATCAATGCTTCTTGGAGATGGGATGTACCTCGTTCAATTTGAGTCCCGCCTTAGAGTTAGTAGGTACCTTCAGCCCATTTTTGGTCAAAAGTAGGTTTATATTGGCAACAAATTGTACAAGAGTACCATAAAACAGGCAAATAAAAATTCAATATGATGAGCCGAAATCATTAAAAGAAATTTTCAAATTTGTCGAATTAAAAATAATTTATAGTAAGTAAGCGTGTCTTTATGGTTATTAACCCTTCAGTAGTCGCGGCTCTTGTCTCGGCGATCTGACAGATCAAATTTTTGGGATTTTTGTTCAAATTTGAGTTATAACAACTGACACAAAGTGCATACTTGTTTTAGAGGCAGAAAGTAGCAGAACACAATCTAAGAAATTAATTTATGGCTAATTTTAAGTGTAAAACCTCGAGGAACCAGGACATTTTTTTCAACTTGATAATTTCCATTTTTTTCTTTTTGGTATTTAACTCTAATAACATTAGATAGATATACCACGATGGTTTTACTATAAAATCAGACTTGAATAGCAATCACTTACAAATTTTGGATGTGCGCCACAGAGCGCCTCTCAGAGCAAATGCGCCACAGAGAGCCACTGACAAACCACAACACTGAACCCTCCACCTTCGACCGTCGGGTAGCTACTGAGAAGTGACACACGAGACGTGAACCTTCTCTGTGGAGGAACAAAAATGATCAGATCTGTCAGATCGGCCGCGACTACTGAAGGGTTAAAATAATCGAAATAAACACGGGACCTTGGAGTGAACCTACCTATCAGTAGCCTCTTTTTTCAATGATCAATTCTAAAATTAGGTACTTATCTAATCCATTGACATGATAGGTGTACTATTTACATTCTGATTCTGTGGGCTAAATAAACGGAAACCCATTTTTGTTGTAGGTACCTGTGTTAGGAAGACTAAACGTGGTAATTCTAGGACTGCAGTCGGAAGATATTATTGTGCATGGACTCTAGGTCCATGCTACCTACAGAAAGTACACGATTCTATCCTTGTTGGAAGATAATGGTGGCCCTAACTGGAGAAAGGGTTGTGAACTGTTACAAGATTAGTTAACACTAATGGGGTATTTCAGTCATTTTTAAAAATTTTTTTTTTCAAAAGAGTATGGCTCAGGAATAACGGTAATCGGGTCTGTTAGTCGAGAAAATGTTTTTAAAAAATCAGAGAAGCTAAGGAAAGTTGAAGATTTGAATGGTGTGACGTAGCTAGCCAACTCTTTGAAAAAAGTATCCATGCACAGAAACCCTTGGAGAACCTCTTGGATACTACAAAATACTACTCACACACGCGCGCGGCATAAGTGTGTGTGCGCTAAGGGGCCGCCTTAACCGCCTTTTTTTCAAACGTGTGATCTCTTTAATTAATTTTTCTACCACATGTTATTGTATCATTGGGCTTAAAGTTGTAATAATATTACACCCTATATATTATATAGGTTTGCAAGGGTGCTGAATCCAAATTTGAGGTCAAAATCCTGAATTTCCGACCCACCAAAATACCCCATTGGACCATGGTTACCATGGTATCACTAGTGTCATGGCATGGTATCACTAGTGTCATCGAAAACATCTCAGGAACTCCACGGCTGCTCCAAGGTGTCACCGGAGTATCCAAAATTAAATTGCAATTTTAAATTTAATGGAAAATAAAGCAATTTTTGGGCAATTATAAGTCTCAAAATCGAGTTGTCAAAAATTTCAAAAAAATCGATGAACAAATTTTTGTTCTAACATAATTTTTTTGATTTCTAACCAACAAAATGATGGTTAAAAAAATTAAGCTCTATCCATAAATTTTTAAATCGCAATTTAATTCAGGTTAATCTGGTGACACCTTGGGACAGCTGTGGAATTCCCAAGATGTTTTCGGTGACATTGGTGACACTCTGGTCCAATTAGGGTTAAGTATCAATGGATATACTCGTATTATCCACTGACCAACGATTTTATTGCACGATGAAGAAATAGGCAATACCAAAATGTCATCACCACTAGGGCGATGGAAGGCTATCATGCAATAAGTGGACGGCATTAAGCCATTTCAAGCCGGGGGTATAAATAACAGAGTAATGGGAGGAGAAGGATGAACTATTTTACAGAATGCCGGCCGAAATAAGGCATCATTTTCTCACTAATCGAGAGCAAAAATGCTCCAAATTTTATGAATTTAACATTTTATAGGATTTGAGACGTCTCAGTTTTCCAAATCGATATGATTTATACATTTAATTGTTAACCTTTAAAAAATCTACGTAAAATGTAAAAATCTATTTATGGACCGGAATCTGTTTCGACTCTTGGCCCAGAACGCTCACCCGCCCAGGATCGAATTTGAGCCACCATAATCACGCTTTCAGTAAAAAGGCATCTTTTTCAAAAACATTTCCAAAAAAAAAAACTCCGTAAGATTGTTTTCAAAAAAATTTCAGACAATTATTCCTCAGAAAAACTACTTGTTATGCGAAATAAATTGATTGTTGTAAAAGTTTCAAAAAAAATTTCGAATGTCGAAGAAAATGTTTTTTGAAAAGTTGAGGAATAGCATGAACGAGAAAAAATTCTTCTACAAAGATTTCCCACTATTTCAATATTCAAAAAAATCATTACGACGATGCAAAAATGCATCAGTGACCGGAAATGGGTTAACCAGAAGGGAACCAACCACAAAAACGTCTGCCAAGTGGGTGTGGCACATAGCTTCCTCGTATCCATAACCCGATTATATAGATGATCCGATGCATAGTAGTTAATCTCAAAACACCAATCTCTAAGTACCTTTCACTACCCTCATAGGGGACCATCTACACGCTAATCTGGACAATCTTAGAAAATTTCATCAAATTCGGATGAAAAATTAAGTGATTAGATGTATGTGATTGGATCAAAAAAATACTTAGCCGCGGCTGGGATTCGAACCCAGGATCCCTCTATGCCCTGGGTGGGACTGCGCTACCTCTGAGCTATTGAGGCCTAGTAATGTAATGAATATGATTTGAGATTCTCACAGGGGACCATCCCTCTATGAATGAATCCCTCTATGAAAAACCATTCTCTATTACTTTCATAGGGGACCATCTAAACACTACTCTGTAACATCCCTGAAAATTTCATCGAAATCAGATGGAAAATGTGGAAGTTATGGCCGTTACAAGGAATTCACGTTTGCGCATGCGCAGTCGCTTCTATCAGTCCGGGGATGATAATTTTCATAGTGGACCGTCTACACACCAAACCGCACAATCCCTGAAAATTTCATGGAAATCGGACAATAACTTCGTATAGTTATGCCCATTACAAGGAATTCATGTCAGACACACAGACAGACAGACACGGAACCAAAATTGTTCAGAAAGGTCTAAAACGCAAAACGCGAGTGAAAATTTTAATTTTGGAGAACTTTTTTTTCGTCCTTGAAAAGTGAAAACAAAGCTTCCGCTACCTTGGTAGACTCGGAAGCAAAATGGCAAAATGACTTAGGGACATTTGAGAAGGGCTAGGTCGGTCTACGCTTTCAGCAGAAAGAAGCTATTGTTTTGATTGGCTTTCCTACCGAAATTTACGTCTCCCTAAAATAATTGCCTTGAAAGTGTTGAGAAGCAGATTTTCATGGGCTGGGCATCTTGGCCGCCACTGGATTGAGTGTCATAGATGGGTTACATTCCTTGTCTTTTGAATCTATCCGGCTTCAAGCAGCTGACATCCTTGAGAAGTTTAAGGAGCACAAAAAGTAGTGGTTCTGGCAGAGGGCTATGGATTCGGAGAGGTTCACGCTTTGTAGGGAGCTTGACACTCGCTTCAAGGCCGCGAGCTTGGTTGGTGAGCCAGAGATGGACATTCGGCGAGGTGGACTTTCAAGTTGAAGGGAGAACTGTTGCATCTCACTGCAAAACCGTACGACACCGACCGTAATGAAGAGTGTGCACTGTGCAATAGACACGAGAAGGAAGACGTGCACCACTTTCACTGTATTTGCCCAGTACTTGCAGAGTTTAGAGTTGAAGTTTTTAATAAACCCGTGTTTTCTCGGAATGAGGCTGTGGCTTTGCTGGATGTCCTCAACTGGAGGCTTTCAGTCAAATAGCCTGGCGCAGAAACAGAAATGTAATGCAGAAGGAATCTTTTCCTAGTTTTATTTTGTCAATAAACTTTTTCTTCTTCTTCTTTCTACCGAAATTTGATTTAGAAAGTCACTGAATCCAGAATGGCCTAATTTGTTTCTCAAAAAAGAACCACACGAGTCACCAGTTTTGATTGAAATGGTTTTTGTGATTGATTCTCTTCTGGTTAACCTTCCATCGGTCGCGCATGCGGTGTTTACACCACACTCGAAAGAAAACGCTTGCCCTCTGACCAAATTCCCGAAAATTCACCCAACCCCCTTCTGTATGTTTTGTTTAGGATCCCACTCCCAAAATTGCATACGAGTCGCCACCTTGTCAGCGACGTAAAAGTTGCTAGGTATTCAGTTTTGCTTCAGGCGTCGTCGTCGACAAGTGTCTGACTCTGCGATTCTGACCGCTGATTGGCCGGAAAGAGGGGATCTTGTCGGAGAGGCCCTTTTGAGAGGGAATATCCAAATCCGAAAAATTAGATATTAGGTCGGAAAGAGTCGGAGAGAGGGTGGTAAAAGTGGGTGGAGGGAGGTGGGGGTCGGGGTCCATAACCAGACGCCTGTGAACACCCAACTGGAATCTCAGAGAGAGAGTCGGAAAAAGTCGCAAAGTCGGAACCCACCTTAAGGCATGCGCTGAGTACCTAGCGATGTTTGGACAGCTGCGTGACGAGGCTTTCTGAGGTTTTATTGTTTGGTTCAAGTTTACAAATTCAATCCATTATTTTTCAATTTTATGAATAAAAATGTTAACTGAAGCAAGCGTACTTCAATTTATTGTCTCTCACATTGTAAAATTTTCCAATTTTGAGCAAAATAGGCAACGAGAATGACTGCGGTGTAAACACAGCAGCGCGACCTACTTTGCAGGTGAGAAGGCGCGACCGACGCACGGTTAATGCCGTCTAAGTGGGTACCTGGACGGCACTGTGGTTAAGGACAGAAGGTATGCCGTCCATGTCCCCTGGAAGTCTAAATCCCTGAATTGTGATTCAATGAGACGGATTTTTTTCCATCAAACAACGACTCAAGTGTCAGAATAGCAGTTTCCCTGTAAAAAAAATGTTATTCAGGTGTCAAAGAAGCACTTGAAGGAAAGGTGCTATTCAGGTGTCAGAGTAGGAGTTGCTCTGTTTCAGATGCTACTCAATTAGGCAGTCTTTGCTCGCTTTACCAAGGCTCCACTTTACCTTGTAATGCCAACCTAACCGACTCGTAACCCATTTCGTAGGCCAAATCGGGGATAATTTCGAGTGGGCTCCTAACTGAGAACAGGTACCTACATAGATTTTCTGAGAAAACAGAATACAATTTTCAGATTAAAAAAAAAGAAATTCGCGGTTTGGGTGGGATTTGGCGTACAACTAAATTATACATTCCGTTCCTTAGAGTTTTACATGCTCCATCGGAAACCTACACAAATTTACTAGTACTGTAACGTACTTGCGATTCTTTCTTACACACAAGTCAAGTTGTATAAATGTAATTAATAAATATTAAATAGGGATTAAGTATAAAAATATATACAGTATTATTTGTAAAGTTTACACGAGTTGACGGCACGGTGGCCTGAAGGCAAGGTGGGTATTACATACCCACCTTCAAAGTATGTACGAAATCAACGACCAAAATCAAAATTATGATGATGATTTTGACAGCTTAGTTAGAGATTTCAAACTGTCGAACGTTTGTGGACTCCTGAGTTGTCTCTTTGCTCCTCCTTTGCTTCTGAAACACGAACACAGGTACGTGATGAATGAAAGCTTTGAATTACAATTGCTGGATTTGAAAAATAAACAAATATGGAGCTCTAAATTTGATCGTCTTCATTTGGAGAAGACAGCCAGATGCGGCCCTCATTTTTGGCATATTTGGCTTTTTGCAAATAATTTTGCCGACCTCTGGGTGAAAGCATTGATCCTAGTATTGATCAGTAGATACAATTTCTAGTACAAATTGCCTAGTACAAATTTAAATACAATTGAGGAACTTGATTCCAAAAGGTACGATATCCATTTTGGTCAAACGTGAGAAAAACGCGAAAAACCATAGCGACATGAAAAACGTGCTATGAACCAATGATGTTATTTTGGTTTATTATTTTCAATAATGAACCTTTGGAATCGACCAAGAAAAAAAATTTTAACCCCCCCCTCAAAATTTGTTGGTTTACGTTTCAAGGTACCTACGTAGAATCCGAAAATCGAAAAAAAATTTCCTTCCTTTGGCTAAAATTAAATCGGGTGGATAGTCCAAGGCTACAACATGATCCATGCTTAAAAAAAACTGCTTAGTAGCCCCTGGAAATTACGTAATTATTGAATTCAAAGGAGCTATTCTTGGTGATTCTTTTCCTACCGAAATATCATGAAACTTACCGCTTTTAAAGATGACTAGATTCCGGAAGGATGAGAACCGACAGACCACCGAGGATGCTGCAGACCCCCAGGATCACCATGGGGTTTAGGTTCACCATTCCTGCCTGTAAAGAACCACACAACGCCTTATTATAGGAAAAAAACGACCTTTCGATGAAAGAGTGCAGTAAAAGGGTAAGTCCTAGTAATAATAATAATAATATTTATTGCCAAAGACACTCATATTAACATAATATCACAGAGTAGAGCAACAAGTCATAAATAAGTAATAATAAGTCAAAAGTAAAGTAGGCAGGAGTAAGGCTACGGTTTATAAGAAAGGAATTCGGTAACTGTATAAAATTCGTGGTTAATAAGATAAGCTTTTAGTTGTCTTTTGAACATCAGAAGTGTAGATTTGCTGATAATTTTTTGGAGAAATTTTGTATGATTGTAGAGTCTAACTGCACTGATTTCAAAACCACGCTTAAAAAATTCAAGGTGGTGCTCGGGAACTCGCAGCATGCAAGAGCCAAATCTCGTGTCGTGCGTGTGGTCAATTTTGCAATGGCTAAATAGCCCTTGACGTCTAGTTATGAAGCATAATGCTTCGTAGATGTACAGCGAAGGGAGAGATAGAAGCCCTTCTCTACGAAATAGTCCACGACACGAAGAATGCGGTGGATGGCCCAGCAGTATTCGGAGGGCGCGCTTCTGAATTTTGAAAATTCTTTCTAAATTGCTGGGGCTCATCCAAAAAAGAATTCCATAGCGTGCCCTTGAGAGGAAAATCCCATGGTATGCAGTGAGCAAAGTTTTCCTCGATACGACAGGTCGAAGCTTCCGAAGGCAAAAACACGCTGCTCAACATAGATTGGAGGTCAAGGATGTCTACTATTCTCCCTTCATTTTTTATTTATTTTTATTTATGGCGTGCCCCCTCTGTCACCAAAGACAGTTTGTCTTTGAGGGAAGTTTATTAAAAAAAAAAAAAAAAAAAGAAGGTCGATTTGGGATTCTGGGAGTTGGAACCCGACTCTATAGTCTCCCCCCTTGCTGCAAGCAGCAAGAGAAAAACTCCTCCTGGGAGGGATTGTTGACACAATCAATGTCCTTTCATATTTGCAAGTCCCTGTGATAACCTACTGGTTGAGGCGCACGTCTATACTCTTGCCTTTATTTAAAGAGCTCTGGGATTTTTGAAGGCCCCGAAGGTTCGGCATTGCTGCAAGAATCCGAGCCCCAGCGGAAGGTCGAGGTATACCTGCGCGACCCCTCCGCCCGTGAACCCCCCCAACCCCCCAACAGTTTACCCTCTTCTGCAAATGCACACTTGATTCACAAATTATTTCGATCATCCCATCACCAAAATCGTGATCAGCGAGAAAAATTGAACATATCGAGTATAAACTCGAGGCAGGTACGATTAAAACTCAGCAGCCCTCTCCCGGCCAATCCACCCAAACGAATTACGCCCTCTTCGCCGAATTACAGGAAATTTGGACTCATTTTCATCAGAATAATTAGTACGTTACGAATTTAAATTACAAAAAATGTTCACCGAACGATAAATAATTAAATTGTATGTTGATAGAAGAGGAAGAAGGAAGAGGGATGATGGGTTTTGACCGCAAAGGGTTGTGAGTTGAGACCCCAAGGTGAGCACCTTGCAACGTTGCCACCTCTTGGCAGGGAAGGGGTTTTGGAACCCGCGGTCCAGAGCTCTTTAAATAAAGGCAAGAGTATAGCTCGCACTACCGACTATGCGGGTTGGCACCCGAGTTTTTGACAATCCACAAAACTCACATGTCAGGTTCCGTGTACTAGGGCCATCCTCGCTGGCCATGACACACGGAACCCTTCCCGGGGATACAGATGAAGTTTGTCTCCCAGGGCAGTATAAACCACGACCCCCGCGAATCCTACCTCATTTGAGGGGCAGGTAAGTGACACTTTGACAAAGTCATTGTATCGGTAGCTTGGGGCTCCCCCCTCCCGCGGTACCAGTGTTGAGATAAGACTGTCTGCCAGTGAACTGGCACAGTCTCAGCCCCAGATGCCATGACTGGTCACAGGCCCGGATCAGAGAATTGGTACCTGATCCCACCGCTTTACTATCATCTGGAAAATTCCAGCTCGAGCATTACGAGAGCTTGATAGTGGGAGACAGTCCCCTGTTTGCCTGCTAGTATGGTCACTAGGACCTAAGCACTACCAGCTGTGTGCTCGCACGAGTGCTACCACTTTGATACGGGGGATCAATTGAAGGCGGCAAACAGTCTTCAACGATCATGTCTGGTGGTTCCCCTAGGTGTTGGATCTGCCCTAGCCTACTTCCCCTGACTACACCCATCCTCATGGAATTGTGTAGCCTGGTCAGGGCCCCAGTTGTTATCCTAAATTGATGTAAAATGTAAACTATTTACACTTAGTCTAACAAAATACTGCACTTACAAATTCTACTATATACACACCTTACTCAACTACTATGTACATTCGCACTAATCACGTCCCTAGATAGATAGATTGGAGGTCAGTGACATGGGTGTAAAATTGAGGTGCTCGTCAACTCGAACACCCAGGAATCTAGCTGAGGATGAGAAGAGGCTATCAATTACATCGCCAGTCAACGTAATTGTGGGAGTGGGTGCTCCAAGGTTCCAGTAGTAATGCATGGATGCTTACCGCACAGCCATAGATCATAGATGGCATATTTCCTACTCTACAAGTCCTCTGAAATCTCGCTGGAATGTAGTATAAAGAAAATGTTATATTGTGGTGTTGTAGTCCTGCGAGGTTATAGTTTCGCGGGATTGTAGTTATGCACCTTATTCTCCTCCTTATAATGTATAGCATAAAGTTATCGAATTTTGTGAATTTTGGATGATCTGATTGGGAGTGCAGTTCTTTTATTCCCCTGATAACGCAAAGGTAAAATTTGATTATGCCTCCAGGATACCCAAATTAAAGAGGGCTGTGAGCCATATACGCACAACGCAGTTCTAATATAGCCTCTTCCTATCTCGACGGGCGATCATATGCTGCTTGAACACAAATAAGTTTGGTGAATTTAGGTTCAGCCATTCATTCATGTCTTTGGATATAAAATCTTATGGAGATATTACTGTGATATTACACCAATACATAACGTGGTTTAAATAAAAGAAAAAATTCTGAATACAGCTTTGTCATTTCTCCTCCCCCATTATTTGCATATTAGTACAGGAAGATCTACTTAAGTAGGAAAGGGCGATGAATTTCCGTCTCAAGAATGAGGATACTGTGAGAACGGAGATGAAAGTTAATTAAACAGTTAATCACAGAGTTGGAAAGTCGCTCTTTCCAATGGTATATTTATTTTCAACTTTTTGTAATAATTTGAGGGGTCAAGTAGTATGTTTGTATGAGTTCGAAAACAAAACACCTTAAAATTGACAAAAACCCTAAAAACAAAGGACAGAAATCCGTGTTATAGAAAATTACTCGTAGAATCTCTGGGGTTTAGTTACTCTGCGTTTTATACTTGTTCTATAGACTTACGATATTCCACAAGTAGGGGATGCTGAGGAGAGCTAAGCCAGCGGGGGCGTTGGACGACCCCACGCCGAGGTTCCTCATCGCTGTGGGGAACTTCTCCGCGGTGAACACCGGCATCACGACGTTGGACGACGAAATGCAGAACCGCGCGAATGTCGCCAAAGCCAAAAACTTCCAACCACCTGAAATGATTCTTGAATTATTGAATCTTGTATTATATACTCCTGCTCAAAATTAGAGCACCACCATCTTCATTTATCCCCATTTCTTCATTTAGCACCATTTCTTCATTTATCCCCTTCTTTTTTCCCTTATCAAGTTGTTATCCATTTGCACACATTGTTTGAAAACACAGGAGAAAAAAAGTAACCAAAAAAGGCACAAATTCGAGAAAAAATAAGTTTTTAATAAATTAAAGAAATATGTACTTCTTGTGGTAAAATGATAAAAATTGAAAATGTGAAAAAAATGTTTGAATTATGCCAGTTTAGCTTTTCAATACTTAGTATCTCCGCTAGCTCGGATGAGGGCTTGGAGCCTTCGACCCATACCTCTAATCAACTTTTGGATACCCTCCTTTGGGATATATCCCCACTCCTCTTTCGCTGCTGTTTCCAGCTGCTGAAGATTGTCTGATTGTGGATCTCAGGCTCGAATTCTTCTTTTCACCATCTCCCAAGCATGGTCTATCGGATTCATGTCTGGGCTCCTTGGCGGCCAGTCCAGGATACAAAATTTATAAGGGAAGAAGGAAAGAGACAAACGAAAAAATGGATGGTGGTGCTCTAATTTTGAGCAGGAGTGTAGTTGAATTTTACTATACAGAGTAGTTACGACCTAGTGTGACAAACAATGTAGGTGAAAGTACAGATGAAGTTGAGTTGATTGCTACCAATTGCACCGTCCTAGGACAATCCGTGGCCGAGACATGATTTTTCAAAGTTTTTATTTATTGAAACAACCATGATTTTCCACAATGTGGAAAGCCAAATTTCTACTACTACTTTTTTCAAATATTTATCGACAAAATTTTCGAAATTAGCATTAAATTTGCTGTAAGACTCGTGTGCCGTTCTTGTTGAAAATTATCAAGTAAGAAGAACAAAGAAGCTCAGACAATTTTTAAAAACGTAGTAAGTCTAATTATGTAAGTAAGTCGATTTACTAAAACGTGAGTAAATCCTGTCAGTTGTCAAATTACCCAAAAACTGTGAAATTTAATCAGCTTTCCATAAGGTGCACCCAACTTTGCAGTTATTTTCAAATTTGATAAGAGTTGTTGCTTCTAGAATATGAGAAAACGGGACCTCCTTCATGTAAATACGGCTGATGGGTAGTATCTATTCCAGGGTACCTGTCGCAGTACTCTTGCGCTGCTGCTCACTGCCCTTCATCAGCCGTATTTACTTGAAGCCAGAGTTGAAAAAAAGATATTCTTTATTAAATTTAAAAAAACACAGTTTTTTATGTTTATTAGTCAACTGTTTGGGAATGGGGTCCTCAGAATCAAACTCCTCTTTTGCCGAGCTTTCGGAGAATTTATCGCCTTCCTCAGGGCCTACAAAAACGAAAACAATATTCTCTCTCAACATTTAAAACCTGATCTTCCTGTGAGTAGAAACAACAAAATTAAAATGTTAACAACAAATTTAAATATTAAAAATGTACTAATTCTTTCACTTACTCAAAGGATGTATTACTGTATGAGCGTCAATCAAAACATATTGTTTAGTATTGCATGCATTCCAGGGGCCGTCCCATTGGATAAGCATTAGGTCAATAATTGACCTAATTAAAGGTATTAATTATTAATACCTGTTGGTAAGCGAAAAAACTTTTTCACTCTATGAAAAAGAAAAGGTTTTCTTTTATTAGGTATTTTAGGCACCACAACACCCCCCCCCCTCTCCCTTATCCACCACAACATTTCTAGCTGCATGGGAGCCTCAAATTTGAAGAGCATTTTGAAATCCATGATCTAGACACCCAACATGCGAACTCGAGTTTCAAAGCTTGGGTACAATTAGTAAGCTATAAAGGAACCGAAATATTGAAAAATCGGATATTTTGTGAATATTATCCCCCCACTCGCCCCCTCCACGTGCTAATTTTAATACTCTGGTGGAATAGTGTGCAATTTGGAAGATTTCTGAGTCGAACAAAAGAAGAAACACTCAAATCGGTTGGAAATTGAGGCCTGGGCAGATTTTACAAGATTATGCCCGCAAACACACAGTTTTTGAGCATTAACCCCCCCTTTTCCCCCCTTAAAAGGCCAAATTCGAAATTCTAGTGACGTAGTGCACAGCTAGATAGTTTTCCGCGTCAAACAAAAAAAGAACTACGAAAATTTGCAAAATAATCGCCAAGTTGGGTGTACCATTGGGAAGCTGATTAAATCGATGTCTGAACTGCTATTGTACTTCTTGCATAAAAGTGTTGTAAGGTTTTAGGTGAAATTGGCCTCGTTGTAAGTAGAGGGTTACAAACATGGCTGGTACTTATTCGGAATCAGCGCGAAATTGTCTTCTAAAAATGCCAATAAATACCGATTTAATTACTCTACTGTTTAAATAAAATCTGGATGTGGTTCAATTAAAATTATTCGCCAATTCATCCATAATGCATGTTTGACTGTAAAAATTAGAATATATCATATTCTTGAGAAATATTTGGTAGGTACCTACTTATCAAAACACAAACGGTGGATACAGCTTTCGTACACGTACGCAACCACGAGAGACATTTTATGTCTTATGTTTAATAAATTGAGAGCATTCCAATGAGTGGTGAAAGATTTTTGTGGGGTGGAAAATGAGGAAGTTAGTTTTCCCTAGGAACGATTGGTTGTACGTGAAAATCATCAGAAATTTTCGCGTAACGCTCCCCGCGTAACGCTCCCCTCATAACGCTCCCCGCGTGACGATTTGTCATTTATGTGCCATAGTAAAGACATAAAATGTCAAAAACAATTTTGGTTTATTATTTTCTATAATGAACCTTCGAAATCGAGCAAGAAACAAAATTTTAATCCCCCCTCAAAATTTGATGTTTTACGTTTCAAGGTACGCAGAAGCGGAAAATCAAATAAAACATTTTCCGTCCGTCCGCAGTACGCCGTTTCGTAGTTGGTCTTTTCTTGTCACCCAATATTTTCATGTCATGCTAAGTACCTTGATTAGTTCAGAACTCCGTTAATGGGATCTCAGTCGGTCGCCGTTCGTTCCCCATTCCGGGTCAGTATTTCCCTAAACTACAGTGGGTCAAACTTTAAAAGTTGTACCTAAATTTGAAATGTTGAAGGATTTTAGAAATTCATTAGTGCATGGGTGTAGGGAATCATCAAAATCGAACAATAATTGCCAGAGAAAAATGGTAAAAACCTAACTGACGACCGACTGAGACCCCCTTAATGGAAATAATAGTATGAATACGCCTACCTTTATCGGATTGGACGCAGACCGTGAGGATGCAGGCGACTCCCGCCAAGACAGTAGCGATGCAGAGAGGTAACCTCCGACCCATCTTCAGCAGTATCAGAATACTGAGCCCAATCGCAGGTAATTCCACGGCAGCTGCAATTATAATAAAATAATAATTAATATCTTCTCATAAATTAATTAGAATTTACGAGTATGCAGGATGTAAGATTTGCCAAACTGCACGAGTCGATTCTACAACAACAAAAAATGATTCTTTCCAATTCTCTTTAACCTCTTGTTTTTCCTTTTTTTTAAATTTAAAGATTTTTTCGTGATTTTGACCGTATGTTACTGAATTGGCTATAACTCCCTTAATGTGCCGTGTGAACTCAACTTTGAGGATACTGTTGGAAAGAGCATTACATTTTCTATCGGTTAGATGCTTGACCTTTTCTTTGAGTGAAGGTTTGAGACAAGAAAAACCCATCTGAAAACATTTAATGAATCGGAAATTAAACTATGAGAAGGAAGATTTTTCAAGATGCAAGAATCGTGAAAACCGCACCAAAAACTCGGATATCCAACGGTCTTGTCATTTTCATTTTTAAAGTGGGGCTTATCACAGATATTTGTAATTGAACGCGGAAAAATGAGAATTTTTTAAACGAAATCAGCGTGCCGGCTAAGACGTTTTGAGGTGTTGGAATGTGCGCATCGCCTGCTCCCACCTCCCATCGTCGAACACCACAAATCACCTTAGCCGGGGCGATGATTCCATTGAAAAACGTCTTCCAAGTGGGTATGGCACATAGCTTCCTCGTATCCATAACCCGATTGTATAGATGATCCATTTGCATAGTAATTAATCTCAAAACTTCAATCTTTAAGTACCTCCCACTACCCTCATAGGGGACCATCTACACGCTAATCTGAACAATCCTGAGAAACTTCGTCGAAGTAGGATGGAAAATGTAGAAGTTATGGCTGTTACAAAGAATTCACGTTTGCGCATGCGCAGAGACTACTGTCAATTTTGAGGCATTGATTCCCATAGGGGACCATTTACAACCTAATCCGCATAATTCCTGCAAATTTCATCGAAATCGGATGGAAAATGTGGAAGTTACAAGGATTTTACGTTTGCGCATGCGCCGAGGCTACTGTCAATTTTAAGGCTTTGATTTTCATCGGTTACCATCTAAAACCTAATTCGCATAATCCCTGAAAATTTCATCAAAATCTGATGAAAAATGTGGAAATTATGGGTGTTACAAGGAATTCACGTGTGCGCATGCGCTGCGGCTACTATCAGCCAGGGGGTGATGATTTTCATAGGGACAATCTAATCCGCATAATCCCTGAAAATTTCATCGAAATCTGACAATAACTTCGTATAGTTATGCCGGTTACAAGGATTTCATGACAGACAGACAGACATGGAACCAAAATTGTTCAGAAAGGTCTGAAACGTAAAACGCTAGTGGAAATTTCCATTTTGGAGACATTTTTTTTGAAGAAAAGTGAAAATAAAGCTTCCGAGTCTACCAGGGTAGCGGAAGCTCCAAAATTCCAAAATACTTTATGGAACGGGAATGAACTACGCTTAGAGCGGTAAGATTATTATTTGAAGAGTGCACTGTGAGTGTTAAATTCTTTAGAAATGGGCCTTTCATATTATGGTTTTCTATTTTGTAATAAATCGGAAGGAATTGAGAATGAAAGTAGGTGCTTAAAGCTTTTCATTCAAGGTTTTACTGACCTGAAATCACCGAATCGTAGTAGAGGTTGTCTCCCCACTTGCTCACGTTCAAGACCAGACCGTAGTACACGAAGTAGACGGTGAACCAAATGCTGTACATCACCAGCGACACTTTCCTTATTTCTGGGGTGTTGAAGAGATCTTTCAAGCCGACTGAAGGAGCCTGGTTGTCTCCATCCATGATTGCCTAAAAACCACGATACCTTTAGAAGGGGTAGCTATATTTGACGTGATTCCATGTTAGGGGTGCCCCAATACGTAATTGAGACAAACATGGCTGCATCGCCACTGCTCCCGTAAGTCACTAAAGGGTTAAACGATTCGAGAGGTGTTTGGTTGACATGGGGATAGAGAGGTAAGATACATTGAAAGAAGGTAAGAACAAGGACGGAGTGTGAAAGGGGTAGATGGAAAAATTTTACCTGTTTCACTAGTTTATCGGCATTTGGAGGTAGATCCTTCTTATTGAACTCAGCTATTTCTCGCATCACCTGCAGAGCTCTGTCTCCATCTTTCATCGTAATGAGCCACCGAGGAGACTCCTTGAAAAGCCTGAAAAAAAAGAAAATTGCAGTCACAACAATGTGTATAGGTGGTGAGTGTACATAATTATTTTCGAGGTGCTCTTTCTCTCTACCGTACCTTCAGAGTAATAAAGATATGAAATAATATGGATGAGATAGTTTTAACACCAATCTACTTCCTCCATAATAAATTCCACAGTGAGCATACATCTGATATCTTTCTAGAATACTCGAGTGAATATGCATGTAGGTACTTGAGTTCGAGAAACATAGGGATATACTTGATGGGAATAATTACAGATACGACGAGAACCGGGAATACTCAGGGAATATTACTCTACTGGAAAACTCAAGGAAAACTCAGGGAATTTCATTTTTTTCCGAAAAGCCCTGGGCCCTAGCGCCAAACCTTTTAAAGGGAAGTTCCGGCAGTCTGAGAGGAAAAAGTTTTAGTACGGAAAAATACTCACACTTGAAAGTTTGACTTAGTAGGTAGTTAATTTAATTCCGTTGAACTAGCTATAATACATGGGATGTGTCCCCCTTGGCAAAGTATAGGCTGATTCCAAAACGCGGGTAATCGCCCAATATGAGGGTTTTATGCAAACCCACCCAAGTGGCTGTTTTTTGGTGAATTTCTTTGAATATACTTGTGGACTTTATTTCGTTGATTCCCACCCTATTTAATTGCTTCACGGTTCAAGTTATCATACAGGATGGCCAATCACAAAAAATTATTGGTATAACCTAAGTATTTATTTCAAATGTAGTTGTCCCAAACGTAGAAAATTCTGCTTCCTCACTACCGAAGGTAGGGAAGCTTTGTATTCGTGAAAGAAGTGAAAAAAAAAAAAATGTCCTCCAAAATCAAAATTTCCACTTGCTTTTTGCGTTTTAGAGCTTCCCGAACAATTTTGGTTCCGTGTCTGTCTGTCGGTCTGTCTGTCTGTCGGTCTGTCTGTGGTCAATCCTTGTCCCGGGCAAAACTATACTAACCTGTGGTCCGATTTTGATGAAATTTTCAGGGATTGTGCGAGTTAGGTCCTAGACGGTCCCCTATCAATTTCAGCATCTTCGGATCAATAGGAGCGAGTGCGCATGCGCAAACGTGAATTTCCTGGAACCTCGGTTTCTAATGAACCGATTTTGCTCAAATTTGGAGGTTAGTTAGGGACTAACTTCTAAGAGACACCCTATAAGTTTCAATCAAATTGGTCAAGCAATAGCCGCTGCGCATGCGCGAACTTTAAATTTATTGTTACAACCAAAACTCCGCAACTATTCAACCAATTTCGATGAAATTTTCAGGGATTGTGTGGTTTAGGTCCTAGACGGTGGACCGCTAAATAAAATTCTACGTTGAAAATACAAAATATTATAAACTATAATACCTTATAAAAATTATAAAAATATTATAAACATTAATACCTGCAACCCTATCCCGCATATTATCGCCAATATTTTGGTATTCAATAACTCTTTGAATCATAATTTTTTCGCCAACTGATTCTATACGTCCATGTTACAATGAGTGAGGAAGCTATACTGCCCACCCAACTTGGCAGACGTTTTTTCAACAATGATAGGTAAAAAATAGATTTCAATAAAAAAAATAAATAAATAAAAAACACTTTCTTTATATTTTTGTTATTAAAATTTATAATGCCACTGAAATTTCTTAATTTTTCTTCGAAAATGTGCTGGAAGTGTTCATGAGGCCTGCAGCTAATAAATTACTGTTAAACCGCACGGCGTAAATTTCTCAACCAGTCTGATTTTGGTCGACAGAGATCTCACTTAGATTTTAATTTACCTATATGAGTAACTATTATTGTTTCCTCTCATGTTCTATGATTTCCTAGTTCTACTCAACAAGCACAATCTGAATAAATAATTAGAAGAATATTTCGAAGACACAGCAAGCGCATTTATCGTGAAAACAAGCCTTAGAAGTGGGCGTTTCTCTCGAGCAAACCAACAAGTTTCGATGATTTTAACGTTAATACTCGACTTTTTCGAACAATCGAAGGTGAAGACAAGCCTTAGAAGTGGTCGTTTCTCTCGAGCAAACCAACAAGTTTCGATGATTTTAACGATGATTTACTCGACTTTTTCGAACAATCGAAGGTGAAGACAAGCCTTAGAAGTGGTCGTTTCTCTCGAGCAAACCAACAAGTTTCGATGATTTTAACGATGATTTACTCGACTTTTTCGAACAATCGAAGGTGAAGACAAGCCTTAGAAGTGGTCGTTTCTCTCGAGTAAACCATTTGAATAAAAACTAACGTTTTTAAAAACAAAACAATAAACCGTTTGAGGCTGTTTCTTCAATAGTTTCTGCGTTCTATTTGTTCTTCGTAGGAAAAGAAAAGTCAAAATCACGGGTACAAAATTAATTGATTTTTTCGACTGACTGTTCGTGACAAAACTAATTAAAATTATTGTAATTGTAAGGGAATATTCAGGAATGGGTAGTCCCTAGACAGCTCAATGAGATCGATGGATTGTAAATCAATGAGTTTCATGGATTTCATTAGTCTACGATTTCTCAGTTTCTATTAGTCAAATTTTGATGGTTTTTTGGTTTAGGTAACAAGATAATTTTTTACTTTGAAATTGATTGCATGTAGATTAGTAGGAGCCAAAGCCTTGGGAGAGAAGTAGAAAACGTTCGAGTTCCCTTTTCCGGACAAAGCAATAAGAACAAATGATCCGATTGTGATGAAAATACACTGACTCACTCGCCCGCAGGGTAGAGGATTAGGACGATTAGACGATTAGGAACCTCCTGAAAAAATATATTGAACGTACCGTTCGATTCACAATTAACTACTGGATGGAGTAGAAAAATGAATTAGTGGGTGAATTGGAGCATTCACCTCAGAATTCACTGTCAAAGTTGAACTATGCAAGAAGTGGAGCGCTTTTGCCCGTAGTCATCCTAACTGCCTCAGAAGTTTTCGAAATCTTGCTTGATGCTTGAGTGTTCAAGGTGCCAGCAGAACACCTGGAGGTAATGAAATGAACCTGGACGTGCTAAACCTAGGAATAAGTTCTACTAGTTCACAGCATAACTCAGAATGAATATTTTATTTGGACACACCCTGTTGTTTCTAATCTAATCCCTCAGAGCTCAGACGCTTCTGGAGAAAGTAGCTCTGGCTAATACGAGTATATCTTCCCCCATCAGCACTTCAGCCCTTCGCTGACTCTGATCCATACCATCTTCTGGCTTCTCCCAGGTCTCTTGTTCAATCTGTCAAGCTATCTTTACACCTCCTGATGTTCTTTGCCTCTTCTCTCCCCTTTATAATCTTCGAGTATCGGGTTACTTGGACTCCTAGGTCTGGCCTGGCAGTAGAGACACAAAGGCATTGCACGGTGAATGTTCAGTGTCACATGTCAACGTCAACAAATGTGGTCAACACAATGTCAAAACAATGTTCAATGTCACGATGTTGAATGTCACATATTTTTCTCCCTTTCTGATTGATAGAATGTTCCTGCTAAGGAACACTTCTTTCGGTGTTCTCTTTCCTACCATCTCTCTTACTCCATTTCAATACCACCCGTCCGTTTGTAAATCTAACCCTCTCAACGCTTCTGGAGAAGGTAACTATGCCATCCCCAAAATACTAACCCCAAAATTGCTGAATAAATCCTAAACACAACCACATTTTACATAATTAGAGTTTTTTAGTTTGTTTTCCTCTTCGCTCACTAGGTATAGTATTTAAGGCAAGCCGAAGATTTCATTACTATTTGCTTGTCACATTTATAACCGAACCTGATGTAGGTAGTTACAAATAAGTGCACAGAAACGTTTATTTTCCTGACATAAGAAGATTTTAGCGTTGATACCAGGTAAATGGAAAGAAAAATGAGATGCACTGAAATTAAGAACACTTGTTTTCTTTTCGGAATCCGGTCCACTCACGTGTTTCATACCTCCCACGCAATGATTTGAGTGAATGACCAGCTCTGGCAATTTCGCGCTCCCGTGATAAATATAATTGACCAGTTTTCGTAGGTAGTGGCGCTCAGCGATGTTACGATACTCCCGTTTTGTTCTCTGATTGCGAACACCATCGCCTAAATGACAGACTTCCTCTCAATCCGAGCTCAATTATTTTACGACAAAAAATAGACACCCGGATTTTTCAGGAAAAGAACCAGTGAATTGCAGACAAAGACGAGACTCGTGTCAATGGGTCTTTGTTGGTGGTTTGCTTTGAGATTCATGTCTTTCGCGATGTATTGCACTCCTCGAGGCAAAGGTACTAAATAAAATCGTAAGATTTTCATGAAAACGTGACGGAAATGTTGACCAATTTTAAATACTTCCTACATCACTATTATGTGTCCTATCAACACCAATCTTGGAGTACAGGCTTCCCCATCTATCTCAATTAAGATTAAACAACGAAAAGCCGAGATTTTTTTCATTCTTCTTCTTTTAGTGCTTTCTCTGAAGTCAGAGGTTAGCGACAATTTGTCGGAATTCATCTCTATTCAATGCTTTATTTTTCAAATCGTGATACTTGAGTCCTGGCCATTGTAAAATGTTGCTGTACCACGAGGTCTTCCGTCGCCCAATACTTCTCTTTCCCTCGATTTTCCTTTCAAACACCAGCTGCAGCAATGAGTATTTCTCACCACGGAGTAGGTGACCAACGTATGAAACCTTTCCCCTTCTAACAATTGTTCGAAGTTTTCGATCGGTATTCATTAATTGCAGGATTTTCGCATTTTCGTTGGTCATCCTACGAACCCATGAAATACGCTGCATTCGCCGGTAACACCACATTTCGAAAGCCTCAATTCGGTTCAAATGGGAAGCCTTCAATGTCCATGCTTCAACCCCGTACAAAAAAACCGACCATACATAACATTGAAGGAAGCGCAAATGAGCTGGTATACTGAGATGTTTGTCACAAAGCACGGCTTTATACTTCATGAATGAAGCTTTAGCCACAGCTATCCTCGTTTTGATCTCAGTGTCCACATCGGTGTTCTCGTGCAAACGACATCCAAGGTATTTAAATACTGGCACTCTTTTAATGGGTTCCATACCAACAGACAAGCAAGCTGTTTGCTGTTCGACGCGGCTCACTACCATGAATTTTGTCTTTTTTACGTTTATTCTGATGCCATACGCCTCTCCTACCATCTCCACTCTGTTAATTAGTTCCTGTAGTTCCTCTTGACTTCTCGCAATCAGAGCCGTATCATCTGCATACCGTATATTATTGATCAGGCGGCCATTTACCCTAATCCCGGCATCGCAGTTGGTCAACGCTTCCTGAAAGATGGCCTCCGAGTAAAGGTTAAACAGCTGAGGAGAGAGCAGACATCCCTGGCGAACGCCCTTAATTATGGGTATTTTTGTTGATGGATAACCCTCAACAAGAACTGACGCGTACTGCTCATTGTATAGGTTTCGAATGATGCGAACATCCTTCGAGTCCAGACCAAGGCGCTCCAGCAACTCCATAAGTGGGCCATGCCTAACGCTGTCAAATGCACGCTGGAAGTCGATGTAGCAAACAAAAAGATCCTGTTGCACATCCCGGCAACGCTGCATTAGCAGCTGCACACAGAAGAGCGCATCTCTGGTACCCAAGCCACCACGGAAACCGAATTGCTCGGCACTCAGAGTAGTCTCACATTTTATATTAATTCTATGGAAGATCACCCTCAAAAGTACTTTCAAAGCATGACTCATTAAACTTATGAGACGGTACTGTTCACATGACTGGGGGTTTGCTTTTTTGGGAAGTGTGATGAAAATAGAATGCAACTATTCCAGTGGCAGCTTCCCAGAATCGTAAATGGTATTGAAAAATTGATTTTTTCATTACTGATTCTCAATATCCGCAATGTTCACAAAAGTTTCCGTCTTCTCCAGACATCGTTGGCTATTTTCCGTAGGTACTTAAGGCCAAGGGGTTAAGTGTGCGAGTTAGAGGGAAGATTCCAGATGTTATGTACAATTATCTCAGCTGTTAGTTAAAATTTATTTGAGTATATTGCAGCCATACAAACATAGCTGGAATTCAAGATTCTGTAAAAAAAATTTAAAAAATAATCAAATGTTTACTGAAATTCTATGAATCAATCAAATTTTTGATAAAAATGTCTCCTGCACATATATATACTTATTCATTTAAGAAGTTGGAATCAAGGCCACGGGAAAATATTGAGTTGGTTTTGATTGAAGTAGGTATACATATTTCAAAAGAAATTAGAAGGCGGAGAGATGGAAGGAAGGTTATAATTATTAGTATAATTTCCAACTAGACTTGCTTTACCAAGCAAACAGAGGAAACCTATTTCCTACTTTAGGTTTGGATTAGACAATGACAATGGAGGTGATCATTAAAGGAAAAGCCTCAACGTCTTGATGATGCAGCAACGCGAAAGTGCACTCGACTAATAAACAATTACACGAGGAAAGCCGAATTCAAACTACCTCCCCTCAACCTACCTACCTCATAAATAGAATGGCCAAACAAACACAATGGAACCTCCAACATTGAGAGACTCCACCGTGGAGTCATTGCGGTTCACTGAGAACGAAAATGACTCCTCAGGTATCCTCAACCGCAGGCGAATTCCGAAGAAGACCCCAAAAAAATTAAAAATAAAAAACAAAAAACATTGGGAGTTCGAAAATCAGTTGTACTCACAAAAACCTCGTCATTGGGAAATCTCACGCGCGCTTTTCTTCCTACAAAGTGAGATTCTCGGACTGGTGGTTGGATCAATGGCCTCCGAAAGTCCGCCGGTGGCACAATTCAATGTACGAGTCATAATTTATGAATTTTCCTGGACACACCGTCCATCTCCAGCTCCAATGTCAAGGCTTTTCCATTCTAAATAGAGCAATTTAAGCTCAAATATTGAAAAATTCTACAAGAAACTGGGGACACCTCGTTTTTTCCAAAATTCGTGATAAGGGGTGTATCCACGTAAGTCATGATTTGAAGTATTTTTTGAATTCTGTGAAAGGTACTACTAAGACAAAAGTTGCAGCTGTAGAATTTATGTATAACCTCCTGAACTGTTGTGTCTTTGATATATGTAAATGCTGTGGTGGTTAGTCACTCTAAAGGATTTGATTGGTAGCGGCTCTTGTGTCCCAGATATTTACCTCTAAAGAAAGTTATTGACAAATGATAGAATTAATAGAGGGGAAGAGCCCCTGAAACGGACGATTCAACCGATCAAAAAGCTGCAAATTATTACACAAAGGTTTGTTATTTCTATATAGATCACTCGTCTACAAAGAACCTACTTCACAATCAAGTTTATTTGGAAGAAATAAACGCTTCACACGCGAGTCGAAGAAATGAAGAGTTGTGGGTGCCTTCATTAGGTAATTTGATTATTGGTTGCTAAAGACAAAACTGAAGACAACTCGAAGAAACGAACAACTGTCGTATTTTGTCAGCTAAAATTTGAACGGAGATTAGGCCTCTTTTGCGATTCACAGTCGTGTTTCTGATTTATCGTACGTCGAACCCTCAAATTCTTGTTGGGAGCGAAGGGTTTGTCCTACTGGGCTCCGCGTGGTCTCAAAAAATTCTAAAAATTCAATACTATTTAAAATTGGTGAAAAAATAGTACCTTAATATCAAAAGTTTTTGAGCTAATGCGTTTTCAAAATTTCAACCCTTAGAAGTGACTTACATCAACCAAAAGCTTCGCGGCACAACTAGACTCCAAATGGGGCCCATTTACCGAATTTCATCAAAATCAGTCCATGTGAACTAAGGATTGCCGCGTACGGCGAACGGACGGCAAAATTTTTATTCAATTTTCGGATTCTACGTATCTTTGATCCTACAAATTTTTAGGAGGGGGGGGGGGGTTAAATTTTGTTCATGGTCAATTCAAAAGGATTAGGTATTATTGAAAATAATAAACCAAAAGTCTTACCAAGAAAGAAGAGGGAACACCACGGCTGTGAGAGTGATGGTGATCTGCAATTCTCGCCAGCCTTTGATCCAGTAAGAGATGGCTGCGATCGTGATGTATCCCAGAGGAATCGTGAAGAGGTACGACACTCCTGATATCGTCACCCATTTGCCTCCAACCAACTCAATGCCTACAGGATTATAACAGGATAATATATAAGCCCACAATTCTAACTCAGATTAGTTAACGTAGTATTCACAAATAGACTAACTTTTTATTTTCATTATTTTATCACTCCTAATATCATCCACGAATTATGATAATTATGATGACATTGTCAAAGAGAAGCGTTATAATTTTTATTGTACACGTGTGCAATAGCAAGAAGAGTGCCATCAACGAGAATCAGGTAACTATTCCAATTCAAGGAAGACTTACACAGTACGAATCCGCAGAGAACGATGCTCACCGAGAAGAAACCCAAAAAGCATCTCGTCAAGACGTAGACCCAGTAGCAGGGCGAAAAAGCTACAGCCATTCCAATGACGATAGTCGCCATGATGGACATCATCAATGTCCTTTTGCGACCAAACCTGTGCACATTTCGAGTTAGATTATTATATAATTATATAAATATTCTATGGTGTATAATAATAATATAATAAGCAGGAGAGATAGTTATTTTATTATTTATTAAGGCGAATCGAACCTGTCAGATATGAATCCTGAAGCAAGACCGCCTACAGCGACTCCACCCAAAAATGCCATTTCAGCGAAGTTCACCAATGACTTTTGATCGCATACCAAATTCCACTGAAATTAAAGAATGAATTATTAGTTGCCTTTTCAGGCGTTCAGTCATATCAATACTTACCTTAGTATTCCAAGTTTGGTACTCGAAAACTTGCAATTCAGAAATAAAGGCGAACTAATTTAATGCACCTTTAGGGGGCGTCGGTGGTCTAGTGGACAGTGTACCTGACTGCGGTGATAGGATAAGAACCGTCTAGCGGGGATGCGAGTTCGAATCTGGTCGCCAGCAGGAAGTTTTCTGTCTATTAGACGATCGGCAATCTCTCGTTCCAACCCAGGGCGGTGATGTTTGGGAAGCCATGAGCGAAATCATCAAAACAAATTCTGATCTCCCC
Source organism: Apolygus lucorum (assembly GCA_009739505.2). Lineage (NCBI taxonomy): Eukaryota > Metazoa > Arthropoda > Insecta > Hemiptera > Miridae > Apolygus > Apolygus lucorum. Next base: position 1,645,689 of record CM019183.2, read on the forward strand.
TTAGGGAGACAGCTGATGACGTCCGCGACGCCAAGAATGGCAGTCGGACGAAAATTCAACCTGAAATGGTTGCTTACTTAACTAACTTAACTTAACTTTAATACACCTTTATGGTTTGTAGTGATAAATTTGGTAATTTATGTTGTTAAAGCATAATTTATTTTAGCGATTTTATGAGAAAACCAACTAAATAGCGGATTTTGGACTGCTTGCTTAAAGAACAATACACCTTCAAGCCCCAAATATCAATATTATCAAGAGAAACATACATTCATGGTTGCGGAGATCTCAAACTCATAATACCTAATCCCAATTTTTAATGAATAATACATGATTGAGTTGATGACAAACTGTTAAAATGTGGGTATTAAGGATCTATTTCGACATCTCTGCCAAAATCGCAATTTTTGGTCAATCATAAATTTAAAAATCATCGGTATTATACATCAGTATAATACCCTGCCCCCCATGGCTCCGAGTATATATAGACGGATCAGCTAAGGATGCTACCCGGAATGCTGGGGCAGGGGTTTACTCAACTGCCTTCCAAATAAGAGCGCCTATTGGAGTCATTGCCACAAATTTTGATGGTGAGGTCAAAGGTATTCAGCTGGCACTGGAAGAGTGCGTGAAGCTTGACAGGCCTCCCAATATTGTTATCCTGGTTGACTCACAGGCAGCGATTACTGCAGTAGCGGGAATTGGGCAGGCAGGTGACTCTGATGCTGTTCGGCAATGCAGAGTGCTAGCGATACTTTGCTGAATAAAGGCTTCCAGTGGATGCCCTCCCACTGTGGACTTCATAGAAACGAAATGGCCGTTCAGCTCTCAAAGGAGGGATCACTGATGACCCAGACAAGAGCCCCTCTAACCCATTATGCAGCAAGACGAGAGGTGCAACGACAGGTATTGGAAATAGTTGCTGTGAGGATCGTAGAGAACGCCCAGGGGAAGAAATGGGAGCTCCTGATAAGGAAACGTGGGCGAATCCCGTCGAATCTTCCTCGCAGAATCGGAGCGGCCTGCTTTCGCTCCCTCACAGGCCACGACTTTCTTCAGAAACATCTCCACCGGTTAGGCGTGGAAGGAGTCCCCTATATGTGAGCTCTGTGGGACAGGAGAAACGGATGGGGATCACTTGGAGCTTTGTGGGGGTCTGCGAGATGTAAGAGCATCCATTATTGATGAGGGTACTTATCATCGTACTGCTAATTTATATTGGGCTGCCAGATGTCGAATGACTGAAATTGCTGCATCGACTCGGCGTGTTAAGAAAAAATTAAAAAAAAAGAAATTATAATAATAATACATTAGTAGACGACTTTTGAGCTTTTGGTCGTTTCATGAAGCTACAACGAGGGAGTACCAAACCACTGTCCTGGAAGGCTACAGGGGCAGTAGGTGGAGGATTTGCCTCCTAGAGTTTACGTTGCTCCTTGAGATCTCTAGTGTCGTTGGATTACATAGTTTTTATAGCCACGAAATCTCAGGCTTACCCAATCAATAATTAATTATTTATGAGTAATATAGGTGAGGTGATACCGACAATGATTTGTAACCTAAAATTTAGGTTACAAATCATATTTAATTATATTTAATATATTACCTCTTTAGTCAGCAGTTGTTATTATGAAATTCCTGATAGATATAATCATTTAAAATTTTTCGGGATTAAATTGGTTTAACATATTTGTTCGATCAGCTTTTCCTTCTTGGTACGTAATTTCCCTAAATTAATTTCAATCCTTACAATCCTTACAACTTCGTACGGCTTTGCTCGTTACAAGAAAACAATGCTTAAGCTACCTTGGTAGCCACGGAGGCAAAATAAGTAGGTATAATTATCATTCAAAGAGGTCTCAAATTTGTTTTTGAAAAATTGCGAAATTGCCCCTAATGATAAGTTTACTCACCTCGGAAACTATGGTTCTTCCAAAATTAGTCTCATCGTACTCCCACTTGGTGCACTTGATTGAGCTGAAGACGTCTTCAGACTGTCGAATCAAGTCAGCTAAGCTGGCGTGCTCGTAGTCTAAATCTTTTATTCGACAATTGTCGGCCTCCTGGAACGTAAGGAACATTATTGTAGAACTCATAGGAACGAAATATGCAGATGATTAAGTCCAAAAAAGATATCTGTTAAGGTTACGTTAAAAAAAGTTGCAAATTATTCCACAAAGGTTTATTATTTTTCTGTATAGATCACTCGTCTGCGAAGATCACAGCTTTGCCATTGCCACTATTTTTTTAATCTACCAACCATAGGTACTTAATAGATACTATTTCACAATCTTCACAATCAATTTTTTTTGGAAGAAATAAACGCTTCACACTCGATTCGATGAAATAGGAAGTTGTGGTTCCTTCATAATATGAAGGAATTTATATTATAGAAATTTGAATATTATAGAAATTTGAATATTATAGAAATTTGAATACTGGTTGCTAAGGAAGCAATGCTGAATCCAACTCAAAGAAACTAGAAGCGATCGCATATTATTTGGTTAGCTAAAATTTCAACGGAGATTAGACCTCTGGTGATTCACACTCGCGATTCTGATTTATAGGTAGCAATCATCTTTAAGCTATTTCAAATCGGTGAAAAAACAATACCTACCTTTATTTCGAGAGTTTTCGAGCTAGGGCACTCTTGAAAATTTCAACCCTTAATTTTCACCCCTTAGAAGTGACTGACATCAACCGAAAGCTTTGCGGCACAACTAGACCCCAAATGGAGCCCATATACCAAATTTCAATTAAATCGGTCCATGGTTGCTAAGAAAAGTGGCGCGTACGGCCGACGAACGGATTTTTTTTTCAACTCAATTTTTGAATTTTACATAGGTACTTTGAAATGTAAAACATACTATGCTGAGGGGCGGGGGTCTAATTTTGGTTTATTATTTTCAATAAAAAACCTTTGGAATCGACCAAGAAAAAAAAAATTTTAACACCCCCTCGTTTCAAGGTACGTAGAATCCAAAAATCGAATAAAAATTTGGCCGTCCGTCCGCCGTCCGCCGTACGCGGCACTTTTGCCACTTAGCATTGACCGATTTTGATGAAATTTGGTATGTAGGCTCCATTTGGGGTCTAGTTGTGCCCCGAAGATTTTGGTTGATGTAGGTCTCTTTTAAGGGTTCCAAAATCAATTTTGAAATTTTGAAAACGCCCTAACTCAAAAAATTTTGATATAAAGGTTTGTTTTTCCTTCAATTTAAGATTCTATAGAATTATTAGAATATTTTGAGACCACCCGGAGCTCTGTAGGTCAAACCGTTGGCTCACTACGAGAATTTAAAGTTTGAACGTACGATAAATCAGAAACACGAGTGTGAATCGCAAAAGAGGCCTAGGGCCGTATTCACAAAATGCACTTATTGGGGCTTTTCACTAAGTGAAGCCTGAAATCTCCACTTAGAGCCGTACTTCAGAGAAAACGCTATTCACAAACCGAACTTTAGAAGAAGCGTCACTTCAGCTCCACTTTACCGAAGCTGAACTTTCGTCAAGTTACACTTTCTGGGTAAGTTTGGATTGTAAGTTTCCGATTGAATAGTTCGAGTTGAATAATTTCTTCGATGGTTAGTTTTGTTTCTTTTAGACACTCTTTCAGTTCACTACTAACATTCAAATCAATAAAAACGCCAAAATAGATGTTTTGTAAAGGAATGAAGCAGAGATGGACAATCGTTTGTTGATCACCAACCGCTTATCAATATTATCACTGAATATTCCCATTGGCCAATAGGAGCGAGTCGCCCTAAGGTTTACCCTCTCGGAAGTTCAACTTCCTTATCAGTTCTACTTAAAGCTGACCTAAGAGCAGCTACACTAAAAACGATTGTGAATAGCGATTTCTCCTCAAGTTTCACTTTGGCCTAAAGTAAAACTTTCGGAAGTGCGACTTCAAGTTTCACTTTGGCGATTTTTGTGAATACGGGCCCTAATCTCCGTTCAAATTTTAGCTGACCGAAACGCGATCGATGTTTTTCTTCATGTTGGATGGTTGGTGGCTTTGCAGACGGGTGATTTATATAGAAAAATAAAAAAATAATCAACTGTGTTCACATTTGTGTTGTACTCACCTTTCCGTCAAAAACTTGGGTCAAATTGATCCACTCCTGGGATGAGACGTTGGCGAACCGCGGTGGGCGGGCGCACCAGAAAGGCATTTGGCCGGCCAGGAAGGTGGGCGCGAAGATGTGGAAGGTGCAGGGGAAGTTGACCATCGACAGGATGAAGGTGATGAGGAGCTGCCACCGCCCGAAGTCGCCGATGCACTTGGTCACAACGTCCGTCTCAGGATCGCCGCCTCCCGCCTCGCGGTGCCCGCCGTCCGACCGCCTCTTCTCGGGGTTGTCCACCACCCCCGTTGCAGTCATGTTTGGGTCGGAATCTGAAAATCACACCGTTGAGTCATTCACGTGTTCGTGTATTCAACATAAAGTGATATGGGAGATTATTATTATTATCATAGACATTTTATAAACGGATTACCTACCTACCATCAAAGTATGTAATCCTTATATCGATAGTAAAAGTGTTAAACCTCGTAAGTCGAGTTAGGTTTCAATTAAAACCATAAATATATATAAATATAACATATAAAATAACATATAAATTTTAAAAAGTCATAAATACCGAAATAAATACCAAATTTGTGCACAGAAGTCTTGCAAATAGGATTCACGTTGCACCAGCTTGCTTTCAATATAAATCTCCATCTATAATGAGATACAGAAAGGGGCAGCTCCTGAAACTAGTTTTTTTTCGTCCCCTGAAAAGTTTCTATTTTCGGACTTACAAGGATTTACACTTTTACTATCGAATCGACATTTATATCATTACTTGGAAAAATCCCATTCGTGCAGCATGAATGACTTCAGCTTGGAAAAATACTCGGCGCTTCGCGTCTCGCTAGGGGGGCAAGCCCCCCTGCACTCCAGATGCTATCTACGCGTAAATGATAAAAACATGGAACATGTTTTAGCCAAATTTAGTGCCGAACCTTAGTCGTAGGTAGGTGTAATACAAAAGTTATATTATCCCTAGCAACATATATCTTAAACACTCCCGCGTCACTATCTCAGCGTAACGTTTGTCGGGTAGTTACTCTATGGCTAAAAACGGACCGACCTCAAAACTGATGATGGCATCCCACTAAAAAGGAAAAAATAATAACGACAACTTATTCAGTTAGGTTGGTAGGTAGGTACGCAGTGAAGTCGCCGCCGTGCCCATCTGCAGAAACAAACATACACAAGTAGATTCCACTTCCATCTGGTTAGTATTACAACATGGGTCAATAGTGCAATACAAAACATGAATGAGAGTGGGTACCTATCATTGAGGTAATGCATGTGTTCCAAAATGATTAGGTAGTACGTCACTGCTGTCGTATGAAGGAGGATGAGAGAGTGACAATAAGTGTGAATCCACAGCATTAGTGTTACAACATGCGTCGATAGTGCAATACAAAACAGGATTAAGGGTAGGTAAGTAAGTAAACAACCTTCTCATGTTCAATTTTTATCCTACTGCCATTTTTGGTGACGCAGACGTCTTCAGCTGTTATCAAAGGAAATATTCTTACTGAGATTCACACTTATTGTCACTCTCTCATCCTCCTTCATACGACAGCAGTGACGTACTACCTAATCGTTTTGGAACACATGCATTACCTCAATGATAGGTACCCACTCTCATTCATGTTTTGTATTGCACTATCGACCCATGTTGTAATACTAACCAGATGGAAGTGGAATCTACTTGTGTATGTTTGTTTCTGCAGATGGGCACGGCGGCGACTTCACTGCGTACCTACCTACCAACCTAACTGAATAAGTTGTCGTTATTATTTTTTCCTATATTTTTTTAAATCATTCGTTTTAATTGTTAACTCATTAATTTTTTCGACTTTTATTATATAATTTTTTTTTTTTAATTTTACATAATTTACGTTCTACCAAGTACGTTTGTTTAAAGTCGGTATTCTTTGAGTTACCGACCGTTAACCTTTTTTCGACATTTTTCGCTATTTTATTTTTTAAATCTTTTACTTGTATTTTTTAATCACTAATGGTTTTTTTAATGTGGAATTAATTATTACTTTTTGAGGTTTTTTTATGAAGGTAGTAGGTAACATTATTGTTTAATTTTTACATTTTATTTTAGTACCTATACCTACAGTATTATTGTTTAAAGTAGTTATTAGTGAGTCCAAAAAATTGTTAAACATATTGTTTAGTAATGCATGCATTCCAGGGGACGTCCCATTGGATAAGCATTAAGTCAATTAGAACCTGTTGGTGAGCGAAAAACACGCATTATTATTTCCCTTCCTCCTGCACCAAACTGTTTCACTCAACGTAAGTAAAATGGGGGCGATGATGTCCGTAGAGGAGTATCTACACTCAAATCCGCGCAATCCCAGAAAATACCATCGAAATCAGATGGAAAATGTAGAAAGTATAGCTCTTACAGGGAATTCACGTTTGCGCATGCGCAGTGGCTATTATCAGTTCCTTGGCAATGCTTTTCATCGGGGACCATCTATATGCCAATTTGCATGATCTCTGAGAATTTTATTGAAATCGGATGGAAAATGTGGAAATGATGGCTGCTACAAGGAAATTATCGTTTGCACATGCGCAGCGGCTATCAGTCCGGGGGCGATGATTTTCATAGGGGACCATCTACACGCCAACTCGTACAATCTCTGAAAATTTCATCGGAATCGGACTTGAACTTCATATTTTAGCCCGCTGCAACATGTTTTGGATGATGAGAAGGCTATGTGCTAGACCCACTTGGTAGTCTACCGAAATTTGATGGTTATCGGAAACCCCCTCATAAAGCATCTCATTTTTTGTGAAGCTTAGAATCGGACCTTAAATTTGAATGTACCTACACAAACATGTACAAAAATGTACAATGAGTCGGGAAACTCGTCTTTCAATGAAATGTTAAAGTTATTTTCAAAATTGAGTTCAATATCATTTTTTGAAATTAAAATTTTGCTTCATAATCAAGTTTATCTTGAAGAAATGAGCGTCTCACTCTTAATGGGGAGGATGGTCCCCAATGAATGAGAGGGTGGTCCCCCTTGAATTTGTTGAGGGGCGGCAGGCGTCCGAGAATATGCCGGAGGAGCGGGTGGGTGGCTTCGACGAGTCGGGCGGGGAGAGAGGATGCGGAACAATCTTCCGAAAAAACACGTTTTTTGAACTATTTTCACAAAATTTCGATACTTTTAACAAAGCAAAATGAAATCTGATTAAAACGGGACCACTATGGATACTTGTAGAACACTTTTCGAAAAGAATCAGGCAGATTGGTGGCCGAATAAGAAACTGCTAGTGGTACAAACATACAGAAAAAAAAAAAAAAAAAAAAAATCGTCGTCCCATGACACACTGAACTGTATACCTCCTTCCTTCGGCGCGGCTTCGCCGCGCATGAAGTCGGTCAAAAATAATACTCTACTTGATAATCTTAATACTCTACTTGACTGCACGGGCTCGTTGAGCACACGTAAACATTCATGCTTTACTCCTCTCCCGGCCTAATAGCACACTCGAATAATATTGAATTTTCACGACAAACATCTTATTTATGCGACCTTGGTACCTACCAAAATTCCATTTTTACCTATTTTTGAACAATTTTTAGATTCCGTTGTTATTCGACGATCAGAAATTAAGTGCTGATCCCGAATTTTAGCATGATTAAAACGTTAATTTCACTATAAACGTAAAACTCTGTAAATTATTACACAAAGGTTTATTATTTTTCTATATAGATCACTCGCCTGCAAAGAACTCGGCTTTGCCATTGTTACCACCTACCTACCATAAATACTACCTAACTACCACGTACCTACAGCGATCGTATTTTGGTCAGATAAAATTAGAACGGGGATTGGGCCTCTTTTGCGATTGGCACTCGTGTTTCTGATTCAACGTAAGTCGTACACTTATTAATTCATATTTTAATAATATTTATTAATAAATTAATACATGCTATACGACTTAAACGGAGGTACTTATCGATTGCTATGTTACGTGTCGATCAGCCAATCTATGTTATCTGAGCATCTACGACGGGGAAGTATCAATAGCCAGGCGACAGTTAGGTCATTACCAATATATTGTGAGCAGAGCCTTTTCTGCGACTCGAAATCGGTGACACCCAACACCTTTTGTCATTAGAGGCAAAGGAAACGATTAGTGAAGATTAATTATTTTCAGATGATGCACTTCCTCTTGCGAGTCCTGGACGCGTGAAAGTTCTATTGTACACTAAAAATAGACATAAACCCACTTTCCCTGATAAACGTACGTGTAAGTTTCCCGAAAGTTTTCTCTAATTCTTTGGGCAAATGAGAGATATGTTCATCTTACTCTCCAGGGCTTTAAGCTATCAGTAGTGTCAAACAAATTGAGGTTATTGTGATAACTCATATTCTTCTGCAAATCATTGCCCAAAGGTTAATTATTTTCTGTATAGATCAACCTTAGGTATAGATCACTGGTTCTCCATCAATAGCACCTACCACCATCTGTATTCTCCCTTGACCTTCCCTCTCAAATTTCAGCTTCCAAAATTCAGCTGATCAGTGCTCTTCCTGGCGTCTCCTGCATTCGAGAAGATCTTCTTCACTCTTCAGATCACCCAACCACCAACCAAATGGAAATGAAAGGTTGAAATTTTAAAAAATGCCCTAGTACGTAGTAGGCACCTATGGTAGGTAGGGAGGGATCTATTCAGGAGGGTGATCTATACAGAAAATAATAAACCTTTGGGCAATGATTTGCAGCGTTTTAATTTTTTTACCTACCAACTTTTTTTTACCTACCAACCATAGGTAGGTACTACCTACCTCACCATACTGCCTTCACACCTTCACAATCAAGTTTATTAGAAAGAACTAAACGCTTCACACTCGATTCGAAAAATTGACAGCTTCATACGGAAATTTGATTACTGGTTGCTCAGAAAGCAAAACTGAATACAAATCGAAGAAATGAACAGCGATCGCATTTTCGTCAGATAAAATTTGAACGGAGATTAGACGTCTTTTGTGATTCACACTCGTGTTTCTGTTTTATCGAAGGAAAACCCTTAAGTACTCGTAGGGAGCGAACGGCTTGTCCTGCAGAGCTCCGGTTGGTCTCAACAATTTAAAAAAATTCAATACTATTCAAAATTCGTAAAAAAACAATTCGTTTATTTCGAGAGTTTTCGAGCTAGGACACTTGAAATCTTTAACCCTCAATTTTCACCCCTTAGAAGTGACTGACGTCAACCAAAAGCACAACTAGACCCCAAATCGAGCCCATATTCCAAATTTGAACCAAACCGGTCCAGTGTTGCTAAGAAAAGTGCCGCGTACGGATACGGCGGACGGTAGGAACATTTTTTATTGGATTTTCGGAATCTACGTACCTTGAAACGTAAAACATCAAATTTTGAGGGGGGGTTAAAATTTGTATTTTCTTGCTCGATTCCTAAGGCTTATTATTGAAAATAATAAACCAAAAAGAAGTAATTGATTCCAATAAGTTTCCAACGTACTTACAGTCTTTTAATTATAATAAACATAAACATAAACTGAATAATAATTAACATAATAAATAATAAATAGTAATAATAAACGTAAAAAATTAAAAAAGTAATAGTAAAAATCAAAAAATTAAAAGTTTAAAAGTAAAAATAATAAATAGTTATAAATGATAAACATAAACAAGAATTGAAATAAACTAAAACGTAAAGAGGCTTGTGGGTACGAAGCTTCCTTGTAATCAATTGAATGTATGGTATTTCCTAATGCATGCACAAATGTCGCAATATTTTCAAAAATGTCTCGGGTTTTTTTTTACGGTTGAATTTTCAATTTAGGTATATAAGAATAGGTACCTATACTTATAAGGTATCTATGAAAAATAATAAAACATGATAAATAAATATGCGTGGAGAAATATTTCAAAATGTATCACTCAAAAAATTTGCAAATCACTACAAATGCTTAATTTTTTCTCGAAATTTTGCCGAAATTAAAAGCTTGGGACTGTCCGGACAGGCCAAATCTTGACACATGGCATTTACGGGAGTCAACCCGGAAGGTAAGCAGGTACCTACTATTGAACGATGTATTTCATATTACTGTTGGGTTCCAGCTCGTTTTTTCCGTTATTAGCCGTTACCTAACCTAATTTATTTCTATTACACGAGCTCAAATGACAGTCTACCCAGGGGGGACCAAACGACCTTGGTCATGACCACAAACGTTCTCAGACGAAGTAGAACCCTGCGTTGGTAGCGGCGGCATTGACCCGCCCAGCAAAATACAGTCGTGTTTACTTAAGACGGATACAATAGCTGAATGATTTTAGTATCCGAATGGTACCTACTTGCATAATATCCCAGAACACGAGGTAATTTTTTTCGTGGTACTTAAAAAAGTACTACATACTTCTTTCAGATTTTGCTAAGTGAAAATTTACTGGAGGGTATAAGTCCAATTGACCTTTCTATAATAACACCTGTTTCATGACTACTATTAATTAGCAATTTTATGTATGTCAGTAATTTATTCTTGACTATGTATATTACAGTTATTTAATTTCATCTTTAACGCATTTAGACCAACATAACGCAGTGTTTATGTTATGTTTTCCTTCTTGTAATCGCCATACAATGTATGAGTTGAGGTTCGCTCCCAGCAATGTGATGTTCTTCAGGCAAGATTTCTCGCCTGCTCCACTGAAGGATAAATTCCACTATAGCTATGCAGATTACTCACAATCCCAACCTCCAAGAGAGGGAGAACAACTATTTATTCCAAAACAGCTGGCGAGCTGCCCAGCCCCAACTTGTGCTCGACACGACTTACCATCTGATACAATAGGCTTTCAATTCCATTGAAAGTGTACCTTCATAAGAACATACCTAGATGTGTCATACGGTCATACATATTGTACAATGGGAACTTACACTCGGAAAATTTCCTCATACGGTCATACTGCACAGTACCATTATCAGAAAATTCATATAATGGGTATACTACTCCCTGGACCTAACGTGATATTTTCTCATTGGTATTATGGTTGGGAATAATCCCCAGCCATAAGAAATTTAAATCAACTTATTGTGTCAGTGATTAGCTACTAAAGGCAGGACCTAGTAAGAAATGCTGGATACCAGTCGTGAAGCGCTATTTACTGACCTTCAACGCGCCTTCAACTACTCTTACAAGAAAAAAAGCTCAGCTCACTAGATACCTAGCTAGTGAGTTACTAAGATTTCCCTATTTTAGCTCAAACGAAGTTATCCTTGAAGTTTTAACCCAGTTCTTTGTATAAATTTGTGGATAAATAACTATTGTTGTTTTGAACTTGGTTTTGGTGCAAGAGTTATTTTTTTAAGGTGCAAGGTTCTTCCTTACTACTTATTTTTCAACTATAAATTGTTACGTCTATGACAATCGCACGTACTGAGCGACCTTCGGGGGAATGCTTCAGCGAACAAAGGAATCGATCTGGGCATTGTTTTCCATGTAAAACTATACCCCTACGGGATCTTTTATGAGATCAACATTGAGTATTGAAGAAACCAGGAAGGTGCTTTTGTAGCTGATCATTCTGGTGAATGGAGGACTTAGCTGCCCCAGTTATCAACTTGTATAGATTGAAACGGAGGTGTTTTGTTAGGCGTAGAAGAAATTACAAAATTGTTCGACATGAGCCTTCAGGGTTGTTTGCTTTCAAGCGTCAACCAATAACCGATCGTTCAGTCACGGGTTGCCTTCGGGAATTGCCAAGTCAGCTTCACTGGATTGGCGAGATGTTACTTGGCATTGAATCATTTGCAAGTGGGTGGGATGTTTGGAATAGAATAAAATTATCAGGCATGATAGATAGGTCATGGCCGTCAATAGAATGATAGGTACGTAGACCTTGATAGTATCAAAGTATCTTTGTCTTACAGGTTCCCTACTTGAGTTTAAGTTGTACGTTAGTTCGAATTGACAAGGAAGGCCAAGGAGTTGGAATCAGCGTTTTATCCAGTAATCTACATTGAAAAAAGACAACTCATAAAATTGTTAGGTTTCTTTGGAATTGTGTGCTGAAAAATAGCCCTGAAATGTTCCTCATTTCTGGGCTCTAAAAGGCCCATTCTATCGTACACCCAAATACGTGTCGTATCTTTCTCCCTGACTAGCGAAAGCAGGGAATGCTTACAGACGAAAAACGCTGAAAATTATTACACAATGGTTTATTATTTTTCTATATAGATCACTCGTCTACAAAATCACCAACCATCCAATATGAAGGAAAAAAAAAAAAAAAAATCAAAAAAATCAAAATCACCAAATATTGATTACATTTCGATCAGCTCTAATTTGAACGGAGATTGGGCCTCTTTTGCGATTCACACTCGTGTTTTGATTTATATATATATATCAAAATAAACACTTAAATTTTCGTAGGAAGCGAACGGTTTGTCCTACAGAGCTCCGCGTGGTCTCAAAAAATTCTAAAAATTCTATGGAATCTTAAATTGAAGGGAAAACAATACCTTTATATCGAAATTTTTTGAGTTAGGGCGTTTTCAAAATTTCAAAATTGATTTTGGAACCCTTAGAAGTGACCTACCTCAACCAAAAGCTTCGGGGCACAACTAGACCCCAAATGGAGCCTACATACCAAATTTCATCAAAATCGGTCAATGCTAGGTGGCAAAAGTGCCGCGTACGGCGGACGGACGGCCAAATTATTATTCGATTTTTGGATTCTACGTACCTTGAAACGTAAACCATCAAATTTTGAGGGGGTGTTAAAATTTTGTTTTTCTTGGTCGATTCCAAAGGTTCATTATTGAAAATAATAAACCAAAATTAATGTAGTTCTTACAAAGCTAAAAGTGCAGTTGCATTATGTGATCTAGAGCGTTTTGAACAATTTTGGTCTCGAGACTGTAAAAAAAACGCTGCAAATTATTACACAATGGTTTATTATTTTTCTATATAGATCACTCGTCTACAAAATCACCAACCATCCAATGTGAAGGAAAAAAAAATAAAAATAAAAATAAAAAATCAAAAAAAAATCAAAATCACCAACCATTGATCGCATTTCGGTAAGCTCTAATTTGAACGGAGATTAGGCCTCTTTTGCGATTCACACTCGTGTTTTGATTTATATATATATATTTCAATATAAACCCTTAAATTTTCGTAGGGAGCGAACGGTTTGTCCTACAGAACTCCGCTTGGTCTCAAAAAATTCTAAAAAATTCTATAGAACCTTAAATTGAAGGAAAAACAATACCTTTATATCAAAATTGTTTGAGTTAGGGCGTTTTCAAAATTTCAAAATTGATTTTGGAACCCTTAGAAGTGACCTACATCAACCAAAAGCTTCGGGGCACAACTAGACCCCAAATGGAGCCTACATACCAAATTTCATCAAAATCGGTCAATGCTAAGTGGCAAAAGTGCCGCGTACGGCGTACGGCGGACGGCGGACGGACGGCCAAATTTTTATTCGATTTTTGGATTCTACGTACCTTGAAACGTAAACCATCAAATTTTGAGGGGGTGTTAAAATTTTTTTTTCTTGGTCGATTCCAAAGGTTCATTATTGAAAATAATAAACCAAAAGCAGCAGTATCACAAGGTTTCCAAATTAACAGCACAATTATCCGATTTCGTTGGGGTTAGAAGTTAGTTCTATAATAATTGCTGATGAATTTCATAGAGATTCAATCAGTGGGTTTTTCTGAAATATTGACTCAAACAGAGAAGGATCTTCAAGAGTGTTGATATGATGTCATTGGGTGTCAAGAGTGTGGATATGATGTGATGTTGAATTGAAGATAAGAATTTCGCAGCATGTACGTAATTCGGCTTTTACCATGCCTTAATAATAACGCGATTCGCTAATTCGGTATAATTGAAAATAATCGTCCCAAGATCGTTACTGTGCCTCCGGAGCTAACAATTAGGTTTTACCCGCTTTGTGCGCTGCATATTAGGTGCTTCTCAGACTGCTCAGGTACAAAAACTTGCAAAGAAATATACGGGATTCGACCTGAACTGGTTGACTCTCCCAACAAGATCTTTGACTGAAGGTCACTCAGTGTGTGAAAAGTAGACGTTTTACTCTCTGTAGTAGTAAGTAGTAGACTACGTCTATAAATTCCATCATTTGAGTAATTAGAGAATTGTAGAATCTATATGGAACAGATGAACAGTCATACTCAACGATAAATTACAAACGCTGCAAATTATTACACAATGGTTTACTTTTTTTATTTTTCTATATAGATCACTCGTCTGCAAAGCCACCAACCATCCAACATGAAGAAAAACATCGATCGCATTTGGGTCAGCTTTAATTTGAACGGAGATTAGGCCTCTTTTGCGATTCACACTCGTGTTTCTGATTTATAGTACGTCCAAACTTTAAATTCTCGTAGTGAGGGAACGGTTTGTCCTACAGAGCTCCCGGTGGTCTCAAACAATTCTAAAAAATTCTATAGAATCTTAAATTGAAGGAAAAACAATACCTTTATATCAAAATTTTTTGAGTTAGGGCGTTTTCAAAATTTCAAAATTGATTTTGGAACCCTTAGAAGTGACCTACCTCAACCAAAATCTTCGGGGCACAACTAGACCCCAGAAGGAGCCTACATACCAAATTTCATCAAAATCGGTCAATGCTAAGTGGCAAAAGTGCCGCGTACGGCGTACGGCGGACGGACGGCCAAATTTTTATTCGTTTTTTGGATTCTACGTACCTTGAAACGTAAACCATCAAATTTTGAGGGAGTGTTAAACTTTTTTTTTCTTGGTCGATTCCAAAGGTTCATTATTGAAAATAATAAACCAAAAACTCACGAAGACTATAAGAGATCATGAGCCGAGAACTCACGTTTGGCAGGCTTTACATAGGAAAGGAATTCGTAGGAATAGATTTGACTTGCTAAAACACGTAGGAAAGAAGTATCTGCGCCCGCATTTGTATAGACTAGCATACAAATGAGTAGCAATGAAAGGAATACAAAGTAAGAATTCATTCACTGTCTAGTGGCTTCTGTTACTTCACGAGACGAATGGCTTTGAAAAGGAAGGTGTTTCTAGGAGGTACGTCTAACTAATTGGGAGTTACGGGAAGGTATACCAAGTACCAACTGTGACTGAAGAGATAGTAGTTTGTAGTCCCCGACACATAAAGGCGAGAATGTGTTTATTGTCTGCTCTCACCGAGCTCCAATTTTACTACCATCTCGTGCTTCCTGCTCAATGTACCAGTTCACCTCGCAAACTGTAAACTCCATCACGCAAGCTCAGTTGAATCTTGAGTAATGCAATAGCAACACTGGGCGTTGGATTGAAAATCTACGTAATAACGAGGCAAATAGGTAGGTACTAAATATGAATAGGTATGCGATACCTCCTCACTCACAACCTCCATAATAGCAATCTATCTACGTTTCCGCATGTGTGTTGGGCGAGTTCTTCGTCTGACAAGAATAGATTTGAATCGGTCGTATGATATAATTTACATACAAGGTCGTCAAGAGCGCTGAAAGCGTAAGTAAGTTTCAGAGATATTCCTTCTTCTGTTAATACATAAATACATGACATAAATTTATGTATAAACCTCATTGTGGTGTGGAACCTTAACTAGTCTTCAGGTATGTTTGCTTTATTCAAGTGACGTTTTCGTCCAGGATCAAAACCGTATTTATGCTTGTTTATCTTCAATTGAGAAACAATTCCAACATTTTGGAAGTAGACTCGACCTATTAAAAATTTGCTATTTACTACGTCAGCTGATTGGGAATGAGGTCAAATGGAATTCAACTCCTTCTTTGCCGAGCTTTCGATAAAATTATTACCTTCATCATGGCTCGATGGACGATTTACTCAGGGAGCATACCAATAATAGATAAATATAAAGGTGTATAACAGCTTGGAGAGAATCCAAGCTGTGATACAACTTTATACTTGTCAAATTGTTTCCCGAAAGCTGGTGTTTAATTAATTAATTTCTTCATTTAATACCACAAAATTTGGTCTTCAATGTTATGGTGGTGTCTCCACCATCACATTTTGTGTTGACTCTTGGTATGCTCACTGAGTAGAACGTCCTTCGAGCCCTGAAGAAGGTAATTCCAGTTGATCCCATGCCCAATCAGTTGACGTAATGTATTTTTTTGGGTTGATCTACATATTTGCTATTTAGTTTTACTTTTTTGATTTCAGTTTAACATTTTGTATGATGGATGATTTTTATTGAACACTATCTCTTTGCCCGCATTATTACTGGACCAAAATTATTGAAGACCAAATTTTATGGTACTAAATGAAGAAATTAATTAATTAAATACCAGCTTTCGGGAAAAATTAGAAAAATATAATTGGAGATAATCCAAGCTGTGATACACCTTTATATTTGCCTTTGTTTCCCGAAAGCTGGTATTTAATTAATTCATTCCTTAATTTAATACCATAAAATTTGGTCTTCAATTTTATGGTGGCGTCTCCACCATCTCATTTTGTGTTGACTCTTGGTATGCTCACTGAGTAGAACGTCCTTCGAGCCCTAAAGAAGGTAATAAATATACCGAAAGAAAGAGTTTAATTGTAGTTGACCCCATTCCCAATCAGTTGACGTAATGTGTTTTGTTGGGTCGATCTACATATTTGCTATTTAGTTTTACTTTTTTTGATTTCAGTTCAACATTTTGTACGCTGGATGTTTTGGTTTATTATTTTCAATAAGGAACCTTTGGAATCGACCAAGAAAAAAAAATTTTTAACACCCCCTCAAAATTCGATGGTTTACGTTTCAAGGTACGTAGAATCCAAAAATCGAATAAAAATTTGGCCGTCCGTCCGCCGTCCGCCGTACGCGGCACTTTTGCCACATAGCATTGACCGATTTTGATGAAATTTGGTATGTAGGCTCCATTTGGGGTCTAGTTGTGCCCCGAAGCTTTTGGTTGATGTAGGTCACTTCTAAGGGTTCCAAAATCAATTTTGAAATTTTGAAAACGCCCTAACTCAAAAAATTTAGATATAAAGGTATTGTTTTTCCTTCAATTTAAGATTCTATAGAATTTTTAGAATTTTTTGAGACCACGCGGAGCTCTGTAGGACAAACCGTTCGTTCCCTACGAAAATTTAAGGGTTTATATTGAAATATATATATATAAATCAAAACACGAGTGTGAATCGCAAAAGAGGCCTAATCTCCGTTCAAATTGGAGCTGCCCAAAATGCAATCGATGGTTGGTGATTTTAATTTTTTTTTGTATTTTTTTTTTTATTTTTTATAATTTTTATTATTATTTTTATTTTTTATTTTTTATTTTTTCTTCATATTGGATGGTTGGTGATTTTGTAGACGAGTGATCTATATAGAAAAATAATAAACCATTGTGTAATAATTTGCAGCGTTTTTTTATCAGTAGAGAAAACCACGCTTGAATGGGAAAAATGTGATTTTTTCTGAACGAAATCGACGGTTTCTCCTCCTCTCTCACTCTCCATCCAACCCCGAATCCTCCCATCAAACCGTCGATTTCGTTTAGGAAAAATCACATTTTTCCCATTCAAGCGTGGTTTTCTCCACTGATAAAAATATTGGAAACAATTCTGACCATTCCGTTGGAAAGCTGAGCTTTTGGATCAACTTTTATGCTTACAGGCAAGCATTTACAAGCTGGATAGCAGGGACTTATGAGCGGTTGAAAAAAGTTGAGATTTTCAAGATTCGACCATTTTGGTTTATTATTTTCAATAATGAACCTTTGGAATTGACCAAAAAAAAAAAAAAAAATTTTAACACCCCCTCAAAATTTGATGGTTTACGTTTCAAGGTACGTAGAATCCAAAAATCGAATAAAAATTTGGCCGTCCGTCCGCCGTCCGCCGTACGCGGCACTTTTGCCACTTAGCATTGACCGATTTTGATGAAATTTGGTATGTAGGCTCCATTTGGGGTCTAGTTGTGCCCCGAAGCTTTTGGTTGAGGTTGGTCACTTCTAAGGGTTCCAAAATCAATTTTGAAATTTTGAAAACGCCCTAACTCAGAAAATTTTGATATAAAGGTATTGTTTTTCCTTCAATTTAAGATTCTATAGAATTTTTAGAATTTTTTGAGACCACGCGGAGCTCTGTAGGACTTACCGTTCGCTCCCTACGAAAATTTAAGGGTTTATGTTGAAATATACATATATATAAATCAAAACACGAGTGTGAATCGCAAAAGAGGCCTAATCTCCGTTCAAATTAGAGCTGACCGAAATGCGATCGATGGTTGGTGATTTTGTAGACGAGTGATCTATATAGAAAAATAATAAACCATTGTGTAATAATTTGCAGCGTTTTTATTGAACACTATCTTCTTGTCCTGATTATTATTAAAAAATACCACGGTTTTGACTAAAATAAAATTGATTGACGTTTTGAGCGTAAGCAGAGGCTCTCGTAGATTCAGGAGCAATGACATTCATAAGGTACCATTTCATCAAAATCGGACCGAAAGTTATAAATTCGCGAACACATACAGACGGACATTCACACATACATTCAAACAGACTCTCTAACGGGACCGGAACTAAAACAGTTCGAGAAGGCCTAAAACTATAACTCAGAGGGAAATTTCGATTTCAGAGGACAGTTTCATTCACCTCCCAAAATACACTTACTTCTGGCATGTGTAAATTATAAACACGCTTCTGTTTATATAGATTAGAATGCACCTCGATACCTATTAGCCAAGTACTCACCAAGTAGATATCGATGAGGCCTACATTCTTCATACGAGTATGATTGATATGCAAAGATGTTATTCGTCGACAATTCTTCATGGTAGGTAGTTTAAAGTCACCGAAATTACTTAGTGATAGGAACAACGTTTGTTGGTCTCCATTGTTTGGACGGATAATCTCCGTTATTTCACACTAATAGCTCTACGATTCGGTCTCGCTCAGCGCAATTCGTTTTGATTGAAGAGAATAGCTTAAACTTACATTTCGTGAGGTTTGTAGGTTCTGAAAAATATTCCACCAAGTCGGTTTCGCACGCGTTCGTTTTGCTTCGAACTATTATGGGAATAACAACAATTTGCGGTTTCTACTCAATACTCGAGAAAACAGAACGAGACAAAGAATAGTGAAAAGTAAGGTAGCTCCTTCCTACTTCTTTGAGAAATGAACATGAACTGCATTCAGAAGACATTTAAAATCCATTAGGAAGACATTGGAAAATAGTGAAACTTCGATATCTTATTTGTGTAACTTCCGGAGAAAGGGTTTTTTTTCATCACTACAAGTGCGAAAGGGTGTTTATAATGACAAGATGAGAACCTACGATAGATCGGTGATATGGGTCGTTGACGTACAAATAAATAACCCGGGTATTTGTGGTCTGTATGAAGTATGCTAGTAATTTATAAATATTTCTACGGTCGGACAGGCGGATAGGAGACCAAATTTGTTCTGAACGATCAAAAATGTAAAAATTTGAGTGAAAAGTTCGGATGACAAGCTTCTAACAATTTGTTTTGGTTTTAATCCAGTTTCCTTATCTCCAGTTCTACGAGTATGTCATATTTTCTAAAGAGCACAGAGGACAAGAGTAAGTAGGACAATGATTTTATGCAGAGTTGATAGATGGAGAAATGGGCATTCATGTCAAGCTTCTTCCTGATCAGGAATCTCATAGTTGGTGATGTTCTCTGTCAAGGGCTCCAAGATTTGACGAAAGAGAAGTGAAAAAAACTGCGGTTTTGTCGGCGTGCGAGAAGCTTTTGACCCGTCACAACTCTTGGACTATTCAACCGAAAACTACCTTGCCTGGTGAGGAAAGTAGGTAAGTAGTAATAATAACTCAGTCTTTGGAGGAAATATACTGGGGTTTTCACGTTTTAACAGTGTGTTCTGTCTGCCCTTGAGGGTGGAATATCAATACCTTAAAGCACATAGGCGCTACGTCCAAAAAGGG
This sequence comes from Apolygus lucorum, assembly GCA_009739505.2. Taxonomy (NCBI): domain Eukaryota; kingdom Metazoa; phylum Arthropoda; class Insecta; order Hemiptera; family Miridae; genus Apolygus; species Apolygus lucorum. Next base: position 1,665,712 of record CM019183.2, read on the forward strand.
GGTTTTGAGAAAAACGCAAAAGAAGTTTTCATCAGTGCACAATTTCTAAAATAATGGCTTATTATACAAAAATCTTCAATTTCTTCAAGAAAATTTCAAGCTGTAATCTTCAAGAAGGTCAAAATAGTTTTGTTAAATTTGAGTTTTCCTGAAATTGAAAAATAAAGTGGAAGATGGATGGACATAGCGCCTTTGCGCTTTAAGTTATCGATATTATTTCTCCTTGGGGACGGCTTCATAGCAGGCTTTCAACAGGCGAGGAGATGTAAGAAACATAACGATCCTTTTATATAATTCTGAGCCTAAGTAGACGGACAAATTCAAACGATACCTACCTAGCAAATTTTTCAGAGTATTTTTGGGCATTGACGGGTTGGATATTGTTCAGTTTGGGAGTTCCGGAAAGTTCGTAAGTTCGAGTCTCGGTCACCGGGCGTGTTTTCGGGCTTTTGCGGGTCGCCGCTCTCTTCGTCCCAACGCAGGGCGGTGAGGCAATGGGAAGCCATGAGCGAAATCATCAGAACCAATTCTGATCTTCCCTTTGGAAGACAGCTGATGACGTCCACGACGCCAAGAATGGCAGTCGGATAAAACATATTGTTTAGTAATGCATGCATTCCAGGGGACGTCCCATTGGGTAAGCATTAGATCAGTTAACCAGTTGGTAAGCGATAAAACTGTTTCACTCGATGTAATTTGGTTTATTACTTTAGGCAAGAAATAGTGACCCCCCCCCCCTCACCATTATCTACCAAAGCATTTCTAGCGGCATGGGAGCCTCGAATCTGAAGAGCATTTTAAAATCCATGATCTACGATACCCAACATGCGAATTCGAGTTCACACACCCCCCCCCCCCCCCAACCACCACCAATGGTGCCAGTCTGGCACCAAAGGGGGAATACGTCGTAACATTGCACTTTCATCTATTAGTTTTAGTAGGCGGTCCGTCGAGGTTCACATCCGTATTCAAGGTGAAACACAAAAAAAAAGCACGAAATATGCGGTTTATGGTGTCCTGGCACCATGGTGGCACCACTATTATTTCCTTGGTGCTACAGAGAATAATTCATGAAAACCCGGAGGTATAATGAGAATTTTTCCTCAATTTCAAAGCTTGGGTACAATTAGTAAGCAGTAAAGGAACCGAAATTTTGAAAAATCGGATATTTTGTGAATATTATCCCCCCACTACACCCCCCCCTTGCGAATTTTGGTACTCGGGTGAAATTATGTACAACTCGGAAGTTATTTGAGTCAAACAAAAAAAGAAACTCACTAATCGGTTGGAAATTGAGGCCTGGGCAAATTTTAAAGGATTATGCCCGCAAACGCACGTTTTTTAAGCATTAACCCCCCCTTTCTCCCCCTTAAAAGGCAAAATTCGAAATTCCGGCGCCGTAGTGCACAACTAGATAGTTTTCCGCGTCGAACAAAAAAAGAACCACAAAAATCGGTTGAGAACTAAGGCCTGGGCAGACGACACAAGATTATGCCCAAAAATGCACGTTTTTTGAGCATTAACCCCCCCTTTCCCCCCCTTAAAAGGCAAAATTCGAAATTCCGGCGACGTAGTGCACAACTAGATAGTTTTCCGCGTCGAACAAAAAAAGAACCAGGAAAATCGGTTGAGAACTAAGGCCTGTGCAGACGACACAAGATTTTGTCACACACACACACACACATACACACATACACACACACACACACACAGACATACACCTATGGTTTTTTTCGCGGATTTGGATTCAGAATGGTCTAAAACGGATTACTGTGTGGTTATTTTTTTTTTCTGTTGAGTGTTGTCCAACTTCACCCCAGATCGATCTTATAAGGACGCCCAAGTCTTACTGTGGGACGTCCTAAAAATGAATCTGAAATGGTTGTTTACTTGTTTTTGGTTTATTATTTTCAATAACAAACCTTTGGAATCGACCAAGAAAAAAAAAAAAAAAAATGTTAACACCCCCTCAAAATTTGATGGTTTACGGTTTAAGGTACCTACGTAGAATCCAAAAATCGAATAAAAATTTGGCCGTCCGTCCGCCGTACGCGGCACTGTTGCCACTTAGCATTGACCGATTTTGATGAAATTTGATACGAAAACGCCCTAACTCAAAAAATTTTGATATAAAGGTATTGTTTTTCCTTCAATTTAAGATTCTATAGAATTTTTAAAATTTGTTGAGACCACCCGGAGTTATGTAGGACAAACCGTTCGCTCTCTACGAGAATTTAAGATTTGGACGTACGATAAATCAGAAACACGAGTGTGAATCGCTAAAGAGGCCTAATCTCCGTTCAAATTATAGCTGACCGTAATACGATCGATGTTTTTCTTCATGTTGGATGGTTGGTGGCTTTGCAGACGAGTGATCTATAGAAAAATAATAAACCATTGTGAAATAATTTGCAGCGTTTTTTCTTTTTAGTGTTCAGTTTTTAGAAACGAATGAAACCAACCATCAATCAACAATCGCTAAATGAGCAATTTATTGTAAAATTTATCAGAATATTAACCTCAACTCCCTAAGGACCCACACATCCCTCCCCCCCACCAACCCCTCGTCCTTGGAAGGATCTTTGATTGATCTTTACAGAGGAATAATAAGCCGTTGTATAATAATTTTCAGCTGATTTTCAATCAATGGTAAAACCTGAAATAGTTGTTCGAAATCTGAAATTCCCGGGAAACGTGTATTACCACTATTAAATCCGTTTTTTTAAAGAAGTCAACCAACTTTTAATTAGTGAAATAATTTCTTGCTAAAAATCTGCCGTAGAAAGGTATCAACGATCCTGTACTTGGCGCCACGGAAGTTAATTCTTTATCAAGTCGTCGTCTTGTCCACCCTGTTTAAACTCCTGTCTCTGTGGATAATCATAGTTAATAAGTACCCACCTACATGAAGTATGTAGTTAATAATTACACTATCATTCAAATAATAGATGTTAAACAAAACAAGGTACCTACCATTGAGTTGTTTTTCTAGTTTATTCGTGCATTTTAAAGACACCATGATTATTTTTTTGGTTCTAATTTTTCATGGAAACTTTTTCTTTAAAGATATAAGAGACGTCAACTCTCTCTCAGAAATGTTGTTGAAATATAATGAAGTAATTACGTCAAAATCTAGCTGATTTTTTCCTGGAACTTGCCGATAATGATTCATCGGAGTTTAATAGCCTCACAAGCCCTGTGGTAATTAATCGATAATGAATAATCTGAATCAATTATACGTGTCTGCTATCAGTTATACATTAAGTCTACGATCCAGTATTAGCTTTGTTTTGTCGTCTTTACAAGAGGCGCCACGGAAGGTAATTTGTATCGACAGTAAACACATGCTTCCTCGATAAGACTTGTTACAAGAAAAAAAAAATTGGGTGTAAACTCCCGTTTGGTTTACATAAGTCTAAGAGCAAAGGTCAACTCATGAATGATGAATAGTCGGTCGAGGGAGGACGGATTTACGGCAACGGAATAATAAGGAAAGTGGGGAAGAGAAAGGACTCAACTCTCAAGGTCACCTTTGAATACGGTTCAGAAAGACCGTATTCACCCGGTTCACCTCCTATACGGGAAGTCGACGTCCTGACGTTTCGACTTCGGAGATGACTTCCTCATTTCCGAATCCGGACGTGCATTAGCCGTCGTGAAATGTCACTGTAACGGTATCGGGACATCGGGGGTCGAACGTGATTTACGCCAATAGGCCGACGGTAGATACCGGATAACATCGTTACATTTCTGCACTACCGTAGTTTGGTCTAGAATCCCATTAATATTTTATAGGTACTAGACTTGCTGACTCGGATTATGACAATATCGAGGCATTTAAGACTTAAAGTTATAGTGAATCCCGTTTCAGAGAGTAATCCTCTGCGGTGGACTCCCTATTTAGGAATAGTTGTAGTTTCAATAGTAGTTGAAAACGTACTAATCCGTGAAAAATCCATAGGAGTAGGTACATTAGGGCTGCCATATTTGTAGAAAGGTGATCAGGGGACTGAACAAGGTGAAATATCAAGTGACTAGCAAAAATTATATTCGCAAGCTGCTCAAATTCAGGAAAAAATTAATCTAGAAATCAAAAATTGCAGAATTGAAATTGAAACATTGCAGAAATTGCAAAATTGCAGAATGTTGAGTGGTCAATTCCCTCTACTGTACTAACAACTCGACCAAAGACTTCAAATGCTTCTTTTACAGATAAAGCTCAATACTAAAAACGCTGCGAATTATTATACAATGGTTTATTATTTTCTATATAAATCACTCGTCTGCAAAGCCACCAACCATCCAACATCAAGAAAAACATCGATCGCATTTCGGTCAGCTAAAATTTGAACGGAGATTAGGCCTCTTTTGCGATTCGCGCTCGTGTTTCTGATTTATTGTACGTCCAACCTTTAAATTCTCGTAGGGAGCGAACGGTTTGTCCTACAGGGCTCCGCGTGGTCTCAAAAAATTCTAAAAATTCTATAATATCTTAAATTGATGGAAAAACAATACCTTTATTCCAAAAAGTTTTGAGTTAGGGCGTTTTCAAAATTTCAAAATTCATTTTTCGACCCTTAGAAGTTGTGTAAACTGAGCATTAATAGGGCGATGTGCGATATTAAGAGACTACAGGGGAAGATTTTTGGGGAGTATTCAACTAGACTACTGACAACTAGACTGCGTAAGTTTATATCTACAGATGGGCACAGCAGCGACTTTAATGCGTTCCCTTGGTTTACTAGCATTAGTTTTGAGGTCGGTCCGTTTTTTAAAAAGGTTTTTTGTGATGAATATTAGAGTGCCCACAACTCTCGGGTAACGATATTTTGTTGTCAAACGCTGAAAATTATTACTCAAAGGTTTATTATTTTTCTATATAGATCGCTCGTCAGAAAAGAACACGGCTTTGCCATTTTTATCACCAACCAACTTGAAGAAAAACATCGATCGCATTTCGGTCAGCTAAAATTTGAACGGAGATTAGGCCTCTTTTGAGATTCACACTCGTGTTTCTGATTTATCGTAAGTCCAACCCTTAAGGGCATATTGTACCCCCCCAAAATGGCGAATTTCGTGACCCATTATCTCAGCAACCCGCTGTCCGATTTTGATGATTTTTTAAAAATAATTTAGGCCTAGGTAAGATCTACAAATCTGCGGAAACAGATTTGGAAAATATGAATTAGGTGAACCACAATAAATTATCAAACTTTACGTTTTAGTGGCGGTTTGGCGTCACTTTGTTCACTCATGCCCGAACTATCTAACACATAATTTCCATAAACTGTTTCCACATATTTTTGCATCTTGAATGGATAAATCTTTATAAAAAAAGAAAATGAAAATCGGTTCAGTGGTTCTCGAGATAATGGGTCAGATGCGTCAAAAAATGCAATTTTCAAGGAGAGCCGAAAAACAGAAACGTAACAAATCTAGCGTTTTCTTGTCGTTCTAATGAACTAAATTCTTGAAAAAAGTGGAAGTTATTCCATGGTGTTAGCAGATAATCGTGTCTTCCATGCTGTTATCGGTTGATCGTGTCTTCCATAGTGTTATCAGTCTTTTTATCGGTATCAAGCTGGTTTTTTCCTTTATTATTGTTTGTCAGTGTCAGTTTTGTAGTTTTGATTTGCTTGACTACAAGGCGGGCGGCTTCTAAGCCTAATTTCAATATGTTTCTTTGAACTTTTAATATTGTTTAATATACCATTCTTTTCAGAATTGAATCTAGTTTTTTTAAGACCAAAAAAAAAAGTCAAAAAATTTTTTCTGTGGTACTAGGTATATGCCCTTAAATTCTCGTAGGGAACGAACGGTTTGTCCTACAGGGCTCCGCGTGGTTTCAAAAAATTCTGAAAATTCAATACTATCTTAAATTGAAGGAAAAACATTACCTTTATATCAAAATTTTTTGAGTTAGGGCGTTTTCAAACCTTGTTTTTCAACTCTTAGAAGTGACCAAAATGAACCAAAGTCTTCGGGGCACGACATACCAAATTTCATCAAAATCGGTCAATGATAAGTGGGGAAAGAGCCGCGTACGGCGGACGGACAGCCACATTTTTATTCGATTTTTGGATTCTACGTACCTTGAAACGTAAACCAACAAATTTTGAGGGGGTGTAAAAAAAAATTTTTCTTGGTCGATTCCAAAAGTTTATTATTGAACATAATAAACCAAAATGAAGTTGATAGTGAAAAGCCGTGTTCTTTTCAGGAACACACCGTATAGCGATAACGAGGTAAATGTTGCACATGTGTAGCGATGTATTTGTTATCACTGTTTGCAGCGTTTAGTTTGGTTTATCCCATATCCAAGGTATGCCTGCAACGCAGGTTTTATGGGAATTCTAAATTTCTTCCTGAAATAATTCACAAAAGTTTTTGGCTGTTCAAGTCGAAGTTTGTCTTGATTGTTACCAGAATCCGAACCTACACAATCGGTACAAATTTTCAGGACAGTTTTCATTAGACCCACAAAATGCAGGTACATCGAAAACTTTTGTGGGTACCGTAACTTTCTCACTAGTTTTCACCCGTGACTTGGCGTTGATCATTCAGATTTCAGATAATAATTTATACTGACATAACAATCCTACTTGTGTATGATGAAAAACACTGTCAGGAGTCTGCCAGAAAGCTGAATATCTCATTCTCTCGGGTGTTTAATCACAAATACGCGTGTGTACGTCGTTTCGGAGTTCAGAGCGTTTTGATGATTCCACAAAACTCAATACGTTTGAGGTTAGCAGTTAAACGGGAAACGGCGACCGAATAACTTGTCCGACAATTATTAAGAGGACCAGTTAAGGGAATGTTCGTTGTATTAACCCATGATGTGAGCTCATCCTGCGCAGACAGATAATACTTACGAAACCTTTGAAATTAATTATGATATCCATAGGTACTTCAAACGTGATTGGAATTACATTCAATTTCAAACGATGTTAAATGATTACGATGAAGTGCCCAATGATTAGCCTGAATCAAAATATTGACGCTCATGGTGATTCATATCTTTCTAGTAGAATTTACTTCTGTTTGGTCACTGGTGGTTAGGCGACACCGCAAGAATCACAGGATTTCGAACTTGGAGATTCGACTAGCATAGTTACTTGAAAGGCCTCAGGCAATACTTTGAAACGGAATAACTGCAAAATAAATGGGCTGAACTCTGGTAGGAGGGAATTGAAAAATCTAGTAGTTTTTTCCGTCTATTTTACTCATATTTTTGAAAAATTGATGAATTTATGTATTTTAAAATAGTATACATTTATAATATTCAAAATGTATATTAAATTTGATAACTGTGGGTATTTATTTCAAACAACTGAACTGTGCTCAACAACTCATCCCATACTTTTTCACTCCCATGTTGCTGACACTTGTGTTCTTGATGAACGTAACATGAAAATGAAAGGTTGTCAAAGGAAAAATGTCTGCTAAGTTGGAAAGCGATGAAGCTTCCTCACAAAGGACACATCCAAACTGTTGGTTCGCAAATGATTGCTTTGATGATACGAAACTTCTCATGAAATTCACGATTAAGTTACTGCTTTTGTAGGAATAATAGCAAAGTTAAGAGTACTTCCCGATTTACGTATATTTTTCAGAATATTGTACTTTGTTCTTCTTCTTTGAATTTCCCTAATGGCTTTGAAATTCATAGGTACTTAACTTTTCTGAAATAAATTTCTGGAAAACTTCTAAATTGGAGCCAAATCGTGTGTTTCATCGTGAAACGATGTTTTTGAAAATCGTTGTTTGCTCATGTGTAGACAATATTGTTGGTGCGACGGGAGAGCAATTTATATGGGACCATCTGGGACTATTATACTTCATGCGTGTGCGATTCATTAGCATCGGATCATATTTTTTATAGTTTTGCCCGAGACAAGGCAATTCCTCGTTCTGCTGGCTTTTCCATAACCTGGTTGGATGAAATGAATAACTAACCTTTTCAAATTGATTTTGGGTTTGATATTCAAATAGAAACTCCTGGGAATTCACCTTTTGAATTCCATATCTTACTGACTTTCTCAGGACATTACAGTGTCTAGTACACTGTACTGTATATAATATATGTATTATATAAAAGTAGTGAACTTTAGGGATTGTTTCCGAGTTTCGAAATGGATTTTCATAGTAAATATTTCAAGATATTTCCTTACCAAAAAAGTTGGACCATTGGAATAGTTTATGTCAATTGATCGGGATTGTAGTCAACTGGAAATATAAATTCTTCACCTTCGGGCGAAGAAAGTGTTGTATTTTCAGTTGACCACAATCCCGATCAATTGATAAAGTCCGTTTTGTTGGGTCGATCTACATAGTTGCTGTATTGGAATAGTTTGTTTTTTCTTTATTTGACCTTAACCCATTAAGGACCAGATTATTTTTTCTCCGACTTTTTTCAAATCGTTGAGCACTTTACCTCTATAGGTACCATAGAACATGGGAAAAATGCAAAAATAATTTTTCTCCTCCATTTTAACCGTTTTTCGGAGGGTTGCCATGTGGCAACCATTGTCCTCAGAAGAACATTTTTGCCAAAAAATTGAAAGTTTGCAACCGATTTAGTCAAATGGGGAAAACAACCTAAACTATCATTTTCAGTAAGTAGTCTTTATTCAGGACACCACAGAAAAGCAATTGTCTAGGCTTACGTAGGTATACTATTCAAAACTATCACAGTTTTCTCATAGGAACGTAAATTCACACATGCCATATGGGAATAGGGCACTCCCTATGCTTGAGGAGTATGTAATTTAGAAAAGCAGGGAATGCAAAGTCCCACCTGGCTTTTTTGACACATGGTCATCATAATAGAGGCACAGTTTTTACCCGCGCACTTCTTTTTCTTTCCGTCGTCAGTGGAACAAACATAATGGTTCTTTTTGTCGAACCTCGCATCATGGAGTACTAGAGTTTGACTCGATAGACTTCGAATTTCGGCCCTGAAGTATATTTCTTGTTCCATACATTTTCAAGTAGGAGTTGACAACATTTCACCGGAAGTCCAATTGTGAGATTGGGTGGTACCGCTTGATCCAGGCGATTGTCATAAGGACGTCTAAAATCCAGGTGAAAATTGGCCACCACCATTTTTACCCCTTATCCCAATTCGGTAACAGCACAATCCGTTGTTCATCAAGTCAGTAGGTATCAACCATTGACTCGTTATATTTCCTCATAAAATTCAACGAAAATAACTGAGAAAAAAAATGAAATTTGAGAACAAAGTACTCTTTTTGAGAACAAAGTACTTGCCATATGGCAACCGACGTCAAAATGCACCACTTATCTCCCCCTAACCTTCAAAAATTACGTATTCGCGATTTTTAACTTTTCGCTACGTTCACCAAGGAGACATAAACGAGAAACTGACTTACTAAAAGTATTCTATCGGGTGTAAACAGTACTCACTGTAGTAGCGTCTGAAGCTCCTCCATGTCAGCTTTTTCAAATCCGTACAACGTGAGCACAATCTACCAACAGCACTGAATACTAATTTCAAAATTTCATGTAGGTATTACTGAAGAGAATCCACCTCATCTCCACCCTCTTAGCAGTTCGTGAACGAGCCCATACCCGTTCAAACCCTCCTGCTCTCGCGGTTGCCATATGGCAACCGTGGTCCTTAATGGGTTAAAATAGCTAAGATGGTTTCACCGAATATAGTCCATTTAGTTCAATATTGCAAATTTCTGTTCGACTATTCCTCATAAATTGCTTCCAAGTTTACCAAGGTAGTAGAAGCATTGTTTCAACTTTTCAACGTTGAAAAGAATGTTCTCCAAGAGCAAAATTTCCTCTCGCGTTTTACGTTTTAGTCCTTCCTGAACAATATTGGTTTCGTTTGTCTCTGTCTTTCATGAAATCCTTGTAATGGGCAAAACTATGCGACATTATTATCCGATTTCGATGAGATGTTCATGGTTGATGGTCCCCTCTGAAAATAATCGCTTCATGATTGATGGTAGCCTCTGCGCGTGTACAAACATAAAACTCTTTTGAACAGCCATAACTTCCACATTTTTCATTCCAATTCGATGAAATTTTCCAATATGTGCTGGTTCGCTTGTAGATGGTCTCCTATGAGGGTAGTGGAAGGTATTTGAAGAATAATGTTTTGAGATTAGCTACTATACATTTTTATTTAAATGTAGGTAAATATTTTTTTTTTTTCTAAGTTATAGCTCAAAACTCGCAGTTCTTTGATATGGTAGGTTATGATATTTTGGTAGAATTATTCTTTTACGCACCTCTATCAAAATCGCCCATCATTGGCTACTGGCTAGCAGATATCAGCACGCGCCACCACTTTGATACAACTTCACATGACTTCGATGAGAGTGGAAACTCGACTGTTGGAGACCATGCGGCGGCACTACACCGGATGGATGAGCTAGGCCTATTTGTTTACCAACACTCGCATATACGCGGTAATAATAAGACTATGACCCTACGCCCTCCAATTGACGACTTGGATACGTATGTACGTTCATTAACCATTCTATCAAGCAATATTTATCGATCTTCCAAGTTGGGAGGGTAGTAAAGCTTCCTCACGAGAAATAGCGAAGACGTAAAATATTTATCCCTGTTCTATTTCATGATAGAATGTGGGAGAATTTAGTACAAATTTGTACGTAGAGAATATAGTACCTATTATTTACTCTTCTTTCCATTAAAAGAGTCTCACTACTCAATTCATCAATTTGAAAGAATATCTCTCTTATTTGACACCCATTTAAAAAAAAATCAAAGTCTCGTGTACAATAAGTATAGTTAGCCCCTGAAAAGTCAACTTACTTGAAAAGTAACTGAATCTTTCAAAAAAATTAAGTTTTTGGTTTCTTCCATTCGCCATAGCTCATACTGACTCCGATGGTATTGATATGCGATCGACTTAGAGATCTCCCCCGACTACATAGGTACCAAATTTGATGGATTTCGAACCACTAGGAACTGAGGAACCTTCATTCATGAAATTGGCATTTGCCTCACCATTAGTCTGTCTGCAATGAAATTCATAAGTATTAAATAGTTTTGCCAGAAAACAAATTTCACTGGATGAAAAGATCGTCACACAATCATGAAATCGAAATTTATTGTTAGGGAAATTTGTCACGGGTAGTCGGATAGAGGGGTTTCAAGGTTTGTTCGGTTTGGGATCTGTATGGCCCTTTATGAATCTCATAGCATCCGAATCGGTAGCAGCCTATGAGCATGAGCAAATTTAACAGCCTCCTCGTGATTGAAGTCATGATTAACCTCTTCTTATCGAAACAAATAATCATGTTCAGAATACGAGGAAGCTATGTGCCACACATATTTGGCAGATGATTTCTTAGGTTTTTGTATATGTTTTAAAGTCTCAGGTCGGTGTAGGGTTGATTTTAAAAAGAAAACTGTATAAAATTGGAAAGACAACTGAGTCTAAGTTGAAAAATCGACTTCAGTTCACATTTTCTTGGTGTTGTGCCACTGTAGGTCGTACTCCTTAACGACCCCAAAAATGTCTTATTCGCCCAAGGATGAGGAACTATAATCATTAGTAGTATCTCGGTAAGATGGGTCCTTTCTCGATAACCCCTCATTTCCGAGGAAATTCTCCTTCAACCGTTTCTGTTACTCAAGATCATTCGTAGTGGTGCAACAGGACCCCGGTGCAACCAGCACTCGAGTATCAGCTGTTGAAGACTCGACTCAGGATGCCATAATTACATTGTGTTTTTTTCTTCTTACTTCCACTCGTCTAGCCACGTTGCCAAACACAGATTTTTACCTTCGCAGGAAACGATCCTCCGTTGAGAAATACTTGGGTAATCGACCTTTTGTGTGTGATTTTTTTTTCGACTAGACCTTTCACTTCAATCCCATTTTTCTCGCCAAAGCTTTTCCATTACCTCGAAATAACAAATGCCGGGTTTTCAATGACAAATATTGCAAGACAACATCCTTTCAAATACCATAACGAGTTGGGGACTGAGCTTCGCTCAGGATTTGGCAGAGTCACGACTAACATCGAGTGGAAGCTGATTGTTCTCGAAGCTACAACAGGTTTATGGTATTATTTCGTATATTAAGGTAGGGTTTAGATCAACGTAAGGAAGACCTATGCAATTTTCACGGAAAGCTGGTATTACCAAAGCCAAGGGGTCAAATGGGAGAGGGATTTTTTAAAACACGTTTTGACATTTTCATGTCTTTCATATGGCACATAAAAAAAAATCGTCACGAAATTTGATGCTACGAAATTTGTTGCAACGAAATTTGTTGCGACGAAATTTGCTAACGAAATTTGCTAACGAAATTTGTCCCAAGTCGCCACAATGATGATTATGACCATCAGAAGTGAAGTTGTTAGGTAGGTAGGTACTTTACAGTTTGATATTACCAGATCAGCTGAGTCGAAAATTGAGCTCCCAGATCAGCTGAGTCGAAAATCGAGCTCCCAGATCAGCTGAGTCGAAAATTGAGCTCCCAGATCAGCTGAGTCGAAAATCGAGCTCCCAGATCAGCTGAGTCGAAAATTGAGCTCCCAGATCAGCTGAGTCGAAAATCGAGCTCCCAGATCAGCTGAGTCGAAAATCGAGCTCCCAGATCAGCTGAGTCGAAAATCGAGCTCCCAGATCAGCTGAGTCGAAAATCGAGCTCCCAGATCAGCTGAGTCGAAAATCGAGCTCCCAGATCAGCTGAGTCGAAAATCGAGCTCCCAGATCAGCTGAGTCGAAAATCGAGCTCCCAGATCAGCATGAAAATGTTTCAATGTGTTGCAGACTCGTATGCAAGCGTTTACCTGGGTAATTCTCAGAAAAAGCTCAATCTTCCAGGCTCAAACTTTGAGTAAGTGAACCGTCTCCAAAAAATTCAAAAAAATTCATGAAGTTTCCTGGGAACGTTAAGAAGAATTTGTAATGCAAGACAGAGCTCAATTCACAGTTTTTAGTCTCAAATTTCAATTTTGAAAATTTATAGTGCGGCGGTAATGAGAGCTTGATATTTTTGGCATTGAATGTGCTTCAGCAATGACAGTACTACAAAAAACGCTGCAAATCATTGCTCAAAGGTTTATTATTTTCTGTATAGATCATCCTTCTGTATAGATCACTGGTTCTCCATCAATAGCACCTACCACCATCTGTATTCTCCCTTGACCTTCCCTCTCAAATTTCAGCTCCTGAGTTCAATAGGATTGAAAATGGCTTTCGAGCTCACTCAGCTGATCAGTGATGTGAGGAGTGAAGAAGATCTCCTCGAATGCTGGAGACGCCTGGAAGAGCACCTCCATTCAATAGGATTGAAAATGGCTTTGGAGCTCACTCAGCTGATCAGTGATCTGATCAGTGAGCAATGATTTGCAGCGTTTTTTACCTACAAACATTGTTTTACCTACCAATTTTTTTTACCTACCACACCTATCTATTGGTAGGTACTACCTACCACACTATAATGGCTTCACACCTTCACAATCAAGTTTATTAGAAAGAACTAAACGCATCACACTCGATTCGAAAAATAGAAAGCTTGATATGGAAATTTGATTACTGGTTACGCAGAAGGCAAAACTGTATACAAATCGAACAAATGAACAGCGATCGCATTTTAGTCAGATAAAATTTGAACGGCGATTAGACCTCTTTTGCGATTCACACTCATGATTCTGTTTTATCGAAGGAAAACCTTCAAATACTCGTAGGGACCGAACGGTTTGTCCTACAGAGCTCCGGGTGGTCTCAAAAATTTTTAAAAATTCTGTACTATTTAAAATTGGCGAAAAAACGATACCTTTATTTCGAGAGTTTTCGAGCTAGGGCACTCTTGAAAATTTCAACCCTTAATTTTCACCCCTTAGAAGTGACCTACATCAACCAAAAGCTTCGCGGCACAACTAGACCCCAAATGGAGCCCATATACCAAATTTGAACCAAATCGGTCCAGTGTTGCTAAGAAAAGTGCCGCGTACGGCGGACGGCGGACGGCGGACGGCGTACGGCGTACGGCGTACGGCGGACGGACGGAAATTTTTTTATTCGATTTTCGGATTCTACGTACCTTGAAACGTAAAACATCAAATTTTGAGGGGGGGTTAAAATTTTTTTTTTCTTGCTCGATTCCAAAGGCTTATTATTGAAAATAATAAACCAAAAATTAAATAACGAAGTGAGGCTCGTACTTTCCCCCAATATGACATATTGTGTTGGACTCGAATTTTGTTTCACGATATACAGGGTGTCTACAAGGCAATATCCGATTCTACAAGGCATTTCTAACAAAAAATGTCTCTTAGCAATTTTTCCTCAACCCACTCAACATGTTTTTTTTTCACTTCGAAGTTTTTATTCGCGTTTTCAACATTACTTCATTAAAACTGTTGTAAGTCCTGTTATTTATTTAAATTCAAAATTTAGGATATCGTTGGAAAGAGCGTTAAATACCCAGTGTAAACCTAAATTCTTATGGCAATAAGCCATTTCTAAAACATCAAGCCATATACCAAACTTCATTTTTTTTCCAAAATACGTCTCTTTTTAAATCGAAGTTTTTACTCTGAATTCCTGTCAATTTCGAAGGGCGCTCTTCGGAAAAAACATGTTGAAATTGTCAGCTTTCCAACGGTATATCAATTTTTCTTTTTAAAATTCAAATTGGAAGAGTAAATTAAGTTTAAATGCCATGTTTTTACGCAAATGTTTTTTACGCCGAGTCCAATGGTGAAACTTCCAAATAGTTCTGACTCCTAAAAAGTGGATTTTTCGAAGAAAATTGTCATTTTTCTTACATGAAATACGCATTATTCGTAAATATGGTAGTGAGCATAAATTAACACCTTTCTACTTAATAAAAACATCAATCATCTAGAAAGTTGATGCTTTTATTGAGTAGAAAGGTGTTACTTTATGCTCGCTGCCATATTTACGAATACCTAATGCGTATTTTATGTACAAAAAACGAAGGTTTTCTTTGAAAAATCCACTTTCTAGCAGTCAGAATTATTCGGAAGTATCACCATTGGGTTCAGCGTAAAAAAATACAAAGGAAATAACACCAAACTCTTCAAGTCATCCTGAGATCGAGGGGGACCATACACCGCTTAAAACACTCGATTTTTTAGTAAAACACACGTTTTTTGGCATTCAAACTTGATTTACTCTTCCAATTTGATTTTGAAAAGAAAAATTGATAGACCGTTGGAAAGTTGAAAATTTGAACATGTTTTTTCCGAAGAAAATAGCCTAGGATTAAAAAGAGACATATTTTGAAGAAAAAAATTGAAGTTTGCTATTTGACTTGATTTTTTAGAAATGGTTTATTGCCATAAGATTTTGTTTTTACACTTGGTAGCTTGAAAATTTAACGCTCTTTCCAACGATATCATAAATTTTGGATTTACTTGGTAAATAACAGGATTTATGACAGTTTTAATGACATAAGGTCGAAAACGCAAAAAAAAACTTCGAAGTGAAAAAAAGGCATTTTGAGTGGGTTGAGAAAGAATTTCTAAAAGACATTTTTTGTTGGAAACACCTTTTAAAATCGAACCCTGAAGTTATGCCCATCTCAAGTGTAGACAACCTTTATCTTCTCTATCTGGGCTAGACATCAACTTCCATCTTAGGGCCATACTCCAACTTCCTACGGACTTCCCTTTATTGACTAGTCCCTGAATTCCCTATGTGGGCTAGAATTAATGTTAAATTAGTTGGATAGTCCCTCACTTCCCGTTATAGACTTCACCTTGACTTATTTTTGAGGGTAATATCTTTACTTCCTTTAGTGTGGAATATGGTTCAGCCATGACCCAAAACATTATGGAGTTATGGAGTATTATTGAAATTATGGAGCGAAACTAGCTTCCCTTCATACTCTACACCCAACTTCCCTTCATGAACTGAACCACCGACTTTCCTTCAAAGTCAATTAGATGTACGAGTATTAAAAACTTCTCATTATGGATCCCCTACTCCCCATCACAGGCTAGTCCCGAACTTCCCTTTTAGAGCTAGATCCGAACTCCTCTTCAATAGGTTTACCCCCTGCTTCTCACTGTGGGCTAGACGCCATCTTTCCATTATGAACTAATCCTCAACTCCCCAGTATGGTCCTGCTTGTAGAACTGAAGAATGGTACTGCTTGGAAGCTGCTATACCATGTTGAGCAACGATGAGGTCCGAATATAAAATCTCATACAGTACAATAAAAATCCTGAGTTCAAAAACAAGAACGGAAACACGATTTCCTCACCGAAATAGCGGTTTCGTTTAGCGTGTAGGATGCGACGAATTTCCCCCGCAGCAACCCCAACTTGGATTGCTGCAGCAGCAGCTAAAATAGTGTCTTCGTCATCACTCATCACAATTTTAGTTGAACAATTGAATTAAAACCACTTTGAAATTCTTCACCAGAACAGGGTGTGAGCGAGACTCGAATCATACTGAGGAAATTGGCCAGTCCACGCGACAGTGAACTGGACGGCAGGCTGAGCCGACCATTCTCACCCGACCAGTAGGTACGAGTGCCCTCTCGCACTCCGCATAGTGAGAATTCGGCTCATGAAGGATGTTTCATTTTATGGATAATTTGAGACTATTCGTAGAGGCAATGCAATTGTGTGTATTTAGAGAGGCTATGCAATAATGGACAAATTGTTACACAATTATTGTGTAACAATTTGTCCATGAAATTTTATGAAATACCTAAGTACGTGGAATTTTTACTCTTTGTTGGCATGAACCATATTCAATATTACTCAGAGAATCAGAGGAATTAAAGTTTTGATTTTTACCGGTGAGGGAAGTAGTGTGAAGCCTTTATATTTGATTCGAAAGAAAAAGCCCCAACCAACATCCTGTTGAGAAGGCCAATAGTTCATCGTACCGTCTACGTTCGAAAAAACTCGCGAATCAGGTTTGCCAAACAAGTTGCATTCCCCGCTTAGATGGAAACTGAACGCTTATTTATTTCAATTAGGACGTTCCTAATGCGTTTTCTAAGTAAGATTAAGTTGAAAGATTTATGAAAAATGTCACCGTTCACCAGCTGTCAATTATGGAACTTCAAAAATGAAACGAAGTTATTTTATTGATGGTTATTGTGAAAGCCCTCCGGCGTTACACGGTTTATTATGACATTTTAGAACCATTAAAAGTGAAAATTAATTTGAAAAGTGAAAGAGTGTTTTGTGAATGAATAACAACTCTTCTCATAATAGTTACTTCCAAATAATCTTTAAATTTCCAATTATCTTGCTTCTGGGAGGTACCTACTTAATCTTACTTAATAAATATACGAGTATTAGGGAATCAAATATTTATAAAAATTGTATGGATTTATATTAAATAAATGGTTTTATGTTTATGGGTTTATTAACATGGGTAGTTTATTAAATAATATATATTTTATCCACCTACCGGTTTGCTTCACGCTCGCCTTATCATGATTGAATTCGTCTCGGTGACCCATGTCAATTATTCGTTAACTCCATTCACACCTTCGACTATGTCGACACTATCTCGAATCCAAAAATAAACTGGTCTTGGTCCAAGAGATGTTTTGATATTTATTGAATGTATGTACCGATATAATGGTGTAGTTATTAACTGTTATCTTGAAACAATGATTGGGCAGTTGGATAACGATTTGTCTTGATAGGAATGGGAATACCGTCAATACCCCCCCACCCCCGCCCTTCGACAACTCAATCCTACGAGAGGCGTTGTGCCACAATATACGATAACTCGCGTCATCGAGGTTCAGTATCGTTTGACTTCCTTGTTAATAACGGTAGGTATAGAAGCTGTGTGTTTGAACAGGATATGAAAAACGCTGCAAATTATTACACAATGGTTTATTATTTTTCTATAGATCACTCGTCCGCAAAGCCACCAACCATCCAACATGAAGAAAAACATCGATCGTATTTCGGTCAGCTATAATTTGAACGGAGATTAGGCCTCTTTTGCCATTCACACTCGTGTTTCTGATTTATCGCACGTCCAAACCTTAAATTCCCGTAGTGAGTGAACGATTTGTCTTACAGAGCTTCGGGTGGTCTCAAAAAATTCTAAAAATTCTATTGAATCTTAAATTTAAAGAAAAACAATACCTTTATATCAAAATTTTTTGAGTTAAGGCGTTATCAAAATTTCAAAATTCATTTTTCATCAAAATCGGTCAGTGCTAAGTGGGGAAAGTGCCGCGTACGGCGTACGGCGCACAGTGGGCAAAATGGCCAATCTAGGTGGACAAAAGTCAAGTCAAAACATGGGAATCTCTAATATTAGTCATTGTTCATTATGAGTTCGCAGTCCCCAAAACGTTAATATTTACATCGTCAAAACCTTCTATGGCTGTAAAAACTTCGATCAAAAGTGTCGCCGTTTCCTGTTTGAATAAGATCGTATTATCAGCTAATATGAATCCCTAACTTTTCTCGTCTACGCTGCAGTTAGTTGTAGGCAGAATCGTTCCAGGCTTGGTTTCGGCAATAATGGAACCATTGAAATGAGTAAGTACTATTTTTCCTGCTAAAATTGTAAAAACAGCGTCTGATACTGAGTGTTTATGAGCAAACGCCAATACCGTATTTAAAAAAATGATAATTGACGTCTTGGAGTTAAAGTAGCACACGGCCAAGAGTTGCCAAGGAAATCCGATTTTTTTTTCGTTTCTTTAAGTGTTCTAGTTTCGGTATTCAACCACCTTTCTTTGCGATTTTATGCGTTTTCCGAGTTACTTAATAAAATGGTTGATTTTCAGGTATAAATATCACGATTCTTCGTCATCAATTTGTTGAGAAATGGAAACAGCTACCGAGGAAATATCGCAACGAAAACCTCACTAGGTATGTGATTGGGTTAGGTAATCTCGACGATTCTTCAGAAATATTAAATTTAAAAATTATCAAAAATGCTGTGATGGACTTTTCAAAGAAAATCGGAGAGAGGTGGGAGAATAGCCATGGGAAAGAAGGTATTTTTTCCAATAAATATTCGACATGGCTGAGTGAGAAAGAGTTTGAAGTTGTCATTTCTTACAAAATTACTCAAGCTATCATGAACCAACCAGCTGTGCGTCCCAAAAAACCGTTTGAGGACTCAAGCAACAAAAAGAAGAAAAGTGAAAGAATTGTTGACTGCTGGTCCCGAAAAGTTATGCTTAGCGGCGCTCACTGCTCTCTACTCAGCAGGACAGGTCCTCAAGCCGTATCTTGAAAGAAGCAACTTCAAGCACAACAACAGTTGAATCTTCTACAATGTCGAATAAGAACATGACTATAATAATATTATAATATATATATATTATGAAAATATTATTTTCAAATTCAGTATTTCAGAGTTATATCCGTTTAACACTGTAATAATGTCATTAATCTAAAAATAATTTGTCAGTACCTAATCATAATGTCAAGAATTTAAGATTAAACATGTACAAAAATATCATGATATACCATTTACCTACTTTCGTTGAAGTCAAGAAATATTTTTATTATTTTTCCCGTAATCAGCATCTTTTTATTCAATTTTGAATAAAAAACCGACTAAAGAATAATTTTTTCCACCTAGATTGGTCATTTTGCCCACTGTGCGGCGGACGGACGGCCAAATTTTTATTCGATTTTTGGATTCTACGTACCTTGAAACTTAAACCATCAAATGTTGAGGGGGTGTTAAAAAAAAATTTTTCTTGGTCGATTCCAAAGGTTCATTTTTGAAAATAATAAACCAAAATGTATGTTAAAACATATTGTTAAGTAATGCATGCATTCCCGGGGACGTCCCATTGTAAAAGCATTAGGTCAATTTAAACCAGTTGGTAAGCGATAAAACTGTTTCACTGGATGTAATTTATTTAGTATTTTAGGCAAGAAATAGTGTTCTCACCCCCTCCCCACTCACCCTTATCCACCATAATATTTCTAGAAGCATGAGAGCCTCGCATGCAGCGAATATGAGGTTTATGGTGCCCTGGCACCATGGTGGCACCACTATTAGTTCCATGGTAGTACAGAGAAGAATTCTTGAAAATCCGGAGGTATAATGAGAATTTTTCCTCAATTTCAAAGCTAGGTTACAATTAGTAAGCTCTGAAGGAACCTAAATATTGAAAAATCGGATATTTTGTGAATATTATCCCCTCACTTGCTCCCTCCCATGCTAATTTTGATACTTTGGTGAAATAGTGAGCAATTTGGAATATTTCTGAGTCGAACAAAAAAGAAACGCAAATCGGTTGGAAATTGAGGCCTGGGGAGAGTTTACAAGATATCCCCGAAAATGCACGTTTTTGAGCATAACCCCCCCCTTCCCCCACCTTAAAAGGCAAAATTGAAAATCCGGCGTCGTAGTGCACAAGTAGATAGGTTTCCACGTCGAATAAAAAAAGAAACACGAAAATCGGTTGGAAATTGAGGCCTGAGCAGAGTACACAAGATTATGCCCGAAAATACACGTTTTTAATCATTAACCCCCCCTTTCTCCCCCTTTAAAGGCAAAATTCGAAATTACGGCAACGTAGTGCACAACTAGATAGGTGTTCGCGTCGAATAAAACAAGAACCACGAAAATCGGTTGATAACTAAGGGCTGGGCATGGTACAGATTTTGTCACACACAAACATACATACACACAGACATACACCTATGGTTTTCCTCCGTGGATTTGGATTCAGAATTTTGTGTTAAGTGTGTGGTTATTTTTTTCTCTTTACCCCAGATTAATAGCATAAGGACGCCCAAGTCTTACAGAGAGACGTCCTAAAAATCTAGGATAGGAAGGCGCACAATGGTTCAGGTAACTCGAAAAACTGTCCAAAATGCTAAACGTTTAAAGTCTAGAGAAAATTGTTTGCGGGGCAATGTTTTTTTGAGCCCATGGAACAATACCAGCCTTACTAGAGAGGGGAATACGTTTCAATTATATTACGTAGACGTTCAAACACCCCTTGAGAGTGAGATGTCCCATACTTTTGGTTTATTATCTAATTATATAAAACGCCAACCGTACGTACGTACGTCGGGGGGGTCGTGGCAGAGGGAGAGTTGTAGGCTGGAGGGGTTGGGGGCGGGAGGAGTCGGAGGCGAGAGGAGTCGGAGGGGTTGGGGGGGGGAGGAGTCGGAGGCGAGAGGAGTCGGAGGGGTTGGGGGCGGGAGGAGTCGGAGGCGAGAGGAGTCGGAGGGGTTGGGGGCGGGAGGAGTCGGAGGCGAGAGAAGTCGGAGGCGAGAGATGTCGGAGGCGAGAGGAGTCGGAGGGGTTGGGGGCGGGAAGGGTCGGGGGCGGGAGGAGTCGGAGGCGAGAGGAGTCGGAGGGGTTGGGGGCGGGAGGAGTCGGAGGGAGTTGGTGGCGGGAGGAGAGTCGGAGGAATAGTCTTTGCCTGCTTTTAGTAGGCTTTTCAGCTAGTTTCTAATAATAAGCCTATGTGATCGTATCGCAAAAAATTTTTATAACCCCCCCTCAAACTTTGTCACTTTACGTTTCAAGGTGCGTAGAATCCAAATTTGCAATGTCCGTCCGCCGTCCGCCGTCCGCCGTCCGCCGTCCGCCGTCCGCCGTCCCCCGTCCGCCGTCCGCCGTCCGCCGTCCGTGGCACTTTTCTTAGCAACACTGGACCGATTTGGTTCAAATTTGGTATATGGGCTCCATTTGGGGTCTAGTTGTGCCGCGAAGTTTTTGGTTGATGTAGGTCACTTCTAAGGGGTGGAAATTAAGGGTTGAAATTTTCAAGAGTGCCCTAGCTCGAAAACTCTCGAAGTAAAGGTATCGTTTTTTCACCAATTTTAAATAGTATCGAATTATTAAAAATTTTTGAGACCACCCGGAGCTCTGTAGGACAAACCGTTCGGTCCCTACGAGTACTTGAAGGTTTTCCTTCGATAAAACAGAATCATGAGTGTGAATCGCAAAAGAGGTCTAATCTCCGTTCAAATTTTATCTGGCTAAAATGCGATCGTTGTTCATTTCTTCGATTTGTATACAGTTTTGCCTTCTGCGTAACCAGTAATCAAATTTCCATATGAAGCTTTCTATTTTTCCAATCGAGTGTGAAGCGTTTAGTTCTTTCTAATAAACTTGATTGTGAAGGTGTGAAGCCAGTATGGTGTGGTAGGTAGTACCTAGCTGGTAGGTAAAAAAAAAGTTGGTAGGTAAAAAAAATTTTGGTGGGTAAAAAACGCTGCAAATCATTGCTCAAAAGCTTCTTCATTCTTCAAATCACTGATCAGCTGAGTGAGCTCCGAAGCCATTTTTAATCCTATTGAATGGAAGTGCTCTTCCAGGCGTCTCCAGCATTCGAGGAGATCTTCTTCACTCCTCAGATCACTGATCAGCTGAGTGAGCTCCAAGGCCATTTTCAATCTTATTCAAATCAGAAGGGTGATCTATACAGAAAATAATAAACCTTTGAGCAATGATTTGCAGCGTTTTTCAATATTATAATCATTCAAAAATAAGACAAAAATTTGAACAATTAGACCAAAATAAAAATAACGTTCAAATAGGATGTTCGCCTTTTCTAGCGATGATTCTTGAAGTGCGTGAAAGGTTGAACAGGATCAGACTCAAGTGGACATTGGTGCAAGACTTCCCTTATTTTTGAGTAATATTGAACCAAAAAAGAAAATATCTAGCATGAACAATTTCGCCATAAAATTTACTTTGGCTGAAATTACAATAATTTTCTGGGTGTTTTTCAAATCGTGAAATCGTAATAATGGGGTCTAGTTTTCTATTATAAATATTCCTAGTTGTTGACTTTTTCACAAATTTTATGGTATTTTATTTGTAATATTATTTTAGTATCTATTATTTTTATCAACATTATGTTAGTATTGTTGTAGTGTTTTATTTGTAATATTTATCGTTAAAAAAGCACCTCTTATTTTTAATGAAATATCGTATTATTCTGCAATGGTGAAGTGTTTCACATTTAATCAAATTTAATGACAGTGTTTTTCAAGCTTGGATCACGTTTTTGTGATGGATTGGTAGTACCTAATTTGGCAAAAATCAAGACTAGGAAACGACACCAATGTTTTGCAGTATTGATCACATCAATCACTACTCGTTGGAAAGCTTACAATTTATGGTGCCTTCACAAACATGACTTTGAGCAGTCTAATTAATATATTCACTTAGGTAAGTTCGTTGAGAAGTTTAACTTTTTCGGGTTATCTTTTAACAACTCGCACATCAAGGATTTCTGACATTCTAAACGAAAATGAAAACTTTTTTGAAGCGTAAACTGGTCTCATCCGAGTAGCCTTGATTTTTTGGATCAGTTTCTTCTGGCATAGCATACCTCAATATGGACCGGTTTCCTCACTTATGTTGCTGACTCAATTAACCGTCTAATTCGAACAGGCTGGGATTGTTTTTGACACACCCGGAGAGAGAAACGGGGCTGCCGACTCTTGACCGATGAGCTGATGATGTCTGTATTGTTTGATGGCCCATTACAGAATTTTCGACTTGACGTCAAGTGGCTTGTTCCGTTGTCGGATGACACCCAGAGGTTTGGCATGTCCTGATTGTTTTAACAGTTTCTTACAATCCACACGTTCTAGCCATCACCTTTTCAAAATCGACTGCAAAAATCATTGATTCGATCAAGAACATTCTATGTATTTTTCATCCGTTTTTTACGAAAATTAATTTGAAGGATTGTGGTGACTATACATCGTCGGTTTGGATACATGCAAAATGAAGGTACGCTATTTCTAAGACCGGGTAATAAACAACGTATGAATATTCCGAAATTCTAAGTATTACTGTGATTTTAACTGCTGTTCCTATAGCTCAAATTAGGAAATTTAAAAAAATGGTTATTTGTTCAATATTGTACGAATTTATCAAGAATAGACGTGGAAAAATATGGATTTCCTTCAAAATTTGAAGACGGAATAATAATAACCAGTCATGCATTATTCTGATCGCTTGCATACGAGTCTGCAACACATTGGGACATTCTATGTCTTTTATATAATTTATGCATAAATTTAGGGCTTTCCAACGAATGGTCAACGATTTTTCTACAATCACGAATGACGAAGATAAAGTTCCATACCAACGACTTGGTTGTAAGTGGAAATCATTTTAAAACTATTTGAAACACTTTTTGAGAACGATTTGGCGACCAATTCTGTGACACTTTTCCGTGGCGTTTTTTCGTTTATGTGCCAAAGTAAAGACATAAAATATCAAAACTAACTGTAACGCTTTTTGGTGACCGATTTTATGACCAATTTTGTGACGCTTTTTCGAAACTTTTTTCGTTTATGTTCCAAAGTAAAGACATAAGTCAATATGTAGATCTGTGCATAATAAAGCTTAAACAAAAACATTTGTTTAGTTTTCAAATGGCATTCCAGGTTATCAGCCAACCAAAACCGGAAAATGCATCATAACAATTCCAATGATGCAGAATGGGGTGTGCGCATGGGTCGGAAAAACTGTTTGTTATTTTTAATCTAAACTGGACCTCATTCTGAGAATTTTGACACCAATCGTGACCTTGTTTCGTGAGAAGACCTTTTTCTATGATTTTTCAAAGTTTCGAATGTTTATGACGTCACAGTGGGCTGGGGGGTCCCGCCCAGGCGGGAGGGGCGCGTGAAGTCATAAACATTCGAAACTTTGAAAAATCATAGAAAAAGATATATTCATCCAAAAAAAACGGCTGGTATCAAAATTCTCAGGACAAGGTCTACTTTCCATTAAAAAAAAAAAAAAAAAAAATCAGGCGTACCGTAGGCGTAGTTACCTAGATAGTGAGCAAAATTGAGATAAAACATTTTGATAGATTTTGAGCCATTTTAGTTTATTCTTTTCAATAATAAACCTTTTGAATCGAGCAAAAAAAAAAAAAACTTATAACCCATCACCCCCTCAAAGTTTGATGGTTCACGTTTCAAGGTATGTAGAATCCAAAAACCTAACAAAAATGTTTCCGTCCGTCCGCCGTACTCCACACTTTGCCAAGTTCACACGGACCAATTTTGATGAAATTCGGGATATTAATTCCGTTTGGGGTCTGTTTTGCCCCTAAGCTTTTGTTTATTGTCAGTCACTTCAAAGTGGGGGAAAGGTATTCAAGTCGCCCTAACTCGAAAACTGTCGATTTACAGAGGTTGTTTTTTCACTAATTCAAAATTTCCAAAATCTTAATAATATTTGACTCTACTCAGAGCTCTATTGGATAAATCATTAGTTTAAAGAGGATAATAATGACCTAATTAATGACTGTTCACTGACGTTTTTCATCAATTTAAGATAATAAGATTGTAAGTTAAATTTTTACTAAAGAATGAAACCACCCAGCCGATGAACTAGATATTGTTAAATGAGCAATTATTGTGAAATTTATCAGACCCTCGTGTTAGCAGTGTCCTTTAGTTAGCCCTAAAGGAACCGCATCCCCCTCCTCCTACCAGTCCTTGATACTACCTAAATTAGCCTATTCGGGTCATTATGAGGGGGTTGTCTCCGAAGCTTCGAAGGTTGGACAAATGATGTATCAGAAACATGAATGTGAATCATTTATGAACATTTATTAGGCCGACAGAAGTGAGACGAATTTCAACTGATCAAATTAATGCGATATTTAGAAGAAAGGTATCTTCACAGAAAAATAATACCGCTGTGAAATAATTTGCAACGTTTTTACTGCTGCTGAGGTATTCTTATGGTGTAATATTTTTGGTATATTCCGTAAATTACAATAATGGTAATTTTACATAAAAACACATCTTGATGAGCTAAATTTTTAAATTTGATCCCAAAACGTAATAGTGGAGTGATTATAAAGAGGTTATGCAAAGATATAAAAGATACTCTTCAAATTCACCATAAAAATGAATCTCATACTAATCGGTAAATTACGTTTTGAACATTTATCTATTGTTGCATCTAATTTTGATTAAAATAATTGTTTCTTCACTCAAACCCTCTATTTTCAAATCTTTCTATAGATGTTCAAAATGCTTCTCTACATACACTTACTGCTGTCGTTGTATTCAATGGTTTAGACTCATCAAGCTGTTTCTGCACCTTTCTGCCCATAAACTTACCTGAAATAATGAGAGAAAAATGTGTTAAATAATGTTGTCAGTTATCCTAACTGAAACTGTACATTATTTATCAGAAGAAACATTATAGAATGGAAACTAGAATCTAGATTCTTCTGTTAGTTGCTTAGGAAACAACACAATCATCACTAAACTGGAAACCTTTCCAATGTCCATGCTTTGAATGATGGTTCGAACTGGCTAATGGTTTGAACTGATTCAAGGTTCTGACTTAACACCTTTTTCAATGAGTGAGCTGACATGATAGTGTTTAGATTAAATTCTTCGTCGTGAGGATTCATTTGCGTGGGAACCTCGTAAATTCAGCACCTATTCACCTAATTGAGTTGTAGGCATAACAACACTCACGCTACGGAACAATACCCCAGGAATCTGATTGAACCTTGATATCGAGAGCAAGACAAGAAGTGAGGTGTGACAGACGCTTTTGTGCGAGCAAGGTAGGCCGGTAGGTAGATCGGTAGGTGTAGGTAACTACCGAGTCATAATAGGCAGGTACCCGCTGTTGGACCTGATCTGTAGTCACAGCTCTTGCCATTGTTATTCCACTCATCAGTCCTTGGCATAGTTAACCGACTTCTTCTTAAAATTCGGACAAGTCTTGTAAAACCTCCTCATCTTTCTTTTTTCTCGAAGGACGTATGCGGTATGAGTCGAGAATCTCTTTGTCTCACAAGTTATCTCATTGGTCTCCTCGTAGGAGCTAGGGAGAAATATTTATGAGGAGTATCTAAGTAAGATTTCCTTACAATTTTCCCAAGTTGAAAAACTTATTTTTTTATAATTCATCTTCTACTGTCAATATCTTTTCAAAGGAGATTCCACCCATAGAAAAACGAGTATTGGAATTTTCGACGACCTTATTCAATAAAATTTATTGAATTTAATCAGTTGGTTTAAATATTTTGTATTGGTTGAGTACGTTTATTAAGGGGGTCTCAGTCAGTCGCCGTTCGTTCTTAGTATTTCGAGAAATTTAAGGAGCAAAAACTTAAAGAGTTGTGCCTAAATTTGAAATTTTAAAGGATTTTATAAATTAATTATGCATGCAGGGCCTAGGGAATGGAAAAACTGAAATATTACCGCCGAAATCATCAAAATCGAACAATAATTGCTTGAAAGAAAACGCTGCAAATTATTACACAATGGTTTATTATTTTTATATAGATCACTCGTCTGCAAAGCCACCAACCATCCAATATAAAGAGAAAAAAAAAAAAAAAAATCAAAAAAAAATCAAAAAAAAATTAAAAAATCAAAAAAAAAAATCAAAATTACCAACTATCGATTGCATTTCGGTCAGCTCTAATTTGAACGGAGATTAGACCTCTTTTGCGATTCACACTCGTGTTTTGATTTATATATATATATATATTTCAATAAAAACCCTTAAATTTTCGTAGGGAGCGAACGGTTTGTCCTACAGAGCTCCGCGTGGTCTCAAAAAATTCTAAAAATTCCATAGAATCCAAAATTGAAGGAAAAACAATACCTTTATATCGAAATTTTTTGAGTTAGGGCGTTTTCAAAATTTCAAAATTGATTTTGGAACCCTTAGGAGTGACCTACATCAACCAAAAGCTTCGGGGCACAACTAGACCCCAAATGGAGCCTACATACCAAATTTCATCAAAATCGGTCAATGCTAAGTGGCAAAAGTGCCGCGTACGGCGTACGGCGTACGGCGGACGGACGGCCAAATTTTTATTCGATTTTTGGATTCTACGTACCTTGAAACGTAAACCATCAAATTTTGAGGGGGTGTTAAAATTTTTTTTTCTTGGTCGATTCCAAAGGTTCATTATTGAAAATAATAAACCAAAAAATACAATAGGTTCATGAATAAATGGATAAATTGATGGAAGTTGTAAAAGTAGTGCGTTCTTCCCAAAGAGAAGGCTGGAGACAGAAGATGAACGAGAACCAAAATGAATGTTTGTCATTTTCGATATGAAGCAGTTGCAGCAGTTGGTAGGTAGGTACCTGTATTAAACCAAAAATCTCCGCATCATGGACGAAATGAAAAATACAGAGAACCTACTGTTACTCACAAGAGTGACGGAATAAAAACAAATATTGAATCGTAACTAGTCTCAGTTTACTCTAACGAGAAATGAGCACAATAATGTATAAGTTGATCTTATTGAGCATCTCTCCTTAATTGAGGAACTGCTTGAATGAAGAATAAAACTAATATTGTTTGAATTTTAGTGAAGCAAAATAATACCTACCCAATGTCTTGGTATTTTTTTAAAAGTTATTTTTAAACTGATATTTTTATATAGGTACATTTTATTATATTTTTATTCTATTATTAATTTTTTATTTTATGTTTTTACGTTAATAGTAAATTTTTTTGTAAATATATTTTTATATTTTTGAATGTTTATATAGGTAGGTACTTGTATTTCTAACATTTTATTTACCAAAACTGAGAAGACATAAGCAAATAACGACTTGAAGTTCAAGTTTTCAAATCACTTTTTGCCAGCTTACAATCTTCTACCAGCTTAAAAATTCTTTCACATCCTCAATTCTGAGATGTTTTTATTTGTTGGTGGTTTTGATTTAGGCACAACAATCGGATTTACGATGATAGTTGGTTTACGTGGTAATCGATCACGAAATAACCGATAAGGAAAAACATATTTGGTTAACTCGAGGAAAGTTGTTGTTTTATTGAAGAAAAATTATCTTAAGCTCGAGTTATGAGGAAAACTGATTAAAAGCACGAGTTATGAGGGAAAATGTTCGTATGAGGAAAATTCTGTCTTAGACACAGGAAAGCACGTATGTATTCATGATTCTTACTAGCAGATCATTGCATAAGAATACAATCTTCTGGTTTTGATTATTAGGAAAAATCAAAGGTCATTCCTACCACAAACGATTTGTTCTTGAGATTCTTTGCTGTTCTTCGAAGCCATAAAGAGGAAAGATCTAAGTCCCACTCGGAAGACATTCTGGAACAAACGCTTCCTTCCGAGGTTACTTCTCAATGGTGGCAGGTTCAAAAGTCTCCGTTCCGACAGGAAGTGTAAATCGGTTACACCAACCTACTTCACAAATTACCGATCTGCGCGAGCCAACAACCGTTGGAAGTAGTTACCTACTCAAGTCAACATAGATCATGTAGCTCAAGGTTCATTGGATCTTTATATCATCCTTCTGGGTCTTTCGATGTTGATTCGCGAAACTGCTTTTGCCTTGGATGAGGTAGCGATGAAATCATTTTTTAAGCACAATCCTTGTTGGTCTGGGCCCAAAACCTGTTGAGCAATCAGGGCACAATGACACGCTAATCACGATACTTGCTGAAAGTGGTTAATGTCATCTAGTTTCAGTGAGGTCAGGAATGTATCCTCCAGTTTACTGTTCACTAGAAACAGTATGTAATAAGTTAGTACTCATAAATAGAGTGTTTATGGTCGCTATGCTTCTTTGCCTACTCCATTCGCATTATTCAACTTCAAATTCAAATTCTACCACCTAATTTCCAATTCCTTGTATTCATGCAGCCGGTCATAAACTGTGGGATCTCCAAAAGCGAAATATCCACTCGCACATAGCATTCCAGGGCTTTCAGAAAATTTTGGTTCCGTGATGTCCGTCTGTTCTACTGGCTGCTGAATGTTCTTCAATTAACCATGATGAGAAGTGGTTAAGAGCAAGTTATGTTCGTGAGATCTCCTGTAGACTTCTTTGCCTTGATAAGTCGAAAATATCCTACAACAGCTGTTGGATGTCCTAAATAAGTGGCTGATTGTCATACATTGACTACTGAAAGTACTAAATTGGTTGCTGAACGTTCTGAATTGGCTGCTGAAGAGCCTACAATCGGAAAAAACCAGGTGATATCCCACTTGGTGCAAAATGAGGAAGAGCGGGTTATGTTCCCGAGCTCTCTCGTGGACTTCTTTGCCCGATGAAATAATAAGACTGGGCGTGTTCCTGGACTCAAGTCTTCCACAGCTTCCGGGATATCCGGTGGAAGTAGCCGGCTCATACGCGGAAAGAGAAGATTTGGATTAGCGTTTCGTTGCTTCGTGTGGATCGAGCAGCCTTTCAAGGACGACTGGCTCGTTTGAGACTCTCTCGAGTCGGGTTCAGATCGTGGTTGATTGAACGTCATTTCTACCGTTTCGAGCACACCCTGAGGTAATCAGGTTGGTATTGGCATCTCATTTCCCTGTGTTTGGGTTATTAGGCTAATAGTCGTTATTAATAGGCGGTTTTTAGGTTGATAGTCACATATCTCCTTTATCTGAATCGATATTGTATTACCCACCTCAGAAGGCTATATTAGAATGAGAGACCTCCACCACCGAACACTGAAGTGAACAATCACGCAAAAATAATGAATTCTTAAACAAATTATATTTATAACATTCAAAGAAATAAATTCTAAAAATTGTTCCCTGACTAAGAAAGAAATTTCTGATTAAAATTTTTAGAAACGGACCTTGTTTACCCCATTTTTTTTCTTTTTTGATCGTGCACACTAAGCTCTCGCGCAAGGTACTGGGGTATGTTGAACAATAAAATGTTCAATAAAATCACACGGTTTAACGAGTGGAGCACGATTTTTGCATGGTGAAAAACGGCAAAGATAAAGTTCCGTAGCCGAATGGGTTGACAGTGAAAAATCATAGAACAAGGTGATGCACAAGCCCTACCCATCCTGTTCCTAGTCCTGCAAAAATTGAAATCGCAAGCCACCTTAAAACATGAAACATGTCAAAAAGAAATATAAATAAATGAACAGTCTAAGTTATCGAGACTAAACTGGTACAAAAAATACGGTTACTTTGAGAAAATTGCAGACAAATGTTTAGGTAATTTAATTTAGTGAGGTTTATTCTGGTAGTTATAGATAACATAATGTAATTTAGGGAATTAAATAGGCCCACCTGTAAGCCTATACTCAAATAAAAATAATTTCTACCCGGATAATGGGAGATGCTACAAGCACCGCCTTTCCAATGAAGCACCTAGACATAGCATTTACAGATTCATTTCAACCTTTTACGAATTCTATTCAACTCTCCACCAGAGGGGATGGATATGTAAAGTAGCTGATTGATAGGTTTATAAGGATTTGGCGCTGGACTAAGGGGAATGGGAGGGGTACCTTTTGGTTGATTACCTTTGAAATGGTCATTTCTCTCGAAAAAACCAAAAGTTTCGATGATTTCAACGTTCATTCACGACTTTTTCAAACTAGCGAAGGTGAAAACGAGCCTCTAAAGTCGTAGTTTCTCTCGAGTAAACCAAAAAATCTCAAGGAATTATTATTTAATAATTTAATGTTATTGCATTGTGTTAAGATTTGCAGCGTTTTCGCAGGTAGTACATATTTGAACTGTACCTCGAGCAAAAATTAGTTCGTCACGGCTGGGATTCGAACCCAGATTGCCCGTTTCAGAATTCTTAGATGGGAGTGTTAGCCATTACACCACCGCGACTGACAATCTCATGAGCGGAAAACCTCAATTTAGATGGTGACCCAAATGAAATGGGACTGAAATATTAAACGCTGCAAATTATCACACAATGGTTTATTATTTTTCTATATAGATCACTCGTCTGCAAAGCCACCAACCATCCAACATGAAGAACAACATATCGGAAGATCTATTAGGAAACGCTTGCATACGAGTCTGCAACACATTGAAACATTTTCATTGTGGCGACTTGGGACAAATTTCGTCGCATCAAATTTCCTGACGATTTTTTTTATGTGCCATATGAAAGACATGAAAATGTCAAAAATCTCATGATTATTATTATAAGACGGCATCTAAACACTTCCTACTCCTACTGATTTTCTCAAGTATTTAATTATACTACCGACTGAATAATTCACATGAAGTAAGCATTTGATTGAAAAATAAGATATTTATGTAGATGAAGTACTTGTAGCACACTAGTTGCCTTTAAACCCCACACCAAGACAATAGTATTTATTTGTTATCTTCTGGTATAATGTATCATGTATCACAAGACTAACCAAGTATCTATCACCGTATTCATGGCATCCAGAATGTTGCCGTTTAAGGATTGTTTGCAGAATCTTGGATAACTCCTATCGTCCACATAAATCATGAGACTGCAGAAAGACGGGTAAGGTACGAGTACTAATGTACCTCCTGTCTCCCACTCTGCATTAATTTACAGACACGGCGGAAGAATGTATTAGTTTTTTTTCATAACCAATTAGATGAATTATCCCGATTAAATAAGAACTAATTCCCCAATTTTCATCTAAGTGCTTTCTGGATAATTTAGGTTTCAAATCAGGTTGTCGAGGCGAAATCAGTCAAAAATATGTGACAATTTTAATTGAATTTGTAGGAAAAGTGCATGTTAGTCCCAGGACTTTCGCACAAGTAATACCTACAATATTGCCCAAATTCCAATGATTTTTGGATTTTGGTTCAAGTACGATTACCTATAAATTGTATTGCATTTGGATCAGTAGGAGCCACAGCGCCCGGGGAAAAGCGGATAAACGTCAAATTCCTTGTCGCAGGAAAAACAGGACGAATAAATTATTCGATTTGAGCAATTTTGAGGTATGATTGCCATGCTAGTTGCCGACTTTTTGGTTTATTATTTTCAATAATGAACCTTTAGAATCGACCAAGAAAAAAAAAATTTTAACACCCCCTCAAAATTTGATGGTTTACGTTTCAAGGTACGTAGAATCCAAAAATCGAATAAAAATTTGGCCGTCCGTCCGCCGTACGCCGTATGCGGCACTTTTGCCACTTAGCATTGACCGATTTTGATGAAATTTGGTATGTAGGCTCCATTTGGGGTCTAGTTGTGCCCCGAAGATTTTGGTTGATATATGTCACTTCTAAAGGTTCCAAAATCAATTTTGAAATTTTTAAAACGCCCTAACTCAAATAATTTTCATATAAAGGTATTGTTTTTCCTTCAATTTAGGATTCTATAGAATTTTTAGAATTTTTTGAGACCACGCGGAGCTCCGTAGGACAAACCATTCGCTCGCTACGAGAATTTAAGTGTTTTACGTACGATAAATCAGAAACACGAGTGTGAATCGCAAAAGAGGCCTAATCTCCGTTCAAATTATAGCTGACCGAAATACGATCAATGTTTTTCTTCAAGTTGGATGGTTGGTGGCTTTGCAGACGAGTGATCCATATAGAAAAATAAAAAATACTAAACCATTGTGTAATAATTTGCAGCGTTTTTAAACATCGACTTCTCACGATGATTTCCCACTTTTCTCACACTGTTGTATTTTTGAACTGGTTCGAAAATCATTTGATCCTCAATTTCATAGCGTTAAGAGCGTCAGTAACTATGGCTCATATTCGGAAAAATTCACATAAATTTAAAATAATTCTTAGTCGTGTTGTTTCTAAATACATGCAGTTAATCATCAACATGAGCATGAAGTGCATGTTTCATATCAAAGAAGGCCAGTTCCAATTCATGATCTGGTCAATTCTATTAGTTTTGAACCCATACCAAAAACACAAAAACACACACATAAAATAAACATACACACAAAAAATAATGATCACATAAAACAATGATGCGTCATTTGATGCACATTCAGTCTAGAAATGACAACCGTTGTGTAATGCGAGTGAAGATGGTTGGAATTTATCGTCATATGGTTTTTGCATGCGAACACAATTAGGTGGTGTACTGACATCGCTCCAAGGTTGTAGGTTTCAGTTTCTATAGTTAATGGCACCTTCAATTACGCATAACTAACGATCAATACCTGATACCTAAATTGCAGGCTCTGACAGCAATGACTAGAGGTATTCGCATCTCGGCACTTGTTCAAGTCTCCAGCTCCTTGGCCTCAATACTTGATAAGGATGGCAAGCTTATAAGGGGATTTTACCCTATGATTGATGTTCACCTAAATCTTAAATGAAACTACGACGATGACAACTCGAGACGCGCATCTTCCTGTTTATTGTCTTACGAATTAGGTCTCCAAGGACCGGCCGTAGAAACGCACTAGTGTTTCTCTAGTAGGTGACAGAATTTGGGTGAGTTTTCACTCGCTTACCCTCTCGGTTTTCCTAAAACAACAAAGTGTCGGTATAAGTGAGGATTTTGATTCCAAAAGGTACTAAAGTTCATTTTTATCGAAATTGATTTAACACTTTCCCAGGGTTTTAGGGGGGGGGGGGGTTAGTTCGCGATCGTTTTGGAGCAAAAGATAATCTATTCCCTTGAAAAACGAGGATGGATATTTCGTTTGATTTCAAAAGGTACTATATCCAGCACAATGGCGGTCTCTTATCCGTTTTGTTTCAAAAAGTACTTTATCCACTTCGTTTGATTCCAAAAAGTACTAAACGCCACGTTTTGTTTCACAAAGTACTATATCCATAAATCTGATATTTCAAATCTCGTTCAAAATTATTTTAAATCTTGAACTAATTTACCTTTTTTCCAAAAATATTTATTATAATTTAGAAATATATATAAAAAAAAACTTTTTAACAAAAAAACGGACCGACCTCAAAACTGATGATGGCATCCCACTAAAAAGGAAAAAATAATAACGACAAGGAAATTATCGTTTGCACATGCGCAGCGGCTATCAGTCCGGAGGCAATGATTTCATAGGGGACCATCTACACGCCAACTCGTACAATCTCTGGAAATTTCATCGAAATCGGACTAGAACTTCATATTTTAGCCCGCTGCAACATGTTTTGGATGACGATAAGGCTATGTGCTGGACCCACTTGGTAGTCTACCGGACTTTTCTGGTTATCGGAA
Organism: Apolygus lucorum; assembly: GCA_009739505.2. Classification (NCBI taxonomy): domain Eukaryota; kingdom Metazoa; phylum Arthropoda; class Insecta; order Hemiptera; family Miridae; genus Apolygus; species Apolygus lucorum. Next base: position 1,700,585 of record CM019183.2, read on the forward strand.
CCCCCCTCATAAAGCATCTCATTTTTGTGAAGCTTAGAATCGGACCTTAAATTTGAATGTACACAAACGGTCCGTCAATCAATCAGTCGGGAAACTTGTCTTTCAATGAAATGTTAGAGTTAATTTCAAAATTGAGTTCAATATCATTTTTTGAAATTAAAATTTTGCTTCACAATCCAGCTTATCTTGAAGAAATAAGCGTTTCACTCTAAATAGGGAGGATGGTCCCCAATGAATGAGAGGGTGGTCCCCCAGGAATTTGTTGAGGGGCGGCAGGCGTCCAAGAATATGCCGGAGGCGACGGGCGGGGAGGAGAGGGTACGGAACAATCTTCCCGAAGTCAACGAAAACCACGTTTTTTGAACTATTTTCACAAATTTTCGATACTTTTAACAAAGCAAAATGAAATCTGATTGAAACGGGACCACTATGGATACTTGTAGAACACATTTCAAAAAGAATCAGGCAGATTGGTGCCCGAATAAAAAAATGCTAGTGGTACAAACATACAAAAAAAAAAAAAAAAATCGTCGTCCCATGACACACCGAACTGTATACCTCCTCCCTTCGGCGCGGCTTCGCCGCGCTTGAAGTCGGTCAAAAATAACATCATTGGTTTATAGCACGTTTTTCAGGTCGCTATAATTTTTCGCGTTTTGCTCACGTTTGACCAAAATTGATTTAGTACCTTTAGGAATCAAGCTCCTCAAATTTGCTTCTAGAATTATTGGTGATGAAATTTCATAGCAATCCGCAAGGGAATTCGGGGAGAACAGAAAATATTCTTGAAACATTTACGTGATTTGGACAGAATTCTCAAGAATGTAGTTGTTACTAAATGAAGGGAAACTGCAACTTGATCTTGACTATGTGATGTCCATACTATACTTGAGAAGAAGCTTCACAGCCCTTACGTGGTTGACCTTTTTTCAACACTGAAAAAAATTCTGGAAATAGGAATTTTTGGTATTCCAAATTAGGTTCACAGAATCATTTTATCCAAATTCACAGCCAAAAAAGTCTTTTAACTCGCTTTAGGTGTTCTATTGCAGTTGGTTTAACAAAAAAAAATTGATAATGGAATGAAGGAAACAAGGATTTTTGTAAGCTGTGGAATTTGGGAATCACAAATTCGGCACCCTGATTTCTCAAATTCGGCATCCATTTTTCTAGAAATGAAATTCTGTGTTTTTCTCAAAACGTACCATACAGTTACCCAAGAGATGATGTTTTCCAATAAGGTATAGTTACTTGGATCGATACCTCGGAAACAACAAAAATGGATTTTCCAACACTTTAAAAAAAGGAAAAGATGTGAATTTTAGGTGTTGGTATTCCAAATATCCTTTTCTCTTGCAGATGAACAGATGAGCAGATGAAGTTGTTCTTCGGGTGCCAGGAGTGTTCACTTAGTGAAGAAGATACGTAGTACTACCCATATATCAGACCATTTACACTGACCAACTCAGAGCAGTCGCGTGCAGCTGCAGCCTAATTAGTTCAGATAAGGCTTCTAGATCGGATGGGAATTCGATTGCAGAGAAGTTGCTCAATCGACGTTCCGACCGAAAGATTTTGACTTTAAAGGAAATAACTGGAATACCTATCGGAGAGGAGGAGAATGCTGTTTACTTTCTCCGATTGATCTGTTTAGATCGTCTAATGGCCTGGAATATTATTCAGATCAACATAGCCCAATCGGAGCGGTCCCAAAAGTACCACCGGTTTCAAAAATGATGAAACGACACCGAAAAAAATTACGGAAGATGATAAATAACGTTCATTTCAGAGTAGCTCAGCGTCCCTTAGCTGTGATATTACTTATGTAATGTTACACACTCGTGATGACTTCTTGACGGATATTTCTGCCTTGGTAAGTTATTCAGGGGTCAAAAAACGGAACATTGACGGCAGGAATCCGGGATCGAGTGTCATTTCCATAGTGATTAACACTAACGGAAAACGGGAAATATCACCAATGACGGAAAACGGATACGATGAGGACCTTGTCATTTTCAAAATGCTACCGTGTCAATCTATTTTAGGAACAGAAAAAAATTAACGTTCCAATTCAGAGCCTTGGGGTACATCAAGGATATGCCTGAGGACATCACCAATCACACAACATTTTATGAAGGTACGAGCCAATTAGCGTACACAAACTAGTGGGAAAATGGAACAAAATTGGTTGCAAATTATGCACTTGCTGGTATGTCAGGCATCGATAAGGTCAGACATTGAACGTTAATGATATTGTTTATAATTTATTATAACATTAAATATTATTCATGATAACATTTAATCAAGGTGGACGAAGATAGCGTATTTAGAAAATTAAAACAAACTCATGTCTCGAAATGCGGAAAAGGAAATCAGTACAATTGCCATTGAATTTCAAACTTGTTTTACATCGAATTGATGCATTAAATTGCTCAGCCAATTTATTAATAACGCAAAGGCGTTATCATAAGAAGGAATTAGCTATTTAATATAATAATTTATTTAAACATGAAAGGGGAATGCGCCGTATCTTAACGGTTTAGATGCGAGAAAGTGGGCAAAAAGTGGTCGTCCTCCGGGTTACCAAACCACTTTTTCCGTTGCTCTTTCAGTCGTAGAAATCAAAGATGGTGCTACACGCAAATATTCCGATGTACGTTTCTGATAGGACATATGCATTTTAATGCACTGAATAAGTAGTTCCTGGATCTTCACTGAATGTTCGAACGAACTTGAGGAATGATATAACCTGTGCCAATATAACTATTTTTAAAGAAAAACCAAGGGTTGGGTTACAACGGAAATTACAACAACCTAGTTCAGGTACTTCAAACATTATTTAGTAATCCATGCATTCCAGGGGGCGTCCCATTGGATAAGGATTAGTTCCATTTCAACCAGAAAGCGACGTTCTTATTTACCTTTGTACGCCTCGAATTTGATCAGCATTTTAAAATTCATGAAAATGCAGAGGCATATTGATTATGTTTCCTGAATTTCAGAGTTGACTCACTTTAGTAAGCCTTACAAGGAACCGAAAAACATAGTGTATAAAGCCTTACAGAAAATTTCAAATATTGAAAAATCGTGTATTTTGTTAGTATAATTTCCCCAACTCACCCCCTCCCTGTACAAATCTCGATACTCTGGTGACATAATATGCAACTGAGTTGTCTGCCTCAAAAAAAAAAAGCCTTGGCAGAGCATATTAGATTATGCTACAAAACGCACGTAATTATTTATCCCTTAACCTCTCCCCTTCCCACCCATCCATCAAAGGCAAAATTCGAAATTCCGGTGACGTTGGGGACAACTAGATAGATTTTTGCTGGAAAAAAATTCTGCCAAGTGGGTGTGGCACATAGTTTCCTCGTATGCGCAGTGGCTACTATCAGTCCGAGGATGATGATTTTCATAGGGGACCGTCTACACACCAACCCGCACAATCCCTGAAAATTTCATAGACATCGGACAATAACTTCGAATAGTTATGCCCGTTACAAGGAATTCATGGCAGACACACAGACAGACACGGAACCAGAATTGTTCAGAAAGGTCTAAAACGTAAAACGCGAGTGAAATTTTTGATTTTGGAGAACTATTTTTTTTCATCCTTGAAAAGTGAAAACAAAGCTTCCGCTACCTTGGTAGACTCTGAAGCAAAAGAACCACGCATATCGGTTGGATAATAAAGCCTGGGCAGAGTAAATAAGATTTCGCAACACACCTATACCTACATACACCTACACTAATACAAATACACACCCAACGTTTTTTCGCGGATTGAATTCAGAACGGATTTGTATTTGGTCTTTCTCCGTTTAGAGTTGTCCTCCTTCCTCTCAGATTGATCGCATATGGACTCCCAAGTCTTACTGTGGGACGTCCTAAAAACGACTGATTTACGACAAGTTTTACTTTGCATAACAAATCGAGAGAAAAATTTATCGGTGGGTCTTTCTTGGCCATATAATCCGAAGTCTCTCTCCATTAAAAACAACCGACTGCAGAGAATGACCGGAACAACGCTTCCTCGAACGCATTACATCACTATTCCGATTATTCGATCACAATACTAAGCAAAATACCGTTCCCAACAATTACCAAAGTTTGATCTGAGTCGGTAGTGTTCAGGAGAAGTTATTTACAATAACGTTGATGATTCTCCATTTTTTAATTTTAAAACCACATTTGCGTTCTATTGTAACAATTGCAGTAAAATTAGAAGGTAGCAATGTAACGAGACAAGGAATTGATTGCCTACTCACAGACCTACCGACAGACTTAATTACATGTACAAAATAGAAATTGCTAAAAAAAAAAAAAAAAGCTCTAAAATGCAGAGTTTGCAGAGGACAATTTTTGAAAAAAGAATGGGATCTCTGAAGATACGGAAGATTTCGAACTTTTGTAGCGTTCACCATGCATTTTTTTTGAGACCAGGATCTTGATTGAGGAAGAGTTCCTAATTATTAGCATGGAAGCTTTTGAATTTTAATTCATTTGTGCTTCTTGAATGCACCGGATGTGTCCGTTTTATTGTTCTGGTTCACATCTATTGACTTTGATTTGTGATTTGCCTTCCCCACCGAAGGTTAGGAAGGAAGCTTAGTATTCGTGCAGTAAGTCAAAGAAGTAGGTTGTCTGAAATTTAAAAATTTGCAAGCGTTTTGTATATCAGAGTTTTTTTTGACCAGCTTCAGTTCCCTGTTTGTCTGTCTGTAGCCATTATTGGTGAAGTAAATCAACGAAAATTGGGTTGTCTAAAATTTTACTAGCAATGTAAAATTGTTAAATTGTAAATTTCAAAAAAATTGTAATATTACAAGCATTGTATTGCATGTCCGAATTTTCTCACCAGCTTCAGTTCCGTGTTTGTTTGTTTGTGGCCAACATTCCTTGTCCCATTATCAATTCACAGATCTCAAGGGTTATATTTCGATGAAATTATCTGTTTTTCCTTTATAAATATGAATATAAATATTTATATTAGAAACATAAATTTTTATATCAAAGTGTCTGCCGACGACGCTTGGTGCGAAACGTTCAGATCTATTGTAAGTCTCTTTCATTGTTCTTTGTTAAACCAATATTATAAAAATCACGAAAAACAAAAAAAAACTTATTACTTTATTAACAACGAAATTATAAATGTAAATATAAAAATAAATTGTGTTCAATAAAAAAAGAATTTTTTTTCCTTTTTGGACTTGCCTCGAGACGGTTACTTATGAATTTAACCACCATCGGACATACATCAACGTATACGCACACCCTAACTAGATTTGGTATTGTATGCACACAGCAGATTCTGTTGACCAGTACCGATACTTGGGAGTGGTCGTTGATGATGGTCTGAGATGGAAGGCCCACATTGAAAACCTGCGCAAAAAGTTGAGGCGGTTTATATTCGTTTTCTATCATGTGAGGAGTGTTTTTAGGCGGGACAAACTTAGATTACTATATATTGCCCTTGTCCAGAGTGTTTTGCAATATGGGATTATTTCTTGGGGGGGAACGTTCGTAACACATATTGAAAAATTGAATATAGCCCAGAGAGCGATCCTGAAAGTAATTTTAAGAAAGTCGAACAGGTATCCAAGCTCCCCTTTGTATGACGAATTGAAAGTTTTTACCCCCAGACAGCTGTATATTAAGTCACTCCTCCTAATGTTTTATAGAACACCGAGTGTTGTAGAACAATACGAATGCTCACATGATTATGAGACTCGTTTTAAAATAGCAGGGAATGTACGGGCTCCAAGACATGCTCTCGTGATTACCACCAAGAGTCCTCAATATGTGCTGTGCATGTTGCACCGTGTTACCGATACCACTCTGAAAACTCCATCGATGTATTCTCGTTCAGTATATAAGAGAAAAGTATTTTTTTGGTTGGTGCGAAGGGGCAGAGAGGAAGCGGACAATATAATAACAAGTATTTATGTTTCCTAAATTTATTAAATTCTTATTATTATCATTTTTTGCTTTGATATAAGTATGGTTAATTATATTATCTAGTTGATATATATTAATGCTATTCAATGCTTGGCAATACTCTTGAGGGGCGCTACGGGCATGGCCTATTGCCTCTCAATAATGTTTCATGTGTATGGTGAAGATGAAATTTCTTTTTGAATATTTGTATTGACATAAATAAATAAATAAATAAATAAATTTCTCCGAACGTCAATTTCTCATCATCCATAACCCCGATTTTGAACAAATTTGGAGGGTAGTTTGGTGCTGGTCTCAAGAATAATGCTTGTTGATTTCATCTGATCAATAGAGAAAATTTATCAATATAATCGAGAACGACTTCCCATTGGAGCTGTGAATCCAGAACTGTATGCCACGATTGTGTGAATCATGTGAAATACTGGGGAATTACCAATGGTACCTACTTCTGAAAAATAGAATCAATTAACGTCACACTAACTAATCCAATAAATGTTACTCAAAGTGTGGGAGATATGCCGCGTACGCGAGATAAAGGCAGAATAAAGAAGCAAGGAAGAGTTCTTATGAGCTTGAATAACGAAATTATGACAACGTAAACAGTATGTAACAAAATCAGAAGAAAAAAATCGTAGAGTATGAGTAAATTCGGAAGCTTTTATATGATTTCTATATAATTTTTTACGATCCAGCAGCTGATACCTACTTTTCAACTAATTTAATGTTTTCCAATGGTGCTGATGACTTGAAAATTAAATTGCTGGAAACTTCGGTAAGATGAAGTTTGACGTGAAAACAGCTCAATTTTCTTCGTAAGGTCTTTAACAAAAGTTAGCTTTACTTTTTCTCTTATTCTGGGAAGCAAGTTTTACCACTGCAATGTGAGCAACAAGCAAATAAGCACTTCTAAATAAGCACCTACTTGAAAAAAAGTTGTGCCTGCACACACAGTGTTTAGGTGTTTTGAAGTCGATGGCAGTATTAGCGAAAAATCTATGAACTGCAGATTCCAACGTTTCGTAAGATAGTTTTGTCAACATTTCACTGGAATTGTATCTTATCAATTTTTAATATTCATCTTCTCTGAATATTTCTCTGTCAATCATAAAGTCAGCATTATTCTTATCTTCTAACTTCATAATCCACTGATAGACACTTTATTCTTGATTAGCTTGCGACCTCAGGGAAATTCTTAGGTACTTAACTTTCGATTGTAAGAATTGAGCTTTCAATCTTGAATCATGATTTCAACTCTTCCACTCGAGGCGTCCCGCTGCGTATTTTTTTTTAAACCAGACAGAAATATGCAACCTGTACGACATTTAGCTTTCCCCAGGATGTTTTGGAAATTGCGGGAATGCCCCGACTATACGATAACCACCTTGTAGGGATAACAATTGAATGTTTTTATTAAACGATAATTATATTGTGATATTGTATTGTAGGTATTCGTGAATTACGATGTCACTTACATTATTTTGTCTCGTCCGTGATTATGCGTTCGGCGAATTACAATGATTGTTAACGTTATTTTATCGATATCTCCGGTCAACTAGGGAGAACACTGGGATCACGAGACCGTCACGATGTTTTGAACTTTTGAAAGAGTCGCTTGGGTTCTTATAAAGTAGGAGGGTCGGCCCCCACTGCCTTCTCCCGTCTCTTGTCTCACTGGAGCAGTAAGACGAGATGGACTGAACCACCTCCAGCGGATTTACACCGGATTAAGCAGTTTAGCGGTTAACGGCGGATTAAGTGATTAACTGAAGACCGCACATTACCCTCTGACGATTGTGGTAATCCCCAATCTCTTTCAAGACAGAGTACCCATCTCTATTTCGATCAACCAGAACTCTCACACCCAAAAATCCCAACCACTTAGAACTAAATCCAGGATACTCCAAAATCTTGTCAGAAACACGAGAAGATCGATTACAAAGAACTAGTTTCATTGTTTTTTAAGGCAAATTAAATGATAATGATTCAAAAACGCCTGCAATGTTGGGAGTGCAGTATAGGTAGCTTTCTCAAAGAAAATAACTAGTACAGATGGACATAAACACAATCTATTGGTTCAAAAATGATAGAATTAGTCATTCAAAGATCTCAGTGCCAAGTTGTATGGACGTTCATGTTACAATAACGAGTCTATAAAGATATTTTTATAATCAATTTTTTGCTTAATCATATTTTTGCTTAATTTTTTGCTTTTAATCATATTTTTGCTCAATTTTATTTTAAAATTTGCTGTTTTGGTTTATTATTTTTAATAATAAATCTTTGGAGTCGACCAAGAACATTTTTTTACCGCCCCCCCCCCCCACCAAATTTGCAGGTTTACGTTTCAAGGTACGTAAATTCCAAAAATCGAATAAAAGTTTGCCGTCCGTCCGCGGTACGGGGTACTTTTCCTAGTTTCCATAGACCGATTTGGTATATGAGCTCCATTTGGGTTCTAGTTGTGCCCCGCAGCTTTTGGTTGATGTCAGTCACTTCTAAGTGTGACATTTTCAAAAACGCCTAGCCGAAAACGTTTGATTTTAAGGTATTTTTTTAATTCAATTTAAATTAGTATTGCATTTTTAGAATCGATTGAGACCACCCAGAGCTCTGTAGGACCAACCGTTCGCTCCCTATGAGAACTTAAGGGTTGGTCTTACGGTGAATCAGAAATACGAGTGTGAAAAGAGGCCGAATCTCCGTTCAAATTTTAGCTGACCAAAATGCGATCGCTGTTCGTTTCTCCGAGCTGTGACTCTTACTGATCCAAATGCAATGAAATTTACAGGGAATCATCGTGAAGCTTAAACCATACTTCGGGTACATGAACGATTTTAGACTATATGATCTAATAGGTTTGTTATTGCTGAGAGAGCCTTTTGACCTTTGTAATGAGTCATAAGGGAAAAGTTAAACAAAATTCAGATTGATACACCGGAACATGATCAATCGTGAATCCTGAAAAACGAGAGCTGTTGACTTGGACTCGTCGTCGTCAGTTTAAACAAAGAGTTTAATTTTTTTTAATAAAGAAAATTATCCAAATAAAGTTTTTTCCGTTGTTTCTATTTGGTGATTAGATACACTTTTCAAAAATCCAAACCCCAAATTATTCCTGTGCATAATTCTTAATGAATCAGGGTCATGCAAATCTTTTTTTTGATGTGTGCAGATCTAATTTACATTTACTTATCAGTATCAGTCCAATTGATAAATCATACTTGAAAAGTATAATTCAGTTCACCGTAGAATGTCAAAAAAATGTCAGTTCACCTTTTATGTCAAAACATGAATTTAATTTCATACAATTTTTTTTTTTTTTTTCAAGTACCTACCTGAAATAAATAGGTATAGAAGTTAGAAGAAAGGGTATCGAGTAGATTATAGTATAGGTACTTTTAGAATACCAATTGTGACACCAAGATGGATAAACAAATCCAAACCTGAACGCTAAAATCCAAACATTCCCGGATAAACCAAAATGGGTGACAACCCTATGTAAAATCATGTAAAGCATGTGTACCCTCATATATTTAAACAATTATTACTGCGAAACATCGAAATTATAACGAGTTAAGGATACAGAGTAAACTAGAGATTTATTTTGTATGCAGCATTCTCCTAGATATACTGACTTTAGGACCATGGAGAGGAAGAGAACGGTCCTGACAGACTGCTGAGGGAGGTATCGGAGCTGGAGGGGATACTTGCTGTGAGTTCAAGGTCAAGCGAACGGCGCTATAGGTCTACCATACCGTCAACACCGAGCGGTCTTACGGGGTTTTGCCTACACTATAACCCCTTGACCTTTCCTAAGGTTCGTATTGGTTGTGTCAGTTATGTTTACAGTTATGTGTACACTTTTTCTCCTGTTTTCGATTTTCCGGTACTAAAATGGTCATAACTCCTTCAACTTCCATGAAAAATCAGATTTGATTACACCATTGAAGAGAGCGCCAAATTTTCCATACGATGAGCTTTTGACCAGTTAAGAAAAAAAACTTGTCAATTACCTTTTTTTCAAACATTTGAGTGATTATTTTCTTGCTAAAACACGGTTTTCTTTCTTTAGAGGTCCTCAGAATCTTGAAACATTCTCCATTACACCAGATTTCCTACGGTATTCGATTTTTTAAGGATTATTAGGAAATTTGAGGGGGATGACGGTGTTTGAATGTGAAAAAACGTGTTATTTCAGCAAACATTGATGGTTTTTTCAAGTTGTTGAAGATTAGTTGGAGAATCAATTCCTGAAGTATTGTTGGTTGACTGATATTGTCGAATACGATAGAAACAATTTACAAGAGAGTTCATATAGCGAAAACTGTACATTAGTACAACTTGTACAACTGAAAAATATTCTAGTTTCTTATTTCTTATGGTTCGACACTGTTATTCCCCGAGAAGTTATTCCTCTTTTCCTGATAGATAGTACACCTTGTTTCACACCTTTCGGATCGAGGCGGAATCAATAAGCCATGTTGGTTGTTGTGTTGAACCATTTCCCTTACGGAAATTAATTATTGGAGTCTTCTTGAGCTGTATTTGTTAGTGAAATAAGATTCTGCAGAACTCAGCCGCTTTCATTTCGGTAAGTAGCAATAGTTAGGTTTAAGGCCATCGTCATAAATGATTACATTAGACCCACATCATGATGTCTTTATTGCTGTTTTAATTTATTGTTGTTGTTTGCTGTTGTTTCTTAGTTTTCCTTCTATTGTTTATCTTTAACTTGGGTTTAACTTTTGTTTGTTATTGTGCATTGTGGCAGAATAGCAATGGCAGCACTAGAATATAATAATGATGTGCAGGAATATTTGAGAACAAACAATTTCTCATACAATTTTCACATGGCATTTGAAGAACGTTTGATGTGTTTTAAAATTTTAATTTATGTTTTTAAACATAAACTAAGAAATAAAAGCAAACAACAACAATAAATAAGAACAACAATAAAGACATGATGATGTGGATCTAATATAAGCAATTTTGACGATGAGACTTGACCCTAATAAGCTAATTGAGAGAAAATTGCGATTAAGGATACATCCATTATTTTGTCGAACATGCGACCATTGGTCCGATGGTGTTGAAATTTATGTAGAACCCCTGATCATGACGTCGTTTTTGCCCTTATCAAGGAATTGACAGGCACTGAACCAAAATTGTTCTGAGACCAATAGTACGAATGAAAAATTTGGTTTTAGAGGACGGTCATCGTTAGTAAAAATATTCATAATTTTTTATTAATTGCTATATAATTAAGCATAAGTTAACATGAGTACTGGTTGAAATACCTAGGTCTGGGTGGGAATGCACAGTTGAAACGAAATTCGAACAAATCAAATTCAGAAAGAAACCAAAATATGTAACTATCTACACGTCTCATTGACAAACAAAACACATTGGTACCTACAATAATCGAGAAAAAATAATTTAGTAAGATTACTAACTGAACAAATGAGTTGAGACAAAGCTAAATTGGGTGGGTTGGTACTTATTCATTTTTGAGCACATACCAACCGAAGTACTTATACTATGTACTTCCAGACAATTTAGGTACCTACTGAAGTACCATACATGAGTTATTGTTGGACTCTTCAAAAGCGCCAGCAGGTACTAGGTACATAGGTTTCAATAAGTGACCGTACATATGAACTAACTGGAATAATACCGATTCTCCAATGCATGGACGCAGGTAGCGTGGCCGAGCGGTCTAAGGCGCTGGTTTAAGGCACCAGTCTCTTCGGAGGCGTGGGTTCGAATCCCACCGCTGCCAAGAATTTTTGCTGTGTTTCGGAGGGCGGACATAACTTTTGCTTCCGAGTCTACCAAGGTAGCGGAAGCTTTGTTTTCACTTTTCAAGGACGGAAAAAAAAGTTCTCCAAAATCAAAATTTTCACTCGCGTTTTGCGTTTTAGACCTTTCTGAACAATTTTGGTTCCGTGTCTGTGTGTCTGTCTGTCTGTCTGTCCTTGTAACGCGCATAACTATACGAAGTTATTGTCCGATTTCTATGAAATTTTCAGGGATTGTGCGGGTTGGTGTGTTGACGGTCCCCTATGAAAATCATCATCCCCGGACTGATAGAAGCGACTGCGCATGCGCAAACGTGAATTCCTTGTAACGGCCATAACTTCTACATTTTCCATCCGATTTCAATGAAATTTTCAGGGATGTTACAGATTAGTATTTAGATGGTCCTCTATGAAAAGCATCACCTTCGGACTGATAGTAGCCACTGCGCATGCGCATACGTAAAATCCTTGGAACAGCCATAACATTTACATTTTTCATCCGAATTTGATGAAATTTTCTAGGATTTTCCAGATTAGCGTGTAGACACCCACTTGGCAGACGTTTTTTTTTTTTTTTGCTACATTGTTGGTGACGACCACCTAAAGAGAAGCATGAACATTATTTTGGACTACCTTAACAATGTACCTACTTACTCGTAACCTAATAATTAAAAAATTATCAGCATACAATTTGGTCAAAAAAAACCGCTGTAAATTATTAGGTACTCAACGGTTAATTGTTTTTTTTTACTTGTTGTTTTCTAGGTATCACCCATCTTTTAACAGATAATGAGAGAGAAAAAACACTTTATTGGACATTGTAGAGGGAATTAAGGTGGACAAGGACTGCCGTTACACAAAAATTTAAATAAGGTGGGTTTTCCAGGGTGCTGAATTCGAATTTGAACTTAGAAACAGCAAATTTCAACCCATAATCCCTACTAACCATTCGAGTATAATTTTTGCCCCTGCCACCAGCCAAATCCTAGTCGACACGTGGTGTAGGTATGGACCTTCTGTACTTCTTGTTCCTATATCACTTTGACTAGAACATTCCTCCGGTAATGACCACAAGATCATATATAAATTGTTTTTTCGTCGTTTTGAATCAACTAATACCACCACCGGAGGGCTTCAAGTCCGGCTTCCTACTCTGGAGAACAATGTATCATAATACAATGACTGATTCTTCCGGCTTCTGCTGCTTTGATTGTCCAAAGTTTCATATCGAGCTTCGCTTCCTAACGATCGTGTTTTCAACTAGGGCCTCGTTAGTTCTAGAGTAAATAGGCGTAGAATAGATAGCTAAAAAGGTTAAATGGGGTTTTGATTTTTGGTACTAGAACAACATCAGGATTTGTGTCAATACCTCCCCAAATCTTGAAATATATTCCGGATGGAAAATTTTAATTATAATTGATTTTGAATCATTTTAAATCTTAAGAATTGAATTTGACCTCACTCAGCGCTGTAGAATCAACAGTTTGGGAATGGAAATTATGTAGGTAGTAGGCCTTAGGCTAAGTTACTCAGAAACTTGAAAAGCCATAGATAGGTGAATTGCCAGACTATGATGTTAAATAACTGATGTCGACGTTGATCACGCTTTAGTTAGAAACAAGGAACTGAAAAACCAAAATGTGAGTAAATTGGGAATTACAGACCACTTGTGATATTAATTGGGTTGGATTTGCTTCAATATTTCCAACATTGATCATTACTCAGTCAAATACCCGAACTTGAAAAGCTGGGATTTAGTTTGGGGATAGAAAGATTGTGTAGAATTCGCAATTCTGTTTCTAACGTTAATGTTCTAATTAGTCAGAAACGTGAACTTGAAAGGCCTTGGTATAGGTTGGTCGAATTTTGGAAAATATTTATTTTTGTTGCTTCCTCACTACCGAAGGTAGGGAAGCTTTGTATTCGTGAAAGAAGTGAAAAAAAAAAAATGTCCTCCAAAATCAAAATTTCCACTTGCTTTTTGCGTTTTAGAGCTTCCCGAACAATTTTGGTTCCGTGTCTGTCTGTCTGTCTGTCTGTCGGTCTGTCTGTCTGTCTGTGGTCAATCCTTGTCCCGGGCAAAACTATACTAACCTGTGGTCCGATTTTGATGAAATTTTCAGGGATTGTGCGGGTTAGGTCCTAGACGGTCCCCTATAAATTTCAGCACCTTCGGATCAGCTGAGTGAGCTCCAAGGCCATTTTCTCTCCTGTTGAACGCAGGAAGCTGAAATTTGAGAGGCAGGGTCAATGGAGAATGCTGAAGGTGCCTGAGTGGTCACTGATCAGCTGAGTGAGCTCCAAGGCCATTTCCTCTCCTGTTTTTCGCCAACTGATTCTATACGTCCATGTTACAATGAGTGAGGAAGCTATACTGCCCACCCAACTTGGCAGACGTTTTTGAAAATTGCTTCACCTGACTCGGGTAATGAGGATATTTTACTAGGAAATGCTGAATAATATAATTATTTTGCTTCCTCACTACCGAAGGTAGGGAAGCTTTGTATTCGTGAAAAATTGAAAAAAAAAAATGTCCTCCAAAATCAAAATTTCCACTTGCTTTTTGCGTTTTAGAGCTTCCCGAACAATTTTGGTTCCGTGTCTGTCTGTCTGTCTGTCGGTCTGTCGGTCTGTCTGTGGTCAATCCTTGTCCCGGGCAAAACTATACTAACCTGTGGTCCGATTTTGATGAAATTTTCAGGGATTGTGCGGGTTAGGTCCTAGACGGTCCCCTATCAATTTCAGCACCTTCGGATCAGCTGAGTGAGCTCCAAGGCCATTTTCTCTCCTGTTGAACGCAGGAAGCTGAAATTTGAGAGGCAGGGTCAATGGAGAATGCTGAAGGTGCCTGAGTGGTCACTGATCAGCTGAGTGAGCTCCAAGGCCATTTCCTCTCCTGTTTTTCGCCAACTGATTCTATACGTCCATGTTACAATGAGTGAGGAAGCTATACTGCCCACCCAACTTGGCAGACGTTTTTGAAAATTGCTTCACCTGACTCGGGTAATGAGGATATTTTACTAGGAAATGCTGAATAATATAATTATTTTGCTTCCTCACTACCGAAGGTAGGGAAGCTTTGTATTCGTGAAAAATTGAAAAAAAAAAATGTCCTCCAAAATCAAAATTTCCACTTGCTTTTTGCGTTTTAGAGCTTCCCGAACAATTTTGGTTCCGTGTCTGTCTGTCTGTCTGTCGGTCTGTCGGTCTGTCTGTGGTCAATCCTTGTCCCGGGCAAAACTATACTAACCTGTGGTCCGATTTTGATGAAATTTTCAGGGATTGTGCGGGTTAGGTCCTAGACGGTCCCCTATCAATTTCAGCACCTTCGGACCTATAGGAGCGAGTGCGCATGCGCAAACGTGAATTTCCTGGAACCTCGGTTTCTCGGTTTCTAATGAACCGATTTTGCTCAAATTTGGAGGTTAGTTAGGGACTAACTTCTAAGAGACACCCTATAAGTTTCAATCAAATTGGTCAAGCAATAGCCGCTGTGCATGCGCGAACTTTAAATTTATTGTTACAACCAAAACTCCGCAACTATTCAACCAATTTCGATGAAATTTTCAGGGACTGTGTGGGTTAGGTCCTAGACGGTGGACCGCTAAATAAAATTCTACGTTGAAAATACAATTCGAATACAAAAGGATTTTTTCGCCAACTGATTCTATACGTCCATGTTACAATGAGTGAGGAAGCTATAGGTACTGCCCACCCAACTTGGCAGACGTTTTTGAATAGCCATGACCAGGTTGTCTCGATTTGTGTACTTCGACTCCGATTCTCAACTTGATTATTAATGATTGTAATGATTAATTATTGTTTCAGTACACTTGTTATCCTGGGAGACCGCGTGGGCGGTCTAAATAATATCCTTCAACAGGATGTTCTTCGAGGCAGTTCAAGATGACGAGATAAGGGCAAATATTTGTGCTGATTAATCGAACCTCGGAAAGACAGTTTTCCGTTTTGTCATTGACTCTGACCCTTGCGTGGGTTATTGGTAAATAAATGACCATCAAACTTTTGCACTTTGTTCTTCTTTGTTCGAATCAAGTTATACAAATTCCATTCAAAATCTTGAAACTCCCCCTGACACCAAGCAAGATTGAATTTTTTTTGTTGAAATTTCTCAACAAATTTTAAACATATTATGTTTTAGGTTTCAAAATTCCCAGAATCCAAATAATTTTGCCCAATGGAAATTTTTACTTCTAATAGAAAACAGCAATCAATGCAAAATGGATATTTAGAGGGGTTAGTGCCTAGGTCTCATAGCTTAGACTAGGTTGAGCGCACAAACGGGAACTTCTTAAAACTACGATTTCTCAGTTCCAAATTGCCCAAATTCGCTCAATTTGACATTAGGGCCAAAGCCACAGTATCAGAGAAAATTCAGAAAAACGACCGAAATTCTCCTTATTCAATTCTAATTCCTAATTCCGGGGGAAACTATACATAGATAATAATGGACCGATTTGGGTTACAGTTTCAGACTCCACTTGGATTGGAAACAGATGGTTCCCAATCAAAAGAATCAAACGATTCCCCCTTTGTAATTCTTGATTTTGCTCGCATTTTGAAGGTAAATGGAATTTGGTCCTCGAATGACTAGGTACACTAGAATTTCAAGGAGATACGATCTGTAGAAGCCCCAGCAAGTAGAGTATTGTTAATTAAATGCCGTAAATATATTTTCCGAAAGCTAGTCAATAACGGCGTATATTTTTAGATGACCCCAGTCCTGATAGTTGACAATAGGGTGTGTGCCTGGATAGGAAAAACTGTTTATTGTTAATTTTAATCTAAGGTAGACCTCATTCTGAGAATTTCGGTATCAACCGCGACCTTCTAGCGTGTGTAAATCTTTTCCTATGAATTTTAAAAGTTTCGACCGTTTATGACGTCACAGTGAGCTGGGGGGTCCCGCCCAGGCGAGAGGGGCGCGTGACGTCATAAACGGTCGAAACTTTGAAAAATCATAGAAACAGATCTACTCAGGCTAGAAGGTCGCGGTTGGTGCCAAAATTCTCAAGATGTAGTCTACTTTTGATTAAAAATCTAAAAAAAATCAAGGCGCACCCCCCATTCTACATACCCTGGGTCGATACACACATACCTAGTTATTTAACTCGCCTGCAAAGAACACTACCAACCATATTTCTGCGCTAGGTTCATTATCAAGTTTATCTCGAAACAGAGAGGAACTTCCAGCAAAGCTCAGTGCCCTCATATTAATAACGAAATTATTGGGTTCTTGGTCGCTAGGGAAGCACAACTCAGTGAGATGTAACTTAAGAAAAAGAACCAGCTGCACTGGGCTCACTTGCGTTCGCAAATGTTGAGTTCGGTTCTAGTTCTCACGGTGTCAACAGCTAATGCCAACGCTCCGTGTTAATTTGACGAATTACCTCGGGTTTTTTCCCTAAGTTTTAACTAAAAGTGGTACTCAACAAATCTGTTTTGTCCCGGGAACCATAATTTCGGCATGAAATTAAGGGTCGTGCCCTTCTAAGGGCGTTATTACGCAATTTAAGTGCCGTCCGGAGTACACGAGGTGTTGGTCATTCACCTGCGTTCGACTCACCGCGGTTTCTGCTGACTGCGCAGTCTTCGCGAGGCCCCGCCGAGGGCCCCTCGAAAATATCATCGAGAGGTAAAAAACGTTTTTTTTCTCTCTCCTTGTTCGGTTTATCAACTTTTCTTAAAATATGGCTAAAAGAGGATTCCATCTTCCCGGGCATAGGTACTTAGGCCCAAATGGACCCATAAATAATGGTTCACCAGTCGATTACGACGACCGAATTGCCGAGGAGCATGATATTGCCTACCATACGGCAACTACAGCTCAAGAGATCCGTACAGCGGATCAGGCCGCTATAATGGCATTTTCGGCGGATGCCATTGCCAATAACAACTGGCACTCAGCTGTAGGAGCTGTAGGTATCGGCACTAAATATGCCGTCGAGTCCCTAACTGGTGTGATTTACCCTCAGAGGGTATCGGACTACTTTCCCGATAGGGACCCCCACGAGCCTCGTGAGCCAGTAATAAGGGAGCTAGTCAACCTACAAGACGAAAATAGTACCGTGCGCATGACGCACCATAGTCAGGTGGCACCTGAAGTGTACCGTGAGTACATAGACGAGCGCAACCGAGGTGCAAAAGAACAACACCAGCACTCGGTTGCTGTGGTCACAAATGCGTTTTGTGATGTCATTGGTAGAAAGATACCAAATGACAAATATCAAAATGTTAGATTGGAAGATGTGGAGAAAAAAAAAGGATGGACCCAGGCCAACTGGAAAAGCCATATTCATTCTCCGACGACAATGAAAACTGACGAACTTGGGCCATCAGACCCTGGGTTCCTTACGAAACCTAAGGATAGGTCGAGGTGGGTACCATCAAGTTACATGAATTCGCCGATACCAAGCGCACCTAGAGTGTGCCAAGAGCCTGTTGGCTGCGAAGAGGGGTGTTTTTCAGACGAGACTCTGCCCCCTTACAGCCCAGGGGGGACCCACACCCCACTCAGGATGCGAGGAGGGATGGCTGATGACATCCCATCACGAGCAGAGGAGCAATACGCGGGGACAACTAGATCCCCAGTTGACACAGGCGATTCAGACGCTGCTCTGGATCTCCTTGAAATGTGGGACGCAGCATCTACCAGCTTCCTCAGGTTGTGCAGAGATATGAAATTGGGCCAGGAAAAAGGACTGGAAGCATTAAAACCAGTAGGGGAGGTTGTTTCGGCTGTTCTAAGAAGAGTTGTACACATGGACCTGAAGATTAAGACCCTGGAGGGCCGTGAGGCGTCCAGAAGCGACGTGGTGGACAAACAAAATCAGGATCTGACGCAAGTACTGCGTCAGATTGCAGCTGCAATTCAGACTGGTGCTCTGAATGCAACTCAACCAACGACGAACGCCACTGAAGCATCAACTTCAGCAGCATCAAGGGGCATACCTGATACCCAGAGATCAAAAACGCCTCAGCCTCAGCCACGAACCTATGCCTCAGCTGCAAAGACAAAGCCACAGCCTAGACACTTTGTTGTCGTTCAGCCAACTGACGACAACACTACATTGGAGTCGGCAGAAGATGTCGAAAAAGCATTAGCTGAGAAGGTTGATCCCAAATCTAAGGGATGGCAGCTGGTCAATCTTAGAAAGGGGAGGAACAAAAGAGTTATACTCGAGGCTGCTAACATTCAAGAAGCCAGAAAAATAATGGCAGATACGGGCGCAGGGGGTGCTGGCCTAAAAATGGAGCTAATGCCCAAGAAAAGACCTACTCTAATTATCTCGGGTATCAGGGAGGTTTCATTGAACGCTGAACAACTCCAAGCGGCAGTCCGGGAACAAAATTTCCCCAATGTTAACCTTGATCGATTCAAGGCCAATTTTAACCCGATGAGGATAGTAAGACGTGGTGAGGGGCGTCCTGTAAGTTGGGAAGTAGAGGTCGAGACTGAGCTCTACAAATCAATCATGAAAGACCCTAAGCTGTACGTAGGGTGGTGTAGATGCCCAGTAACACCATATGTACCAGTTCTAAGATGCTACAGATGCACCAGAGTGGGTCATCGCTCGCAAGATTGTACAGTATGCCAGCCTGGCGAAGAATGTTGCAAACGCTGTGGTGAGAAAGGACATAAGGTCGCTGCCTGCATCAAACCACATCCAGAAATTGAATGCATGTCCTGTAAGGCGGCTAAAAAACCAGCGAAGCATGTAACAGGTGATTCCCGATGTACAGTGTACATCAAGGCGAAAGAGGCGGCAATTCAAATAACCGACTATGGCCAGTAGAGCACAGGAACACCAATGCACCCACTGCGGAAGAACTTTTCATTCACGTATAGGGCTGTCAAAACATACTAGATCAGCTCATCCTGAGGAGTATGCTTTTGACGAAATTGGCCCAAAACGATGCAAATACTGGTCACATGAAGAAATGACCATCATGGCAACTGTTGAACTTGAATTAGAAGGTACCATACCGGGTGCCCAAATGAATAGAGCTCTTGCCTCCAAAATGGTTGGTAGAACACATAAATCTGTAGAAGCGGTACGAGCAAGGCCTCACTATCAGAATGTATTGGAGCAGGTACGCCTAGATGCTACACAAACACCCCGAAGAACGACAGAAGAACTAGATGGAAGCTACGAGATCTCCCATCAACAGCTTGATGAAGCTATTCTTGCAGGGATTCCCATAGCTCAACGTGCATCAGAACAGGATGAAGGCCACCAATTGTTGATAAGTGGTGCAAGAGCAGTGGTCCAGGATCTTGACCCCCAAAATGACCTTCTTCTGTGGATATCCCATATCATTGGTATAACCCCACGACCACCCAGGGACCATATAATCAACAATGATACCACACAAGAAACGAGGAGAGATAAATTCTCAAGGTTTAGGAGGTTATGGGATTCTGATAGAGCTGCAATAGCGGAGGACATCCTTGGTAATGGAAGAGCCCAAATGCGTCACACAGGCCAGCAATTGAGGCAATACTGGGCAAGACAGTGGTCAGCTCCATCCAGCGAATGGACAGCAGAAGAAGTCCGTCATCCCCAAGATCAGCTGATGGACCACATATGGATGCCAATAACGGAGGACGAAATCCGGGTATCGGAACCAACCAGGACTGCCTGTGGTCCTGATGGACTACTGGCAGAGGTTTGGAGGATGGTTCCCCACAGCCTTAGGAAGTTGTTTTTCAACACGATTTTGCGCCGGGGATCTATGCCGTCTACCCTCTTACAAGCTCGAACTACTATGATTCCAAAGAAAAACATGCCAGAAACAGTGGCAGACTACCGCCCAATCACAGTCCCATCAGTAGTAGTACGCCAATTTCACAAGATCATTGGAAAGCGTTTGGAATCCTCGGTTACTCATGTTGAGCAACAAAAAGGTCTCCGCAGAGGCGTTGATGGACTAGCACTGAATGTATTGGCACTCAATAAATTGTTGGTTGAAGCTAACAGGAAAAAAAGAGAGCTTCACATTGCAGTTCTCGATGTTGAGAAAGCATTTGATAGAGTATCTCATTTTGCTATAATGAACATCATGAAGGGGAGACAGTGGCCCAAACAGCTGGTACAGTATATTGAATCAATCTACCGAAATGGGTCTACACGAATTGGGGCAGGCCCATGGATGTATAATGCAAGGGGCATTAGACAGGGTGACCCCCTGTCCTCAACCCTCTTCAATGCAGTTATGGATCACGTCCTGCTAGCTCTCCCTAATAGGGTTGGATACATCCATGCAGGGCAGCGTTGGTCTTCCCTGGCTTTTGCGGATGATGTTGTACTGATTGCCACATCTAGAGCTGGGATAGTGGCTCAGATTCTAGCATTCAATGATGCCTTGAAGTCGGTGGGACTGAATCTCAACCTCAGAAAATCCATCTATCTGCCTTTGATGCCAAGAGGGCATCGACTCGTGGTCCCAGCTGAAAGGCCTTCCATTGATGTTGATGGCCAGTGCCTGAGGGCAGCACCACACAATGTTCGATGGATATACCTGGGAGTATCCTTTAGTACCCAGGGTATATGTCGTAACATGCCAATTAAAATGACTACAATCCTTGAGAAAATTGACAGGGCACCACTGAAGCCTCTGCAGAAATTAGTAATGTTGCGAGACCACGGCATACCCTCACTAACTCACCAACTAGTGCTGGGAAGTACCACGCTCTTAACTCTAAAACAGATGGATATATCTGTAAGGAGATATGTGAGAAAATGGTTGCGCCTGCCATTTGACTCTGCTAATGCCTACATCCATGGACCAGTGGGTGATGGTGGTCTTGGAGTAATGGAACTACTCAGTCAAATACCAACCATAAGAGCTAATAGGGTAGGGGCGGCAAACACACAACTCTTTGAAGGAGGAACGAGTCTTCAACAACAAAATGGGACATCAAGAATCGACCGTCGAATTGCCAGGGCACAACGTCTCCATCAAACTACGGATGGAGCTGAACTGGTAAAATCACGCGATAACGGAGCTAGCACGGCATGGATCAGGAACCCTTCAGCAAAACTATGGGGATGGAGGTCGTTGGGTATGGTGAAAGTACATTCTGGTTCTCTACCAACAGGAGTGAGGAGGACAAGAGGCAGGCGTACCGGCAGCAGCCATCTATGCCGAATGGGATGTCAAACACCCGAAACAGCCTCGCATGTGCTCCAGATTTGCCCAGCCATGGTAAGACCCAGGTGTGCCCGTCACAATTCTGCCCTGAACCTACTGGAAGCCTACGCTCGCCGTAAAGGATGGCCAGTATGGCTAGAGCCACACTTCAACCTGGAACAGCGAGGTTATCGTCCAGACCTCTTGGTGGTAACACCAAGAGGAGCCTTCATTATTGATGTCTCAGTGGTCTCTGGCTCCGGCCAGAGATCACTCGCAGACATCAATGCTTCCAAAATTCGAAAATATGAAGTTGACGCATTACTAGATGCTGCAGCAGCACTTGCAAACATTCAGCGAAACCAACTAAAGGTGATTGGAGCAACGATCACCTGGAGAGGGATATGGCATGGCAAGTCAGCCAAGGATCTGATTCGGGCTGGTTACCCACTGTTTATCCTGGAGTGGATGACCACCCGAGTCCTAACAGGAGGATCATTCATCTGGTCTAAATTCAGGGCTACGGCCACACGACGGCGTGCCACGGCTCGAGCAAATGGGCTCCGTGGGACTTGGAGCTGAACTCGAACCCCATTGGGAGGAGAAGTGTCGACTGATGGCATAGCCAGAAGAGGCACAATCCTCCCTCCATCATTTGTGGGATAAGGTGATTCTACCTTGTCCCTCACCCCAATGTCCGAGGTCGGATCTCGGACCCTGATACCAAGCAGCCAGATGGACATGACTGCTGAGTGCTGAAAGTGCTGATACAATACTGTGATGTAAATATTTATGTACAATACCATCAATTGTAGCGGTGAAATATTTTTTCCAAATATAAATTGTTAATGAAAAATTGAAAAAAAAAAATGTCCTCCAAAATCAAAATTTCCACTTGCTTTTTGCGTTTTAGAGCTTCCCGAACAATTTTGGTTCCGTGTCTGTCTGTCGGTCTGTCGGTCTGTCTGTGGTCAATCCTTGTCCCGGGCAAAACTATACTAACCTGTGGTCCGATTTTGATGAAATTTTCAGGGATTGTGCGGGTTAGGTCCTAGACGGTCCCCTATCAATTTCAGCACCTTCGGACCTATAGGAGCGAGTGCGCATGCGCAAACGTGAATTTCCTGGAACCTCGGTTTCTCGGTTTCTAATGAACCGATTTTGCTCAAATTTGGAGGTTAGTTAGGGACTAACTTCTAAGAGACACCCTATAAGTTTCAATCAAATTGGTCAAGCAATAGCCGCTGTGCATGCGCGAACTTTAAATTTATTGTTACAACCAAAACTCCGCAACTATTCAACCAATTTCGATGAAATTTTCAGGGACTGTGTGGGTTAGGTCCTAGACGGTGGACCGCTAAATAAAATTCTACGTTGAAAATACAATTCGAATACAAAAGGATTTTTTCGCCAACTGATTCTATACGTCCATGTTACAATGAGTGAGGAAGCTATAGGTACTGCCCACCCAACTTGGCAGACGTTTTTGAATAGCCATGACCAGGTTGTCTCGATTTGTGTACTTCGACTCCGATTCTCAACTTGATTATTAATGATTGTAATGATTAATTATTGTTTCAGTACACTTGTTATCCTGGGAGACCGCGTGGGCGGTCTAAATAATATCCTTCAACAGGATGTTCTTCGAGGCAGTTCAAGATGACGAGATAAGGGCAAATATTTGTGCTGATTAATCGAACCTCGGAAAGACAGTTTTCCGTTTTGTCATTGACTCTGACCCTTGCGTGGGTTATTGGTAAATAAATGACCATCAAACTTTTGCACTTTGTTCTTCTTTGTTCGAATCAAGTTATACAAATTCCATTCAAAATCTTGAAACTCCCCCTGACACCAAGCAAGATTGAATTTTTTTTGTTGAAATTTCTCAACAAATTTTAAACATATTATGTTTTAGGTTTCAAAATTCCCAGAATCCAAATAATTTTGCCCAATGGAAATTTTTACTTCTAATAGAAAACAGCAATCAATGCAAAATGGATATTTAGAGGGGTTAGTGCCTAGGTCTCATAGCTTAGACTAGGTTGAGCGCACAAACGGGAACTTCTTAAAACTACGATTTCTCAGTTCCAAATTGCCCAAATTCGCTCAATTTGACATTAGGGCCAAAGCCACAGTATCAGAGAAAATTCAGAAAAACGACCGAAATTCTCCTTATTCAATTCTAATTCCTAATTCCGGGGGAAACTATACATAGATAATAATGGACCGATTTGGGTTACAGTTTCAGACTCCACTTGGATTGGAAACAGATGGTTCCCAATCAAAAGAATCAAACGATTCCCCCTTTGTAATTCTTGATTTTGCTCGCATTTTGAAGGTAAATGGAATTTGGTCCTCGAATGACTAGGTACACTAGAATTTCAAGGAGATACGATCTGTAGAAGCCCCAGCAAGTAGAGTATTGTTAATTAAATGCCGTAAATATATTTTCCGAAAGCTAGTCAATAACGGCGTATATTTTTAGATGACCCCAGTCCTGATAGTTGACAATAGGGTGTGTGCCTGGATAGGAAAAACTGTTTATTGTTAATTTTAATCTAAGGTAGACCTCATTCTGAGAATTTCGGTATCAACCGCGACCTTCTAGCGTGTGTAAATCTTTTCCTATGAATTTTAAAAGTTTCGACCGTTTATGACGTCACAGTGAGCTGGGGGGTCCCGCCCAGGCGAGAGGGGCGCGTGACGTCATAAACGGTCGAAACTTTGAAAAATCATAGAAACAGATCTACTCAGGCTAGAAGGTCGCGGTTGGTGCCAAAATTCTCAAGATGTAGTCTACTTTTGATTAAAAATCTAAAAAAAATCAAGGCGTACCCCCCATTCTACATACCCTGGGTCGATACACACATACCTAGTTATTTAACTCGCCTGCAAAGAACACTACCAACCATATTTCTGCGCTAGGTTCATTATCAAGTTTATCTCGAAACAGAGAGGAACTTCCAGCAAAGCTCAGTGCCCTCATATTAATAACGAAATTATTGGGTTCTTGGTCGCTAGGGAAGCACAACTCAGTGAGATGTAACTTAAGAAAAAGAACCAGCTGCACTGGGCTCACTTGCGTTCGCAAATGTTGTTGTGCGATTCACAAACGTGTTTCTGACTCTTCTTAATCATCCAACCTACAGAGTAACCGCAACAACCTAGCTAGAGAACCTTTTAAGGACCAGGGTTAGGTGGGGGGAGGGGGTGTCGGTCCTCTGGGACGATTCACTAAACTGTGAACGGATTTAAAAATCTGTAATCGTATATAATTCCTTTGGAAAAATTGAACGCTGTCTTAAATTGATGGACAACATCAGAGAGCGAATGGTTTGTCCCACAGAGCTTTGAGTAAAATCATTAAGTTCTTCAAAATTCCTGCAAATTTTAAATTAATGGAAAAACAATACCTCCTACATTTAAAATTCCTGAAAATGTTTAATCAATGAAAAAAAAAACGCTGCAAATCATTGCTCAAAGGTTTATTATTTTCTGTATAGATCACCCTTCTGTATAGATCACTGGCTCTCCATCAATAGCACCTACCACCATCTGTATTCTCCCTTGACCTTCCCTCTCAACATTCAGCTTCCTGCGTTCAATAGGATTGAAAATGGCTTCGGGGCTCACTCAGCTGATCAGTGATCTGAAGAGTGAAGAAGCCTTTGAGCAATGATTTGCAGCGTTTTTTACCCACCAACATTTTTTTTACCTACCAACTTTTTTTACCTACCAGCTAGGTATACTACCTACCACACCATACTGGCTTCACACCTTCACAATCAAGTTTATTAGAAAGAACTAAACGCTTCACACTCGATTGGAAAAATAGAAAGCTTCATATGGAAATTTGATTACTGGTTACGCAGAAGGCAAAACTGAATACAACTCGAAGAAATGAACAGCGATCGCATTTTAGTCAGATAAAATTTGAACGGCGATTAGACCTCTTTTGCGATTCACACTCATGATTCTGTTTTATCTAGGGAAAACCTTCAAGTACTCGTAGGGACCGAACGGTTTGTCCTACAGAGCTCCGGGTGGTCTCAAAATTTTTTAAAAATTCAATACTATTTAAAATTGATGAAAAAACGATACCTTTATTTCGAGAGTTTTCGAGCTAGGGCACTCTTGAAAATTTCAACCCTTAATTTTCACCCCTTAGAAGTGACCTACATCAACCAAAAGCTTCGCGGCACAACTAGACCCCAAATGGAGCCCATATACCAAATTTGAACCAAATCGGTCCAGTGTTGCTAAGAAAAGTGCCGCGTACGGCGTACGGCGGACGGACGGAAATTTTTTTATTCGATTTTCGTATTCTACGTACCTTGAAACGTAAAACATCAAATTTTGAGGGGGGGTTAAAATTTTTTTTTTCTTGCTCGATTCCAAAGGCTTATTATTGAAAATAATAAACCAAAATACCTTCCTTTATATTAAAAGTTTTTGAGCTAGGGTGTTTTGAAAATGTTTTTTCCAACCTCTTAGGAATGACTGGCTGTAACTGGCGGCACAACCAGAACGCAAATGGAGTCGTTACACCAAATTTTACAAAAATCTGGGCAGAACTTGGCAAAGTGCCGCGTAAGGCGGGCGAACGGAAATGTTTAAATTCGATTTTCGGTTTGTACATACCTTGAAACGTAAACGATCAAATTGTAAGGGGTTATTACAATTTTTGGTTTATTATTTTCATTGATGAACCTTTGGACTCGACCAAGAAAAAAAATTTAACTCCCGTCAAAATTTGTTGGTTTACGTTTCAAGGTATTTAGAATCCAAAAATCGAATAAAAATTTGGCCGTCCGTCCGCCGTACGCGAGACTTCCCTGAGTTAGCTGTGACCGATTTTGATGAAATTTGGTATATGGGTTCCGTTTGGGGTCTAGTTGTGCCCCGAAGATTTTGGTTGATGTAGATCACTTCTAAGGGTTGAAAAATTTGGTTGAAAATTTGGTTTGAAAATTGGTTGGAAATTTTGAAAACGCCCTAACTCAAAAAATTGTGACATAAAGGTATTGTTTTTTCATCAATTTAAGATAGTATTGAATTTTTAGAATTTTTAGAGACCACGCAGAGCCCTGTAGGACAAACCGTTCGCTCCCTACGAGAATTTAAGGGTTGGACTTACGATAAATCAGAAACACGAGTGTGAATCGCAAAAGAGGCCTAATTTCCGTTCAAATATTATCTGACCGAAATGCGATCGATGTTTTTCTTCATGTTGGTAGGTAGTGACAATGGCAAAGCCGTATTCTTTGCAGCCGAGCGATCTATATGGAAAAATAACAAACTTTTGTATAATAATTTGCAGCGTTTTTTGCTCGATTTCAAACGTTCATTATTGAAAATAATAAATTGAAAACAGTCAACTAGATCGTGAAAATTTCATGTGATGGAATTTATTATCACTGATCAATTTTAGATTTTTTTAAAACAAACTGGCCGGACGTTATTTTGTACAGAAATCCAATACGTATCACAATAGGTTTGTTTTACAATGAAAATAATCAATACCCACCGAGTAACTTCAGTTGACCTTTATTCCTTTATTATGGGGAGCAAGCGGGAACGAGGTCCTTTTTGTTTAGATTTTACATATTCGTGCTTTTTCGGCATTGAATAAATTTAATATTTATCGTCAAATCTATTTTTCTGTCGCCCTTGTTTTTCTATTCAAAATTAGACGATAATAACTTAACCGCAATCCTAGGTAAGTCATATGACTGGTTTTTCTGGGGTCAACTTCAAATGTCAAACAATTCTTTACTATCATTTTGAACTGCTGACTTCAAAATAAGAGACCCTGACTTCTCAACTCACAGAGGTCACTTCAACTGAAAGACGGAAACTAGCGATCCATCTCATCTAAAAAGACCAACCAGATCTTGAAAGAAGAGCTTTGTTTGTTTATTTTTTGATTTATAAAGTGTTATGATCTCAAGTCGTGATGCCGGGAGACGTTACGTCATTGCCATGCGCCCTCTCAAAAAATTACAGAGAGATTTTGTTGTGGATGAGGATGCAGAAAGTAGAAATAAGTATTCTAGTGGCCGTTTTTGGGAATGAGCTCGAGATTGAAGAATTTTCAAGACAAATTACCAAACAAGTTGATATGGAATAGTGTACCCAGATAGATAGGTACCTATTCCGTATAATAATAGTATATAATACCTTGTAGCGTAATATGTAGATAATGAAGTGTGTGAATATTGGTACTTAAAATAATTGAACATTTTCGGTAGGTATCTAATAGGTGTTTGAATACCTTACAAAACCCCAAAATATGTTTGGGACGTACCTAGATATAGGAGGTACACAATAAGAATAGATTAGTCCTTACTGACGATAATAATATTACGGACTACAGTAAATAATTATTTTTATCCACTTTCCTTCCACTGGATTTGGTGAGGGTTTCTGATTTTCTCAGGATGGTTCTCACATGCTTGTTTTCAGGGATGGGCGAGGTGGCGTAAAAACCGTATTTTCTTCCATTCACATCACTAATTTAGCCTTTTGTATGTTCAAATTAATTAAACAAAGTTTCTAAATAAGAAAAAGCATAACAAGTTGATGCAGCGGTACAACTAATTACAAATTTAGAATATCTAAAATCGTCGGTGGGTGGGAGGTTTCTCGAGATAAGTGATACATAGGTAAGTGATATTATGTAACATGATGTTGTTGACAACTGTATACAAAATTTAAACTGAAAATTGATTTCGGCCTGATCAACTTTTCGTAAAGTCTACAAAGGTATGTTTATTTACTATAAAATTTAATTAATACATATCTACTAAGTGTAATATCAATCACACCCAAGCTTGGAATTAGAACACCTCATCTCTTCTTTGTGTTCCGATTTCAATATTCAACACGTAATAGAAAGGAGATCAATGTCGATTGATCAATTATTGATGTATTGTGGGTCAAAAACTTGGTTGAATTGCACAACTGCCAGAACTAGTGGTATTCAGTTTTTGTCTTATTGGATCATTATTATAACAAATGAACAAAATCTATTTCGGCACCAACTTGTATAGTATTTTATTTTCTATGTACACTCGTTAGTTGAATAGTGAAAACCTCTGTACCGGATTTTCTTGTCTTCGAGGCAAGCAGTAAGTAGGGAATAGGGTGTGGATTACGAAAGCTTCTATGAGGAGATAATTAAGTTCACTGTTGCTTGATAGGCGATAAAGGTTCTCAATGTTGTTACGGCTTGGCGACCGTTATCGTCAATTAGCAGAAAGGGCTTATGAATCGAAAGCGTAGGTTCACGAAAGTTATAAAGGTGAAGTCGCACGTGCCCCTCGCTGTAGTTGCCACCCGTGTACCCATCTGCCCGAAATGCGTGAGGTGAGTACACTTATGAAAGTATCTGACCTTCCTAGTATCTTTAACTATCTGTATTTATCTACCTATCTGTAGTATCTGACCTATCCGCTCGTCATTCCTATTCAAGGGCGAGATTTTGTGTACCTATAAGGTATTTGTTTAGAATTTGTATACCTACTTAAGAGTTATAATATAGGTGGTAAGTACTTCAATAAAAAAAGGGAAGTAACCTATTGACATTTTGCCTATTTTCATTCAAAATAGTAATGTAACCTATTTTTATCCAAAATTAACGTTTGTTAATTAATATTTGTTATTTATAAAAAATCAATGTGAAATGGTTTCTTGACTTAAAATGTTTCAATTCAAATGAATTAATGTTTCAAGAATTAAAATGAACAGAATAGTCGTAACTTCGGGTTTACTAGAGCGTAATCTCGTATCATTGTTTTTTGACAACTTACACTCAAAAATGTTTAATTTTGACTCCAGAAATCGATTTGGCTACTAATTTCCTTTAAGAAATTCATATTGGAACTACAAACTTTAATGAATTGAGTTTAGAGATGTTTCTGCTGATGACAATTTTTCTTCTAAATTTATAATCCCTCAGAATTCATGTTAAAAACGCTTGCATACGAGTCTGCAACACATTGGGACATTTTATGTCTTTAGTACGGTAACCATCAGAAATTTCCGCGTAACGCTCCCCGCGTGACGATTTTTCATTTATGTGCCATAGTAAAGACATAAAATGTCAAAAACATTGAACCTTGTACCTGTCAAATTAACGTTCTAAATTCACCATATTAAAATGAGATAGATTACCAAAGATTGTAATGTTAAATGTTATTAACTTATTACTAATTAATGTGAGTGGGGGTAAATCAGGGTAAACGTAATATTAATTTCCTCCTCCAATTAGTAAATAGGACGTTACATTTAGTTTTCAAATTTAACCTGAAGCTTCCAATGGTTTCTTGTGCCTTTTTTGGTTTATTATTTTCAATAATTAACCTATGGATTCGAGCAAGAAAAAGACCCCTCCACCTCAAAATTTGATGGTTAATGTTTTAAGGTATGAAGAATCCAAACGCTGCAAGTTATTACACAATGGTTTATTATTTTACTGTATAGATCATCCGCCTGCATAGAATGTGGCTTTTTCATTACCTAATGCTTACCACTATTTTCCTACCTACTAGCAACACCATTGCTTTCGGAGAGCTCTGGTCGCCTTCATTAGGAAATTTGATTCTTGGTTGCTGAGTAACTTTGCGCAACTGAGTAGTAAAATACGAAGCTCTATTCAAAGAAACGAACAATGATAGCCTCACATTCATAACGAAATTTGATTCTTACTTGCTAAGGAAGCAAAAACGAGTGATGTGCAACTCTACACGTTCAAATCCAAAGGTTCATTAAAGAAAACAGAATCGAATAAAATACTGTCCTTTTCCCAATAATTGGGAATTATTTCCCAAATTTCATAAAAATTGGTAGGTACACAGGAATTATTCCTGTGTACCTACCAATTTTGATGAAATTTGGGATACCGGCTCCATTTGGGGTCTAGTTGGATCCTAGAGCTAGAGAAGTCGTCTAGAGCTGAAAAGTGGAAGAAAACATTTTCAAGATAAACAATTATTTTGAAAATTTTCAGACCCACGAGTCTGAGCTAGGTAGGTAGGTACCTAGCTCGAAAGGCGCGTCCCCCTCCGACGAATGATGAATCAGAAACACGAGTGTGAATCGCCTGAGTGAGGCAAATTTCAGTTGATTTCTGTCCATATGGTTATGTTATACAGTAAAATAATAAACCATTGTGTAATAATTTGGAGCGTATTTGAACTGATCGGTAAAATTGTATTCAGTCTATCGATCCGCGGAGATCGAAATCATTTTCAATGGAAAGGTACCTTGACTATTTAAAAATATCGATGTTTGGTGACGGATGTGTCGCTCTTCTATCGATTACAACCCTAATCGATTTCTAACGACGACTGGACGCCCTCGAAACCCGCCCCTGCATCTCCAAGTCCTTCCTTCCCCCCTTGGAATTGACTGAACACGTCCTTGAGGCCTTGTCGGGTCTGTCGAGACATGAGAGTTGCAAAATATGGTACAGACATTCCATTAACCCACGATGAATCACCCACGGTCGAGTTGCTCGGGAAAACCGCTAGAGGCAGCACCTCCCGGACCGACCATCTCCTCGGCGCCAACGCCCACCGTCTCCCACTCTCATTTATCTATTGCCAGTTCTCGAATCGCAACTAAAATCCTAATTTGATCATACTATGTCACAATACGTTGACATACATCAATAAAAATACTTCATTTTCAATAAAAATCGGGACTCTAGTTTGAATTCGTACACACCCGCGCGACGATGCGGATTTTTCCGTAACTAATGATATTATCAAAGTACTGATAGAGGTTGGCGCTGTGGTTACCCAACGGTCAGTTAACGGGTAGTTGTAAATGGTATAATTGCTCTTTCGTCGTTAGATTGTGTTATTTAGCTACTTTATCTGTTCTGCAATCCGGTAAAGTTCAATATATCCCACGGAGGGGGTATTTTTTCCACAGGATCCGACTTGAAAAGGTGGATAGTGTGAATGTCTAGGTGGTTGGGAGCCATTGCGGACCTATCGTGCTTTCCTTTGCATATTGTGAATAGAATCGCCTTCATCCGTTCATTATGACCGAAGTTGGTGGTTTAAAATCCGGAATTAGTGTTCAAATCAGAAGAACCGATGGCAGGCAGCACCCAGCCATCGTATCCAATGTCAACTACGCGACGAAAAGTGTGATGGTGGAGTGGCCCGAAAACGGCGAGACGCGAGGTAAGGAGATCGATTTTGAAACGATTTTTGCACTCAATGCGTATTTAGCACCCAGCAATGCGACGAAAGAAGAGGCCCATGAAGTTTCGAAAATCGTCAGAAATCCGAGCAGGTCGAGTATGAACTTACGCCTACCCGTTGCCGTACCTCGGCCTAATTACAAGTCGCGAATAACCATGGCGTCAACAGCGACCAACGGTACCACGGAAAGAGCCCATACCGCAACTCGCGGAGTCGAGAATATTCCTCCTTATCAGCAACAAATTAGTAATAATAACCGTAACAATAATGTCAACGACGAAACGAAAGTCACTGCTCACAACTCCACTGTCGGTCACAACCTAACTCATGCTGCGACTAGGACAGCCATCGTGCCGCCTTCTGCTGCTGCTGTGGCAGCTGAAAGGAAAGCACGTCGTAGCAATGTAGTCAAAGAGGTCGAAAAATTGAAACAAAACCGCGAAGAAAGGAGGCAACGTCAAGCTGTCCAGAAAGAAGAGAAAGAGGCACTAATGAACATCGATCCTGGCAACCCAAATTGGCAGTTCCTGAACATGATTCGTGAGTATCAAGCTCAACTTGAATATAGACCTCTGAGAGTCGCGGACAAAGTAGACAGCAGTCAAATCATGGTGTGCGTTCGTAAACGCCCACTAAACAAGAAAGAAAACAGCCGGAAGGAAATTGACGTAATTTCCATTCCAAGAAAAGATTCAATTATCGTACATGAACCGAGAAACAAAGTTGACTTGACTAAATATTTGGAAAATCAGCAGTTCAGATTCGACTACGCTTTTGATGAGACTTGTTCCAATGAATTGGTGTACCATTTCACTGCGAAACCTTTGGTGCAGACGATTTTTGACGGTGGAATGGCCACTTGTTTCGCCTATGGCCAAACCGGAAGCGGCAAAACCCATACAATGGGCGGCACTTTCACTGGAAAACAACAAGACTGTAATAAAGGTATCTACGCTATGGTTGCTAAAGATGTGTTCGCATATTTGAACGTAGCTCCGTACAAATCTCAGAAGCTTATTGTCACTTCGAGCTTCTTTGAAATTTACAGCGGCAAAGTATTCGATTTGTTGGCTGATAAGGCCAAACTGAGAGTTCTGGAAGACGGGAAGCAGCAGGTGCAGGTCGTTGGTCTCACAGAGAGGGTGGTCAGTTCTGTGGACGAGGTTTTGACTCTGATTGCCGCGGGAAACCTTGCCAGGACGTCCGGAGTGACAAAAGCTAATTCGAATTCCTCCAGGTCACACGCTGTATTCCAACTAACTCTACGCAATGCATCTCACCGTGTCCATGGAAAGTTCTCTCTCATCGATTTGGCCGGAAATGAACGCGGTGCTGATACAATGTCTGCTGATCGCCTGACCAGAATGGAAGGTGCTGAAATCAATAAATCCCTGCTCGCCTTAAAAGAGTGCATCAGGGCGCTTGGTCGCAAAGGTGCTCATCTACCGTTCCGCGCCAGCAAGCTAACTCAAGTACTTCGGGACTCCTTCATTGGTGACAATTCCAGAACGTGCATGATCGCTATGATCAGCCCTGGAATGGGCTCTTGTGAACATTCTCTGAACACGCTCAGGTACGCCGATCGCGTGAAGGAACTGGCTGCCACAGACCCAATGGAGGAATCCTACGACTCGGCCCCCGAAGTAGACGAAAACCAAGACATGGAGCAGGAAAACGATCTCGTTGCTCTGCGCTCCTTGAACCACGGAGAGATCTCGGCGGATATGTACAACTTCCACGAGGCCCTCTCTCAGCTGCAACAAACCGAAGACGAAATGCTGGACTCTCTCAAAGTCTGGATCGAGTCCAGGGCTGACGAAGATCGCCTGATTCAGATCACCAGAAACGTCGACTACGACCAGGACTTCTTCGCATCTCAGCTCGACAGCTTACTCGACGAGCGTTCCAATCAGCTTGACGTTTTGAGGGAGAGAGTCAAAGCCTTCCGTCGTCAATTGGTCAACGAAGAAGAAATCTCCAAGAGAATACATGCACATACTCCACGTTGAATTCCCCACTGGCTGATCTCAGCGTAGTAATTATTGTTTTTTATCATTATACTCTTCAATATAAAGACTACTTATGAATAATTACATGAAAACACTCTGATAATTCAAATCGTACTAGTAATCGTCGTGAAATTCGACGTTTTAATAATTCTCACCGCTGTTTTCTTGAAATTATCCATATTTTATTTATTGTATTGTCGGAGGAATCATGATAGCTTACGATTTTAATGATCATTGGGTGATAAATAATTTTCACTCGTCACTGAAATATTTTCACGACGAGTGATCTGAGTCTACATTCAATGTTCATAAAAATATCCTCTCCCCAATTTTGGTGTTTTTGTTTCAACAATCCTTCGTTTTTACTAAGATTTCTAATCTGCTTCCTTTTTATTCAACCAGCGGAAATAATATTGTTGATCCTGGCGTATATCTATTTTATTAAAAAATTAGCCATTAATAGTATTAATTACAAAAAATTGTTCTAATTTATGTTGTTTTCTTCTTTCTCCTAAATTCATTTACTTTTTTCGAAAATGAACTACTATGGGCTATTGTTATAAATTTGAAATTTTCCCGTTTTGTCATTTCTCTTTTATTGCTAGCATGGTTCTTTTATTAATTGGACAATAATCTGATTTATCGAAGCCCAAGTGCCTTTATAACTATGTTGGTATTAAGTATTTATTTCCCTCATATGGAATATTCCTCTTTCACTGGAGGAAATTGGAAGTTTGAAAGAAAAAATTCTCTTTGTACCGAAAGGAATGTTTGTTGTGAAAAACTTGATTGAAATGAATTAATGTTTTATTGAAATGACATTGTGTGTTTGGAAATGTTAGGCCCCAAAAAATAGTATTTCAATCTTGGCCCATGTAGTTGTTGGTCAATTCCTACATCAATCCCAATGGATTGTTCTTCAAACGACGCATTTAGGGTGAAGAAAAAAAAAATACGTCGAAATTCCCACGAACTTGTGTCTTGAAAATTGTCTAAATTCATTATAATCAATGCCAAATTATTGTAATTCAAGCCTAAACTCAAAAAGGGCACCTTTAGACGTCGAATGAACGTTTTCTCCCATACATTATTTATATTAATCCGTACTCAGTTATTTTTATTAATATTTTTACTTAATGAATCGTTCCTTCAAAGTCTTAACGCATAACTTACTTAACGAGGATGATTTTTTTTTTGTAATTTTGTTCCTCTAATTTTTTGATACGTCTTAGTATATTTTTCACTTACATTTTTTTTTCATTCTTGGTTTTTACTTTGAGTTCTAATTTGCTTTTTTTTATTCATACTTTAAGACGTGTGATCCTCGCGCCTATTTTATTTGAAGTATCATTGAATAACAATAAACATACCTAACGTTGTTCTATTACCTTTGCATTGTTTATTTATAATCCCAATTCCTGATTAGGTTTTTTACTAGTTTTAAGACGATCATTGGATGACAAATGGGGCTTTCGTTCTTTCTAAAAATCACCCAATTTTAGCACATAAAACAGGAAGTGAAGTAGGTATTTAATAGCAATGAATGTTTTTTTTTTCTCTCTCTTACCTGTATAAATTAGTCGACAACTTATGTGGTACTATTTAAAAAACGAATTTTCAACTGTTGGCTAGCTAATTCTACAATTAAATGGTAGACAACATTTTTGTTTTCTGCAGAGTGTTACAGATTTTTAGCAATTTTATTGACTAGAGTTGAAATTTGAGGGAGGAAAAGGTGTTGGAGTGCGGAAAAATGTGTTAGTTCAGCGAAAATTGAGGGGGTTTTCACCTTTCAATGGTTATTGGTGAACTGTTATTACAAGGTGTCCCAAAACCAATGAGTAAATCTTCAGGAATTGATTCTACAACTAATTTACAACAGCTTATCCCTTCTAGCACTTTAAAATGACTCTTAAAATGCAACTTTAACATTGAAATGGTGAAAGAATACACAATGTTTGCAGAAATAACACGGGTTTTTGCATTGAAACACCACTATCCACCTTAAATTTCATGGTAAACCTGAAAAAATGGGTTATCGTTGGAAAGCTGATAAAATGGTGCATGCTTTAAACTATCGAGGGCCTCTGAATAAAACCGTTAGCACACAAAAAATCACTAAAATGTTTATTAAAAAAAACATAAATTGACGAATTTTTTTAAAGTTTTGGGTGGAAAGATTATCCTAGTGTGCAATGGGGTATTTCGGTGGGTCGGAAATTCAGGTTTTTGACCTCAAATTTGGATTCAGAACCCTTGAAAACCTATGTACACCAACTATTAGCCCAATGATACTATAACATGTGGTAGAAAAATTAATTAAAGAGATCACACGTTTGAAAAAGGCGGGCCGCTATAAATGCACACACACTAGGCAAGGACTACGCCGCGGACAGCCCCGCGCGCGTGTGTGAGTAGAATGTTGTAGTATCCAAGAGGGGTTTCTGTGCATGGATACTTTTTCAAAGACAGTTGGCTAGCTACGTCACACCATTCAAATCTTCAACTTTCCTTAGCTTCTCTGATTTTTTAAAAACATTTTCTCGACGAACAGACCCGATTACCGTTATTCCTGAGCCATACTCTTTTGAAAAAAAAAAATAAAAAAAATTGACCGAAATACCCCATTCTTCTGGGCTGGTCCTGGCCAAGAGCTCATAATATGGAAAATTTGACGCTCTTTCCAACTGTGTAATCATATTTGAATTTGCATAGGAAATGAGAGAGTTATAACTTTCAGTGCCAGGAAGTCGATAACGAACAAAAAACTGGCATTTCGGACGGGTTAAACAAATGCTAGGAGGGAAAAGTTGTTGCAAATTAGAAGTACAATCGATTCCTGAAGTATTGTTGATTGGTTTCAAGACACCTTGTATAATTTAAAAAAAAAAATTGTTCATCTATGTTTGAGTAATCAATAAAACAGGTAGATACAACTAGGTACATTGATTAGTGAAAATACCTGTATATATTTTTTAGAAAAGTTCAAGATTTACCTTGAAGAGAATTTTATAGAATATAGAAAACATCTATTTATTATCTAAATTCGGAAGAAGTTCTTTCAAATTTATGTTTGGTCTCTTTTCTACCCTCTGTAAAATTAAAGACTGACATACCTATTACTAAATAGAATTTATTTAGTACCTAATTATTTAGTAAATAAAATTATTCATGGAGATCATTATTTATATTTAATATAAATAATGATATCTCTATAAATAATTTTTGCCAAATTTGACATTATCTGAGGAGTGAGGAAAACCTTTAAATTAAATGGCTCAATTTTGATTAAATATCCTTTTCCTTACTATTTGTGGCTTGTCCCTACACCAAAATGGAAAATAAGTATGGAGGCAACTACCAAATCAAATTGAATTTTAAAAACTATTATCACTAGGGAG
Source organism: Apolygus lucorum (assembly GCA_009739505.2). Taxonomy (NCBI): domain Eukaryota; kingdom Metazoa; phylum Arthropoda; class Insecta; order Hemiptera; family Miridae; genus Apolygus; species Apolygus lucorum. The sequence continues at coordinate 1,738,123 of CM019183.2, forward strand.
GTATCTTGCAGAATAGATTCCTCCAAACCTACTCATGATGTCTTTTTCCCGTTCTGTAGTTTGTTGGTGCAGTGACTCAAGTGTTGGGCAGTTAGTGATAAAGACGTTTTATCAAGATGAGTCAATTAATTTGTACAAACAAGGATCTTGGAAGTAAATATTATGATTTTTGCCTTCAGTGCAATTAGTGTTTCAGTTAATTTCAGGGAGTATGAAACCGCTGGAATTAGTTGGTAGGTAGGTTTTTGGTGATCATTCATTAATTAGCCTGGAATAGATTATTGAATACATACCTAATACTAGTTACCACCTAAAATTTGTGTAGGTATGTAATTTATTATTATTTAGTAGTCAGGAATGTATTTATTCAACTACAATGCAACAGAGGCAGCACAGAATTCAGGGTAGTTGTTTTAGGTTTCTAATCTCCCAAGTTCTGATCTACCTCTATAAATAGGTACTACTAAAGTTAAACCTAAGTTAAAGTATGGATTCGCTACTAATAGACCAACTTCATGTTATATAGCAGGCTTCTTAGACAAACGTCTAAATCACACCTACAGCATTAGTTCATATTTCCTCCACTAGGGATAGTAAAGATTTTTCCCTTGAATAAGCTGCATCGCATTATCTCAAGGTTTACCAAAATAGGTAACTGAGCTTATCTCATCTGATTCAAAGGAAAAACGCTCTATTATCCCTAGTGGAGGATTCATGAACTAATGCTGTAGGTGTGATTTAGACCCTTGCGCTCCTTTGCTACCTAGTGGTAGTCATCATGGTGCACCCTAGTGCTCCTTAGTCATCATGGTGGTGAAAAAATATGAAATGGGTTTGTCCCTGCCATAATTTTATCAATAATTTTAATTTAATTGAAGGTAACTTTCGACTTTTAATGATAAATAGTTGCCACCTAGAAAGAATAGTACATATTCACCATCTTAGAAGATCAGAGCTCCATGCACTTAGTTGCCCGTGGATCCTTTACTTCAAGGTTCTGAGCATCCTATAGAAACCACCCTAAAAAATTAAGAAAGTAATAGGGACTGACAACTATCCAAATTCCTTGAAAGGACTGGACATATCCCTCCATAAATTCCGTAGAACAGCTCTTCCACTCACTCACCAAACCAATCTGAGAGGTTATTTGAGACTTGGAAGAGCTAGCAGGATCAGGCGTGTTGATGCAGCATGGCTCTTCCTCTCACTAGAACTCCTCTAACAACTCTTAAACTCCCCTCCTTGAAAACTACTCACACACGCCATCTCTTAACACCCATAATAATGTTGGGCTCCTCTAGCTGCTTCAGGAAATCTTGTTGACTATCAGTTAAACAACAACTTCTTTCTCTCAATACATACAATTTTTTTCTCTGCACCTTACCATGGATGGTTCACACAGGATGTCCAACGTTGCCTCATTGGCGTCTATTGGAAGAAACTATTCCACCAGATGTCGCACTGTGCAATTTGAGTCAATTTTTCACTCATAATTCTTTTTGTTGCTTTGATCGATACCTCGATCTAATGGAAATTTCAACCATCCGAGGTCATTCCCACAATATGTTTCATAATGAATTACTTTGTTTAGGTACCAAAATATGAGTAATCCCAGAATGTGAGTAAACGTACGTTTTAGACTATTCCCTTGTCAGAGGTAAAGATGACAAACGACCAAAGTCGAGGTTGGTAATCTACCATCTACTCCTCGGACTAGTCTGTTTTTTGTATTATATTATGTTCTGAATATCAAAACAAAAATAGTATTTAGTGGCAGAAACTTGCCCTGAAGGAAACCAAGTAGTGTAGTTGGGCGGTCTCATTAAGATCTACCATCTGCCCTCCACACCTCAGACAAGGTAAAAGACCAAAATACATTATTAAATTTTAATTAATTAGTTTTAAATGCACTTTGCCACAATCTTAAAGACGAAAAGCTCGCAAAATATACACAGAACACTTCAAAACGAATGAAACTTATTGATGGTGCCATTGGATCAGCGCTGAAAACAAGGTTATACTGAGTCTCTTCCAGTTGAGAGTCAAGAATGAGCGTGCTCTGTAAGTGTGTGTTGGTCCAGGTATTTTCCTGGAACAATCCCAATGGTTACAGTGACAAAGATGTAACTGTTCCAAATTACCAGAGCAGTTACATTACCAGTACTGCTTACAAAGAAGCATGGTTACCAAAACCAAGCTAACCAACCCAAAAGATCCCTTCCTGGTCCAGAGCCATTCCCCTCTTGGTTCATGAAACTGAATCGGCAAATGCGCTTCCTGGTACCTACAAGGAACTGAACCAGTAAGGGCTTGGTTATTATTTCAGTTACATGTTTCATGGATACATTTCCCACTCCAGGGAGCTGTACCAGTAAGGGAACTGGACTGGTAAGGGCTAAGTTTTTGTCACTGCATGGATACTTGGTTCCACAGTTCCAGTATGGCTGTACTAACACAACTCTTGTGCTCCCTGAGTACCCTGTTTTCCTCGAGCCTTTCCCATTTTTTCCTGCATCTAGCCCCACTGTAACTCTCTAATGTTTAACGGTAACCCCTGGAATTCTGAACCATCTATCTATGTAGTTATCTGTGAATTCCAACTACCTGGGAATGGCACAGTGGAATAGGCATAAATTCAAAAGTAATGGTGTCTTCAACACACCACATCAATTAAGCAGGAAACAAACTTCACAGAATCGTAGTTTTAGTATTTTGAAATAGCAAATTGATCATCTATCTATATACAACAATAATAGTCATATGGGCAATTCTGCATGATAAAAAACTCATTTCGATGGCTAAGAGACAACATGTGATATGGAAATTCTACTGGTTTCAGGAGAACGAAAAAACTCTTCTATTTTGCTTGCTTTAGATCTGTATAAAAGGTAGCTAAACGTATTGGTAACACTTTTTGTCTCAACTGCTGTTCAAAACAAGTGTTGCTCAACTTTTAAAGAACTTTAAAAAATTTTCAGTGGTTCGAACAAAAAGAGGACCACAGCATTAGATTCCAATTTTTTTCATATCACATGTTGTCTCTTAGCTTGATTTGCTTTTGGATTTTCAATCATTCTTCTATGCAAAAATAATTCAAAAATTGAAGATTACCTATAATGGTTTTTTGGAAATAACAAATTCATTCGAATGATTTGACAATTTGACTTAACCTCTAAACTAAATCATGCGTTTCCAAGTTTTGGAGTTAATTACATCACAACGTGCCTCCAAACATAAAAAAATAGTTGCACCAGTTTATTATGACAGTCTATTTCAGCAAGTGGAGACTTAGGGCCAAGGTATCTATTTCAGACTCCTTCGAATAATTAATTAAGGCATGCAAAAATTAATTCTCAAACCCTGATTATTGTCAATATTGTGAACATGATTTTATCAGCTTCTCAAACAAGATTCCAATGAAAATTTTGAATGTTTGCTAGATTCATCAGACTTGATGTAGGTAACAAATTGAAGAAATTTCATGGTAGCAACTATCAGCTGAAGATATTGGAAGCATAGTGTAATCGCCTACACAAAACAAATATTATTAACAATTTAGTTCTCCAATAAAGAGAGGTGTAAAGAAACCCCTGAGTGAGCCATCACGAAATAGAGAGAGAGAGAGAGGTACGAGAGGAGAACATGTCATATGTACTGAAGTCTCTCTTCTTCCACTCTCCTTATCCTTCATACCTAGAGTACAGAAGCTTTACTCAGGGATCTCCCATCATGCAATCTACTCCACTCGATTGACTTGATTATTTCTACTTACCTTTGTCCTACAAACTAACATAGTTTTTCAGAGCAAGCAGTTTGCCTTCCAAGGCGCTGGCCTCTGCATTCTCTTTGCCTTAGAGTCTAACTAGGAACACTAGGAGCTCTAGGTAAATGTTCTGCTCATTAACGGTCAGCCTGGCTTAAGGCGCCGGAGAAGGCATCACTGGACTGAAAGCTAAAGCTGGGAGCCCTAGAAGCATTCTGATTGGTGGAGCTCCAGGACGTAGTTATAGCTGACGGCAATAGATCGTGTTCTCTCAACATCATCACTACAAGCCACATTGTTTAACACATATTTTTCTCCTTCGGGCGTATATTTGATAAATATAGGTATTTTCTCGATATTCATGACTAAATGCGAGCTGATTTTCAATAATACACTGGGTTTTAAACGTTTCTATGGGTGGCAGTTGTCGATTGAACATTTGAACTACTGGCAGTAGGGGCAACAACAATTGAAAAGGCAACTTGGAAATTACCTTTCGTCTCGATTGGTTTTCCTAAGTAATTCTTGCAAATCAAAATGATGAAGAAATGAAAAATTAACAATTTCTAGTCAATCGAAAGCAAGTGGGTGATTTGAAAAGAAGCAGCATGAAGAGAGTGTGGCCTCCCCCCCACCACTTCAGTTTCTGTGGTAGTTCCTAAGCGGAAAGTAGATAGCGCAACTGAGGTAGCCTCAACAATGCTTGCAAGCCATTTTAACGTTAGCTTTCTCCTGTACTCTGTGGAAGGCAGATAGCTATCTCCATGTACTAGTCCCATCGGTCGGTACTACGTGCCAGGGAAATAGAGCAGCATCTAGCATAGGGATCAATCTTACCGATGAGTAGGGACCAAAGAAAACCATCAATATATACTGTTGAATTCTGTTCCCAGACATTGCTGTGGATGCTAGCCTTCACTGCGTATTCATTGGCAAGTGAAGAACATGAGTTCTCTAGCCCAGAGTTGGCGAATTTGATGTCTGCGAGATTCCCTCTACTTGCAGCTCTGTTGGGGCGCCTGCCTCCCTCATCCCCCTACCCTGTGCCCATCTACGTACCTGTGACCATGGTCCACGAGCCTTCCTACGGCTTCCTAGACAAATTTTTCTGCAAGCACAAGCATCACAAGGGCAAAGAAGAAGTTGCTGAATGGGATCAGGTAAACAATTTAAAAACACAACAACCCGATTGTTTTGAGGAATTGTACAAATGGATTGGAATCAATAGGTTAAGTGATTGGAAACATCAATATTTCCCTTAAACACAACAACTCGTCGAATCTGAATAAGAGTGACACATCCGAAAAATCACATTTTTGTTTTGAATACAGTGAAACCCATAAAATCTATGGTTGCTCAAATTCTGGTAATGATGTGAATAGTTTGGATAGCCTTTTTCTAGAGAGCACTGGCACTCACTATTCCACTGGCAACATTTATTCCCATTCGATGTCACTCTTGTTTGGAACAATTGATGGTTCAGTAGAGTCAAGTTTGACTAATTTATAAAAGTTTACCTACAATATTGATAATAAAATCTTCCCATTAGAGGGGAGCACAATCATCACTGAAACTTGAAACTTTATCAGAGGCAATCAAAACTTGTTGGAGGAGCCTACAAAATGGTGAATCGCACAGCAATAACTTTGGTACTCGTAGAAGGAAGTTACCATTACGGCTGTAGGTACTTCTCAGCCTAAAACTCAACTAAGTCGGTGAGATAAGCAAATTGTGACGCCAGACGGCACAATAAAGTATTTATGAGAAGCAGAATGAATTACAACAACTAATTTATTACTCCGTTTCACTTATCATAAAAACTCATTTTTCTGAATTTCTTATGCTCTTCTTATAGATGTCCAAATTATAATTGATCATTAAACCTTTAGTATCTGGTATGGTTGAGTTGAAAATCAGGTGTACCTAGATAGAAGCAGAAACGACAGAAAATACGTTTTCAAAAGGGAAGTAGGTACCTACTTATAAGAAATGGAGATCGTTTCCATCAAGGGAGAGCTAGAGGGTACCTGCATCCTATACCTGTAGGTAGACTGAAAATTTGTTCCCTACTAACTACCTAAGAACCTGACCAAATACAAAAATTATTATTTTAGCAAATTTTTAGAAAGAATTCAAGTTGTAATCTTGTTGAATGAACCAAAATTAAAAGTAGGCACCTAATCAAACTTTTGGATAGCCATGAAAGAAATGAGTTCCTGAGTGTTTTGCACCAAATTATGATGATTATTGTGACTGATTGTCCTCATAATATAACTTTCACAAATTTTGGATCCCCAACTTTAATATCCGAGTTCAGGTGAGTGCGGACGCCACAGCACAGCGACCTAGATACGAAGAAAACGGTAACTCTGGTCCAGGGATGTTAAAGTTACGGCAGGGAACTGGAGAGGCGTTCTGATTGGTTGACGCTACGAGAGATAGTCAAGGCTCTTCTTACGAATAACAGCAATCGAGGATTGTTCAAATCCTTGTCATCAATGTAACGCTCATAAGCTATGGGAGAAGGATTTTATTAGATTGTCACTTATTAGCCAACATTTTGAAAGAAGAGGGTACAGGCATGGCTCCTACCCCCACCACTTGACCAATACCTCAGGGTGGGATCAAGCTTAACCACTGTTGTGATATCTTCTCCTCTCATGCTTGCCACCCATTTTAACGTTAACTTTCTTCTCTGTTAAGTGGTCTCTGGTACTTAATGCTAGCTATGGTCTCAATGTGAGGTAGGTAATGTAGTGGGCAAATAAAGTTTTTTGTATGCCCAGTACGCAGTCCCTACCCAGCTCTTCCACATCCTGGAGTGGCTAAAAGAAATACGGAAAAGTACCATCTCTACTCATCTATCTATAATCTCAAGTATCTACTCATCAGTATAGATTTTACTTTTCTCTTCTTCTTTTTAGGAGTGAGAAAAGCGAGTGAGTGTCTCTCCTTCAATGAAAAGACGTTTCCATATTCAATTCAAGATAGTGGAATTCTAAAAACCACTCAACTTCTTATTCAATTATTTCAAGTGAAATAACAGATTCAAGTATAGTCTTTCCCTCAATTTTAATTCAAATGAAAGGAAACTTCACTAATCTTTTCACAGTTGTCGCAAAATGTAAGCGATTTGCATTTATGAGGTACTAGCTGAAAAGCCTGCTAAAAGCAGGCAAAATAAATCGTAGATATGTAATTTGTTAAATTACAAAAATTTTTATGTCACGGCCTGGAATCGAACCCGGGTCCCCCATTTTGGGCGACATACGTACATACAGTTGGGATTTTATGTATTAGGATGTGAATTAAGTGATGAGACTGGCAATGTAGCGTTTGAACTGGCAACAGTCGAGGGGTGGCAGAGGAACATTGATACGTATTGAACTTTTATGCCTTGAGAACGGATTTGAACTCGCTCGAGTCATTTGGATGTTCATGATTTGGAGGGGGGAAGGATAAAAAAGTTATCTTGCTGAATTCCAAAGTTCATAATAGAAAATAATTAACCAAATTGAGTGAAATACATTTTGAACAATGATGTGCCATCAGATTTTGCTACCAACGGCCATTTCCATGAGATTATCTGGATTGGTGACCGCTCAAGTTTTCAGGTTGGGCAGTTGGAGAACCCCACTCCGTCTAAGCGGGTGAAGCAATAAGTAGCCATGAGAGAAATCATCAGAACCAATGGGGTATTTCAGTCAATTGAAAAAAAAAAATTTTTAAAAAGAGCATGGCTCAGGAATAACAGTCATCGGGTCTGATCATTGAGAAAATGTTTAGAAGAAATTAGGGAAGCAAATAAAAGTTGAAGATTTGAACAATGGCAGCAGGGTGTGATGTAGCAAGTTGTGTGACGTATTAAGTTGCTCGCCTTGAAAAAATTATCCTTGAAAAAAGTATCCACGCACTGAGAAGAGATAAAACCCTTTCCAGAGGGTAACCTACCTAAGAATCTCTTGGATACTACAAAATACTACACACATGGTGGACCGAAGAGGGCAGAATCAGAAAAGATGGAAAGAAGAGAAAACCAGTGGAGGAGGTAGCTGGAGTTGGTGGAAGGTTCACATGGATGATGGAATCAAGAAACAGAATGATAACCTTCCTCCTGGAAACCTCTGAAATGATAACTTCTCTCTGATCTGTTGACTTTGTTGTGAATTATACGGTCAATTCCTCGTTGAAATTAATTTTGTATTAAAAAAAGAAGAAAAAAATGAGCAAAAAAAGGACAGCGCAACAAACAAATGAAACGTGAGCGTGGAACCTCGGGGTGCCCGATTGTCGATAGAAACAATCGATTGTTTTTTCCAGCAATCGATATTTTCCATGGTATTTTTCAACAAAGGAGTAATATTGCTCTTGGAATTTTCAATTCTCCCACATGCACATTTATTTTCACGAATGCCAGCTGAACAATGTTTCTAGAAAACTCACAGTATGGATTCTGCAATAATTCTGGGAATACATTATCTCAACTCCTCAATGCATCAATCGTATCAAAACAATGGATTGTTGGCTACTATCAACAGTTGGCCACCCCTAGTGGAACCTCCACTCGTGGTTATCATTCCTGACCACTGCGCAGGTGCATAGAAAGGGCGAAAGACGGTATGAAAATTCCTTCCACCAACAGGTTCCGTCAAGATGGTGGCCACCATTCTCAACCAGGGAAAATCAGCCAATCAGATTGTGATATTTCTTTCCGTCTTTTCCATTTCCGCCCTCCTCCGTCCCATGTGAATCCAGCTTAAGTGTACATTCACGGAGGCCCGCCTTTTTTTCAAACGTGTGATCTCTTTAATTAATTTTTGTACGTCACATGTTATGGTAACATTGGGCAAACAGTCGGAGTACATGGGTTTTCTATGACGCTGACTCCAAATTTGAGGTCAAAATCTGAATTTCCGACCCACCAAAATACCCCATCTGATCTTCACAACTGATGATGTCCGCGATGCCAAGAATGGCAGTTGGACGATAATTCAACCTGAGATGGTTGCTTACTTCTATTATATCTATTAGAAATACATTTTAAGTAAATTTAGTAAATCTACACGAATAAAAAAAGTCCCATTACTTAATTTACAGACCTTGTATGATTTTGTGGGACTAAAATGTAGCAGGTAACAAAAACTGATAACAGGTTGTTCATGGATGAAAATTAGTTTATTATTCATAGATCAATATTGTTATAATAAAATATAATCCAAAGTTACAAGTACTTACCACAATAATATTACAAAATAAATAGATACACTTGTTAGTGATAAAATGCTTTGCTATTTCTACGAAATAGACTATAAAATGATCACAATACGAAGAAGAAGGAAGGATTACTTATCATAGGTATTTTTAATCAAAAACACCTCTACACTCTCAGCAGGAGAGCTAAAAGTAGTGCAGGGATCGTTGAAACGCTCTATTCTGAACGTAGCTTGCTGATGGTGGAGTAATAGTAGTCCTGGCAAATATTCATGTTGAAGTTTGCGATGTACTTGAACCTCGAGTTTACGTTTTCGATTTCAGTTCGAAAGAGGATGAGAGCAACGGGGAAAATAGCATCCCTTGGGGTTTTCGCGGAGGCGAGCAGATAGTTGAAGATTCTGCTGGTGACGAGGGTTCTGACTTTGTTTCCCGGGTCGGCTACTTGGGAAATTTGTTCCTGAAACGCTTCAGTTTGCGCATCAGTCAGCGCTGGGAGGTTGAGTTCTGCCAGCTTGGAGTTGGCATCAGTTGTGAACTGGTCGACGAGGTTAGGAATGATTTTCTTGAGTGTCTCGTCGTTGTTGATGCCATTGAGAAGAATGGCGGCGTGGGATTTCAGGGTTTCCTTGTAATTCAAATCTGTCAGGATCTCCGCTGGAGAGCAGCTGAATGCCAGGAGCACTGCGCTGCAGGATACGCACACTCTGTAAAAGTCACGCTTCAACATCACAAGACGTGGTCCATCCACGAACAAAGTCTCAGGATAAGGATCCTCTGGTCTCCAGTTCAACAAATCACACAAAGCTTTGAAAACGACGTCCTCGACGCTCTCTGCAGTTTCACCAAGATGGCGTTTCAACCAGAGTTCTGTGTTTGGCAAAACTCCATTTTCAACCTCCACCAAATCATTGAATTTTCTCCTCTCGTACTCCATTTTGTTATTGAGAATCTCAGGCTTTATAGAAGCCAAAGCGAACTTGACTAGGTCAAGTTTCATTAAATCCAACGTCTCCAAAATGCCCCTGAATAATCTCACCAAGTCCGTTTCTTTCTTGAGATTCGCCAGCTGTTCATCACGAACAGGAGCGCAGATTTTGCTCATCACGGAAATGATGAACTGGGCATATTTGTTCACGTCCATAGCGTGGTGTTCCACTTGCTGCTTCATCAGCTCCACGTCCAATACTTCCTCAACTTCATTCTTCACTGACACTGCATTAGGCGTCATGACAGCGTACAAACTCTCCTTTACATCTTGAATCAGCAGAAAAGCCATACTCAACTGAGGAGGATCTTTGTTGATTTCTTCTTGAAATATATTCCAAAAAGCGTCGTGCATATTCTGTTTTACTGCATTATACAAAGGATCCGAACTGGCAAATTCTTCTTCCGGATTTTTCGAATCGTCGCTCAGGATACCCCCCATGGCCAATTCGTGCGCCAGAAACATTTTGAACATCAAATCATCCTTTTGGGTTTCTTTATCATCTGGGGGCTGTCCGCCAGAGCCCTCCCTGCTGGGTGACGCTGCAGCCATATTTAACTCTTCCAAATGACACAAAATAAAATCAAAAATACCTCACCAGTTCCCTTGTTTTCATGAATCCAAAGTAGACTTTCTCTTTACGAACTCAGCGAAATTTTGTCTCACAGTAGTAATTTTGACAAACAAACTCTCCAAGTTGTTGCGATACGTCCTGAAACCAAACCAACAGCTATAACTATCACGTAGGTAGTTAACAACGATCAATAAAGGAGGTATCTTGGTAACCAAAATAAAGACCATTAGTTGACTAACGACTAGGAAAGAGGATTGCATCAAGTTACGTACCTGATCGATAACTCTTCGAAGTAATTCCGATTTCTCCAGACTTAAGAAGCTCTCGAGAAACTGTCTTAACATGAGAATAAAGGACTAAAATCACAAATTTCCTGATTCCCTTGTACTGCAAGTTTGCTTTGTTTTCCAAAATAGGATTATGGAAGGTTGAGTGGCTGTTTGTTGTTGACCGTCAAACGCTCAGCTGATTGCAGGTTGGCCAACGTCAGAGTAACGAATTCCTCTAGTCCTGGTGCCGCTAGGTCAGTGTTGTATTCCGTACGCTAGGGATTTCAATGACTACAAATTATTTCAATACTAATCAATAACTGGATGTATGAAAAGGTATTAAGATAGAGTTAATTTATTGTTGAAAAATGAATATTATTTCTTCAGTCCATTTTCAAACTGCTTATTTAATTCGTGTGTTATTATTTTCTTTCCGTCACCCTTCTTAATTTTGAATATTCAACAGTTCTGTAATTAGTTTATCAAATATTAATATTAATAAACAGTGATAAAATTGCTCTGAAGTTGATCACTGACTAATGAAGCACCACTGTTGTGCGCCTTCTAGTAAAACACGGCAATCCAACATGACACCTAAGTGTTGCGGTTCTCCATTGTGACTGCCTGTCACACCAAATCAATAGCAATGTATTATACTACAACAAGGCGAAACATTGCAATCGTAGGGGTATCTACATTAATAATTTTTTATGTATCGTCAAAAGGGTAGTTTATTCCCAAATTTGCAATCCTGAAAACTCTGCTACTGACGTAGTGCGTTAAAAACAGTTACATTTTTTGCACTCTTTTCAGTTTGTTTGCTATAACTTCTACACTACGATAATTTCAATCACTTATGTCCAATAACTTTTTGAAATAGGTAAAATTTGCCACAGTTTGAGACCAACTTGAGCTTTGTAGGTTGATTAATTACTAAGATACAGTAATTAAAAAATAAGTGATTTTATTTCAAAAATTGAAATTATCGTGCAAAGACTGTGTTTGACTCTTTTACTTGCGAAATTACTCATTTTAGAAAAAAAATAAAGGAAGAGGAATTTGAAGGAAATGTAATCAGTTTTGATTTGAAACCTTAATCATACCTGTAGCAATCATAGTTTCTCAAAAATCTACGTAGGTACAGGATGGCTTGAGAGGGTGGAATGGCGGCGCAGTAGCACCCACTTTGTTCAACCGCGGGGTCTCACAGAATGCTGATTCTGTTGACAAAATTCAAGTTTTTCCGAGTTCAAACACGAATTTCTCCCCCAAATTCGATTGTAAGTTGTTTTAAATTATACCATTGGAAAGCAAAGATTCTGAAGAAGGTTCTATCTCGTCGGAGGCAAATTTGAAGGCGGCTATCGTAAATCACGACGCAGTTCAAAGAAAGTAGTGATTTCTGCAAATCAGATCATTTCAATGTTTAGAGTTGCTTTTGACCATTGAGTTCTACTTTTAAAATTTTGGTTTTACACTAGAACGATATTACATTTAACGCCCTTTCCAACGGTAAAATCAGACATTGATTTACACAAAAATCGAGAGATTTATGGACATTTTAGTAATACAAAATAAAGAAAGATAAAATTAAAAATTTTTTTTTTGAAAAGCAATGGATTAGAACGAAACTACTTTGAGTTCATCTTGTAGAATCGATCCCTGAAGTTTGGCGAGTGAATACTGGTAGTGAATACAGATGGCAACGAAACATCGATTTTGTTTAAAATATTGTATTTTGCATTATTTCAAGCTATTGCAATCATTTATGCTTATTAAATTACTCCAAAATATTAAAATTTCATGGTCCTATTTCATTCGATTTTCTATTACCAGCAGTGAAATCTCCAAGTGGAATTTGCAACTGAGGGACCTCACGAGCTCAATTGGGATTTTGGCCATTTGAAGTGGAGTGCTAACTCGACTTGTGGTCAAGTATGGTTTATGAATACCGTGAATAAGGTCGAGTGTGGACTTGAGTGACCTTCTCACTTGGGTGGCAAGTGACCCTCCAAGCGACACTCAAGTGCACGTCTATGAATTGCGCAAGGGGTAGACTCCACTTCTTGTACCTACCGCCAATTTTTAGGGCTTACTCGGACTTGAGTGAGGACTATGAATACGGCCCTGAGACACCCTTTATATTCTAGAACATACCTACCTCTGCGCGGTAGTGAAGAAGCGACAAACGCAATTCATCGGATTAAATTTTAATCCAAATCCGCAGATGATTGGGGAATTACTAGGATTATTCTTCAACCCAACGAGTGTTTTTGCATTCTAAAGGTGGATGACTCGAGAATATTTTGGTTTATTATTTTCAATAATAAGCCTTTGGAATCGAGCAAGTAAAAAAAAATTTTAACCCCCCCCCCCCCCCCCTCAAAATTTGATGTTTTACATTTCAAGGTACGTAGAATACGAAAATCGATTAAAAAAATTTCCGTCCGTCCGCCGTACGCGGCACTTTTCATAGCAACACAGGACCGATTTGGTTCAAATTTGGTATATGGGCTCCATTTGGGGTCTAGTTGTGCCGCGAAGCTTTTGGTTGATGTAGGTCACTTCTAAGGGGTGAAAATTAAGGGTTGAAATTTTCAAGAGTGCCCTAGCTCGAAAACTCTCGAAATAAAGGTATCGTTTTTTCACCAATTTTAAATAGTATTGAATTTTTAAAAATTTTTGAGACCACCCGGAGCTCTGTAGGACAAACCGTTCGGTCCCTACGAGTACTTGAAGGTTTTCCTTCGATAAAACAGAATCATGAGTGTGAATCGCAAAAGAGGTCTAATCTCCATTCAAATTTTATCGGACTAAAATGCGATCGCTGTTCATTTCTTTGATTTGTATACAGTTTTGCCTTCTGCGTAACCAGTAATCAAATTTCCATACGAAGCTTTCTATTTTTCCAATCGAGTGTGAAGCGTTTAGTTCTTTCTAATAAACTTGAATGGGAAGGTGTGAAGCCAGTATGGTGTGGTAGGTAGTACCTAGCTGGTAGGTAAAAAAAAGTTGGTAGGTAAAAAAAATGTTGGTGGGTAAAAAACGCTGCAAATTATTGCTCAAAGGCTTCTTCACTCTTCAGATCACTGATCAGCTGAGTGAGCTCCGAAGCCATTTTCAATCCTATTGAATGGAAGTGCTCGTCCAGGCGTCTCCAGCATTCGAGGAGATCTTCTTCACTCCTCATATCACTGATCAGCTGAGTGAGCTCCAAAGCCATTTTCAATCCTATTGAATGGAAGTGCTCTTCCAGGCGTCTCCAGCATTCGAGGAGATCTTCTTCACTCTTCAGATCACTGATCAGCTGAGTGAGCTCCGAAGCCATTTTCAATCCTATTGAATGGAAGTGCTCGTCCAGGCGTCTCCAGCATTCGAGGAGATCTTCTTCACTCCTCATATCACTGATCAGCTGAGTGAGTTCCAAAGCCATTTTCAATCCTATTGAATCGAAGTGCTCTTCCAGGCGTCTTCAGCATTCGAGGAGATCTTCTTCACTCTTCAGATCACTGATCAGCTGAGTGAGCTCCGAAGCCATTTTCAATCCTATTGAATGGAAGTGCTCTTCCAGGCGTCTTCAGCATTCGAGGAGATCTTCTTCACTCTTCAGATCACTGATCAGCTGAGTGAGCTCCGAAGTCATTTTCAATCCTATTGAACGCAGGAAGCTGGAATTTGAGAGGGAAGGTCAAGGGAGAATACAGATGGTGGTAGGTGCTATTGATGGAGAACCAGTGATCTATACAGAAGGGTGATCTATACAGAAAATAATAAACCTTTGAGCAATGATTTGCAGCGTTTTTTAGTCCTGATCGAGAGATTTTCGTCAACGCTTTTTATAAACATAAGTACAAAGAGGTGTATCCAATGATAGAAACGGAAAACCGGTTTCGTGTTACGGGTTTGTTTTCCCATGTCCTGCGGAAACACGTCATCGCCAAGACCTTTTGTCGTTTTCATAACCTTCTGTTATACCCTCTAAATCTCCAATCGTACAAAATTGTGAGCTATAAAAAAGGTATTGTGCATTAGGCTTGTAATTTTCTCTTCTCTGTAACCCCAAGTAATTTTTTGGGAGGAATCCAAATATGATATTTTCGCGGGTCACCAACTTCGCTACGTCTATTTGGTCAAGATGAACTCAGATCAACCGAAAAAAAGTTTAACTCCCCCTCAAAATTTGTTGGTTTAGGTTTCAAGGTACTTAGAATCCGAAAATCGAATACAAATTTTGCCGTCCTTCCGCTGTCTACGGCACTTTCCTTAGTTCCCACGGACGGATTTTGATGAAATTTGGTATATGGGCTCCATTTGGGGTCTAGTTGTGCCCCGAAGCCTTTGGTTGATGTCAATCACTTCTAAGGGTTGAAAAATAAGGATTGAAATACTGAAAACGCCCTAGCTCAAAAACTTTCAATATATAGGTATTGCTTTTTTACCAATTTTAATTAGTATTGAATTTTTAGAGACCACCCGGAGCTCTGTAGGACCGAGCGTTCGCTCCCTACGAGAACTTAAGGGTTGGTCTTATCAGAAACAGCAAAAGAAAGTAAAACAGAAACACGAGTGTGAATCGCACAACTCTTCATTTCTTCGAATCGAGTGTGAAGCGTTAATTTCTTCCATATAAACTTGATTGTGAAGTAGGTTTGTGGTAGATAGGTAGTACCTATGGTTTGCAGGTTGTGATAATGACAAAGCCGTGTTCTTTGCAGACGAGTGATCTATATAGAAATAATCAACCTTTGTGTAATAATTTGCACCGTTTTTTTTACCACGCGCAACCCGTTTAACGGGTGAGTAAAGTTTGCGAAAATCACTGCGAAATTTACTAGACCGTAGAGCGTGTGGTACAGATTCAACACTATGTTTAACGCTGATTGTGGAGTTTATACATTGTTTTTCGATTATTCCTCATTCAAGTACAATTAATTATTCCCAATAACACCTACTCTTTTGGTGAAATTCGACCAATTTCTCTCTAAATCGCATTTTATTTCAACTTACCTCTCATTTGTCCTACCTTCAAGTCCGGTAAAAAGAGGGTTGTTGTTCTGTTGCGATTAAGAGTGAAAATTGTCAAATTTCACGTCATACTTGGATTCCTCGCGCAAAATTACTGGTGGTTACAATTCAAGCTTCTTTTAAAGCTAATTTAAAAGTGTATACAAGCTGGGACACCCCGCATTATGTTCGATGACTGAGTTGTAAAACATTATGAATGGTTCAATTTTACTGCTTTAGCTCTTGGTAATACTCGTATTACATGGGTATTGACAATGTGATAATACTTGGTTAGGTATAGAGCATAGAGCTAGATATTAATAGAAATAGTAAAATTCGAACACGAGAAGTTTAGTCACAAGGAAAACGTATAACGAGATGCGTAATTCAAAACATCGACGGTCATCATATTGGTATAGCAACTGGTATACAATCTTGGAGTCACTTCTTCCTAGAGGCGATTGATCCTAAAAGGTAGTTAGATGGATAAGATCGCTCTGGTTCAAATTTATGCCATTTAAAATGATAAGCCAGTGCGACATCAATATACAATCGTTAGACCATATCCGTTTTTGGTTTATTATTTTCAATAACGAACCTTTGAAATCGACCAAGAAAAAAAAAATTTTAACCCCCTCACAAAATTTGTTGGGTCACTTTTCAAGGTACATAGAATCCAGAAATCGAAATTTTCCGTGCGTCCGCCGTACGCGGCACTTTTCTTAGCCACCCTGGAACGATTTGGTTCAAATTTGGTAGGTATATGGGCTCCATTTGGGGTCTAGTTGTGCCGCGAAGCTATTGGTTGATGTCAGTCACTTCTAAGGGGTGAAAATTAAGGGTTGAAATTTTCAAGAGTGCCCTAGCTCGAAAACTCTCTAAATAAATGTATCGTTTTTTCACCAATTTAAATAGTATAGAATTAAAAATTTTCTTGAGACCACCCGGAGCTCTGTAGGACGAGTCGTTTGCTTCCTACGAGTACCCATTTCCGGCCACTGATGCGTTTTCGCATCGACTTTTTTATGCGTTATCGCATTGACTTTATTAAAAATAGTGGAAAATCTTCGTAAATTTTTTTTTTCTCGTTCATGCTGTTCCAAAAATTGCCAAAAAAAATTTTCGACGTTCGGGAGCTCGATGCGATTTTGGAAATTTATTTTTTTTTGAAGAGGAGCTCTCTTGGCCAAAAGCATAATTATCGTGGCTCAAATTCGATCCTGGGCAATTGAGCGTTCTGGGCCACGAGTCGAAACGGATTCCGTTCCATAAAATAGAATTTTCCATTTTAACAACAACAATGAATTGTATCAGTCACATCGATTTGGAAGACCGAGGGCTCTTAAATCCCATTAAAATGTAAAATTCATAAAATTTGGAGTATTTTTGCTCTCAATTGAGCAAATTATGCCTTATTTCGGCCGCCACCCTGTAAAATAGTTCATCCTCTTCCTCTCAGTACTTTGTTACCTATTTCTACCCTTGGCTTGAAATAGTTTAAAGGTTTTCCTTCGATAAAACAGAATCACGAGCGTGAATCACAAAAGAGGTCTAATCTCCGTTGAAATTTTAGCTAACCAAAATGCGATCGCTGTTCATTTCTTCGATTTGTATTCAGTTTTGCTTCCTATCAACCAGTAATCAAATTTCCATATGGTGCTTGATATTTCTTCGAATCGAGTGTGAAGCGTTTAGTTCTTCGTAATAAACTTGATTGTGAAGGTGTGAAGGCAGTATGGTGTTGTAGGTAGTACCTACCAATGGTTAGTAGGTACAAATAAGGTTGGTAGGTAAAAAGAGATGGTACCTAGGTAAAAAACGCTGCAAATTATTTCACAAAGGTTTGTTATTTTCCTTTTTAGATCACTTCTGCAAAAATCACAGCTTTTCCATTGTCACTATTTATTTATTTTTTCCCACCAACCATAGGTACCTACTACCTATTAGGGCATTTTTGAAAATTTCAACCCCAACCACCAACCAAATGGAAATGAAGGGTTGAAATGTTCGAAAATGCCCTAGTAGGTAGGTAGGTAGTAGGTACCTATGGTTGGTGGGAAAAAATAAATAAATAGTGACAATGGCAAAGCTGTGATCTTTGCATAAGAGTGATCTATACAGGAAAATAATAAACCTTAGTGAAATAATTTGCAGCGTTTTTGCTTCCGAGTCTACCAATGTCCGAGTCTAGCAATGTTTTCACTTTTCAAGGTTGGGAAAAAAAGTTCTCCAAAATCAAAATTTTACTTGCATTTTACGTTTCAGGCCTTCCTGAACAATTTTGGTTCGTGTCTGTCATGAAATCGTTGTAACGGGCATAACTATACGAAGTTATTGTTCGATTACGATGCAATTTTCAGGGATTGAGCGGGTTGGCGTGTCGATGGTTCCCTATAAAAATCATCACCCCCAGACTACGAGTAACAGTAGCTGCTGCGCATGCGTAAACGGGAATTTCCTAATAAGATCCGTAATTTCTACATTTTCCATCCAATTTCGATGAAATTTTCAGGGATTGTACCTGTATTGGCATGTAGATGGTCCCCTATGAAAATCATTGTCCAGAACTGATAGTAATCACTGCGCTTGCGCAAACGTAAATTCCTTGTAACACCCATCACTTCTACATTTCCCACCTGATTTCGTTGGAATTTCCAGGTATTAAGAGGATTGGGGCGTAGACGGTCCCATATGAAAATCATGGCCTCCAAACAGATTGTAGCCTCTGCACATGCGCAAATGTGAATTCCTTATCACAGCTTAACTTCCACATTTTCCAACCGATTTCGAAGAAATGTGGTGCAAGTTTGTTACAGATTGATGTTTTGAGATTAGCTACATTGCATCGGATCATCTATAGAATCGGTTTATGGATACGAGGAAGCTATGTGCCATCACCAACTACCCTGTTAGTTATCCTATTACAATATGTTTGGTTATTAAGCAGTAATTGCATGATCTACAGGAAGAAGATGATGCACATGATGATGCAGACCACGAAGAAGAGGAACACTATTCGGAGGAGCCCATTCACCCAGCGTATCCCTTGCCTCCGCCTCCACCTTACTACCCTCCTGACCACAAACCAAAACCAAAGCCCACAACAACCACTGCAAAGCCCATCAAAACCACGACCAAACCGGTGAAAACCACAACGAAGAAACCGACAACAACGAAAAAGCCTCCCAAGACGACGACCACGAAACCTACGACGACCACGACAACCACGACCACGCCTTGTCCAGCTCATCATCCTGACGACCATGAAGATCACGAGGATCACCACCACCACGAGCCTCACCCAGTGGCAGAAGAGTATCCGTCGTATCCGCCGCCATACCCATCCCATCCGCCAGGATACCCCGTCATCCCCTACCCACATCCGACGACTACGACGACGACGACGACGACGACCACTCCAAAACCCAAACCCACCAAGCCACTGTGGTGGAGCATCTTCACGACGCCGAAACCCAAAACCATCAAGGGTCCGTCACACAGTTTGAGGTAGGTAGGAACTGCTACTCTGATAAACTAGTACTGGGTAACTGATCCAAAAATGGCCATTACTTGGTTTAGACTGCTTCCCTACCGTAAGGAAATCTGGATTCTTGGATTGAAAGAAGTACCGTCATATAGGGTCGCTTTGCTCCGGTTTTTAGGACGTCCCACAGTAAGACTTGGGCGTCCTTATGCGATCGATCTGGGGTGAAGGAGGACAACACTCAACAGAAAAAAAAAATAACCACACACTAATCCGTTTTAGACCATTCTGAATCCAAATCCGCGGAAAAAACCATAGGTGTATGTCTGTGTGTGTGTGTGTGTGTGTGTGTATGTGTAACAAAATCTTGTGTACTCTGCCCAGGCCTTAGTTCTCAACCGATTTTCCTGGTTCCTTTTTTGTTCGACGCGGAAAACTATCTAGTTGTGAACTACGTCGCCGGAATTTCGAATTTTGCCTTTTAAGGAGGGGAAAGGGGGGGGGGGGTTAATGCTCAAAAAACGTGTGTTTTTGGGCATAATCTTGTGTATTCTGCCCAGGCCTTAGTTCTCAACCGATTTTCGTGGTTCTTTTTTTCTTCGACGCGGAAAACTATCTAGTTGTGCACTACGGCACCGGAATTTCGAATTTCGCCTTTTAAGGGGGGGAGAGGGGGGTTAATGCTTTAAAAACGTACGTTTGTGGGCATAATCTTATAAACTCTGCCCAGGCCTCAATTTCCAACCGATTTGCGTGTTTCTTTTTTTGTTTGACTAAAATAACTTCCGAGTTGTACATGATTCCACCAGAGTACCAAAATTTGCAAGAGGAGGGGATGGGTGGGGGGATAATATTCACAAAATATCCAATTTTTCAATATTTCGGTTCCTTTACTGCTTACTAATTGTATCCAAGCTTTGAAATTGAGGAAAAATTCTCATTATACCTCCGGATTTTCATGAATTACTTTCTGTACCACCATGGAAATAAAAGTGGTGCCACCATAAACCTCATATTTCTTGGTTTTTATGGTGTTTCACCTTGAATACGGATGTGACATTCGACGGACTGCCTACTAAACCTAATAGATGAAAGTTCAATGTTACGACGTATTTCCGCTTTGGTGCCAGACTGGCACCATTGGTGGTGAGGGGGGGGGGGTGAACTCGAATTCGCATGTTGGGTGTCGTAGATCATGGATTTTAAAATGCTCTTCAGATTCGAGGCTCCCATGCCGCTAGAAGTGTTATGGTTTATAATGGTGGGGGGGGGGGGGGTCAGTATTTCTTCCCTAAAGTAATAAATAAATTACATCGAGAGAAACAGTCTTATCGCTTAACAACTGGTTAAACTGATCCAATACTTATCCAATGGGACGTCCCCTGGAATGCATGCATTACTAAACAATATGTTTTAAATTTGTTCAGAAATTATCATTTTTTCTTTACTTGATTCGCTTGAAAATATTTCGTTTTTGGATGAAGGTCAAGTAAGGACTTCCTATTAACAGAAGCTGACGTCACAAATGTTGATACCTACATCTTTTAAAAGTTGAATTTTTTTGTTGAAAATTGGAGCAATGTTTCCCGGGGGTATGATGACTGCTCCAATTTTAGAATGTAACTTAAAACCAACCTGGAAAGAATCTTGGTGCATTTTAACCTCATCCATTGGAATAATTGGACAATTTATACACAGGAAAACACAAACAAAAATTTATTTTCTCAAAACTTTAGGTTTAAAACAATTTTCCAATTGAATTTCAATTTTTTTTTATACAAAATCTTCTCTCTATTACAAAACGTCTGCCAAGTTGGGTGGGCAGTATAGCTTCCTCACTCATTGTAACATGGACGTATAGAATCAGTTGGCGAAAAAATTATGATTCAAAGAGTTATTGAATACCAAAATATTGGCGATAATATGCGGGATAGGGTTGCAGGTATTAATGTTTATAATATTTTTATAATTTTTATAAGGTATTATAGTTTATAATATTTTGTATTTTCAACGTAGAATTTTATTTAGCGGTCCACCGTCTAGGACCTAACCCACACAATCCCTGAAAATTTCATCGAAATTGGTTGAATAGTTGCGGAGTTTTGGTTGTAACAATAAATTTGAAGTTCGCGCATGCGCAGCGGCTATTGCTTGACCAATTTGATTGAAACTTATAGGGTGTCTCTTAGAAGTTAGTCCCTAACTAACCTCCAAATTTGAGCAAAATCGGTTCATTAGGAACCGAGAAACCGAGGTTCCAGGAAATTCACGTTTGCGCATGCGCACTCGCTCCTATTGGTCCGAAGGTGCTGAAATTGATAGGGGACCGTCTAGGACCTCAACCGCACAATCCCTGAAAATTTCATCAAAATCGGACCACAGCTTAGTATAGTTTTGCCCGGGACAAGGATTGACCACAGACAGACCGACAGACCGACAGACAGACAGACACGGAACCAAAATTGTTCGGGAAGCTCTAAAACGCAAAAAGCAAGTGGAAATTTTGATTTTGGAGGACATTTTTTTTCACTTCTTTCACGAATACAAAGCTTCCCTACCTTCGGTAGTGAGGAAGCAAAAGTAAAACTGAAGCTATGATGTGAAGCTCAAGTGAACAAAATACGTATTAAATTGTAAATGAGGTCAAAGGAAGGAACATTTCAACTAGTAAAATGGAACTTATCTACATTGTATCATTTAAATGATGCTTCGGCGAAAAAAGAAAACTTATTTAGGTTCCTTGGTAGAAAGATAAATAGGTACTTTGCAAGTGATCCAATATAATATTTTGGTCCGGTTTCCCCAAGAAAGCAAGTGCAGTAACTGATACCAAGGAGCCATGGTACAAGTTCCCCATATTTTGGACCAGCTCCTACTCGACCAATTACTCACTCATCAAGCCAGGACCAATCAGTCACAATAAAGTGGACAAAACTTTCCTTACTACGAAGAAACAGGTTCAGAACTGGAATAACGGAATTCTTCCGAAGTGATGTTTATTATTTTCAATAATAAACCATTGGAATCGAACAAGAAAAAAATTTTAACCCCTCTCAAAATTTGATGTTTTACGTTTCAAGGTACGTAGAATCCGAAAATCGAATAAAAAATTTTCCGTCCGTCCGCCGTACGCGGCACTTTTCTTAGCAACACTGGACCGATTCGGTTCAAATTTGGTACATGGGCTCCATTTGGGGTCTAGTGCCGCGAAGCTTTTGGTTGATGTCAGTCACTTGTAAGGAGTGAAAATTAAGGGTTGAAATTTTCAAGAGTACCCCAGCTCGAAAACGCTCGATATAGAGGTCCTATTGTTTTTTCACCAATTTAAAATAGTGTTGAATTTAAAAAAATTTTTGAGACCACGCGGAGCTCTGCAGGACAAACCGTTCGCTCCCTACGACTACTTAAGTGTTTTCTTTTGATGAAACAGAATCACGAGTGTGAATCACCATATAGGTCTAATCTCCGTTGAAATTTTAGCTCAGTGTGAAGGTATGTACTAGATAGGTACCTAGTAGTTACCTATGGATGGTAGGTAAACAGAGAAAAAAAAGTGACAATTGCAAAGCTGTGATCTTTGCAGACGAATGAACTATACAGGAAAATAGTAAACCTTTGTGAAATAATTTGCAGCGTTTTGAGATAGGTATAGTTTTCCTACCAGTTCATTGGTCCAGTCCTTCTCATTGTAGGGGAGCCATTTTGACCTAGATATGCCGTATTAGATAATGTGTTATCTTATGATATAGTTCCCAAAAATTATAGCGAAACGAAAACTGCACGATTTGTTTTATCAATCCATCAATCCACGTACAAAGAAAATAATATAAAACCACGCGCTGGATGTTTTATCAACTATCAGTATTAGGTACATAGTAATTGTTTTTCATAATAATGTTTACCAACCACTTAAGACATTATTATAGAAATATACAGTCTGTAGGTGGGAAGCAAACAACAATTTGACTCAATTAGAAAGTATGATTCACGCGCTCTGGATTCTTCTCAGGTCGAGATGACTTTAAAGTGATTTATTTCCCTCGGCGTCTGGTGTTTTTTTTAATGCCCTCAACGTTTCGACCTTGACGAACCAACTTCATCAAGTACAAATTGAGGATTCTATTACATTAACGACGCCCCCTGGGTGTAGAGACGCTTTTTAAAGAACTTAGCAGCGATCTGCCAACCTACTAATGAAACAGGTATCCCGGTATACAGAGCGCTCCTGGGGACCGCTCTGGTAGAACAAGAAATCATCTTAGGAGAATGAAATGCCTGAACTCATGACAGGGATGATCCTAAATTTATCAAATCTAAATAACCATTATTGATCAAAATAATACATAGTAGGTTATTTATACACAGATGTACTAAGTTCCCAAGTTGCAGGCTTAACCTTGTCGAATTTAGGGGTTTACTGAAACAAAAAAATATTATTATTTTCGGTTGATTTGAGTTTGATTGATTTGTGCTTTTTAGGCAGTTTCCCATTTTTCTGTACCGTAAAACCGTCAAACTTTACCCCACCAGGGGTAACTTTACCCCAAAAAGCTTTTGGAGCTTGTTTGGCTTGGGGCCAAGCCAAGCTTTGCCCCAATCTTCAATTGTGACGTAAGCGTGGTAGAACTAAGATAAAAGTTAGCTACTGTGTTTTCGTTATTCTCCACATCCCAGAGAATCGGTGCGGCTTGCGATGGCGCCTTTATCTATGTTATCAGCTGTTATCAGTCATAGTTTCCTGTTCAGCTGTTTTTGTCCTGTTTCTCGTGCTCCAAAATTTCTTCCATATCTGGTGTTTGGAGTGGATTTACCAGGCAAGCCCTCATCACATCACTTTCAATATCTTATTCTGAACAAAATACACTAATCGAATTCCCAAAAAAGTGTTTTCTTAGTTATGCCTTTGTTTATCAAAAATTTTATGGTAACTTTACTCCAAGAACCGGGTATCTTTACTCCACTATAAAGGTTGGGATAAAGGTAGCCTCACTCATAATTTTCTTATTTAATCTCGAAAAATATTTGAGTTTTATAATTTTCGCAGTGTTGAATGTAAGGTTTCTAGTGTATCTCATGTTGCAGAAGTAAGAGATGGGGAGAAGAAATGAGAAAAAGCTTGGTACGCGCCCCTACCGAAACTTTACAACAATGATATGAACATGAACGTGCTTTGGTCTCATAAGTTGTGATTTACAATATTATTTACTCGTGGGTTAACTTTGAAATTTTTACCATTGCAATTCATTTGAAAGTTATCGAATGTGAAACAGACTTTTTCTGTGATTTTGTTAAGTCATTCGTTTATCGTTTATTGTCCTTCAATATTTCTTTACTTGTAGAAAGTTTTGCTCGATTAGCTACATAAGTCTAATGTAGCTATATCTAGCTAATGTGTCTGTCTGTCTATACTGGAAGACTGAAATTGTGATCTCTTAACCAGAAATACCGCATTTCAAGAAAATTCGTTGAAATAAATGATGAATAAATGATCATTGGAATTTAAATTTTCTTAGGTATGACTTGTATTTTTCAAGCTAAAAAGTTCAATTTTTCAGAATATATTTTATAATAATATCATAAATACTTGATATTATCAAGTATTTCTGGGGTAATGAATTTAATCCCGCCTAGTAACATTGCACCACTGCCCGTTTCTGTAGCGATAACGGTGAGTTTTTCAGAGTGGAGTAAAGATAGACGCACTCGTAGGTAACGTTACTCCAACATTTAAACAATTAAATAGGGGGGTTACAATTATCTGATCAATGAGCTCGACCACTCAAAATGTTTAGGAAGCCCTGAAGATCAATTCACTTATTAAAAAAATCAAGTTAACCCATTTTGAGTGGGAGAAATTGTATTTGTAAATGTTTTTGGAGTGAATCTTGGGGTAAAGTTTGACGGTTTTACGGTACCTCGTTTCAAGTTCAATTGTCACTCAATAAAGGTTTTTTATCACTATTTTTCTGCAATCTATCATTTTCTGCTCAAAATGGGCTAAATGTTTTGAAAATTCAATGTTGAATTTACTTGTCTTCACTTTTCTCTAACTGAGGTAACTTTTTTGAAAATTCCTGTTGAATTCACTAAATCTCCGTTCAATACAATATTTTTTGCAGGAAAATTGAACCTGAGCCGATTTTGTACGCAACTTTACCAGTTGAAATGGAAGAAAGCAAAGGAGATGAAGCCTTTATCAAGTCTGAAGACATTGATGAAACGTACACACCTGAAGACACGACACCCCGTGAGGACTAACTTCCTGAGAATCCACCTCGATGATGAAACCTACAGTTGTATTATTTTTCAACTTATTTATTTATTTAGGACGATAAAATAAAGATATTTATTTATTGACTTGTAATAAATTGAATTAGTGTGAACTTTGAATCACACCAAACGAGTATGAAAGGTCACTTGTTTGATATGATTCAACTACCTATCCATCTTTCCTGATAATCTCTTTACACGCTTATTATTGTAAACAATCAGTCTGTATGATTGTAACAAATAGTACAGGATAGAACGCTAAAGTCAGATGGATTTCAAAATAGAAAAAGACACAAACTAATAAAAAATTATCAAACGTATAAAGTTCTATATACGTTTCAATTTATATAGTTTTGAACAACGTATCTGGCAATAGGGAGCGCCCACTTTGAATTAACCGAAGAAGCTTTTTTTTGAAGTGAACTTTTTGAGTGAACTCTTCCGAGCATTCAACGGCGGTGTAGGCTCTAATGTGGTTCTTGAGGGCTTCTAGGGTCCTGGGAGGATCATTCTAAATCTGGTATTTGACGAAGCTCCGAAGGAAAATATTGCAGGAGCCAGGAGGCTAAATCCAGTTCAAATCGCTACTCAGGGAGATGAGCGTCTGAACCCGTCCGACTTCGTAATCTCGTAGTAGGCTTCTTCAGTGTATTCAGAGTGAGGGCTCTCATTTGCCGGAAACGCTCTTCAAAACCATATAAATTTATATTTCCGAAACCAACGTATGAGAAAAAAAAATTATTACACAAAGGTTTATTATTTGTCTATACAGGGTGTAAGCCTAACTGGTCTGCCATACGGTACCAGTCGATTCTACAACTAATTTGCAACAAAAAATGTCTCTTGGCGATTTTTTTTAAACCCTTCGTTTTCGAGTTATTTTAACCTTAAACTGCGCCAGAATCTCAGCTTTCTAATAGTATAATCAAAACATATTCTACAATCGAATTTAGGGGAGAAATTTGTGTTTGAACGCGGAAAAACGAGCATTTTTTTTTAAACGAAATCAGCGCTCTGGCCTCCTGTTTCCGGAGGCCTCGCGGTCTACTGCGGCGCCCGCCCACCCACTGCTATCGTCCGACCCCTCAGATCGACTAGGCGGAGCGCTGATTTCGTTGAAAAAAAAAATGCACGTTTTTCCGCGTTCAAACACGAATTTCTCCCCTAAATTCGGTTGTAGAATATGTTTTGATTAAACCATTGGAAAGCTGAGATTCTGGCGCAGTTTTCACTGTTCTTGCATCTTGAAAAAGTATGAGTTCTCGTAGTTCAATTTGAGATTGAAAAAATGCAAGGTTTCCAAAATTACGTAAAATTCTCTTTTTAGAGGAAGTTTTCATGTCTCAAACCTTGACTCAAAAAAAGTTAAGGCATCTATCCAATAGGAAATTTAATGCTCTTTCCAAAGGTATCCTCAGATTGTAATTTACACAGCTAATTAACGGAGTTATGACCGATTTAATGACAAGCTCAAAATCACGAAAACAAAGTTTAAAGTTAAAATAACTCGAAAACGAAGGGTTTAAAAAAATCGCCTAGAGACATTTTTTGTTGCAAATTAGTTGTAGAATCGACTGGTACCGTATGGCAGACCAGTTAGGCTTACACTCTGTATAGATCAATCGTCTGCAAAGAGCACGGCTTTGCCATTTGCGATTCACACTCGTGTTTCTGATGTATCGTACGTCCAACCCTTACGTTCTCGTAGGGAGCGAACGGTTTGTCCTACAGGGCTCCGCGTGGTCTCTAAAAATTTTTTAAATTCGATGCTATCTTCAATTGATAGAAAAACTGTACCTTTATATCAAAATGTTTTGAGTTGAGGCGTTTTAAAAATTTCAAACCTTATTTTTCAATCCTTAGAAGAGACCTACATCAACCAAAATCTTCGGGGCACAACTAGACCCCAAATGGAGCCTACATACCAAATTTCATCAAAATCGGTCACTGAGGAAAGTGCCGCGAACGGCGGACGCCCGGCCAAATTTTGGTTTATTATTTTCAATAATGAACCTTTGGAATCGACCAAGAAAAAATATTTTTTAACACCCCCTCAAAATTTGTTGGTTTACGTTTCAAAGTATGTAGAATCCAAAAATCGAATAAAAATTTGGCCGTCCGTCTGCCGTACGCGGCACTTTCCCCACTTAGAATTGACCGATTTTGATGAAATTTGGTATGTAGGCTTCATTTGGGGTCTAGTTGTGCCCCAAAGATTTTGGTTGATTTAGGTCACTTTTAAGGGTCAAAAAATGAATTTTGAAATTTCGAAAACGCCCTAACTCAAAACATTTTGATGTAAAGGTATTGTTTTTCCATCAATTTAAGATTCTATAGAATTTTTAGAATTTTTTGAGACCACGCGGAGCTCTGTAGGACAAACCGTTCGCTCCCTACGAGAATTTAAGGGTTGGACGTACGATAAGTCAGAAACACGAGTGTGAATCGCAAAAGAGGCCTAATCTCCGTTCAAATTTTAGCTGACCGAAATGCGATCGATGTTTTTCTTCATGTTGGATGGTTGGTGGCTTTGCAGACGAGTGATCAATATAGAAAAATAATAAACCATTTTGTAATAATTTGCTGCGTTTTATTTGATTTTTGGATTCTACGTAACCTTGAAACGTAAACCAATCAAGTATTATTGAAAATAATAAAACAAAATCAAATGTTAGGTAAGTTTTCATCAATTTGTGTTTTTTCTCAATTTGTAATCCATTTGTCTTTCGAGCTCCACCCTGTTTGTTACTCGATTACGATTGAACTATCAAACCGATTATGATGGGGAACAAAACCTCATGGTAAGGTTATAGGATGTAGTAGAGAGTGTCAAACCCTAGGTCATATACCTTGGAATGAGCCTTCCTTAAGGATGGTACATGAACCACTTTCTACGTACAATTCGAACAAGGTGTATCCATAGGGTTGATTTTAAGGCTACCTTTAGGATTTAGATCTCTGTGAGTTGGATCAAGATCAGATTTTGTAAAGATTTTCTTTATAAAGTAGGCTATTAATTGCATTACTCTCGGATACACATAGCAGCCTCTACGCACGTGAGATCTTCGTAACAAGCATACCTACTACAGTTTCCATCAAAATTCGATTCAGCTCTCGAGGATTGTTGAATAGTTTACTTAGGGCTCTGGATGGACCTCCATCAATTTCATCGTGATCGAACCATCAGCAGTTCTGAGCTTGCGTAAAAGTGAAATCGTCGATTTTGGAAGGTCCCCTTTTGAATTTCATCGCCATTTGATCATCGAATTAGGCGGGAAAGTGGTAAGTACTTGGAGATGAAGTTTTTATTTCTTGCATTGGATTATCGTACGATCGAGTTTTGGTTACAAGAGAGCTATGTGCCACTTCCACTTGGCGGAATTTTCGTAGGTATATGTATATCTTGCGTAGGGGATACTTATCTGTATTCCACCTTCCCCTGAGAAAAAGGTCCTAATGCGCCTCTGTTTTTCCAACATGAAATCTGACACACACTATGATGACGTCGCCCATTTATTATAACCCATAATACTCGTAACTCGAAATCCACTAAACTTGGAGAGCTGAAATTGGTTATTCAGGTTTATTATGTGCCAGTTAGAGTCAGTTGTTTACTCAACCATCACATCCCAAAAGGATGTCCAATCACGATGAGAAAGGTCACCAAATGTTCTCGTCATCATCCAATCATCATTATAATCTGCGAGAGACATCACATAATGTTGTGAAATTGCTCAAAATGTAAACAAATTAGGGGTGGTGATCAATCTATATGTTGCTGGGAGCTCTAAGGGTAGCTCATTCCCGAATTCGCAATCCTGAAAATCCTGCGCTACGTAATACGTAATAGGTTTGCAATTCTGAAAAGTTTTCTATTATAACTTCTAAACTCTGCTATTTGAATAACACAACTCTGCATTTTGGATGTTTTTGATCCTTGTTCTGCAACTAATAGGTGATTCTGAAAGGTTTTTGGTTTATTATTTTCAATAATGAACCTTTGGAATCGACCAAGAAAAAAAAAATTTTAACACCCCCTCAAAATTTGATGGTTTACGTTTCAAGGTACGTAGAATCCAAAAATCGAATAAAAATTTGGCCGTCCGTCCGCCGTACGCGGCACTTTTGCCACTTAGCATTGACCGATTTTGATGAAATTTGGTATGTAGGCTCCATTTGGGGTCTAGTTGTGCCCCGAAGCTTTTGGTTGATGTAGGTCACTTCTAAGGGTTCCAAAATCAATTTTGAAATTTTGAAAACGCCCTAACTCAAAAAATTTCGATATAAAGGTATTGTTTTTCCTTTAATTTAAGATTCTATAGAATTTTTAGAGACCACGCAGAGCTCTGTAGGACAAACCGTTCGCTCCCTACGAAAATTTAAGGGTTTATATTGAAATATATACATATATAAATCAAGACACGAGTGTGAATCGCAAAAGAGGCCTAATCTCCGTTCAAATTAGAGCTGACCGAAATGCAATCGATAGTTGGTGATTTTGATTTTTTTTTTTATATTTTTTTTTGATTTTTTATTTTTATTTTTTCCTTCATATTGGATGGTTGGTGATTTTGTAGACGAGTGATCTATGTAGAAAAATAATAAACCATTATGTAATAATTTGCAGCGTTTTAACGCTGAATACGAATTTAATTTCAGTTTTTACCTATCACGTCTAGATTTTCCACAAAAGGTGATTAAAAATGGCTCTCTTTTGTTCCTTAAACCCTGCAGACCTTGGCCTTCAAACTGAGAATATATTGAAAAAAGTCTTTTCTGCTATTAACTTCACTTGATGTTGACAATTTATCTTTATTCACGTCATAATATAATACATGAGACAAATCATAACATAAAGAATTTCGGATTCTTAAGTCGTTGAAAATTTCCTTTTCGTAGACTTCCGTGCAATAGAACTCCCTTTAAACTTGCTTTTGAGGAATCGATGAAGAGTCTCCATTCTGTGGCTTTGTAATCGATTCCAAAAAATCCCATCACTCCAGCAACGTTGCCACAAAAAACCATTCCTTCTCTCTCTTCGAAGAAAGGTATAAGCTCTTTTTCTCTCTGACGGTACCAAGCAAATGTGGTTCCAGGGGCTAACAAATTTTTGGATTTTAGACGTGAACCGAGTACTTCGGCTGCATCTTTTGGAAGATTCAGGTCTCTTACCAAGTCATTCAACTCGCCTTGAGAAAATCGCTTGGGGGAGCTAGATTCGGTGGGCTCGCAGGAAGGATCTTCAATTTCCACATCTTCATTCTCAAAATGTGGGATTTCATCTTCTATAACCACATCTTCCAAATTCGCTGGAGGATCTGGTACTGGAAGTGACTCATTGTGGGGTACGGGTCTCATAGCTGACGGCAAATTGGGATAAATCAGCGATTTCTTGTTCTTTGATGAAATTCCCACCACATTCGTCATACAGAAGTAGCAGTCATTCACATGGTTTTGAGGTTCTCTTCACATCATCGGAACAAAAGGCATTGAATTTCTCTTACCTTTAATCCAAGATCTTATTTGTTCAACACACGTGCGACACACAAGATGGTTTGTCCTGATCGTCCAGCTTTATTCCGAAATAGCTCTGGTATGCTTTCATCACGAAAGAAGTTACCACCTGTTTTTGTTTTTCAGTCACGTAAGAACCACATATGAAGCAAAAAACATTATGATTGTTCACGCACTTACGCCTTTGGTTCACGCGCATTCTTAAAAGCTAGAAACATCGAAAATACTCGTGTCCACTCAACAAGAACTTGTCTACACGGGAGGTTTCAAAGGTCATTTAGGGTTAAGGATCATTGTAAATAACAGAGGGTTAGCCTGTGAATCACAGGAGTGCGGTCTCAGCTCAGGATTGCCACCTGTCGTACTCTAGAAAAATAAATCCCGTAAGAGATAAATAAACCTCAACATGTGAATATTGTGAAATATCTAGACGTGATAGCGAAAAAACTCCAACGGATTCTAATTCAGCGCTAAAAATCCATTTAGAATCACCTATTAGTTTTGAAACAACGAAAATAATGCAGAGTTGTCTAATCTATGCCC
Organism: Apolygus lucorum; assembly: GCA_009739505.2. NCBI lineage: Eukaryota > Metazoa > Arthropoda > Insecta > Hemiptera > Miridae > Apolygus > Apolygus lucorum. The sequence continues at coordinate 1,769,743 of CM019183.2, forward strand.
TGTAACTTATTAAAGTAGGTTATATTTGCTGTATTGTGGTACCAACTTTACCTCTTTAGAACGAATACAGTTATGAAGATGCAGCAATTCAAAACTGGATAGTTTTATTCTCAAACAGTGAAATTTCGGTGCTAAAGGTGTGGATATCGGCGAGTACCGAACACTAGCAAAGTACCGAGTATACTTGTGTATTATGTCAATTGATCGGGATTGTGGTCAACTGGAAACAACACCTTCTTCGCCGAGCTTTCGGTAAATTTATTACCTTCTTCAGGGCCTATAAAAAAAACAATATTCACCCTTGATAGCATAAACTCTAACAATCCTTTGAGTATAAAAACAACAAAATTACGAATCGACAACAAATAAAAACCTAATAATAAATATAATAACAGATTTCACTTAAGGTTGTTTATTTAGTGACACCACCAAACGTCTATAAATAAAGAGAAGATGGTAACTAAACTTATTTAATAATAAGATACCTTTTTCAATTGGCCGTATTTTACGATTAATCTAACCTAATTTATACTATATCTAAGACAATAATTCTAAACTCTAAACTATACTTACCTACTTGTTTCGTTGTAGTGGCGTCTCCACCTTCTCTTTATTTATAGACGTTTGGTGGTGTCACTAAATAAACAACCTTCGAGTAAGTGAAATCTGTTATTATATTTATTATTAGGTTTTTATTTGTTGTCGATTCGTAATTTTGTTGTTTTTATACTCAAAGGATTGTTAGAGTTTATGCTATTAAGGGTGAATATTGTTTTTTTATAGGCCCTGAAGAAGGTAATAAATTTACCGAAAGCTCGGCGAAGAAGGTGTTGTTTCCAGTTGACCACAATCCCGATCAATTGACGAAGTACGTTTTGTTGGGTCGATCTACATAGTTGCTTTACTTGTGTATACTCGCCCAGTGCCGAATATTCGTCCTTCGGTACGAGTACAACCGCGAGTAGGTACTCTAGACGAGTAAAAAATCGAGAATAGTGTTTGTGGAGGAAAAATTCCACTTTTAGCAATTTCAATAATTGAAACTCACTACTCTCTTAAAAACTCACTACTCTCATAGGAAAATTGCAATTATTGCTAAAATTATTTTTACCAATTTTCCTATGAGAGTAGTGAGTTTTTAAGTGAATTTTTAAAATTGCAAACTAATATCTAAGTACCATTGCAGGTGAAACTGGTGAATAAGGCAATAGCAAGAACGGGAATAAAACGCTGCAATTTATTACACAAAGGTTTATCATTTTTCTATGTAGATCACTCGTCTGCAAGGAACACGGCTTTGCCATAGTTACCACCTGCCTACCACGTACATACAGCGATCCCATTTTGGTCAGCTAAAATTTGAACGGTGATTAGGCCTCTTTTGCGATTCACACTCGTGTTTCTGATTTATCGTAAGTCCAACCCTTACGTTCTCGTAGGGAGCGAACGGTTTGTCCTGCAGGGCTCCGCGTGGTCTCTAAAAATTCTAAAAATTCAATACTATCTTAAATTGATGGAAAAACAATATCTTTCAAACTAACCAAATCAATGAATCAAAATATTTTGAGTTAGGGCGTTTTCCAAATTTTAACCTTTATTGGTACCGTACTGTAAACAACCATTTCAGGTTAGATCTTCGTCCGACTGCCATTCGATTCAACCCTTATTTTTCAACCCTTAGAAGTGACCAACATCAACCATAACCTTCGGGGCACAACTAGACCCCAAATAGAGCCTACATACCAAATTTCATGTAAATTGGTCAATGTTAACTGAGGAAAGTGCCGCGTACGGCGTAATTTTTATTCGATTTTTGGATTCTACGTACCTTGAAACGTAAACCAACAAAATTTGAGGGGGGTTAAAAAAAAAATTTTCTTGGTCGATACCAAAGAAAATATGAAACCAAAATTGAGAATTACAGAAACGTCTTACAGCGAAATGAGTATCATATGATTAACTTCCCCGTTCCAATGACGAACACTTGGACGATTTTTTTTTTGGTCTTAATAATCATTTTTATTATTAACAAGTTTGAAGGTAGAATGTTAACAATATTGTAACTTCTGGGTAACATGGCGATGAAAACACTTGGACGAATGCATAGCTGTATAGCAATGTATCGTTACTTGGCTCGCTGCTCGTCTCCTTTGACTTGGCCAAAAAACCGCCTCCGAGGCACCCAAACACTCGGTACTCGCCGATTCACGAGTGCACGTCCTCCTGGCTACACATGTCTGGAAATCGACGAGCATTTGCTCGTTACTCGCCGAGTACCGCATGTGTATCCGCACCTTCACGTGTTTTGTGCCGTTCACTAGTAAGAAAAAAACATATCGATATTTCATGAGAAAACCCCTAAGGACTGGCTTAATCAGAGGTTTTCGCTCCGTATCTGATGGAAAATAATGTGCGGTGCACTAAATTCTTGTCACCTTGTATATCCACCTTATGGTAGGTTCAAACTAAACATCTTGATGTATAAATTTCTACTCCCGTGAAGTTTTGGTTGTCAAATTATTTTGACTAGAGGAAAGATAATCTAAAAATATTAAAATGCGTTTTTTTTACGATTTACCATCTTACTCCGTGTGTTGGTAGTAAAATGACGTATTATGACGTTTCATAATATGGAACATTTGATAAGTAATAAATCGTTTTGGAAAAACGTATTTTGAGATTTTTAACAATGTTTTTCTTTATTTGGACCGGAGGACAACTTAAGGGATGATTGATGGAATGAAAAATTTCAAATACGACAATTAGTTTTATTTATCCACGTCTCTAAAATGTCGCTTTTAAACAATCACGAACTACCAGATTCAACTCCGTTGGCCCAAGGGGGAACCCTCTCGAAAAGGAAAGTTGCACGAATGCGGTACCTTGACATATCTGCAGGTCTTAAGCAGTTCACTCAGTTGTTATTTATGTCACCTCCCAGTCAACCTCGACCGTCGACCTGATCGGTCCAGATAGGCGGGCTAATCAACAGAATCTGCTCTCAGGTACTTAAATTTCGCTGTGAGAAGTTCTCGTACTCACTGATGTCAGTAACTTTCCTTCTAAGTAGTCTTCTTCTTTTTTTTATAACAACAGATAACTTTATTGTAAGAATATTACATTTTGGTTGTGCACAGAATAAATTAGGTAATAACAAAACATGGAACATGATGAGGGGTTCCCATTCAACAATGGTCCTCTCTTAGGGATGGCAACGATATATCGATATATTACGTTTGATATATCGATATATTTATATCGATATAGAGAACCGATATTATCGGTCAATTTCGATATATTTACCGATATATCGCGACCTATTTTCAATTTCAATTTTCAAATTAAATATTGAAATGAATGAACAAGAAGGGACGCCTATACCTGTAAAATCATCAAGTAATTTTATTCCAAATTTTGTAGGTACTTAGTGATGGGTTGATTTCAGACTGTTGACTTCAGCTCAGGCATGATTATGTACATGAATGTTTTTCACCTACAGTGGCTATCAAGGCTCAGTAAATTACTTGACGTCAATCAAAAGTTATAGAGGCTCGTCTAGATTAAAACTACATACTTACTTTACGAAGTGAAGCAGGTATTCACAACAATTATTTTCAATTTTGAAGGATCATGATTGTCTACAGTATATCTACCCCTGTCAATATATAAATTAATTTAACAATGCAATGACATTATTGCACTTTTTTCCAGTTTTTAAACAATGAATTTCAATCATTCATACCCAGTAACTTTTGAAAGTAGGTTAATATTTATTTCACCAGGTGTTTTCAAATATAACTTCCGATATGTTGAGTATATCGATAATATTTCTTCCAAAATGATGTTAGTAACTCTTCAATTCACCTACCTACTTACTTCTTCAAGTTTTTCCTAGTAGATACTCCGATATGTCCATAAATGTCATCCTAAATGAATTTTATATTGTTTTAAAACGATTAAATTCACCTACCTACTTCACACGTTTTTTAAAATAGATCTTCCTATATATCGAAATATCGATATATTTTCTCCGATATATCGAAGGTATCGATATCTCATTGACGATATATCGTTTGATCGATATATCGATATATTTAATTCGATATGCCATCCCTATCCTCTCTTGGTATTTTATACAATTGCCAGGTGATAATAAATCATAATACAATTAGCGTTAGCGAAAGGAGTCATAATAATCGGGCCACACTGGATTTGCAGGTAGATAGTATCAATTATTATTGTTCGTTTGGGCCAAGTCGCTATGCCATTTCCTTTTCAATCGCCGCTCGGGGGGTGTTGGAAGAGTTTCCAGAGCTATCGATGATAGTATGTGATTATGGTGTTCGGTGATGTTGGTGAAGAAGCGGTTGGATGTTGTCTGTAGTACTTCCTTTACATCAGGTATTTCGAGGTCCTTGTCTATGTTAGTGTTAGTCACGTACCAAGGTGCATTAGTTACTAGGCGAAGGGCTCTATTTTGAACGGTCTGAATTCTTTTAATTTGTGAATCACATGCAGAAGTCCAGATTTCGCACCCATACATCCATATGGGGCGTATTATTGAAAGATATATTCTCCGTTTGAGATGTAGAGGAACGTTGGCTGGAGCAAAAATCGGAGTTGGGTGAGGCGTGAACGTACCCTCTGGACAAGGTAGGAGATGTGGGCTTTCCACAAGAGCTTGTTATCTAGGTTTACCCCTAGATATTTCACACTATCTGCTTCTGGTATATTCGTATTATTTAATGTGATAGTGGGCTTCTCGTAGGTACGTTTATAGGTGAAGTAGCACTTCCTTGATTTTGTTGGATTCACTGTAACTCTCCATTTTTTGTACCAGTCACCAACGTTGTTGGTGAAGCTTTGTAGCTTTTGAGTAGCTTCATTTGGGTCACCTTTCGTTAAGGCAGCCACATCGTCAGCAAAGTGTGCTAATTTCATATCGGATGGTGATGGGTAGTCGTAAGTATATAATAGGTAAAATTGGGCCCCAAACGCTTCCTTGGGCGACTGACACTTGGATTCCACGAGTTGAGGAAAGAGCTCCGTTATATTGGACAGCAAATGATCGGTTCGATAGATAGGAGAGGAGGATTAGGTATAAAGAGTCGGGTAGATGGGGTTTTACCTTAACCAATAAACCCTTGTGCCATACTCGGTCGTAAGCTTGCTTCGTGTCCAAAAATAGACCCACACAGACAGACTTATCCTCAAAAGCACTTAGAATATGCTCAACAACTCTGTGCAGTTGTGTACAGGAGTGCAGTGGGCGAAATCCAAACTGAGTATCTGGTATGAGATTTCTTCTTCTTTGTAAGTATGGAAAAAATGGAGTTCTGGAGCTGTTTGGCATTGGATGCTATGTATTCGGGTAGCAATTCCAAAATCAAAATTTGCTTGCTTTTGGGTTTTTTTGAACAATTTGAGTTCCTTGTCTGTCTGTCGGTCATAACTATACGAAAACATTGTCCAATAAATTGTTGATAATACATTTTTTGATCAAAATAGTATGTAATGCGAAATTTCCGTAGCTCTTGCAATTTCTCCAAATCGTAGTTTAAACGGAGAGGTGCGATATTATGAGTCATAAATGATTGGAAGTGGGCGAAACAGAGGAAGTAAAAAGCGCATAAAAACGAAATGACGTCAGTGCAGAACAATCTTCATCTCGCTGAGTAAGAGGGAATGGTTAGCTCTGACGTCATTCTGTTTTAAGGGGGTTCTACCTACTTTCGCACGTTTCTTTCATACTATTCGGTTTACGGTAGTGAAAATAGGGGTCCAGGGAGCTGAATCCGATCTTGGGATCGAAAAAAAAACAAATTCCAAACTACAATAATATTCTAGAGAAAAGTGTCTTCTCTACATCATTGCTGGGACATTAGTGAGGGAGGATTCATCTTTGTTTGGAGCCTTCCCCTGAAATGTTCTCTGATTCCTTCTTTTTCAACCGGGAGCAACTTCTCGATCGTATTGATGTTTGTTAAACACTACCTACTACACGTACTTAATCCATCACACCATAAAAATGATTGAACTGGACGCGGGTGGAGGTACCACGGAGTATAACCACCGATATGTCCTACTCGAGTAGCTCCGTGACTGCGCCTCCCATTGCCCACTCCCTTCGACCGAACTCAGAACCTCTTGCTAGGACGTTAATTTCATTTGAAAAAAATTCACGTTTTTCCGTGTTCAAAAACAAATATGATTATAATGAAAAATGTAATTTTAAAAATTTTTATTGCACTGTTGTAAAGTTGTTGAATTACAGATGTTTTCTCCGAAGAGAGGAACGTATGGGAATGGGAGAAAATAGTGTTTAACCCATTTCAAGCCAAGGGTAGAAATAACTGAATAATGAGGAGAGAAGGATGAACTGTGTTACGGAATGCCAGCCGAAATAAAGCATAAAACACCAATCGAGAGCAAAAACACTCGATATTTTATGAATTTTACTTTTTGATGAGATTTCGTTTTTTTTTTTTATGAGAGTGTGTTTCAACACAAGACCCAGAACGCTCACTCGTCCAGGATCGAATTTGAGCCACCATACTCATCCCCTCGGCCAAGAGGCCTCCTTTTCAAAAAATTTCCAAAATCGCATTGAGCTCCCGAACGTCACAGAACACTTTTTCTGAAAAGTTTAAGAACAGCATGAACGAGAAAAAATTCCCCTACAAAGATTTTTCACTATTTTCAATATTTAAAAAAATCATAAATATGAAGATGCGAAAACGCATCAGTGGCCGGAAATGGGTTAAAAATACTGTAAAGTCAAAGAACAACGTTAAAATTGAGGAATTTGAATTTCAGGATAACCTAAGGGAGTTACAGTCATTTTTACGAATTAAGATCGAAAACACGAGAAAATTTTGAAATTGAAAGAAGTCGGTTCAGATGGGGGTTTTGGAAAAAATGCTTGGTAAGAAGAAAAAGTAGTAAATTAGTCGTAGAATCTGTCTCAGAAGTTTGGCTCATTATTTCTGGGATACCCTGTATGAGTCGTCTCTTAGGATAGTCATATTATTTTCATCAAATTTGAGATATCCTGTACAGTTAAAGGCTCGAGAACTTGAATAATTTGTTGCTTGGTTTTGATTTAGTACCTACCAGCCCCATTCACTATCCTTCGAGAGAACCAAGGCTGCTGCCATCAATCTCTTTTGAATAGGTACCTCTGAACCCGATGTATTCATGGAAAGTAAAGGGAGGCAACCCAGAAGGACGATTTAGCGAGGATCTCGATTATCTGGGTCAGGAAATCTTGAGTGGTTTTTTTTTAATCGCACACTGCTGTCTCTACGCAACATTTCACGGGCTCAAGGCGGGCGTACAGCGACGGGCTTATTCGACAATGGACAGGAATCCCGTACATCAAGGACTCTGTTACAATGGGATCGATGAATGACGAATAGCCGGGGGTTACTGTACGTTGAAAAAAGAAAAAATTAACCCAAAGCCGAATAAGAATACTGTTTATTAGCACCATCGCTCGCTCCGTTCGCTCCTCTAAGTCGACGAATAAGGTCCGTGGATACTACGTTTTAAAGAAGCTGGAAGGAGATTAACCCATTTCAAGCCAAGGATAGAAATAACTGAATGAGGAGGATGAACTGTTTTACAGAATGCCGACCGAAATGAAGCTTCATTATTTGCTCACCAATCGAGAGCAAATATACTCGATATTTCATGAATTTTACTTTTTAACGAGATTTGAAACTTTTTCAGATCGATATGATTTATCCAGTTCATTTTGGTAAGATTGACATTGTTGTTGGTAAAATGTAAAAGTCTAAGGAATCTATTTCAACTCATGGCCCAGAACGCCCTCTCGCCCTGAATCGAATTTGAGCCAACCTAATCATGCCTTTAGCCAGAAGGCCTCATTTTCGAAAAATTTCCAAAATCGCATTGAACTCCCGAACGTCAAAGAAACTTGTTTCTGAAAAGTTTAGGAACAGCATGAACGAGGAAAAATTCTTCTGCAAAGATTTTCCACTATTTTCAATATTTACAAAAATCATAAATTTTAATATGACGATGCGAAAACGCACCAGTGGCCGGAAATGGGTTAAGAAGTTACGTAATTATTATAATTGAGGAGTTTGATTACATAAGGTACTAAAGACCATGTTTATCGAAATTGAGTTTCCCAGGGACTTGCATTGACTTTCCCAGGGTTTCAGGGGGGAAGTTCTTCACAAAAATGGGATCGTTTTGGAACAAAAGATAATCTATTCCCTTGAAAAACGAGGGTGAATATTCCGTTTAATTTCAAAAGGTACTATACCCAGCACAATGGCGGTCTCTTATCCATTTTGTTCAAAAAGTACTTTATCCACTTCGCTTGTTTTCAAAAAGTACTATATCTACTTCGTTTGATTCCAAAAAGTACTAAACGCCACGTTTTCTTTCTAAAAGAACTACGAGTACTCGCATATCCATAAATCTGAAATTTCAAATCTCGTTCAAAATTATTTTAAACTTTGAACTAGGTAATTTACCTTTTTTCCAAGAATATTTATTATAATTTAGAAATATATTTTTAAAAATAACATCATTGGTTTATAGCACGTGGTTTATAGACTTGTTTTGCGCAGACTGAATTTGGAGGATAACGGCATTCTGCATGAACAGTAATTTGGATTCCGCAAGGGTACCTAAGAGTACAGCTTCTGCAGCGTGTTCTTTGATAATGCAGGTGCTTCAATCCCTGGAGAATCATCAGTGCACCTCACTCCAGCTCTACGATCTGTCAAAGGCTTTTGATTCTTTGCCTCATGATTTGCTTATCAGGAAGCTACGCCACTATGGGTTTGGAGATCTGGCTCTGTCTTTCTTTAGGAGTTTTCTGCGAGGCTGGAAACAGGTGGTTATTTTCAATGGCGTCGAGTCCTCAGCAGTTGACATTCCATGTGGAGTAAAGTAGGGCTCAGTACTTGGTCCATGTCTTTTCTTGATTTTCATCAATGATTTGGCTCACCAGTTCCACAACAAAAGGATATTCCTTTTCGCCGATGATGTCACCGCTCTTTCAGCAGGACCTTGCCAGTCAGCTCTAGGTTGTGAATATGATTATTGAGGGTTGGTGTTCCGCTAATGGTTTGACATTAAACACCAGTAAAAAGCAGAGTATAACTTTCCGCCTCAATCAACGACTTCAAGAGAAGGTGAACTTTCTTGGTCCGACCATTGATAATCGGCTGTCATGGAGGTCACACATCGATAATCTTTTTCTAAAATTAGCCTCTTGCAACTTCATGCTGCACCGTTTGGCTGGCTCTGTGTCACGGGATGTCCTTCGGACTGTATATTTTGCCTGCTTTGCGAGCAGGGTTTCATATGGAGTTTTGGTATGGGGCAATTCGTGTCATGCGGGTGAGGTCTTCAGTCAACAGAAGAGGGATGTCAGAACTATTTGCGGGCTATCCCGGAGTCAGAGTTGCCGTGGAAGCTTTCGCACCCTGGGAATCCTCACTGTTCCAGCCCTTTATGTCCTGAGCTGTCTCCAATTCGTAAGAAGTAATCTGGGTCAAATGGAACGGCGGCGTGATCTGCACACCTATGATACCAGGAAGAGAGACGACTTATTTCTTCCAGTGTCACGTCTCAGTGTGACGAGGGATACGAGTCCTTTGCAGTCGGGTGCCAAGTTTTTTAACCACCTTCCCAACAAGTTGCGTTCTCTTCCTGAAAAGAAGTTCATCGTTACTGTCAGGGAGAAGCTGCTGAATGCAGAACTTTATGCTGTGACGGACTTTTTTCAGGAGGGCTTTGGTCCTTAATATTTTGTTTTTAGCGGGCGTGTTTTTTTTTGCCTCTTTTTTTATTATTTCCGAACTTTAGTTTCAGGTCATTTAAATTTTATTTAAAATGTTATTAACATTGTTGACAATTGTATTGCCGATCCGGCCTTTACAAATAAAACACAAATTAAATTAAAATTAAACGTTTTTCAGGTCGCCTTGGTTTTTTCCCCTTTTTTTAAATGTTTGACCAAAATGGGTGTTGTACCTTTTGGAATCAACTCCTCAATTGTGTTATATTGTTTTTTTATCATTTAAAATTTTTAAAGAATTATTGGACACCCCCCATAGCTTGTGGGATCAAATGATCGCTTAATGAAGATAATTAATTACCGAATTAAAGAGTGTTTCATGACGTTTCTTCGTCAATTTGAGATTATACAGAGTTTTCTGCAAACTGATGGACGCTAGTTCGTTGACGGGCTAACGGCCCCGTGCGAAGGAACTTGTTAACTGCGGGCTCGCTCTACCAAGTGATTTCGATAATCCAACTTGTGCAAGCAAGATTTAAAATGTTGTAGCACAAAAACTGTTGCAAATTACTCGTAGAATCGTTAATTCCAGGGCAACCTGGATAATACTACCCCCATATTAAAGGAGAACCTAAATATGGGCGGAAAATTGTTGGAAACATTGGCTTTTATTGAGGAATTCGGGAAATATCCGATTCTCAACCGATCTCGAGTTACAGTTTAATGACGCAGTAGGTATTTAATGGAATAACCTACAAGCCAGATCCATATTTTATGTTCATAGTCAATAGAACGATCAACCAAATAATTGAATTGTCGGAGAGTAGATTCGTCAGGTACTTCACCTAATCGTATCGAGGTCAATAAGAATTCTGAGATCATTTCTGGAGAATTTTTAGCTTTTTAGCGATAGCACGTTTTCCTGGTTTATCTTCTATTTTTACTCCAATAATATACTCGAACCTACTCGACGTCTTGCTAAGTGCTTTATAAGATCTATAAGGCCGATTTTTCTTTAGTGAATGGGCGAAGAATGTACGTTGGCTTCACGATCCGATCAGCTGGACCCACAGTACATGCCAAAAAGTGTCAACATTGAAAAGAACGGCTTTTCAATCGTGTTGCTGCTCCTCTACTAAAAAAAACCAGCAAGATGGCAGTGAACATCTAATTCATAACTGAAGGATTGAAAAATACGAAACTGGCCACTGCCACAAAGAAGAGCCCTCAATATTTTTTGGCATCTACAAGATCCGTATCCAGGATAGATATCGTACGAATGCAAACCGTAGAGACTGTGTCGTAGAGACTGCTGAAGTAAAGGCTGCTGTCGCTGAGTTTTCATGAGGAGGAAGACGTCGGCGACTGGGAGGCTGAACTCTTCGAGTCAACCTGGGTGGATTGGTTTACCCAGTAGGACCAGCCAGTGACAGATCGACACCTATACTATCAGAGAGAAGGAAAGACCTCCGACCACAACCAACACAAAGACCTACTGAAGGAGGTGCGAGAAGAAGATGGCCGGAAGGCAGCCATAGATAGGATCTCAAAGCCACCATTCGCCACAATGGCAGACTGTCTTACTGTCCAGTGGGACGACCTGGACCTTTCACCAACCGTCGTGAACCAGCACATATGGCATGAACCGGTCGTGGCACCTCCACGTAGGCCATCACAGGCGTATTCATAATGAATGTGGCTAACTCCAGAAGGAACGGGACGGTAATTTCCATCATCAAAAGAAAGTGAGAAATTTAAAAACACCACTACCGCACGCAAAAGATACTGCTGATTGTGTTGGACCAGGAAGGCAGAATCAATCCCTCAATCTAACATGGACATGATCAGACAAGGGACCAATTAGCCAAAATGGATAATAGGCCGCCCTAGGTGTCATAGCTTAAAGCTCAGTTAGCCAGATGGCTATGGCTGGTACAATGCCAGTAGTGGTACAAGATGAAAAACGTCTGCCACGTGGGTGTGGCACATAGCTTCCTCGTATCCATAACCTGATTATATAGATGATCCGATGCATAGTAGTTGATCTGAAAACACCAATCTCTAAGTACCTACCTTTCACTACCCTAATAGGGGACCATCTACACGCTAATCTGCACAATCCTAGAAATTTTCATCGAATTCTGACGAAAAATGTAAGTGTTATTGCTGTTACAAGGATTTTGCGTTTGCGCATGCGCAGCGGCTACTATCAGTCCGGGTGCAGTTTTCGTAGGGGACCATCTACACGTCAACCCGCACAATACCTGAAAATTTCATCGAAATCGGATGAGAATTGTAGAAGTTATGGCTGTGGCAAGGATTTCACGACAGACACACGGACACATAGACAGACAGCCACGGAACCAAAATTGTTCAGAAAGGTCTGAAACGTAAAGCTCGAGTGGAAATTTCGATTTTGAGAACTTTTTTTTTCAACCTTGAAAAGTGAAAACATAGCTTCCGCTACCTTTGTAGACTCGGAAGCAAAATATGAGGTGGTGAATATGCAGTTAGAATCAGTAAGTAGGTAAATCAGTGAAGTAGATTCAGCTCAAGGAGAAATCATGAATTCGCTAAGTTTTTACTTCATAAAATTTAATAATTTAATAAAATTAGGCACCAGCCTAAAACCACAATAGGGTGTGCGCCTGGGTAGGAAAAACTGTTGATTGTTATTTTTAATCTATGGTAGACATCATTCTGAGAATTTTGGTACCAACCGCGACCTTCTAGCGTGTGTAAATCTTTTCCTATGAATTTTTAAAGTTTCGACCGTTTATGACGTCACAGTGGGCTGGGGGGTCACGCCCAGGCGAGAGGGGCGCGTGACGTCATAAACGGTCGAAACTTTGAAAAATCATAGAAACAGATCTACTCACGCTAGAAGGTCGCGGTTGGTGCCAAAATTCTCATTGAAAAATATATACTTCAAAAGCAATTGAAAAGCATTGAAAAGTATATACCTTCAAAGTATAGTACTTCAAATCTCGAAGTTTTTCGGTCCTTAACATAAGACATTCTGCATAACGGAGAATTTTAAAAATAATATGATAAGCTGAGCATGAGTGCCCTTAAGATCAGGACAAGAAACAACAAACAAATTCAATAAACTAATATCAACTTAATCAATATTTTCCTCTTCATTTTATATAGTCATCGGTGGGTGTGATTGTTATCACAGCCATTGTTGTTAAAACAGGGAAATTCAAGGCATGTTCCTGTAATGCTGAGCCATCTCCAGTTCCAGATCGACAATCCGCATGCTGCGCAAGCTGTGCATCACGAGAGGTTTTATAGTTAGGAACCAAAACATTCGACTGGAGAAGATTATTACCGTCCTCTTACCTCTTACCTCTTATTACCGTCTCGGTTCTGGCTTGGTTCTGGCACATAAAAACAGTGCGGATTGGAAGAAGGGTAGCGACGTCCACGATTATCAAACTAGAGGCTGAGATAAGTTGATTTCAATAGAAGTTGAATATTAAGAAGAAGAATAGTTGAATATTCAATAGACTGAAAAGATGCCAAAATTCCAGTAACTATTGGGCCATAAAATTGTACAATAAACTGCCGATTAACTACAAGAAATTAGACATGAACAATTTCAAAAAGCAAATTACAAATTTTTTGAAGAATCATGCATTTTATTCAACTGATGGTTTCCTCCAGTTTCACTTTTAAAACAGTTTTGTTGAATCTCAAAATCACTTAGTTTTCTTTTTCGTCATAATTGAGAGGAAAATTGAAAGTAGTACGCTCATTTATGTGCCTGACTTTGTACCTAAAATTTTAATTAAGTATTTACATTGTTATTGTTATGATGGGGTTTTAATTATTCTGTAATTTGTTCCTTGGCAGTGATAGAAGCCTGTGATTTCGATTTTTGGGCTGTGATTGTATTTTGTTTTGCATTGTTGAGTTTTAATGAGTATTGTTGTGAGACATGATCTGTCTCACATGGGCCTTGGTCCATCTCCGCTGTGTTTTTTATTTAAAAAAATTTTTTTTTTCAATCTGACGTTTGTTATATACCACTGGTATGAAAAACAATAAAGAGCTCTCTCTCTCTCTCTCTCTCTCTCTCTCTCGGTATACCAGGTACTGGTACGTGTACTATCTAATTTGTGTTTTAGGCCCTGATGATGAATACTGGTGACAAGATGTCCAAACGCTAGGAGGTGATTGCGCAGCCAAGTACAGCCCAACCCTTCAAATGCAAGTCTACAAACCCACGGGACGGCAAATCACAACCACTTTTATGACGAAATCCAAAGATCTATAAAACCCTTTAGGTGTCAATCTATGTTTGTAAAACTGAATGTTTGTCCGTATGACTCCTCCTATGCCTCTCTCAATTTCAATCGAAGGCGAGCGAAGCGAGCATTTGATATGGGATAACAAACTCCATACAACGGGGAACCAACTAATAAGTATCGTCGGCTTTCTTATCAGGAACAATTGATCGCACTCACTAGTCTATCCAGAGAGGTCCACCTGCATTATGAAGTTGTTCAATTTATATAAGTTCGTAAATGACGTTTTTTTAAACATCAAGATAAATCCTAGATTGCCTACGAGTTCCAACGAACAGAGCTAGAGATCAAAAACGCCGTTTTCTGCTATACAGTGAAATAACTGCAAATTTGGGCCTAAATTACTTCAAATGACCTAAATGACCAGAAAAGATTCAACCCATCGGAATTCACCTCGGTAACTGCGCATTCGCTTGTAGGTAGAAATCGTCATTCTTAAATTATTAGGAGCTAAATTATTAACAAGTCACAATTTTCTCTAAGCAAAACCTTGATGTCGTAAAGACGCGTGTGTTCATAATGTCATATTTCAATTGAATTTCCTGGCATTGTGACAAATTTACTGAACAACATGGACGTAAGTGACGTAGGGTAAAAATGGGCATTCTGGGCCAGTTACTAGGCATCTCGGCAGTAGTGCTCCGTGGTGTCATGTAACCTCCGTGTCAACTTGACCCCCTTCCCCAACCACCCGCCGTATCGGTGCTCTGTGGTGTCATGTAACCTCCGTGGCAACTCCGACCCCTTTGTCCTCCATCTGCCAATCCATAAGGGACCATCCCCAATTCATAGGGGACCACCCTCCAAATATACATCAGCTGTGGTGTCATGTAACCTCCGTGGCAACTCCACCCCCTCCCCCCAACCTCTTACCAATTCATAGGGGGTCATCCTATCAATTCAAAAGGGACCATCCCCAATTCATAAGGGACCATCCCCAATTCATAGGGGACCACCCTCGAATTATGCATCAGCTGTGGTGTCATGTAACCTCCGTGGCAACTCCACCCCCCCTACCCCCCACCTCTTACCAATTCATAGGGGACCATCCCCAATTCATAAGGGACCATCCCCAATTCATAGGGGACCACCCTCGATTTATGCATCAGCTGTGGTGTCATGTAACCTCCGTGTCAACTTGACCCCCTTCCCCAACCACCCTCCGTATCAGTGCTCTGTGGTGTCATGTAACCTCCGTGGCAACTCCGACCCCTTTGTCCTCAATCTCCCAATTCATAAGGGACCATCCCCAATTCATAGGGGACCATCCTCTAATTAGGATGTAACCTCCGTGGCAACTCCACCCCCCCCCCTTCCCACACCTACTACCAATTCATAGTGGGGCATCCTACCAATTCAAAAGGGACCATCCCCAATTCATAGGGGACCACCCTCCAATTCTGCATCAGTTGTGGTGTCATGTAACCTCCGTGGCACTTTCATCCCTCACCCACTGTCCCACAAACCATCCTCTATGGTCCATCCTGCTATTAGTAAGGGTCCAATACTTGAGGGGGCCATCTCGCAATTCGTAGGGGACCATCCTCCATTTCATAGTACCATCCACCAATCATAAGGGTACAACCATACATAACATTTTATGGCCTTTTTCCTGCCATTTCCTTGCCACTTTCCTGCAACTTTCCTGCCATTTTCCTGCCACGTCCTGCAATTTTCCTGCCACTTCCTGCCATTTTCCTGCCACTTCCTGCCACTTCCTGCCACTTTCCTGCCATATTCCTGCCTCTTCCTGCCATATTCCTGCCACTTCCTGCCACTTCTTGCCACTTTCCTGCCACTTCCTGCCACTTTCCTGCCATATTCCTGCCACTTCCTGCCATTTTCCTGCCACTTCCTGACATTTTCCTGCCACTTCCTTCCATTTTCCTGCCACTTCCTGCCATTTTCCTGCCACTTCCTGCCATTTTCCTGCCACTTCCTGCCACTTTCCTGCCACTTCCTGCCACTTTCCTGCCACTTCCTGCCATATTCCTGCCACTTCCTGCCATTTTCCTGCCACTTCCTGCCACTTTCCTGCCATATTCCTGCCACTTCCTGCCACTTCCTGCCATTTTCCTGCCACTTCCTGCCATTTTCCTGCCACTTCCTGCCATTTTCCTGCCACTTCCTGCCACTTCCTTGCATTTTCCTGCCACTTCCTGCCACTTTCCTGCCACTTCCTGCCATTTTCCTGCCACTTCCTGCCACTTTCCTGCCACTTTCCTGCCACTTCCTGCCACTTTCCTGCCACTTCCTGCCATTTTCCTGCCACTTTCCTGCCACTTTCCTGCCACTTCCTGCCATTTTCCTGCCACTTCCTGCCACTTTCCTGCCACTTCCTGCCATTTTCCTGCCACTTCCTGCCACTTCCTGCCACATTCCTGCCACTTCCTGCCACTTCCTGCCACTTTCCTGCCACTTCCTGCCACTTTCCTGCCACTTCCTGCCACTTTCCTGCCACTTTCCTGCCACTTTCCTACCACTTCCTGCCACTTCCTGCCACTTTCCTGCCACTTCCTGCCATTTTCCTGCCACTTCCTGCCACATTCCTGCCACTTCCTGCCACTTTCCTGCCACTTCCTGCCACTTTCCTGCCACTTCCTGCCATTTTCCTGCCATTTTCCTGCCACTTCCTGCCACTTTCCTGCCACTTCCTGCCACTTTCCTGCCTTATTCCTGCCACTTCCTGTCATTTTCCTGCCACTTCCTGCCATTTCCCTGCCTTTCTTCTGTCATGTAGTCATCTCACTTTATGGCTCTCTTGGTCAAAAGCTCTGTCACCACGTCAAGGTGGAGCCATCCAGACAGAGTTTGGGCTTTTGGCCCAACCGGTCTCCTCCAATTCCCCTTACAACCGGCCTTTCCTCTCCTGATTGTTCATTCTTACACTGGGTTGATTACTGACCCTCCCATCCGAAGGGATTTCCACCACAACCTCAAGGAGGGTTACTCAGCAAAAACAGGTCCCATGATGGTTGAAATTGTTTTGAGTATTTAACAGCTGGTTTGATTCTCTTATGGAAAAAAAAAAGTGTTTCATTCGGCATTTACCCTAAACTCAACTGATGACGTTTTCAAAAATAGGTCCTCACTACTAGTGCCTTACAGGACTTACCTTTCGGATACTTGGACCTAGACGCCCAGGACATGTTTTCACTCTGTTTCCTACTTTAATGAGTTTTTATATCATCTTCCGTTTGGGTTGATTGCTGACCCTCCCATCCGAAGGGATTCCCACCACAACCTCAAGGAGGGTTGCTCAGCAAAACAGGTCCCATGGTGGTTGAAATGTTTTGAAGATCTGGATTCATTCTTTTGTTAACCTGTAGTGTCCTAATGCTAATGTGTTTATACCATCTTCTAAGATGTGGCGTTTATCATCATTTGGTGATAAAGATATTTTATTAGTCATTATTGATTGTAATTCATGATTCTTTGACCTAATACGGCTGCAAATGTCTCTTCTAATTGATGATGATTTCATGCATTCGATATAGTGATCCAAAGTTATTTTCTTTTGAACTACACCCTTTTGTATCCCCTTGGCTTTTTTATACTCTTCGCCATCAATATCCATTGCATACATTTTGGGTCGGAGGCCTACAAATAGCTTTATAGGTTTTCCTGCTGCCTCATCTTTAAATTTTCCCATCACTTTCTTGTTGGTATTGGAGTACAGCGGATGATCTCTCTCATAATTTGATGTATCAAGATATTCAAGTAAATTATTCTGCATATCTCGATACCAATCATCTGTTTTTATAGCCATAATAAAGCTATCTGTATCCATATACAAAAGCTTGAGGGCATCATTGGGGTACAGGGGCTTGAGAACATCATAAAAGTACCTGTACATGATAGTTTTAGAAACGTCTAGGATGGCTTGACCTACAAATATTGGTCTATTGAATTCCAGGGTGGTCTTTGACATTAGAATTCCCACCAAATTCTCATTGAAAATAGATGCATCAACAAAGTTTGATTTGGCTATTAGTTTTTCAGCCTGTCGAAAACTAGTGACAAGTCTGAAATCAACCCGATTCCTGATAGATTCCATTGTTTTCCCATACACGGCATTGTTGTATAGTTTGAATTGTTCCTTCTCAAAATCATTAGTAGCATTCTTTCTCAATTCATTATTGAGCTCTATGTATGGTTTCAACCAACATGATTGTTTAAATTTCAGGGCTCTATTGATTTTTACCAATTGGAGACCATGTTCCAGAGCTTGTTTGAGAGCAACATAGTGTACTACGTAGTTTCTTCGTTTACCCAGATGAGCCACCAACTTCCCACCCACACTAGCCAGCTTCTCTGGTAGGAAAGGAAGATCATTGTGTTGATCGTGGAGCTCATCTGGGTAGTCAACAGAAACATCCAGTAGATAACCATATGGGTCATCAGCAGACAGTGATTCTAATTTTATGGAATTCAAATCTTTTACAAATGAAAATTCCCCAATGGGTAGAGGCATGGTCATAGCAGTGGAGTAAAGGGCGTTGCAATCTTGATATGCTATGAACATATCTTCTTTATTAGGGTCATAACCTTCGGTGAATCGATTGTTTGCTTCTGCCATTCTTCCAGGAACTTGAACCAGTCCGCCCCTAATACCTGACTCTACCATCAAAATCTGATTATAATCAGTCAGAAGCTCAATTTTGACCTGAGTGCACTTCAACATAGCATCCCAGGTCATCATTGGAGATGTGAAATAGTGGGCTGGATCTAGAGTATGAGACTTGATGGTTATGTCTCGGAATGTTTCAAATATCTCTGCTAGGAGAAGTACATCAATTTTCATGTACAGATCACTATATTCCCCTAGGGTCTTACAATTGAAAACTTTCCATACCTCCTGTGCATGTGAATAATCCCTATCACTGATACCTTCATTTTTCAATTTGCTGAAGAATTTATCCAAGGGAGGCAATTGACGTTCGTTATACTTTTCCCAAGAGTTTATATATTCATATGGAAAAACTCCCTTCTTTTTCACATATTGTAATTGTTCATCATGGAAAAATTTGGGTAGAATATTGTGATCAGTAAGATTTTTAGCAAGGTTGTCTAAACTTTGTGGAAGGAATCTAAAACTATCAAGGAATCGCAGAGATATTGACTTATTGACTTGTTTGGAGAAGGTGATGAAATTTTCGGAGTTGGATGCTATGACGTCAATTTTCTTGTTGTTATAGCCTAATTTGGGCACGACGAAGTGGGCATCAAATCCCGAGAGGTTATGACAGAGAATGGGGAGGAAGGAGGGGGGTTGGTATTGAATGTTACAATTGCGGTGGGCAGCTCCCCGATAAGTTCCTAATATGTGACAGTGGTCACGAACTTTAGGATTTTCCAGGTTTGTAAAGCCCTTATTGCACATGAAACATATTTTACTACCTTCATGACGTGCCCTCTCTTCCTCAGTAAGTACTGGCATTTTCTTATTCATATTATACACTTTACCCACTTCCTCGGCTACTTGATTCAAAAAAGCCAACAACTGCTCAACCACATCTTCACCCCTGTAAACAAACAACTCCTTTGGCAGATTCTCACTAACGGGTAAGAATTCCTTCTGAATGTGGAGATAAGCACAAGCTGAAGTGGGGATATGCTTGTTGAATGGGCGAGTGAATGATTTATCCTTTGGGTATGAAGAAGGGGTGTGCATTTCCTCACACATCGATTCAAAATCGGCATAAACCACATATGGGACTCTCATTGATCTTGCAACTTTTTCAAATTCTATGTAGGTTTTCTTAGGAATCATGGGGACAGCTGGCTTATTCAAATTGCATAAGTTTTCATGGGCTTTTAAATCCCCAGAGTTATCTGTTTGCTTGAACCATAAACATCTCTTACATAGGTTGATTGATCTATGATGTTGAGTTATCTGTGATCGAACTAGTTTATTAAAATCTTTTATATAAACATAGTGACTGTTCACAACTTCTCCACTTTCAGATTTATCTTCCAATAGAATTAAGTCTCTATGATCATCTAATTCTCTGTCTACTATTTTCTTAGGATATACATTGTTATCTTCATCCAGCATGAAAATATTGATTGAGATGTTATTAACTCTTTCAAATTTCTTAACATCAGTCATAGTTGCAGGATAACTGATGCAGTTAAAATCGTAATGATTAATCAAATTTATATATTGTGAAGGTCTCTGTGGTTTCCTATTTACGAATTTGGCCAAGACTGCATACACGAAACAGGAATCATCTTGATTTTCAACATTTATGCATGCTTTTCTATTACAAATTGTCTTGGGGAGTTGAATGAACATACCTCCACGTAATGGGGAATACTTATTGATTTTCAATCTCAACCCATAGATAAGTCCTAATTTCCACCCACTTTTCTTAGTTTCCAGTTCAGAAAGTTCATTAATCAACTTTTCATTCATGGTTTTGAGGATTGTATCAATATCTAATGTATGCAACAGAATTGAATTCTTTACTTTCAAATTACAATCCATTTCTTCACCCAAAATATTTTCCATCAAACAGTCAAGAACTAGATGGAATTTCACTGCACCATGATCTGAGAGTGATTGGGTGAGTAATTTCACTAGTTTAGGTCTGATATCAATCAAAAAGGATGGTAAATCCAATGCAAAGTCCGATTGAATGAAATAGGAAGCTAACCTATTCACAAATGCAGAGGAGTATGGAATTATTTTATGAATATCTGGGGCAATGCTCAACATTTCTCTTATATTTGGATCAGACTGTTGTCTTTGAGTACCGTTATTATTTTGGGGAAGAAGTGAACAGTGATTGTGATGAGCCATAGAAAGATAAGCATTTGTGAAAGTTGCCCCACACTTTTCACACTCAGAAACAATGGAACATTCAATTTCATGAGCCAATCTTTCTGAATTATCATTGAAATTTAGTCCACACTTGGTGCAAAAATTCCGCACATGTTGAGCTGTCTCATGTGTCTCCCTTTCAACCTTGGAAGAGAAATTGAGACCACAATATGAACAGAGATTGTCAAAGTAAGATGTAGACTCATCATCTGGGATTTTCATCTTTTTGGGGGAGGATGGGGAAATATGAATTAATTCATGGACCATCCTGTCCGAATATGTAGGAAAACACCATCCACAGTATCTACACATACCACCAAAACTAGATCCGTTCTCATCAATAGATGGATACGATCTCTTTCCAGGTGTTAGACTAACTGTATCATGAGTGAGAAAACTCTCACTCAATCCACAGCCAGTCTCATGTTCCACTAATCTTGTTAGATTAGGGAACACCCTCCTACAAATTGAACAAGATTTAGATGAAGTAGCCATATTTATAATGGAGATAGTATTAATGATTAATTGCTTGATAATAGCACTAGCAGGTAATCACGTTTTTAAGGGTGAACAATGGAGGGGAAGATGAGGACTAGTCTGAAAGAGGTGGGGCCAACCACTCGGGAACAGGGGCTACAAGGGAGCACTGTAGTGCTGTCATCTAGCGGCTATTCCCTCAACTGAGTGAGGAAGTGTGGTTCATAGCCATCCGCTAGATAGCAGCACTACAGTGCTTGCTTTGGTCCTTGTTCCCGACTGCTTGGTCCTACCTTTTTTAGTTTGGGTCTGTGCTATTACATACATAAGTTTTATGGTTAAAAATGACCTGCCAAGGGGGTGGGCAGTATTGTAATGGATGAAGATTTGCCCACCAAGGAGGGTGGGCATTATATATATTTTTTTTGATGAAATAGTTTGCCAAGGGAGTGGGCAGTATTGAAATAGAGAAAGATTGTTTGTCAAGACAATGGGCAGTAATGTGATAGACGAAAATTGTCTGCCAAGAGGGTGGGCAGTTTGATTTTTTTTTTTTTTTTTTTGTCATGGATGAAGATTGTACAGTATTGTTATAAAGGAAAATTTATCTGCCAAGGGGGTGGGCAGTATTGTCATCTATTACAATACTGCTCTAATGACATGGAGGATGGTCCCCTACGAATTGGGAATGGTCCCCTATGAATTGGTAGGAGGTGGGGGAAGGGGGGTGGAGTTGGCACGGAGATTACATGACACCACAGCTGATTTAGAATTTGAGGATGGTCCCCTATGAATTGGGGATGGTCCCCTATGAATTGGTAGGTGGTGGTGGAAGGGGGTGGAGTTGCCACGGAGGTTACATGACACCACAGGTGATGCAGCATTGGAGGGTGGTCCCCTATGAATTGGGGATGGTCCCCTATGAATTGGTAAGAGGTGGGGAAGGGGGTGGAGTTGGCACGGAGGTTACATGACACCACAGCTGATTTAGAATTTGAGGATGGTCCCCTATGAATTGGGGATGGTCCCCTATGAATTGGTAGGAGGTGGGGGAAGGGGGGTGGAGTTGGCACGGAGGTTACATGACACCACAGCTGATGCATAATTCGAGGGTGGTCCCCTATGAATTGGGGATGGTCCCTTATGAATTGGGGATGGTCCCTTTTGAATTGATAGGATGACCCCCTATGAATTGGTAAGAGGTTGGGGGGAGGGGGTGGAGTTGCCACGGAGGTTACATGACACCACAGCTGATGTATATTTGGAGGGTGGTCCCCTATGAATTGGGGATGGTCCCTTATGGATTGGCAGATGGAGGACAAAGGGGTCGGAGTTGCCACGGAGGTTACATGACACCACAGAGCACCGATACGGCGGGTGGTTGGGGAAGGGGGTCAAGTTGACACGGAGGTTACATGACACCACGGAGCACTACTGCCGAGATGCCTAGTAACTGGCCCAGAATGCCCATTTTTACCCTACTTACGTTAATGTTCTTCCGACGATTTTTGGTTTATTATTTTCAATAATGAACCTTTGGAATCGACCAAGAAAAATTTTTTTTAACACCCCCTCAAAATTTGATGGTTTACGTTTCAAGGTACGTAGAATCCAAAAATCGAATAAAAATTTGGCCGTCCGTCCGCCGTACGCGGCACTTTTGCCACTTAGCATTGACCGTTTTTCTTGAAATTTGGTATGTAGGCTCCATTTGGGGTCTAGTTGTGCCCCGAAGATTTTGGTTGATGTAGGTCACTTCTAAGGGTTCAAAAATGAATTTTGAAATTTTGAAAACGCCCTAACTCAAAAAATTTTGATATAAAGGTATTGTTTTTCCTTCAATTTGAGATTCTATCGAATTTTTAGAATTTTTCGACACCACCCGGAGCCCTGTAGGACAAACCGTTCGCTCACTACGAGAATTTTAGGGTTGGACGTACGATAAATCAGAAACACGAGCGTGAATAGCAAAAGAGGCCTAATATCTGCGTTATCTAGCTTTTAAGAAAGGTATTCGCCAGGAAGACGTTATGTATGGTGTACTAATGGACGAATGTGGTCTTGTGTCGTTGGAGAGCAGGCGAATCCTGGGTGACTTATCATTCCTTTATAAGATTCATAATAATATCATTGATTGTCCTTTATTGTTGTCCCATTTTGATTTCCGTATCCCAAATTACCCCACAAGAAGTCATGATTTATTTTCAGTCCCTTTTTTCCCTTATAACTACCTGCTCTACAACCCCATTTACCGTATGGAGAGATATTATAATTTAATTTCAGCCAGTGACTCATATCTTGATTTGTCCTTCAATAGTTGTGCATCTTTTAAAAACTATGTTAAAGCCTTCCTCCTAGATTAATTTCCCCACTCACATTACCTTTTCAAGTGTCATTTGATTTTGTTATATTTTGTTTCAATTCCCTATAGGTGTTTCTGTTATTATTTGTTGTAATACTTATTGTACATCAGTATATACATATTATTCAGTAATTTGTTTTGTATATTGGGCTTTCACGCCCGTTCAATGAATAAAATAAAATAAAATAAAATAAATCTCCGTTCAAATTTTAGCTGACCGAAATACGATCGATGTTTTTCTTCATGTTGGACGGTTGGTGGCTTTGCAGACGAGTGATCTATAGAAAAATAATAAACCACTGTGTAATAATTTACAGCGTTTTTCATAATAATGCGGTATGTTATGTTGTTCATCCAAGGTTAAGGGGAGGGGTAAGTACCTTCCACAACCCTCATAGGGAACCATCCATACGTCAACCCGCACAATCTTTGAATATTGTTGGACAATTTAGAAGTTATGGCCGTTACAAGGATTTCACGTTTGCGCATGCGCAGCGGCTACTATCAGTCCGGGGGCAGTTTTCGTAGGGGACCATCTACACGTCAACCCGCACAATACCTGAAAATTTCATCGAAATCGGATGAGAATTGTAGAAGTTATGGATGTGGCAAGGATTTCATGACAGGTAGACACGGAACCAAAATTGTTCAGGAAGATCTGAAACGTGAAACGCAAATGGAAATTTTGATTTTAGAGAACATTTTTTTCAACCTTGAGAAGTGATAAAAACTTTCGCCATTCAGCAGGAAAGGTAGGTACATGTACATGTACTTATTCCAACATAATATTAATTTTTCCTGCCCGTCAGTGTAAGTTATCCAGGATTATGATTTGGACCCGAAGAGGCCGTCCTTGTTTTCAGGTGTTGGCTAATATCTTATTTAAGCCGCCTTCGCCACCTTGAGCACTTTTACCTCGAATAGTTATCAATGGAGGCCTCAAGTACGTGGTTTAGAACATCACTGTCCTCGATCCTCAGACTCAAAGACTCATCCTTCCTCAATTTGAGTCGGTGAAGTAACTCTTGAAGGTTGTAACAGGTTCCTTACCGCATAGCAGGGCGTTTTTCTAGAAAATTTATTAGTTTCTAGTCTTGTAACATTCACAAGAATTCCGCAAGTTGAGGAATGATGAGAAATTCTGTCTCACTAACTTTTCGCTTCCTCACTAGTAAGGACTTGTATTTCAACTAACAAAAAGCTCAAATTAATTCTTCACTCCTGAAAGTAGCTAATTGATTGAGAAAAGGGTCTGTGGGGTGTTAAAATTATTATCATGTTGGGGAAACCACCAGTAACCTCACCAATAATGACACCTAATTGGCAATCACAGTTCCCCAGCACCTAAACAGGGTGTCTACACTTAAGTTGGGCATAACTTCAGGATTTAATTCTCGATTGATTAATTCTTCGATTTGGGGGGTCTCCTCCGCCTCAGCTCCACCCACCCTCCATCCAACCCCGAATCCTCCCGTCAAACCTTCGATTTTGTTACAAAAAATCCACGTTTTTCCGCGCTCAAATACAGATTTTTCCCCTAAATTCGGTTGTAAAATATTTTTTTATTATACCGTTGGTAACCCGAGATTTTGAGGATGTTTTTGCTGAAAACCACATCGAATTTCCTCTGCAGGAAAGGGGCGAAAATCTCATGAGAATCGTAAAAAAAAACTCTAAAATTGCCAAGTTTAATGTTTGGACTAGAAAAATCTAACTAAGTGCGAGGTTAAAAATGTGTGTTGTAGCTCATCTGATGGGCAATTTAATGCTCTTTTCAAAAATGTAATCATATTTGAATTTCCACGAAAAAAAAAACGCTGCAAATTATTACACAACGGTTTATTATTTTTATATAGATCACTCGTCTACAAAATCACCAACCATCCAATATGAAGAAAAAAAATCAAAAAAAAAAATAAATAAATAAATAAAAAAATCAAAAATAAAAAAAAATCAAAAAAAAAAATCAAAATCATCAACCATTGATTGCATTTCGGTCAGCTCTAATTTGAACGGAGATTAGGCCTCTTTTGCGATTCACACTCGTGTTTGGATTTATATATATATATATATATATATTTCAATATAAACACTTAAATTTTCGTGGGGAGCGAACGGTTTGACCTACAGAGCTCCGCGTGGTCTCAAAAAATTCTAAAAATTCTATAGAATCTTAATTTGAAGGAAAAACATTACCTTTATATCGAAGTTTTTTGAGTTAGGGCGTTTTCAAAATTTCAAAATTGATTTTGGAACCCTTAGGAGTGACCTACATCAACCAAAATCTTCGGGGCACAACTAGACCCCAAATGGAGCCTACATACCAAATTTCATCAAAATCGGTCAATGCTAAGTGGCAAAAGTGCCGCGTACGGCGTACGGCGTACGGCGGACGGACGGCCAAATTTTTATTCGATTTTTGGATTCTACGTACCTTGAAACGTAAACCATCAAATTTTGAGGGGGTGTTAAATTTTTTTTTTCTTGGTCGATTCCAAAGGTTCATTATTGAAAATAATAAACCAATAACGGAGTTATAGTCATTTTAGTGAGACAAGGTTCAATATACAAAAAATCTTTAAATTGAAAAAACTTGAAAACACAAGGGGTTAAAAGAAAATTGCGACGAGACGTTTTTTGTTGGAAATACCTTGTAGAATCGACCCCTGAAGTTTGGCCGTATCTTTTTCGGACACCCTGTATACTAACCGAAATCTAATATTATGTGAATTACGCGAGTACCAGAGAGTATAATGAAACTAGTAACTAACCAGGTTACCATCATCAGGTTGCTACAATTATGTAGCTAGAAAATTTAACGTTCTTTCCAAATATATCCTCAAATTTGAATTTACTTGGTAAATAACAGGATTTACGACAGTTTAAATGACGTAAGGTCGAAAACACGAAAAAAATCGATGTGAAAAAAAGGTATTTCGAGTGGGTTAAGAAGAAATTGCTAAGAGGCAATAATTTTTGTTGGAAAATTTCCAACAAGATATTTAATATCTTGATAATCTTAATATCTATCTTAATATCTACAAGATATTTAATATCTTGTAGAATCGAACCTTGAAGTAATGCCTAACGTGAGTGTAGACACCCTGCAATGTATAATGGCATATGGTCAATGTGGTTACCCATAATGTGCACAGCACGATTGAGCTCTTTGCCTTCACTAATTACTACTTTCATCAGTAAAAACACGAATGAATATAATACCTTATATTAGACAGAAAGTAGGTCCTTCGCAGTGATTAATTAGTTGATTAATCCCCAATTAATTTAATCACCACTTGCCAACAGATGTCGACCTTCGAAACCTGCTGTACTGTTTACTCCTGGTGTTTGCTACGATACTCAGAGTAGACATTATCAATTCTGCACCAGTTCGTCTCTTTTTTGCGAGTGAGTTTTTTTGCGTGCCGTCGCATTAGTTACGCCCCCAAAGACAAGGGTGACCTGCGGACGTGCGAGTAATTTTTGCTAAAGCCAATTTGTTTTGTTAACCGGTACCCGTGGCCACTACTGGAAAGGTGGTATTTCATGAGTGACGCAATCATGGATGACGGGCACGTCGGGCCCGGATTTTTTTTTTTTTTTCTTTTTTTTCATGACTAAGGGTAAACGTAGGTACCAGGAAAAATATAATGAGTAGGGAAAGATATTCTGTTTCCTCACTACCGAGCGTAGGGAAGCTTTGCGTTTATACAGTAGTAGGTCAAAAGACTTCTGCCAAGTGGCTCACAGCTGCTTCTCACCTCCAACTTGGAAGGATAACTTCAATCAATCAACCAGCGATGCAAAATGGGGCCCACCTGGGCCGATTAACCATCAGACGTGATCAAAACATCAATCACCAAATAACTAGATAGCTCCTCAACAAAGTTTACATGAAAAAAATCTGAAAAACTACGTTTCTAGCCCACTTTTTTCTACTTCTTCTTCACTAAGTTTGAATTCCGCGTCGATTAATCACAGGTAAAGGACAGTTCGTAAAAATAAAATTATCGAATTCCGAGATTTTCCATAGGTAGGTATCAGTGAGAGTTTTTATTCAAGTTTCCTTTGACTATTTTATTAGCATTTTTCGAATAGATTATTATTTTACGGAGTGTTGTGTCGACAGGGGTGGGATAAATCAGACGAAGTTGGACATTTCAAATGGGGTGTGCGCATGGGTCGCAAAAATTGTTTATTGTTATTTTTAATCTAAACTGGACCTCATTCTGAGAATTTTGACACCAACCGCGACCTTCTAGCGTGAGAAGACCTTTTTCTATGATTTTTCAAAGTTTCGAATGTTTATGACGTCACAGTGAGCTGGGGGTCCCGCCGAGGCGGGAGCGGCGCGTGACGTCATAAACATTTGAAACTTTGAAAAATCATAGAAAAATATCTACTCTTCCAAAAAGAGAACGGCTGGTGTCAAAATTCTCAGGATGAGGTCCACTTTCGATTAATTTTTTTTAAACGCTGGAAATTATTACATAAAGGTTTATTATTTTTCTATACAGGGAGTCCAAGTAGCAACGCTCCCCCCCACTTATTTTCTCTAATAGTGTAAGAAAAAAATATTCTTCATAATTTTTTGCGTAGAATTCAAAAATGACAAAATTGCGCAGTGCGCAATCGCGCAACCATGCGCTATCGTAATCAACTTTGTTTTTTCAAATGAGAACCCCCATTTTTTATTGCAGATTCGGATTTTACGTCAAATTTTATGAACATTTTATTTCGACAACTTTTTTTTTGGACGCGCGCAGCCCGCCCAGCGAGCGCTCAAAGATGCGCAACCTAGAGATTGCGCCAAAGTTGAGATGAAGGTAAACTTCAAGTGAGGCACAATACTTAGCACTGTTTTTCTACGCTGAATCGCGTGGTGATGTCCCTTTCTTGGTTTGATTTCATTTTACCGTATCTACAGCCGAAAAAGTCACTTTTTGGGGAGGAAATCATCGATCTTCCGTGGAATTTTTTCGGAGTATTGTTTTCTTCTCGAATTATTACTTTTTTGTGTAGGTAGACAATGCAGTTTACATTAGGAGTTATTATTTATTAAGAGTTTATTTAAGAGTTCTTAATTTATTAAGAGTTTTATTAAGAGTTTATCGCTTGTTTCAATCATTGTTTATCCAATCATGTTTTTAGAAGACTGAAAATTATTTTGCAAAATTTTGTGATAATTATGTAGAAGTTTCCCGTTATTTTACAATTTTAAAAATGTAATTTTATTACATTTTATTAGGATGATTTACTACCCTTCATAAGAAAGTCGATGATTTCCTCCTCAAAAAGTGACCTTTTCGGCTGTAGATACGGTAAAATGAAATCAAATCAAGAAAGGGACATCACCACGCGATTCAGCGTAGAAAAACAATGTTAAGTGATGTGCCGCACTTGAGGTTTACCTTCATCTCAACTATGGCGCTATCTCTGGGTTGCGCATCTTTGAGCGCTCGCTGAGCGGGCTGCGCGCGTCCAAAAAAAAAGTTGTCGAAATAAAATGTTCATAAAATTTGACGTAAAATCCGAATCTGCAATAAAAAATGGGGGATTCTCATTTGAAAAGCAAAGTTGATCATGATTGCGCATGGTTGCGCGATTGCGCACTGCGCAATTTTGTCATTTTTGAATTCTACGCAAAAAGTTATGAAGAATAGCGTTAATCCGATTTTTTTCTTACACTATTTGAGAAAATAAGTGGGGGGAGCGTAGTTACTTGGACACCCTGTATAGATCACTCATCCGCAAAGAACGCGGCTTTGACATTGTTACCACCAACCAACATGAAGAAAAACATAAAAACATCGATCGCATTTTAGTCAGATAGAATTTGAACGTATATTAGACCTCTTTTGCGATTCACACTCATGATTCTGTTTTATCGAAGGAAAACCCTTAAGTTCGCGTAGGGAGCGAACGGTTTGTCCTTCAAGGCTCCGCGTGGTCTCTTTAAATTCTAAAGATTCATTACTAGTTCAAATTGATGGAAAACCAATACCTTTATATCAAAATTTTTCGAATTAGGGCGTTTTAAAAATTTCAACCCTTATTTTTCAACCCTTAGAAGTGACCTACATCAACCAAAAGCTTCGGGGCACAACTAGACCCCAAATGGAGCCCCTATACCATTAACAATTTATATTTGGGAAAAATATTTCACCACTACAATTGATGGTATTGTACATAAATATTTACATCACAGCATTGTATCAGCACTTTCAGCAATCAGCAGTCATGTTCATCTGGCTGCTTGGTATCAGGGTCCGAGATCCGACCTCGGACGTTGGGGGTGAGGGACCAGGTTGAATCACCTTACCGCTTCTCCTTCTCCTCCCCATGGGGTTCGAGTTCAGTTCCAAGTCCCACGGGGCCCATTTGCTCGAGCCGTGGCACGCCGTCGTGTGGCCGTAGCCCTGAATTTAGACCAGATGAGTGATCCTCCTGCTAGGACTCGGGTGGTCACCCTCTCCAGGATAAACAGTGGGTAACCAGCCCGAATCAGATCCTTGGCTGACTTGCCATGCCGTATCCCTCTCCAGGTGATAGTTGCTCCAATCACCTTACCCCATAAATGATGGAGGGAGGATTGTGCTTCTTCTGGCTATGCCATCAGTCGACGCTTCTCCTCCACATGGGGTTCGAGTTCAGTTCCAAGTCCCACGGGGCCCATTTGCTCGAGCAGTGGCACGCTGTCGTGTGGCCGTAGTCCTGAATTTAGACCAGATGAGTGATCCTCCTGTTAGGACTTGGGTGGTCACCCACTCCAAGATAAACAGTGGGTGACCAGCCCGAATCAGATCCTTGGCTGACTTGCCATGCCATATCCCTCTACAGGTGATAGATGCTCCAATCACCTTTAGTTGGTTTCGCTGAAAGTTTGCAAGTGCTGCTGCAGCCTCTAGTAATGCGTCAACTTCTTATTTTTGAATTTTGGAAGCATTGATGTCTGCCGGAGCCAGAGACCACTGAGACATCAATAACGAAAGCTCCTCCTGGTGTTACCACCAAGAGGTCCCCCGACCAAAGTTAAGAGTGTGGTACTTCCCAGCACTAATAAACGCGTACGGCATTTTTTTCTTGGTTGATTCCAAAGGTTCATTATTGAAAATAATAAACCAAAAATCAGGCGCAAGCCAATTGTGTAACGTGAATAGCCAACAATAATTGTTGACTATTCACGTTACACAATTATTCATAATTATTATGAATCCGAGTCTACTATGGTAGCAGAAGCATCGTTTTCACTTTTCAAGGTTTTAAAAAAAAGTTCTCTAAAGTCAAAATTTCCATTTGTAGCGTTTCACGTCTTTTGTTCCGTGTCTGTCATGCAATCCTTAAACGGGTAAAACTATAAGAAATTATTGTCCGATTTCGATGACATTTTCAGGGGCTGTGCGGGTTGGTGTATAGATGGTCCCCTATGAAAAGTATCTCCACCGGACTGATAGCTGCTGCGCATGCGCAAACTTGAATTTCTTGCAACAGCCATTACTTCTACATGTTTTACCCGATTTCGATGAAATTTTCAGAGTTTGTGTGGGTTGACGTGTACATGGTCTCCTAAGAGGGTAGTGGAAGGTACTTACTGATTTATGTTTTGAGATTAGCTACTGTGCATCGGATCAACTGTACAATCGGGTTATGGATACAAGGAAGCCATGTGCCACACCCACTTGTTTTTGACTGACTCTCTCAAAGCCCCTGACGGTGGAATTCTTGTGACCCACGAGGTTCTCAAATGCTTGAAAGATGTTGAGACCTGTCCAAGAGTTGTGTCCATTCAATCCCCACTTGTCTTTCACTCAGTATTACGGGATAATATAAACCAAGCTACTAATATATTTATGCAGTTTGAACCATTCAGGGTGCTTTTATAGCAGTAAATAAAGTAAACAACCATTTCAGGTTGGATTTTCGTCCTACTGCCATTCCTGGCGTCGCGGACGTCATCAGCTGTCTTCCAACGGGAAGATCAGAATTTATTCTGATGATTTCACTCATGGCTTCCCGTTGCCTCACCGCCTTGGGTTATGACGGGGGGGGGGGGGGATAAGAGTCCCGGAAGCACAAAAACTCCCGCTGGCGGCGATGAGACTTGAACCCATGACCCCCGCAAAAGTCGGTCCAAATACCACCGCACAACAACGCTCGCCCAGGCGACCGTAGCTACACGGACCCCCCTGGATACTTTATACCTTATGTGGTGTCAACAATCTCCAAGATGGACAAGCGAAATCAAGGCGCTCTTGTCTAATGGGCATTTGATGGCTGAAGGAGGCAACGAGGGCTTAATACTCGTGTAACGGGGGCGAATGACGTGAAAAAACGATTCTTGCAACCGTTTGAAAACCTTTTTTCGAGGAAATTGACAGACCTTGGCAATCGTAATGTAGGAAAAGCTGGAAATTGGATTCAATTTGTGTACATTCCGTAGTCGATTAATTTACGTTTGACATTTTGATATGTTGGACATTTCAATTTGTTGCATATTTTGTTACATTGGAATACTTTGGACTTCGTTCATAAAGAAAATAAGGGAAATTCTCTTATCCACGTGTCTTGAAGCTCCGTCGATGAAGTATAATTATTTGGTCTGATCAGGTTGCTCACTGTCCATGTTTTGCGGATGCAGACCATATGAAGCTGCAGCTTCCACCCAGTTTTCGATTATTATAATTTTAAGATAATAAACAAAACACCAAGCGAACCGTTTCAAGGTAGTAGGTACCTAAAGCTGGTAGGTAAACAAAAAAAACAAAAAAATGTCACATTTGATAGGTAGGTAGTGACAATAGCAAAGTTATGGTCTTTGCAGACGAGCGATCTATACAGGAAATAATGAACCTTTGTGTAATAATTTGCAGCGTTTTTCGATCTGCTGCACTGTTACAAAATTGCCTTTGGTGGCGAGTGAGCGAAATTTGCTTCGAGAGGCATGTTAGCCATTTGCGCTTTCCAAGCACGTGTAATTCCTCTTCGCACTGCTCATTCATTCTCAAGTGGTACACCCTAACCAGCGAGATCAAACTGCGTTCATTGAAGGTGATGCTCATCTAACGGAATTGAAGGACTAACTGCTTTGTTTACAGGAGATAACACTCGATGAGTTTTTTTAAAAGAATTACCTAATGAACGTTTAAATCTCGGAACCATCATTCTACCATCACTGCTCTTGACCAAATGATCATTTTTCTCTAACTCTTTCATTACTGCAAAAATCCATTACGTTTCACACTATAATTTGTATATAATTACAGAGGTAGGTACATAGATATCTACTTCCTGGTAAGTCATTTGTCTTTACGTTCGTCTCACTATATAAAATTAAATGGATTTTTTCCTTATAGGAATTTTACTGTTCTTGTGATGCTATTTTGCTTCGGAGTCTACCAAGGTGGCGGAAGAATTGTTTTCACTTTTCAAGGTTGGAAAAAAAAAATTTCTCCAAATTGAAAATTCCTACTTGTTTTACTAGTCGTTTTACGTTCTAGGTGTTCCTGAACAATTTTGGTCCCGTGTCTGTCTATCTGTATGTCTGTTACGAAATCCTTGTGACGGGCAAAACAGGAGGAAGCTATGTGCCACACCCACTTGGCAGACGTTTTTCAGGCCTTCCGGAAACGTTGCTATGAGTGTGCATGTACCACCTATTCATCTGCTCAATCAATTCACAATGGAGGAATCGCCATCATAATCGGGTTTTGGCAGCCTCGGTGGTTGGTCCCTTATAATTGTCATCGTTATCGTGTTACTGGATGCCTCTGCTAATGCTCCAACTCATCATCCATAATTTTCCCACTACCCGATATTGTCCGAATACATAGGGATGGGCCAGCGCTCTATAGATCGATAGTCGATATAGTCATCTCTATATCTCTATACATCTCTATATCTCTATAGTCGATAGATAAGCGCTATGGATAGGTCGATAATATCGGTTAAAAACAATCGATAGTTTTTCGATAGTGGCTTCCCATATTCCGTTCGTACATGTCCGATGGAAAATTTAATGTTATTTTATTAGCCTGGCATACACGAACATCCCAATCCAGCGGTTTTGGAACGTCGTTCCAAAACCGTCGTTTTTTCTGACAGTCCAGGCGCGCGGATTTCATCAAAAATCCGACCTGTCCGTTAGTGGTCGATGGCAGTCTTGATCCGCCGCTTTAAAACTGCGGTCTTTACTGACAGTCCAGACCCTCGGTTTCTGAACCGTTGTACTCCACTGACGTAGAGTTTCAAAAGTTGGGGAACTCGTCCTTACGTCCATAACCGTTCGTTAGTGGAGAAGTCACAGTTTTTTTCGGCGGAAAACCGTCGGTTTTGGAGTGTCCAGCGTGTTGGACAGTCCAGAGGCCAGAAGTAGAGGTTTTTTCTCAGTGCACCTACTATACCCTCGTCGGAGATGGAAGAAAGGACTGAAAAAATCGTAGCTGCTGCTGGTGGCATGTTCGCCTTGAGCATATTAGTATCTCGTAAAAAGGATCGCAAAAAGTGGGAGAAGGAATGGATTTCCCGAAGAAATGCCCATAGCCATATGGGTCTCGTGAAGGAACTTCAAACTGAAGAACGTGAAGACTACAAGAACTAAAAGCCACACTCCACTGACTAGAGGTGGGTCGGTACAGCTGTACCAGAACTGTGGAACTGAGTATCAACTTACCGGTACCATGAGTGACAAAAACTCAGTCCTTACCAGGTACCCAACCGCTGGATTGGAATGTTCGTGTATGCCAGGTTTGAGGATGGACGAGGCCAGCGGTGAACCGTCAGTTTCGGACTGCGGTATTTTCCCTCCACTGACTTACAAATTTGAACTGCAGGTTTTTCGAAAAAAAAACTGTTAAACTTGAACCGTCAGTTTTGGACTGCGAGTTTTCTCATCCACTAACGTAGATTCCAAACCTGCAGGTTTCCTAAATAAACCGTCAAACCGTCGGAAATCCCGCTCGTGTATGCCCAGCTATTGAATTATCTATTACTTGCAGGATTCGGTGTATATATTATATACTTATATACCTATATATACTTATATATATGAGATATAATATATCTTATATTATAAGATTACAAAAAAAATTTCAAACGAAAAACGAATTTATTTAAAACGTATAAGAAGGATTTCCAGTTTAGCACTGCTCCTTGAGCCACATATTGCCTGAAAGCCTGAAGAGAGAAAAAGAGAGAGTTAGAAGTTAGGAGGAGTTAGGAGTTAAGTTAAATCGATACCTCGAATTTTGGAGTTAGGAGTTAAGTTAAATCGGTACCTCGAATTTTGTTTCTTTGCACAAGTAGTGAATATAATCTGAGTAATTTTTCGAAATGTGGTACTCACAACATACAACAGGTGATAAATACTGACACGAGCCTCAACTTCGAGAATACCAGTTCAAAGAACTCCTCAGTAAATTGAGGAGTTCTTTCAAATGGAATTCCCTGAGTTAAGGGCCTAAGTTAAGGACCTGGAGTTAAGGCCTAAGTTAAGGACCTAAGTATTTAACATCACAGCTCTCCAAATGCTGAGATTTTTAGATACAGGAAAAAGTTAAAATCTATCGATAGTGGATGACTATCGATAGCTACTATCGATAGTCATGAACTATCGATATTTCGATAGTGACTATCGACTTTCGCCCATCCCTACAATACACTCAACTATTTTACCTCAAGTACCAAAAAAATTGAAAAAAAAAATCAATTTATCGTTTTTGGCATTTTTGAAATCTTCACTCGATTCTGAAGATTTTGGTATATTGCATTCAATTATTGCGTCCCATTTAGGATGAGCGCTTGCTGGTCAGTCTACACCAAGACGCTCGCTCTATGGGTTTCGCTATCTGTGTGTAATCTAATGAATCTACAGTACAAGCAATTCTCTACCATGCTGGATGTCACTGTGGTATACATGCACAAGATAATCTGAAAGTTTACTTGTTACTATGCAACACAAGTTAGTTGCCTTGTTACTACTAGTACCTATAGCTAGAAAAATAAAACAAAGTCATGCTCAAAATTTTTACTGAACGTACTTTATAATTATTTGTGTACTGGCATGCAGCAGAATGAATAAAAAACATAACTATTGCACTCCACGCAAAATAATCGGAATTCGAGTAGAAAGACGGAAAACAGAACAGATCTACGGAGAACAGGAGCTACAGAAAACTGAACCTGAACCTATGTTTTGACGTCGATATAAAAATCCGGGGAAAAAATAGAAAACGATTATAACCTAGAAATTATCTTCTTTTTTTAATCAACCAAGTGATACCACAAAACGGAAAACCAAAGACATTTGGCAAATGGTAGTAAAAAATGGTTTCCTGAAACAAACCGCTGCAAATTATTACACAATGGTTTATTATTTTTCTATATTGATCACTCGTCTCCAGAGCTACTAACCATCCATGAACATGAAGAAAAACATCGATCGCATTTCGGTCAGCTGAAATTTGAACGGAGATTAGGCCTCTTTTGCGATTCACACTCGTGTTTCTGATTTATCAGAAAGAGATTTATAAAACCTTTAAATTCTTGTAGGGAGCGAACGGTTTGTCCTACAGAGCTCCACGTGGTCTCAAAAAAGTCTATACAATCTTAAAATGAAGAAAAAACAATACCTTTATATCAAAATTTTTTGAGTTAGGGCGTTTTCAAAATTTCAAAATTCATTTTTGAACCCTTAAAAGTGACCTACATCAACCAAAATCTTCGGGGCACAACTAGACCCCAAATAGAGCCCACATACCAAATGTCATCAAAATCGGTCAATGCTAAGTGGAAAAAGTGCGCAGCGTACGGCGGACGGACGGCCAAATTTTTATTCGATTTTTGGATTCTACGTACCTTGAAAAGTAAACCATAAAATTTTGAGGGGGCGTTAAAATTTTTTTTTTCTTGGTCGATTCCAAAGGTTCATTATTGAAAATAATAAACCAAAACCCGTTTTTCTCAAAACAACGTTTTTCGACATGTAGGTACTCTTTTCTCCGAAGAGCTACCGAAGTTCCGTTTGGTTTATTATTTTCAATAATGAACCTTTGGAATCGACCAAGAAAAAAGATTCTCAACGCAATACAAAGTGTACCTAATACTAGACATGCTGTCGCAGGAGATGTTGAGGCTGACTGACATTAACGACTCATAACTAGTGAGAATTACTTCTACACTCAGTGCTCACAGCCCGAACGTCATACTGACAATGATAAGTAGGGATATTGACGGCAATGTGCAAAGATCCTAGGAGTTCACTAGATAAAAACACATATTTACAAGGATAGTCACTGAAGGGAAATTTAGATGCGACAGGCTGTAAAAAAATCGTCTATATATAATAGAGACTTGAAGTTCTTATAAGATAACGAACAAGATATGTAATAATATTGGAAATTATAGTAATTTACTGTGAAAATTGAGTGATTTTGCAAAAATCTTAGCCTACAACACGGGCCAAGCCAAATTTGAGCCACAATTGAGGGGCTAAAGTGGATAGTGAATTTACTACATCTAATTATTTGTAAATACGAGTCATCAAGAAGGAAGGAAGAGAAGAAACGCATAGGCGATGGATAGAGCCCCAGTTAACCTCAGGTTAACTCACTCTCTGGTTAACGTGGCTTTGGACTGCCAGACTAATAAAAGATTTATAGAGAAATGGCAAGAAAGAAACTATGGGGAGGTAAACTATTATCTGACCCAATTTTTCACAGGACATGGATATTTTCGCTCATTGCTGGTTAGAATTAAGAAATTAGGCAGTCCCACTTGCTGGTACTATGGAGTAGGGGATGTGCACTTATATTTTCTCTGCACCAAATGAGGCAATTTTCGAGGAGAAGTAAGATCAAAACTCGGCACACTTACACCAGAGAGAGGAAGTAATTGCCAAGATGCTGGAGAAGACTGAGAATTGGGACATAGTGTCCTATTTTGTATTCAATGTCTTAAAGACCAAAGAAGCAAATCGAGAGTGAGAAGAGGATTAGAAGAAGATAAATAGACAGATGGAGTTTATAAGTTAACAAACGGTGAAGAAATGGAGAAATGGAGTTGCGGGGTAGTCCAGGGGAGGAAAAGAACGGGGGTTTAGTTGGTGAAGTCCTACACTGTTGAAGGGTGCGGTTCCCTCCTTCGCTCATGACGAGTTTCCCAACTTACTATTTTTTTAACCTCATCAATTACTTTCAATATTTGCAAGGTGAGATGAGTACACTAAATGTACTTTAATTTTACTAACTCTACTATAAGTCTTATTGATGAGATTATCGTCTCTACTACCTATAACTCTTATTGATAAGACCTAACTATAAGTCTTATTGATGAGGATAACGTTTCTACCATCTATAAGTGTCTTATTAATGAGATTAAAGTTTGCACTACCTATAAGTGTACCATAAGTGTACCTATAATAAGTGTACCTATAAGGGTAATATAAGTCTTATTGATGAGATTAACGTTTCTACTACCTATAAGTGTACTATAAGTGTTATTGATGAGGTTGACGTTTCTACTACCTATAAGTGTACTATAAGTCCATGAATCCATGTATTTCAAGAATGCTACCTATCAATAACCAGGTTTTGTTTACAACTTTTCGATATTTTTCAGTTCCGCTACTCAAAATGTTCAAAAAATTGTAACTCATCAACCAGTCATCCGATTTTAATTTTATTTTTACCAAACTGTTCAGAATTTTATGTAGTTTTATTAAAAAAATAAGGATGGAAAAATCGGTTTTTTCCCCTTTTTTCGAACTACTCAGCGCGGATGATGCCCTGAATGACGGATGGTGCCATACATCTCATTCCTGAGGCTCTCGAAAACTCAAAAAGTCAGTGGGAGGTTTCAAAACGTTTTTAAGAGTTCCTTCTTGTTTAGTAGACTTCGTAAGCTATCTGACTATCATAATTTGTTTTCACCACTTTCAATGTTTGCAAGTGACGTTTTTGGGGAGGGAATCACTTCTCCCTCACTTTCCTCATTCTCTCCTAGAACTAAGTCCCGTAAGCGCTCGTTTATCTTCTTGAAGCCACTGTTTTTCGTTAATTACCATATTTATTGATATTTCTTTGAAATTTCATTCATAATTTTCGATATTTTACGCTGCAGTCTTTTTTTACAGGGTTTTATTATGTGAAATTTAGCTTCTTCTTATACTGATTCTGTATCTGATTCTGTATCATGCAAAATGACTCAAAGAGCAAATTTTTGGAACAAAAACACGTTTGGGTGCTTTTTCGTGCACAGAAAGTGATCATAGTCGAAGAAATATATGCGTTTTATAAGCATGGTGCCATATGGCATCAAATTTTAAAAATTGATAAATTTGACTTTTTCCTGTACAAAATATTTTTACACACTTCCCTGATTAAAATAAATGCACTATATTTGAATGGTAAACCTTTCTAAAATCCAGGAAGGGGTGAAAGTCACGAAAATTGATTCCGCGCTGAGAGTGTTGAAGTTTTGGGATTTCCACTGGGAAATGTGGCCTTTCCCCAAGACCAAATCCTGGCAAGGTGCCTGAGTCTAAGGTCTGACGTGAAGAGCAATTTTATTGGTCCGTCGGCGCGCGCATTAGCCGAGCGCTCGGCCAACGAGCGACGAGCGTTCGGCGCGATTAGAAGCGAACAGTTTAGAGATTTGCCACCTACCTGGCGGCTGGGAGGCGACGACGCTCGCGAGCGGAGCGCGGGAGGCTCGCCTTTGATCCCCGAGCAGGGAGGATTTCTCCGCCTCAAGGTCTTCCACGTCCATCGTTCGGGTGCACGGAACGCGAACTGTCCGCCGCTCGGCCCCCGCCACTGCTGCTCGACCACTCTATCAATGGCAAAAAAGACGGAGGAGGGAACTCACCGGTAGATGAGTGAATGAGCCAAGCTTGATGAGGTTTTTGCTGCTAATAATATTCATGAATTTGAGAGTCGAAAAAAAATAAAATGAAGAAAAAGAAGAACGTTTTGAGCCCGTGATCGATAGACTCTTGAGATTAGAGGTTTCGTTAGATTGGAACCAGGAAGCAATCTTCTCGACATTGATGCTCCATAAAAAACACAATATTTTGCAATCTATATTATATGCAAAATGTTACGTTATTTATAGAATTTGATTGTATTATTGATGCACAGAAGACCTATGCAGATGTTGACCTTTGATATTACAGGTAGATCCAACGAGCGTTGCTTAGTTATCGAGGTTCAGCTGAGATTGGCTCAATAGAAAGTCACTGAATCACGGTATCTGCTTTGTCTAGGAATGTCCCAATCCAGCAGAGACATTCTGAATTGCGAGTTGAAAAACAGGCCCATAAAAGGAAACAGCAAACGTCATAAACATTCAAACCTTTGAAAAATCAAAGAAAAAGATCTACTCATCCAGAAAGAGAACGGCTGGTAGGTACCAAATTCTCAGGATGAGGTCTATTTTCGATCACCCCCCCCATTTTAGCTAAAGGCTCCAAGCAGTACGTTTGCTAGCAGGTATCGAGTGTAGT
Source organism: Apolygus lucorum (assembly GCA_009739505.2). Lineage (NCBI taxonomy): Eukaryota > Metazoa > Arthropoda > Insecta > Hemiptera > Miridae > Apolygus > Apolygus lucorum. The sequence goes on from CM019183.2 coordinate 1,810,000, forward strand.
AACCAGAGGTGGTTATGAGGCGAAATCGGATGTTTTGGTTTATTATTTTCGATAATGATCGTTTGGAATCGACCAAGAAAAATATTTTTAACCCCTCCTCAAAATTAGTTGGTTTACGTTTCAAGGTACATAGAATAAAAAATCGATTAAAAATGTTTCCTTCCGTCCGCCGTACGCGGCACTTTCCTTGGTTTCCATGGACAGATTTCGATGAAATTTGATATATGGGCTCCATTTGGGGTCTAGTTGTGCCCGAAGCTTTTGGTTAATGTCAGTCACTTCTAAGGTGTGAAAATTAATGGTTGAAATTTTCAATAGTGCCCTAGCTCAAAAACTCTCGAAATAAAGGTATTTGTTTTTTCACCAATTTCAAATAATGTTGATTTTTTAGAGACAACGCGGAGCTCTGTTGGACAAACCGTTCGGTTCCTAAGAGAACTTAAGGGTTGTACTTACGATAAATCAGAAACACGAGTCTGAATCGCAAAAGAGGCCTAATCTCCGTTCAAATTTTAGCGGACCAAAATGCGATCGTTGTTCGTTTTGGTTAATTATTTTCAATAATGAACCTTTGGAATCGATCAAGAAAATTTTTTTTAACACCCCCTTAAAATTTGGTGTTTTACGTTTCAAGGTACGTAGAATCCAAAAATCTAATAAAAATTTGGCCGTCCGTCCGCCGTACGCGGAACTTTTCCCACTTAGCATTGACCGATTTTGATGAAATTTGGTATGTAGGCTCTATTTGGGGTCTAGTTGTGCCCCGAAGATTTTGGTTGATGTAAGTCACTTCTAAGGGTCAAAAAATGAATTTTGAAATTTTGAAAACGCCCTAACTCAAAAAATTTTGATATAAAGGTATTGTTTTTCCTTCAATTTAAGATTTTATAGAATTTTTTGAGACCACGCGGAGCTCTGTAGGACAAACCGTTCGATCCCTACGAGAATTTAAGGGTTGGACGTACGATAAATCAGAAACACGAGTGTGAATCGCAAAAGAGGCCTAATCCCCGTTCAAATTTTAGCTGACCGAAATGCTATCGATGTTTTTCTTCATGTTGGATGGGTGGTGGCTTTGCAGACGAGTGATCTATATAGAAAATTTCTAATTTCTAAATTTCTATTTATTTTTTTCTTTTCTTTTTTTCTTTTTTTTATTTCTTCTTTTTTTCTATTCCTTCTATTTATTTCTTTTTTCTTTCTTTTTTTCTTTTTTTCTTTTCTTCTTTTTTTTCTATTTCTTCTATTTATTTCTTTTTTTTTCTTTTTTCTTTCTTTTTTTCTTTTTTTCTTCTTTTTTTCTATTTTTTCTTTTTTTTTCTTTTTTTTTCTTTTTTTCTAATCAGTTCGAAGAAACAGGGAGTTGAGGTTGTCCTAATTGGGAAATTCGATTACTGGTTGCTAAGGACGGAAAACTGACTACAACTCGGAAAACGCTGCAAATTATTACACAATGGTTAATTATATTAAATATAATTATATTAAATTATATTATAATTATATAATATCTATATTAAATAATTATATTAAAATTATATTAAATATTAATAGTTAAATTATATTATATTTATAGTTAAATATATTATAGTTTATTATATTTAATATAATTTTAATATAATTATTTAATATAGATATTATATAATTATAATATAATTTAATATAATTATATTTAATATAATAAACCATTCTGTAATAATTTGCAGCGTTTTCCGAGTTGTAGTCAGTTTTCCGTCCTTAGCAACCAGTAATCGAATTTCCCAATTAGGACAACCTCAACTCCCTGTTTCTTCGAACTGATTGTGAAACGTTTATTTCTTCCAAACAAACTTGATTGTGAAGTAGGTACGTGGATTTTTTTCAACGAAATCCACGGTTTGATGGGAAGATTCGAAGAAGGAGCCGATTTCATTGCATGAAAATCACTTTTTTTCGCGTTCAAACACAAATTTCTCCCCTAAGTTCGAATATAAAATATTTCTTGATTATAACGTTGGAAACCCGAGATTTTGAGGGTGTTTTGCTGGAAACCCCATCGAATTTCCTTTACAGAAAATGGGTGAAAATCTCTTGAGAAGATCGTCAAAAAAACTCGAAAATCGCAAAGTTTAAGTTTCAACTAGAAAAAATCTAACTAGATGCGAGGTTGAAAGTGTGTGTTGTAGCTCATCTGATGGGAAATCACTTACCTGGAGAAAGGCAGCAAAGTGACTGACAGCCGAGCTCGTTCCCTGCCTAGGAGTGAAGCGAAGCCTCCACAGGCATCGTTCGCAGAAGTCTTGTGTCGGATGTACTCAAGAGATTTCCTTGCTTCGGGATCAGTAGACATAATTTTAATTCATTCATAGGTACCCAGTTGACGGCTATCATTTTGGAGGTCCTCTATGAGTGTCATCATGATCTGATCGCTTGGAGCCTCCACGCATAACTTCCCCAATTTTCAACCGATTTCGTTACAATATCAAGAAATAAATGATTTGACTCTATCAATTCTAATACAGTTTGATCTAAATTGTAGCGCATGCACCAACAAATCCGTCAATCTCACTTGCGACTTCACTGAAACGTGGAGGTTGGATTGATGTTTTTGATAACCTGAAAAATTTCTTTTGGGTCAACTTTTCATCGTATCAATCACAACATTCAGGTAATAATTACGAAGCTATGTGCTACAACCACGATTTTTTATCCGTTTCCAGTGTAGTAGACGTCTCGTCTTCTTTACGCTCTTTGACTACGAAGCGGAATAATGAAAATTTCCTCTTCGCCGGACGTTCTCGCCAAGCGGAGCTTACATCGGGCGTCGTTGGGTTTAGCTTGAAAAAGCTGTTTCAAAGAAGCCAATAACTGAGGAATTTTTTCTTCCTCACAGCGAAAAGTAGGGAGGGGAGCATTGTATGTCAGACAGCTACAAGTTGTAGGTTTCATATCTGACAAAAATAATATCGCAGTTGACGATCGTGTAGACGTTTTTCTATTCAACAACTTGTTTTTCATGATTTTACACTCCGCTGTCTCTTCGAGGAGGTGCACAACTACACACTTAGATGCTAAAATTGAAATATTTTGGTACATCAGGATGTGTTTGGAAAAAAATCGAAGGGCAGACATATTTTTTGCATAAAAATTTGCTTTAAAAATCAGATTAGTTAAAACAACCTGAAATGAATAAGTTGATATTGAGTCAGGATTCAGAGATATTACAATAATTTTCACGTACATAACGTTATTAACATCGCTTTCTCAATTTTAAGTCCATTTTTCCAATCCTCCTAGAAATCCCCAACATTTTCTGTCTAAATGAAGTCATATTGATGGTAAAGTAGAAAGCTACTGACTCTCAGCTCACTACGAAAGAATGACTCACTGATCGACTTCTTGGGAGTTTATCATAATGATAATCATAATGATAAAGATAATGAATTTTATCGGCCAACAAATACGAATACATACAATTTTAAGTATGGGTATGGCAAGTCAATTAACAAGGCTGCGGAGTGAGGTGTGAGCCGCGGCGTGGGGCCAGGGGAACCTCGGTCCCGCCCGGGCCCACCCACCACGGTGGCGTCGCAAAGCCAAAAGCAATGCGTCCTCAGTGACGCTCCGCACGTTCGGCCCAAGGACGAAACCAGGAGAAGATGCCACCCCCGGGCGAGACCAAGGCCGCCCCAACCCGCCAAAGGCTCCAACACTGACAAAAAGTGTAATTTAGTCCAAAAAACAAAGATCACGCATAAAATCTATAATTAATTACAACTTCAGAACAAATGGACCTAATATATTAACCTAATATTACATTCATAATCACATAATGAGCAAATGAGTGAGTGCATTGTGTGAGTTGAGTTCACAAAACAGCTCCAAAACTCGAAAAAAAATTTAATTTTGGAAGACCAAGTTTGTACTGATTGTACTTGATTTCTTATTTCTTATTTCTTTATTTATTTATTTACGGGCGAGCCCAATGTACATTCTAAAAAAAAAGTAGGTCATTCTAACGGGGAGAGAAATTCGGTCCAACAAAAGTTACATATGAGAATTTAGATTTTTAAGTTTAATTATAGCTGAATGGGGAGGAGGTGATAAGTGTCTTTAGTGATGAGGGAGGGGAGTTGAAGAAGTCAAAGTCGGGGTTCAATGACAAGAAGAGGGTAGCACTGCGAGGAATTCTGTTCAGGGGTTGGTTTCGTTGATAGTTCGTCGAGGAAAATGGCACGTGGAACAGTGAAGAAGAGCGAGTGGCGATGCGTGGGACAAGAAGGTTGATCTTCGCGAGGAGTGACGGGCAGTCGATGGTATTATTGAGGAGTTTCTACATCAGAGTGAGGTCAGCTATACTGCGTCTTTTCTCGAGGGCTTCTAGGTTGCATCTCTGTCTCAAGTATACGTAGTCGACGTCGGCCCAGTTTGTATGCGACAAAACGTAGGAATTTATTTTGGACTCGCTCGACCCGATACATATGCACCGCATACATTGGAGACCAGACTACACAAGCATACTCGAGGATAGGGAGAACCAGGGCCTTATATAGGGTCACGATAGCTGGAATACTCGTGAACTCCCTGGTATTCCTCTTCAAGAAGCCAAGAGTGCGCATAGCTCTACCAGCGAGGACCTCTATGTGCTGGGAGAAGGACAGCCGTTCATCGCAGTACACCCCTAAATCCAATGCTCAAACATCATAGTTATGAGCTTGATATCATTCAGGTTGATTATTTTCCTCTTAATATCAATCTGGTGTGCGAAACCTTCATTCCTTCTAGGCTGCTCTTTCGAAAATCGTTGAGGAGATCAGGAGTGGAATCGACAGAGGCCTCGTGTTTCTGGATTTCATCAGTGCCTTTGGAGTTTCACGTTGCTTACTTGCCTCCAGTACTCTGTGTTGTTGGGCAACAAGCAGAAAACTAACGGTACATTATAAAAGAAGGTTGTTCGCCGCAACAACTAGCTCCTGTTTGGCATTTCCAGAAGTTGATCCCAGACGCCTAGCTACCGTCTGGTACCAGTCGTGCCGCCCTTCCCTTCTCCAAGTATTCGTCGCAGCGACGACGGACTTCATCGCCAGGCCCCTCCGTCGAACGTCGAAGTGAAGGTACCACGAGGAGAGACTTCAGGGAGTTAGGATTTAACTAATTAATTAAGGGAGGATAGTAAATAATAAAGAAAATTCACTCTTTTCGGTATTATCAATTCATCCTTAATGTTCAGATCCCAATCCTAAATAGGCACTGAAAACATAAAAACCATTTCTCATTCCGAGATATGGGAACACTGAGACTAACCAGCCCGTTGGGGATCAGAACATTGCTTTCACCTAATGATCCGCACTGGAACACTGGAGCGTCGCTCTCATTGTGAAGGGGGAGACCAAGCTATTGCAGGAATGAAATAGGATTCTCCTTTCACTTATTTCTGCTTCAATCTGATTGGGTATGACTTTCGCTTGTGACTATTTAAGCTACGCTCTTTGTGATGTACCTTCAGTTATTGTTTATTACTGATGATGACCTAACCTTCGAAATCGATTTGACTTTTAACTCATTATTTTCGTGAAAATAAACAACGTTCTTCTCAACTCCGTTATTTATTTATTTTTGTTCTTGTTTGCTCCTTTCTTTCCTTGGCTCATATAATATATGATAATATTATATTATAATAAAGTTGTTATATTTTTGGAAAGTGGTTTTATTATGTAAATAGGCTATAACTGATTCGATTTTCATACATGGTATTACAATCATGTTATCTTATGTTCTATCGTCTTTGTTTACAAAGTTTTGAATCATAGTGAGTTCCTAGAGTTTCAAATATTGTGGAAGATTAAAGACTGGGAAGTCCACAACTACGATTTCCCGTTTTGTCCTCGTTTGCTTCGAATTCCGGCGAATTTGAGTGTCAACAAATGGACGAGCTTAAAATAAGCTGGTCGCTGGATTGAAGAAAACGCATAGCTCGGATTCGGGCTGTTAGCCAATATTTTCTCCGCGGAAAGCAACGACGAGAAGGTATGGACGAGACGGTCAATTTAATAGCCGGTAGCAGACGGAGTTCCTATTTTGGAAAAAATTCTCTTTTCGCGTAACCAAAAAACCAAAGTCGTTTGAAAAGCTCTGAAGCGCAAAATGCGAGTGAAAATTTTGATTTTGCCCCACATTTTCTTGGATTATGAATTAACAACCAATATTTGGAACAATAAATTATTACTTCAAATTGTTACCTCTATGGCAAACTATTGACTTTTCCGGGGTGAGTCATAAGCAGAGGGAGTGGGGTTTTAGTTGGTAGACCCAATGCTGGGAAGTCCAACACTGTTGAGGTGAACTTCCACTTCGCTCTTAAAGAGTTTCCCCACTACCGGCAAAAAAAACTATTGAAGAAACTATTTAAATTTCAGAAAACTGTCGTAGGAAAGTTCTCGAACTATGTCGAAATCTTACGCTGACTACTTGGCCATGAAAACAGCACATATATGGCCTATGCATACAGTATGTTGGTAAATTTCCTAGTAGGTACTTACTAAATTCTTCATTCAAAACGCTGCAAATTATTACACAATGGTTTATTATTTTTTATTTTTCTATATAGATCACTTGTCTGCAAAGCCCCTAACCATCCAACATGAAGAAAAACATCGATCGCTTTTCGGTCAGTTTAATTTGAACGGAGATTAGGCCTCTTTTGCGATTCACACTCGTGTTTCTGATTGATCGTACGTCCAAACTTTAAATTCTCGTAGTGAGCGAACGGTTCGTCCTACAAAGCTCTGGGTGGTCTCAAAAAATTCCAAAAATTCTATAGAATCTCAAATTGAAGGAAAAACAATACCTTTATATCGAAATTTTTTGAGTCAGGGCGTTTTCAAAATTTCAAAATTGATTTTGGAACCCTTAGAAGTGACCTACATCAACCAAAATCTTCGGGGCACAACTAGACCCCAAATGGAGCCTACATACCAAATTTCATCAAAATCGGTCAATGGTAAGTGACAAACGTGCCGCGTACGGCGTACGGCGGACGGACGGCTAAATTTTTATTCGATTTTGGTTTATTATTTTCAATAATGAACCTTTGGAATCGACCAAGAAAAAAAAATTTTAACACCCCCTCAAAATTTGATGGTTTACGTTTCAAGGTACGTAGAATCCAAAAATCGAATAAAAATTTGGCCGTCCGTCCGCCGTCCGCCGTACGCCGTACGCCGTACGCGGCACTTTTGCCACTTAGCATTGACCGATTTTGATGAAATTTGGTATGTAGGCTCCATTTGGGGTCTAGTTGTGCCCCGAAGCTTTTGGTTGAGGTAGGTCACTTCTAAGGGTTCCAAAATCAATTTTGAAATTTTGAAAACTCCCTAACTCAAAAAATTCCGATATAAAGGTATTGTTTTTCCTTCAATTTAAGATTCTATAGAATTTTTAGAATTTTTTGAGACCACGCGGAGCTCTGTAAGACAAACCGTTCGCTTCCTACGAAAATTTAAGTGTTTATTTTGAAATATATATATATATAAATCAAAACACGATTGTGAATCGCAAAAGAGGCCTAATCTCCGTTCAAATTAGAGCTGATCGAAACGTAATCGATATTTGGTGATTTTGATTTTTTTAAATTTTTTTTTGATTTTTTTTTTTTTCTTCATATTGGATGGTTGGTGATTTTGTAGACGAGTGATCTATATAGAAAAATAATAAACCATTGTGTAATAATTTGCAGCGTTTTGGATTCTACTTACCTTGAAACGTAAACCATCAAATTTTGAGGGGGTGTTAAAAAAAAATTATCTCGGTCGATTCCAAAGGTTCATTATTGAAAATAATAAACCAAAATTAACTACAGGAAAATTCATGAATTTATTTCATAAAACTGTCTAAATATAAATATCTGTATAATTGGTTGAAAATTCTGAAGAGTCTAAATATTTCAATTGGGAATGAAAAAGGCACTTACGAGTACTTCCATGTAGGAGACACTTGAACGTAGAACCTGACACCAACTGCAATATTTGTTTAGTCATTAGTGAGATTCCTGTATCCAAATATAGCCGTTCCGATTTTTTAACATCTTGAAATTTAGTAAATATTGATAAATGGATGGAAAAAAATGATATCGACTCATTGTTAATCGCCAAATTATGTAATGGTATATCACAGGATAATATTAGTATCAGACCAGCCAAGGTTCAAGACAGAAATGTGTCGGTACGTTGCGATCTAAAAGTAAACTGGCATAATAAGATGGCGTTGTACCATTAATAAGATCACGTTCTTATTCTCCACAAATTGGAATACCTACATTGAGTAATGAGGATGTGGTGATTATTGTGGTTTGGTCATGTAAGCGTCTTCCCGACGTTTCGACTCTTTATTTAGCCGTTTTCAAGGGCTACAAAAGAAAGTATTACATTTAATATTTGTTATACTAAATGTTTGGTCTATGCTATGTCACTTATAGACTACCTACCTACTCTTTCAGAAAATGAATAAATAGATAGGCGAAACGTAGGGAAAACGCCTTCATTCAAATGACGGAAACTCATTTGGACAAAACTTCAGGATTCGATTCCGCAGTTTCAAACAAAATATTTCTGTTAACAATTTCATTATAACTTTGTTTTTCAAAGTTTTTTTTTAATTTAAAGAATTATTTCGTGTGTTTGACCTTGTGTTATTAAAATTGTTTTAACCCCCGTGATTTTTCAAGAAAATTCAAATTTGAAAATATAATTGGAAAGATCGTCGAATTTCCAAGCTACCCACTATAAAACCAACATTTACATACGGTAGGTGAAATGAAAGGCTCCAACTGTCGCTCTAGGAACACATGGCTCTGTAGACGCACACCTAGCACTTTATTGTAAATACGAATGAGGATGTAGGAGGAGATCACGAAGTTAAAGATATCGTGATTTATTAACAAACTAGCTGAAAAGGCTACTAAAAGCAGGCAAACACGATTCCTCCGACTCTCCTCACTCCCACGACCCCTCTAACTCCTCCCAATCGGCGACGTGCATACGTGCATACATACATACACACATACGGTCGGGGTTTTATGTAATTAGATAGATAAAATACATTCGAAAATTACGCAGTAAAGAGAAAGAGGGATTACAATAGTACCCATGTTTTCGTAATTTACGTAAAAAATTAATTTATTTCATTCTCAATCCTGAAGTAGGTACGTTTTAAACAAATTATACGTACGTACTTACTCTCAGGTAATACTGGTATTTCAAAACGTAATCAATCTTCATCGTTGTGTCCTACAACATTGATGATGATTTACAACAACAATCATTGTACCTATAATATACTACATAATCTGACATAAATTCGACATTGCGTGAAATCATAACATAATTTTATATTATCCACGAGTATATTTACAAACATAATTACGATATCACGATACACGCTCAGAGTGAACTCTTCATGGACTTGAGTAATCGTTATGTTACATTCCTAGCATAAATTTTGTTTCTTTGTTCGTAATTTTCTTTAAATTGTCTTTAAATTTGTAATTAAATAATTTGTCTTTAAATTCGTAATTTAATAATTTGTATTTAAATTCGTAATTAAATAACTTGTCTTTAAATTGTAATCTCCATTATTACAAAAGTGTAATTACCTTCTGAATGTTGAAGGTTCTTCATATTGAGGAATTTTTGTTCGTCTTTTTATGCCTCCAAATCAGTGATCAAATGGAGAGCTTTCCAAAAAAAAGGTGCGATATCGTCGGCTTACAAGTGAAATTCACTAAGTCAATTTTTTCAATTTCCGGTTTATTTGCTACTCCTATGTATTTTTTGACGCCCGAACGATTGGTGAAGTCATTTTTGAGATCCGAGGAATGGTTTCCAAGCGAAGAAGCGCGAAAAAATTGAGTTGACGTCGTAACTGAACAATCTCCAACAGGGAAACATTTGAGAGAGAAATTGTTCAGCTCTGACGTCATTCTTTTCGAATGAGGTTGATCTCCAGCTCTCACTCGTTTCTATTGTTCAAATTTCGGAGCTGAAAATTGGAGTACAGTTGTTTTGTAAGGTGCTGAATCCGATTCTGCGGTCAGAAACAACAAAATCCAACCCTTAGTCATAATTGCCCATTGAAGAATGCCTGAAATAGATTTTTGAAATTGATCAATTATGTTTGAAAAGTTAAATGTTAGGAAAGGAAGAGAACAACTTCATTTCAGCTATTAATTTACTACTTTTACTTATAATAAGTAAAATTGGTTGTCTCTGACCAGCAAAGCGTTGCGATTATGTTTGTTTCTTAACATGCCGGTGAAGTCAAAAATGAGAGGATTTCAAGATGGGAATTGGAACTATTGGGATATTATTTGGACGGCGATTCATCGATTAGAGAGAGTTTCTGACGCAATGTTTAGTGTCATAAAGTGCCCATTTTATACCCGATATAAATTTACACTGCTATATCTGAGGAAATAATGCTCATAGACTTATGCTATTTGATATATATAATCTCAATATGTACAAAAACGGTGGGGTACAATATTCAATAAAACGGCGATATTCTTAGTGTTTGCGAAACTCAACGTCAAAGATTTTTTGCGATCTTGCACGCAGAAGGTTTTGAATTAATAATTACAATGATTGTCGTACATAAGATTTTCTAAATCAAAATCGTTCCGTAGAACCCTTTTCGTTTCGTAGGAACTCATCTCATTGGATGAGTAATGTAATCAGTTTGGATTAAAAACGCAAGACATCAATTTCTAACTTGATGTTTTTCGTCATATTCACCTAAAAACTCTGAGTTTTGGAGTAGTAGAGGCGTAAAAATAAAACGTATTCTTATCTCCAGTGAAGATGTGACAGAGAGCGGGGGGCTGTCAATCACTAGCAGATCTTGGTTGATCGACTTGAGTAGATCACGGCGTAACCTTTGCAGGTAGATCACGATTCCATGGGATACTCTTCTACGTAACCGTTGTTTGTTGTGCCATTTGCGTTTACCTCTTTGTTTTTCCTGTAAAATTAGGTGTGGTAACAATTAATATGTATGAATTAGAGATATATAAATATGATGTAACGGTTTCACCATTACCAATTTATAATAATTTCGTCTACATATTTTATCAATAAAAACGCAGAACCTAAAGCCAAACAACGTAGGACTCAAGTTGATTGATTTGGAGAAAACCCCAGATAAGGGTAGTGAGGAAACCCTACTCAGGGTGTCACCCTTTTGGGCGCACCGCCGGGCAGGGTTCGATTCTACTACTAATTTGCAACAAAAAATGTCTCAGCAATTTTTTTAGAGGCTTCATTTTCGAGTTATTTCACTTTTAAGATTTTTTTCGTGTTTTCGACCTTATCTCAGTAAAACGGCTGTAACTCACCGAATTTTCATGAAAATTTAAAGATGATCACACCGTTGAAAAGAGCGTAAAATTTCCTCTCTTTGATGGATTTTTTTTTTAATTGGGAAAACGGGTGAAAATTGGAACTGAAACGAAAGATTGGTAAAATCATGGAAATTTCAACTTTTTTCAAAATCTGGTTCTGTGATCCGGCACCTGAATTTTTACCTGTGGGCCTAAAAGATGAGCAAAAATCTCAGCTTCCCAACGGTATAGTCATTTCTATTTTGAAAGTGGGGCTTATCACAGAAATTTGTGTTTGAAAGCACAAAAACGTGAATTTTTTCTACGAAATCAGCGATCCAGCAAAATCAGAGTTGAGCAAAATCCTACTTATGAGTATGATTAAGATTTGTAATGACAAAAATATGTTTTTCTATCGCTAAAAATATGATTAAATAAAAATTTAATCATATTTTTAGCCATAGAAAAAGTACTAATGCAAAAAAATTAAAACAAAAACTGAACTGCTGTTTCAGATTACAAAACACAACTGACACAGCTGACTTCAGGTCTGCTACCGCTGTTTCTCCTGGTCTGCTGCTGTGCTGCTACTGCTACTGATCTTTTGATTCACTCAAAAGGGTATGTTTAAAATCAAAATAAATGTATGAATAAGATTAAATTATTGATTACAGTGATTAATCTAGGATTAAACGCTGGTTCTTGTGATTTATCATGATTTTTCCATGATTACTCACGGATTTCTGTGATTAATTTTGGATTTCTGTAATTAATCATACATTTCCTGTGATTAATCTCCAATTTCTGTGACGAATCACCGATTTCTGTGATTAATCATTTATGTCGTGTAATTAATCACATATTTCTTGTAATCAAGAATTTAATCTTATTTATACATTGATTACGATTTTAATCTTACTCTTATGAGTGAATTAAAATTTAATCATATTTTTAGCCACAGAAAAACATATTTTTGTCATTACAAATCTTTAACATACTCATGAGTAGGATTTTGCACAACTCTGCCAACTCGGGGTGCGCCCTGTAAAGAATCGTAAGAACTGGTTACAAACTAGTATAAATAGACGTATTTTCCCATATTCCAATTTTTACAAGAATGAAATATCTGAGATACAAATCACTAACAAACATTGTATCGTGGTAACAAGAACACAGATGATCGTGAACTACTGAAGTGAACTACATCTTCCTCCCCCTACATGGAGATCCTGTCCACTTCTTCCCTCATTTCTTCCTGATTTGGTCGGCGTGTTTTCTCTCTTCTTTACCGTTTACTATCACGGAGTATGAAACATCCCCATTTCTTTTGCTAATCTGTCCTAGGGTATATCCTTTCTTCATCTTGTTCAACACCCATACTTCCTCTCCCTCCTCAAAGTCTCGGAACTTCTTTCCCTTTTCCTGGTATTGCTTTTGATTTAAAATCGCCACATCGACCGTACGATCAAAATTTGGCTTGAATAAATCAAAATGAGACTGCATTCTACGGTTGACACAACTTTGAATCCATTGCCATGGGCATCTCCGATTGTATTGGCCATAAAATCAAATAGGGCTCTGAGAATTTGTAGCGATTTCAAGGTTTCAATAAATCCACACATTATCACGGACATTCATCCACTTCCCACATTTGATGAAATCATTTCAAAGGTAGGAGGAGGAAAGATATTCTCAGTCATAGACTTGAAGGATGCCTATCTACATTTGGAGGTAGAAGAAGAGTCTCGCCAATATCTGGTAATTGCTACACACAAAGGTTTTATCGCTACAGAAGGTTACCTTTCGGCGTCTGTTTTGTGCCGAATTTATTTCAGAAAATTATGGACACAATTTAGAAAGGGTGACACCCTGTATAAGCCAACTACCCTCGAAGGTAACCACGATTCATCCCCTAACTGGTCTAGGTGCTCTAGGTATTGGCTCTCACGCGAAAACTAAAAACGCTCTTTTTACTCTCTCTGGACTTGGTCTGTACGCTAGATCAATCTCGACGAAAAGCCAATCCCTGTTAGGAAAAAAAGTACGTCAGATTCGTCTCGACGAAAAGCTTTCCAACCGCTATCAAAAGCAAGTACCTACGTCAAAAGCGTCTCGACGAAAAACTTTCAACCTCCTTCAACCCTGTACGTCAGAATAGTCTCGACGAAAAAGCACCATTTAATCAAAATTCACTCCTTCCCATACAGTGTTCTTACTAGTCGTAGTTAATATGAAACCGTGAAAACTCGCAACATAAATGATATAAGACATATAATCCACCTCTTTTTCGAAGACTCGTGCACACAAAAGGTATGTTTGAATTAGGATACAGTTGTACTGCCAATGTTCTTATTGACAAAAAGATCTGTCAGTACCTATTTTTGTCTTAACAAAATTGGGTAGTTATGCACCATGCACCTATATCATTTCATGGAAAATCTGAGTGAATTGATGGGCAAATGCGAATTGTGTAAATGAATTAGGAGGTTTCGTCATGTTTTTTAGAAGACCAAACAGAGAATTGAGGCAACATTTCTGGTTACATAAGATTTTATTATATTAAATAATAATTGAAGGGTCACGGGGGAAAAGGATCAAACTCCTCTTTTCCTAATTCTGAGAAAATCGAAAAACAAAGTTTGAAGTCGTCCCAGGCAGACGCTATGCATAAAAAAAGTGAACTGTATGGGCTAACTGACTGGGAACTTAATTATGTTTAAGTGACAAGAAAGAAAATTAACTAGATTGAAGATAATGTCCAGTAATAATTAAAAATGTCAAACTAGGTTTGGACTTTGACCTTTTCCCCCACTTTTTATTCGCTTTCTTGGTCACCATAATACCTAATATTATATCACCAAGTTACATATTTTTCATTCAAATCTCTTAATTCAAATTAGTAAATTTACTAGGGTTTGTAGGTACCTTACTGTTACCTCCAGAAAAAAGTGGCTTTATTTTCAAGTTAGTTATAGTTTTGTAAAAAATATTGTTGGAACAGCGCAAACACGAAACATACTCAATAAAAAAATCATTCATCTAAAGGGTCGTCGGCGACGACTCGTCGCAATATGAAATGGCGTCATCTCCTTCATACCCCAACCCGCTGGACATCAGAAAAATCAGAAAATCAGAAAAGTTTAGCATCGGGGTTGATGGGAAAATGACACTGGTGTTTCAAATCCCTTGATTTTGCTGGTTTGATGGATATGGGGCCATTGTAAAGGTTCACTTATGTTACACCTCCCGTTGGTTCTGAAGTCTTCTTCTTCAAGGTGGAAGGGGATAACACAGCTGTCTGATATTCTCCGAAGTAGGAGCTTTTGAGCTTAATGAATCTTTGGTGTGATGACGTAGAACTCATGCAAAGGAGAGGTAAGGGGTCTTTAAATCGGACAGTGATCTTTCTTCCTTGCGAGCGTACGGAATCTGATCCTTCTTCCCCGGAGCCTCGTATTTGTTTTAGCTTTAAAACGAATGAATGCGATATTTCTTCCCCAAAGTGAAACTACCCTTCGGTTCTACTCCTCCCAAGCTACACGATGGCGTGCTTATCTCAATTCAGCCAAAAAATGGAGTTTCATTCTTTTTCCCCGTGACCCTTCAATTGTATACGATAATAGTGTAATGTTATAGAAGTCATGTTAGTTACAATTGTGACACCCTTCGTACTAGCCCAGAAGTTTCTTACTTGATTTAAGGCATTTAGTCCCCCCAAAATGAACTTTTTACCTCCATGACGGCTGTGAAGTGCGTCTCGAAATTGGTACTTCGTGTGATTGCAATTTGAAATCGCGATTTTGAGGGCAATAGGGCCCATACAACTTATAGTGTAACCTGCCATACTATTTGAAAAGAGTAAGTATGTCTGATCATGTAGCACCGAAGTCAATGAATCGGTTTTTATCTTCTCTCTTGGTAAATTTTCCGACAATTTTGATGAGATTAGAAGCAAACTTGTATTTGAATCCCTAGGCATCAAGTATCAACATTTTTCATTTCAAAAATTTCAAATCTCATTTTTTAACTACAAATTGGCCGTCAATAGGTACCTACTAGATGCCCATAGAGAATATAAAAATACAAAACGGCGCAAACCTCTTGGAAATCGGCCAAAAAATAATTGGGGAGGTTGCCAAAAATTGTCCGTTGCAAAAACACAATTGTTTAGTAATCCATGCATTCCAGGGGACGTCCCATTCGACAAATATTAGTTCATTTTAAACTAGTACGCGATAAAACATACATTTTATTCCCTTTTCTACTGCACAAAACAATTTCAGCAGATATAATTTAGTTAGAATGTTGAGGAAGTACCAAATCATTTTTAGCATTTAAAGAGCCCGAAACTTGAAATGTGTACATCGGAAAGTTGGACCCTTCCTCCCCCTCTCCCTTAGCTATCAAAACATTTCTAGCTGCATGCGAGCCTCAATTAAAACAGCATTTTAAAATCCAAGATCTTCGATACCTAACATGCTAATTCCAGTGCTGCATCTCTCCTCTCAAGGTGCCAGCCAGGCACCACAACGGTATTAGGTCGAAATATTAGGCCTTCTAGGTGAACAAGGTGAAACAACCAGAAAACTCTCGCAATACGCGGCTTCTGGTGTCCTGGCACCATGGTGACGACACTGATTTGATTCACGGATATTGATTATGTTCCCTGAATTTCATTGCTTGGATCCCATTAGTGAGCCTCAAGGGGGTCCCAGTCAGTCGCTTTTCGTTCCTCGTTCGTTAGTATTTCCCTCAATGACCGGCGCTCAAACTTTAAAAGTTGTACTTAAATTTGAAATTTTCAATGATTTTTGAAATTGATTAGTCCATCTGCCAAGGGAATTGAAAAACTAAAGATTGCCGCAGGAATCTTCAAAATCAAACAATAATTTCCGGCAAAAATATGAAAACCCCGTTAATTTAGTTAGGGTTTTCCAATTTTTCGCCCACAATTTTTGCTCGATTTTGATGAGTCTAGCGGCAATCTTTTAGTTTTTAAATTCCCTAGACAGATGCACTAATAAATTTCAAAAATTCCTGAAATTTTCAAACTAAGGTAGGTACAACTTTCAAAGTTTGAGGACCGGTAATTAAGGGAGGTACTAACCCGGAACGAGGAACGAATGGTGACCGAGTGAGACCCCCATAATGAGCACCGAAATAATGAAAAATCATGTATTTTGTTAATATTATTCCCCCACTCACATACACACACCTATGGTTTTTTGCGGATTTGGATTCAGAATGGTCTAAAACGGATTAGTGTATGGTGATTTTTTTCTCCGTTGAGTGATGTCCTCTTTCACCCCAGATTAATCGTATGAGGACGCCCAAGTCTTACTGTGGGACGTTCTAAAAATGGTGAAGGGAGGGGAAGAGGAAGAGTCATGTTTTGCTCAAGTAACTGGTCCTAAAGAGAGAAAAAGAGAGAAAAAACACTTTATTGAACATTGTAGAAGGAACGAAGGTGGACAAAGACTTCAGTAGTAGTCGAAACTGGTCCTAAATAGTAATAAGGTTGTAGTCATGCATTATTTTAAACAGCTGAGATACGTGCATTTTGATATAACATAATCTGAGCTGGATCCCTCTTAACCCTTCAAGAGATGCTTTCTGCAGATCCAAATTAAATGCTGAAAGATGCTTCACGCTGATCCAAAAGAGGTAAAAATGTGCGGACTAAACTGACTGTCTTTTTGTGAAGTCCGTACAAAATGAAAGCCCTTTTTCCATTTAGAGGAAGTTGTTGAGTAACTCACTTTCCAAAGTTTTCTCCGTCTTCGAGCGTGACAGGTAAACTCGTCCTCACAGTTTCAGGTAACAGCAGACAAAGCAGGGCTGACGTCAGACTAGAGGCGCCGAAAAACGCGGCGGGAACTTGAGGAGATATTACTTGCGCCTGGAGAAAAAACGTTACGTAAAATAAGAGGAAACTATCTTTTTACAAATTAATTTATTGTACATTCTTTTATGCATCGTGTTTGTGTGCACATAGTAGTCTCTCCATTGGTAAACTTTTATGAGTCGGAATTGTGCATTTTGAACCTTTAAAACCCTCAACTGCTAAATTTATGGTTGCAATTACAGCCAGTTTGATAAAAATATCCCGTAACGTTCGACTCTTGCAGACTTGGAATTGATGACGTAAGTTGGGTTTTACAGTCAACACCGTCCAGAAGCCATTAAAAGTAAATTAGATGAAAGTCGGAATGTTCTTTTTTCAAATGTACCACAAAGATACCACTGATAACACTAGTCGGTTTTTCCTAAGCACGAGTATGAGTAAACAACGAGATATAAGTGAGATAAAAGAGTCGGTTTTAGGCCGATTGTAAATAAGGACGGAATTAAGCAGAATGGAACGAACCCCAAATACGTAGTTTCCACCACCTAATCCGGCGTCAGTCATTTCTTGTTTTTAAATTACCAAGGTATCAAATTGATAGGTTGGATCAAAGATTTTCTTAACATTCGGATGACACATTATTTCGCCCTTCAAGAACAGGACTGTGACAAGTCGAAAATCACTTCCTGAAAAACGGATTTAAGGTTTTGAGTTCCGAAAAATGCAGATGAAATCGTCAACGTTATCTTCTTCAAAAGAGGCTTGCGCCCGCATAAGCTGGTCATCCTCTCCACCAACAATAGAAAACAAAATTTTGGAAAACAAAAGAGTCGTCACGGTAATATAATATCATTGCAGAACTGATTTACATCAAGTTGTCACAATGTGGTGTGTGTTTTCATTTTAAGAAAGTTATTTTTCCAAACATCCGTACGAATGATAAGATTTTCTGGCAATTTCTACATTTTGGGGGACTGGATTAATGAACTGAAACGTATAATTATCGATCATTTCCGTTGAAACAGTTCTTTGGAACCCCTTCCCAGTGCCCACCTTGGCTCAGAGTAGTACTGTAACTACTGCTCCCAAGTGTTAGCTATAGATACTAGGGTTGTATCGATGCTCTATTCTTGGGTAGCGCGACAAGATACATCCGCCTATATAAAAAACTCAAAACTGATTTTTCGAACTTATCACAGTCTTATTTTTGATGTGCGATATTATAATCTAAGAAGGTAATGGATATTGGAGGAGTTAACTGGATCGATTCACCTCCATAGAGATAATTATCAAAAATGTAATAATATGATAATTTTCAAAAATGTAAAGAGGTTTCCTAATTTAGTAGGAAAGAGTCAACACATGTACTTTCAGTGCAATCTTGCTATATCGACCGAGTTCAATTCGTAGGTGAAAGAAGATGCGGACCACAAGCTTTTGGTTCTGCTTTGAGAATAAGATTGGCTGTTCTGATTGCAAAATTAAAGGTTTTTCTCATAATAGTTGTAATTTTTCTCAGCTCTATGGAGGAGTTAACTGGATCAATTCACCTCCATAGAGTTGAGAAAAATGACGACTATTATGAGAAAAACATTTAATTTTGCAATCAGAACTGCCAATCCTATTCTCGGAGTAGAACCAAAAGCTTGTGGTCCGCATCTTCTTTCACCTACGAATAGAAAACGGTAGATATAGCAAGATTGCAGTGACAGTAGATCTGTTGGCAGCTTTCTACTAAATTAGGAAACCTCTTTACATTTATGAAAATTATCGATATTGACTGTGGTTCCATTTTGAAATATGATATTTTAGGGATCAATGTTTATTCGATGATTTGTCAAAATGCTGAATTCGGATGGAAATCTCATTTCAACGGAAGTATCATTTTGTTGATGGCAAAAACCCACCGAATCCTGGCTCAACTCGGTTCCTTTCTGCTAAATGCCGTCCAGTTGTAACCATACACTCTGAAGGAATTTACTTTGTATTTGAATATATCGTAAATGCCTTTCCCTAATTGAATCGAAAATAAGAATATTTTGACGAATTAAAATAATTTGGGATGAACTCTGACCAAAATCTCGCCTCAAGAAACTTGTATCTGCTGCAAGTTAGTTGTACCAGCGATGGGCTTTGCCGTACAAAGGGACATCATTTGTTGTTTCCCCGATTCCTAGTGAACCAGATCGGTACTCATTATTCTGTGCTATAATCCTGTGCTCCCGATTGATGATTAGTAATATACTCACAAGGGATGCGACGAAAGGTGCAATCATCGATCCGATCCTGGCGCACATGGAGCCAGAGCCGAGACCTGTATTTCGAACGACCGTCGGGAATAATTCAGACGAGTAGAGGTAGAGTGTCGTGAAGCCCACTGCAGTACCTGTCACACCCACGGTGGCGAAACACACTCGGTACCATTCCAGATGTGGTAAACCTACACCAGGAAGAAGAATGTTTTACTTACATAACGAACCACAGGCTACGATAACATCAGACTTTCTCGGATCAGGGTCTTCCTTGCATTGCGTGGTTCGGGTGTTTTTTATTACGTTAGTTCACAGAGGCAGCTGAGCAATGTAAACACTATGATAAAGTCTCATGTGATTATAGGCAGGGCATACATTTTTAAGCCTACCTTTTTCCGCTACCTCTATAAATTGAAATGTCTATCAAGGGTCATTCTGTATATGATCATCGACCACGTTTAAATTTGGAAGGTACATAGGATTCTGGGGTAATGAAAAGTGATCTGAAGGAAGTCAAGTCAGCTGAGTGAATAATGAAGCCGACCTCTCTACCATTCATCTCAAAGCGTTGAAATTAGGATCTATGCGACTGAGAGGATTATTGGAAGTAATTAGGAGGTAAGTATGATAAGCTGAATGAGCCATAGAAATTACCTACTACTTTTCTAATGGTCCAAAAGCAATGCAATGTGGTATTATACAACCTCAAAGGGACTACTGGAAGTGACTGAGAGATATGCAGATAAGCTATGTGTGAGAAATACAGATGCAGCTGACTTCATTCCTGTTCATCAAAGAGAAAACCATCTTGAAGACTACTGGAAGTGATCGGGAGAAAGTCAGAACAGATGATGAACGAGGGAAATGTTCTATCTCTCTCACTATTCAACTTATCCAAGGGCCATGTAAAGTCATTTTGTTTTCAAAAAATATTCCTAGTTAAGCCAAAAAAGCATAAAAATTTGCGTTTTAAATAATAAAGGGAGATTAATCCCGGAAAAACTGATTTTCCAGGCAAAACTGTGTGAGATATCTGCCCAGGCTTCGATTTGCAATCGACTTCCGGGATTGATTGCGTTGGACTCAAATAAGGATCTAGCTGAGTAGAAGCCTCCGTAATTTACAAATTAGAATAGAAACCATTTTCGGTATTTCATTATTCACGGCACTTCTAAGGCGCACCAGTATACCCCAGTTGAGATCCAGAGATTTAATATTGGCAAATTTTTCTATTATGTCACCATGGTGCCGGAACGCCCGAAACAGTGTTTTAGCAACCCGATTGTTGCATTTCGTCGCTTTCAGATCGTGGCACAAGTACCCAATATAATGATGGATTGAATGATCTTAGGTAGCTTGAAGATTGGAGATTGAGCTTATTTTTGTCTCTCCTGGAAAGTAGCTCAAATGCAGTTGTGCCATATTGCTCTGACATCGACGATTTTTGCCGGTTCACTTCGATGTTCAAAGCTGGTCTTCGATTGGCTGAATGAATTGAGGTACAACAAGCCGACGCCATAATGGGCCATCTTGATGCTTCATTGACACCAGGCAAAAATTAAGCGTAACAATATCTTCATTCATGTTTTAGAAACTGCTATAGCTAGAGAACACTGAAGGTAGTATGAAATTTCTTACTTTGAGGAAGAACGAGAATTATCAAACACGACACGGCCGCCAATATTTGACCTCCGAATAGAGTAAGTTTTCTTCCAAATTTATCCATTGTGTAGATGGATGCTAAAACTCCTGGTATCATGAAAGCACCTAAAAAACAATACGAGAAAAACAATCGATTAGGTGTAATGTCAACTTTTCAGGTCAAATTTTAGTTGCTACTTTTTCTATACAATTACGCATTTTAAGACACGATTTTGAGATACTTAGCAATTTGAACACTTTACGGTTGAGAATAAATAAACTAGAATGGAAGTTTTATTGACGATCAAATTGTAGAATAATTCTTGCAAAACTAGGGCTTCGAAATCAAAGGAGGAGCACCGAAGCGGGGCAAAACAAAAACTCTGTCAAATACAATGTTAATGATGTTTATGAATGAACTACTAAAAATAATGTTAATGATTGTTCAGATTTTGTTCATAATGAACATGAATCTGATGATTTTCAGATGCTGCAGACTAGTTACTTTACTAATAAGCAGAGACCTTCAAATGCCACATTGCCACGGCGCCACACTAAAATGCCGCATTCGGCCCATTTTTCGGCAAAATGCCATATTTCGTTGATTTCTTTGAAAATGCCACATTTTGTGCCACATTTCGCCTTATTTTACTAATACTTATTTTAACTAACGCCCGAGAACGCCGAGAAAAATATGACGAATGGATGTTTGCTAAAACCAGGTAAGATTAACTTATCATCACAGGTCAACGTGGGTCTTCGGCTGTTGTTAGGGTCCCATGTCCGTTCAAAAATAACTTTCCTGGATGCGGATTAGAAAGTCCGATGCAGGATCATAATGGGAAGTGCATGTGTACCTGAGACCCTCTTCCCGCAGCTTCTCTTTTTGGAGTCAAATTTTAAAAACATTCCAAGCATAATTGAGCAGCTACAATCTCAAAAGATTCTCCTGACGACCTCTGTGGAGAAGATGGAGGAAATCGCCAACACCGACTACCCACGAGTCATTGGATTAAGGATTAACGCCAAGGTACAGTCCGTTCTGGACAGGAATTGCGGCTGGGAAGAAATAAAAAGTACTGCCGCGAATTTCGAAGGGTAGGAATCTTCTCTCAGGGAAGAGTGGGACGCTGAAGACGTCCTTGCAATGAAGTACGCGCCCGCGACTTCTGCCGATGTAGAGAGATCACTCTCTAAATTGAAATATAATATATTTCAGTATATCTCAGTATATTATACTGAGCGACCGTCGTCTCAATTTATCCATGGGTAACATAGCCGCACACTTAAAATAGTTTTATAATTGAATTTAACATGTTGTAAATACATGTAAATTTGTTGGAAATACATGTAAATAGTTGATATACATAATATAGTGGTTGATATGCTTTCAAGTTCCATGATTTAATGGTTCAAAATCCCTTTTATGGTGGGAAGGGGGTGGAAAGTTGAAAAAAATAAATACCACATCAGCTGAAATAAATGCCACATTTGGCCACAATAAGTGCCACATTGGCACATTTTATAGTGCCACATTTTATAAAAATAAGTGCCACATTTTGAAGGTCTCTGCTAATAAGTGAGCAGTTTTACTCTCATGTTTTGATCGAAATCGTCCATCAACATGACAACATAATATTTGTAACGTGGAACTTCAAACTTAACTCGTAATTAAATTTCATGATATACCTGATGGGACACATGAATACATCGATGCATTTACTCATAGATCAGACTCAACTGATGAATTTTACCATTAACAGTACCCTGTGGCTGTGATTTGATGAGAAGCACTCATCAAAGTACAGGGAAAATACAGGGTAAGAGATGGAGTAGAATATTATTAAACTCACACTTCAACGTAGGAATTGATTTTACTTGAAGGAAAAACCTAAATGTTCCAATTTTTCCCAATTTTGACAATGACGTAAAATTTAAAATGATTGGAAATTTGGTTCAAACTCTCATTTACTCCCGAGGAAAAGGAGCCTAACAACGAAATGTCCAACAAAATAAGAGTTAATTCTTTTGAACCTTCTGGTTCTTTCCTTCTACGGCGAACTTTTGTTCAATTTTTTGATTAGTCAAATCACACAATTAAATTTAATATATTCTCACTCTTTACTTACTTGAGGCTGCTACATTGACGAATATATCTCCTCCAGAGTGGCTCAAATACTGTTCAAGACCGAAGAAGCAAAGACCAATGTTGGTCCAGTTGGCCCACACGATCAGAGTTTTCATCCTCATGTTGGGCGTTCTGAAGAGATCGACGAACCCAGCTTTGTTCTCAGAGACCATATCTTTCCCTACTTTCTGAAATAAAACATTGTTCGAACGTTTTAGACAATCATACAAACTGTAATTATAATATACACTTTACTGAATCAGCAAGCCATCTAACCCTAGTGTATTTGGTAGACTAGGTACGGGATGAAGGATGAAGTTTTGAATTGAATAGTGCTTAAATTGATTTTCTCTACTAAACATTTTTTAAGTCGCGCCAAATTCTAATTATTTTTCTTCAAAAAACCGCTAAAAATAAAATTAGAACTATGTTCATTAATCGATTCTGAGCACATTCGCGTTTTTAATCGAAAAAAATGCATCAGATTCGGATGAAATTTGGTTCAATTTATGATCCACCACTAATGGCATCTATTTAAACAATGGATTTCTTTAGATGTCTATTCTAACATTAGATGTCTTTCCTTAGAAGATAATTTTACCGACTGAGAATCAAGTTTTTGGACGACCTATACTTGCCACTTTTTGTGAAATGGTCCAACACTTATTCCGATTCAACGAGACCCCACTATCTCGTCTTAGAACTATCAAATTCAGCTCTCCCTGCTGACCAGAGTTTGTTATTTGTATTTGTAAACCTCAACTACGCACTTGTACTTCCCAAAAAAAAAATGTAGCTCGCAGGTGTTCACTCGACGACCAGGTGTCCCATTTTCAATGGGTCATCGCGCCTAACCGAGCCCTGACCGATGCAAAAAATCTTCTCCCACTCGAGTAGGGGAATCCAGTCGAGAGCCCACCTCCATCCTTTTTGGTTTATTATTTTCAATAGTAAATCTTTGGAATCGACCAAGAAAAAAAAATTTTAACACCCCCTCAAAATTTGATGGTTTACGTTTCAAGGTACGTAGAATCCAAAAATCTAATAAAAATTTGGCCGTCCGTCCGCCGTACGCGGCACTTTTGCCACTTAGCATTGACCGATTTTGATGGAATTTGGTATGTAGGCTCCATTTGGGGTCTAGTTGTGCCCCGAAGATTTTGGTTGATGTAGGTCACTTCTAAGGGTACCAAAATCAATTTTGAAATTTGAAAACGCCCTAACTCAAAAAATGTTGATGTAAAGGTATTGTTTTTCCTTCAATTTAAGATTCTATAGAATTTTTAGAATTTTTTGAGACCACCCGGAGTTCTGTAGGACAAACCGTTCGCTCACTACGAGAATTTAAAGTTTGGAAGTACGATAAATCAGAAACACGAGTGTGAATCGCAAAAGAGGCCTAATCTCCGTTCAAATTAAAGCTGACCGAAATGCGATCGATGTTTTTCTTCATGTTGGATGGTTGGTGGCTTTGCAGACGAGTGATCTATATAGAAAAATAAAAAATAATAAACCATTGTGTAATAATTTGCAGCGTTTTTTTCATGCATTCTTCAAAGTGATTTTTTGCAGACCAGAAGCTGACACCTTTGTTTTGTTAAGCCGGTTTTGTGCAGACCAGAGGTCGAAACTCCTATCTCATCAAATTTTTATTCTGATCACCATTTCAACCAATTTCTTTTTGAAACTGATTTCAGGTAAAATGTCCCAGTTAACTCAAAAGTATATTATTCATTCAGTTCTAAATTTTGCAATACCGAAATTCCTATCATTCTTACTCGGCAGTTCAAAGGGGCATTCTGTGGAATGTGAGCTTCATGAGGCCTTCAGGAGTTAATAATATTTTTCGTATTTGTACTCAGCAGTCCAAGAGAGGCTCCCTTTGAAATTCCAGCTTCGTGAAGCCTGATGTAACGAATTTGAACTCTCTACTGATATAAGGGATCTGAGGTTGTCAATCAGCAGTTCCATAGAGGCTCCCTGTGAAATCTCAGCTTCACGTGGCCACCAGGAAAAGAATTTCCCGACTGATCAGGGAGGAGTCCAGTATGTCTGCTCAGTATGTCATCATAGGGACACCAGTAGAGTCAATCAAGTTGAGTGAAACTTGAATTATTCACTAAATTTCTTGCGTTTCACTATTCTCCTAGTTCTTGCTCGAAATATGTGCTCACCTCTGGTATTTTCTCAGGAACTGTTCTTTGGTTGATTTTCGCTATTTTTTGTAGCAGTGCTAGGGCCTCTTTGTCTTTACCCACGGCTACTAGCCATCTGGGGCTTTCCGGAATCAACCTGTAAATACTTAGATACTCGTAACATTGGAAGGTAATGAGGAGGATGCGAACTTACAACTTACATTTTGTCAGAAACCATAAATTACCTACCATTATTATCACAAAATAATGAATTTAACTAAATCAGCAAAAAGAGCTGTACCCATAAGTTTATTTGAAATCTGTCTGAAAAGCTTTTAGGTAAGTAGTTCTTTAAAAATGTCTTTTCCACTCTAAAATCCACCACTGTGACGAGGATTGATGACACTATTCTTCGAGCGATGGTTCTAAAGCAGGCGTTAGACGATACTACAGAAACAAGACCCAGGCATCTTAACTGCATTGCTGGCTTGCCTAACGCCACTACGTGGGATTTAGCTTAAACAAAATTCCTTTTACTCTCCTTCTTCCTTTACTCAAATGAAAACGGATGTTCAAAAAATAATGGATGTAAATGTTGAAATTGGCACAATGCACAGGTAGAACCATAGCGCATTCATGGTTCTACGTCACTACCAACGACTTTTACTCTTTATTTTCAGACGTCTCTGAGTAATTATGGAATGCATGCAATTTCGATTCCAAACCACTTTTGCATGTAAACTATCATAAACTTTCATGAAAAAATAAAATCACAAGAAAATTATTGCCCAAGTTACACAAATGGTTCATTTAAAAAATCTCAATAGGAATGAAGTTGTAGGGTGTTTTGATGATCTTAATGATAATATTAAACATAATCCTATATTCTTATTGAGAGTTATTTTTCAAATTAACCATTTGTGTAACTTAAGCAATCAATTTTCTTGTGACTATTTTTTTAATGAAAATGTTTGGAAATATACATGCAAGATGCAAAAGTGGTTTGACATCGAAATTGCGTGCCTTCCTTAAAAAATGTACACCAGGCTCCGACAAATGACCATCCCTGTACGGCGCTACGTCATCAAGTGGTTATTCCAAATCATTCAGATCAATTTAATATTTCCAAATAGCAATCTCTTCCTCTATTTTTCATGTTTTCCATGTTCAGAGAAAGATCATTGAAAGTTCAATGCCAAAAGTGAGACATTCTCTAATATACATTATTATTATACGAGATCCAATTGGCAACAGATTCTTAAACTCCGAAATCAGATGGGCGTGAACACTTACCACCAATAGAATATGATGATTCCGATGGGTAGAGACACGATGAATTGAAACAGTCTCCACTCTCTAGTATAGTATGCAATTACAGACATGATGATACTTCCTATGTTGAAAGGGATGTGAGTGAGGGTCGCCATGATGGTTCGCCAGGAGCCGTTCAACACTTCCATACCTGCGATATAAAGTGAAAATGAGGCACCTATTTGGTTGAGGAAATCTGAGAAAATGAATACGTCAACTTAGGAAGTAACTAAGAGTCAAACATATTAAATATCATCTGAGTTTCTCAGTAGATATCGTTTCTAATCCTATATAATTCAGACATTTTTTGTGAGAAATATTAGAGGATTGACTCTATTATTATAGTTATGTAATAAAATATGGTAGATATAATTGATTGTGCCAATAGCTGATGTTCCACTTTAGGAACTACGAAAATTCTGTTAAGTATCGATTTTACAACTAATTTACTACATAAATATTCTTCTTACAAATTTTATAACGCCTCTTATTCGTGAATAAGTAAGCATTGTAAACTTGCAACAGGACTAAAAATGTGAGTCCGCCAAAATCAAAATTGTCAATAACAATTAGCGTTCAAGAGCTCTTGAACAATTTTGGTTCCTTGTCTTTCAATCTTTGGACACTTCCTTGTTCGTGACATGTTCAGGGTTTGTGCAGGTTCAGGTTGTAAGATGGTCCCCTGGCATATATTAACGGATTTGCGCACTTTAAAATTTAGGTAACGGCCTATATCATGCTGAATGTTAAGTACAATCGAAATATCCAACGAGATTGTAGATTGTAGGTGAATCCGCGGATCAGGGTGATGCAAGCCCAAAGCGCTGAAGCCTGGTGGCTTATTGTGCTATTCCGCGGATTCTGTTCCTAATCAAAGAGTCCTAGGCCTTTGGTAAGGGCCAGTAGCGGTTTGGCTAGGTTTGTGCTGGGGAAAGCCTCCATGGGTGCAGGTGACCCGAGGAGGTGAAACCTGCGATTTGATAGCATTTCGCAATCAAATATTATGTGGGAGGCTTTTTCTTCGGCCTCTCCACACAGCCTGCAGAGGGTTGTATTCTGATTTACCCCAATGCGGTTGAGATGGAATCGGAGTCGAGTAAAGCCCGTTACCAGGCCAACCACTATCCTGGCTTCCTTGCGGCTTAGCCGCAGCAGCTCTTCTGTGATGCTGGGGTTGGGTTTGGCCACCATACGCTTAATATCCAACGACGAATTGAAGTTGTTCTTTGTGTCAAAATTTGACTCGAATTGTGAACGACCTGCGTGAAAAATCATTAATAAATAGTTACTATTATTTGTGTTATTATGCTTCCGAGTCTACCCAGGTAGCGGAAGCTTTTTCACTTTTCAAGGATGAAAAAAAATTTCTCCAACATCAAAATTTTCACTTCTGTTTTGCGTTTTAGACCTTTCTGAACAATTTTGGTTCCGTATCTGTCTGTCTGTGTGTCTGTCATGAATTCCTTGTAACGGGCATAACTATACGAAGTTATTGTCCGATTTCTATGAAATTTTCAGGGATTGTGCGGGTTGGTGTGTAGACGATCCCCTATGAAACACATCATCCCCGAACTGATAGAAGCGACTGCGACTGCGCAAATGTGAATTCCTTGTAACGGCCATAACTTCTACATTTTCCATCCGATTTTCAATGCAATTTTCACGGATATTACAGATTAGTGTTTAGATGGTCCCCTATGAAAATCATCACCCCCGGATTGATAGTAGCCGATGCGCATGCGCGAACGTAAAATCCTTGTAACAGCCGTGCATTTATCGCCCTCCCGTGTAGCGCTTGACACTCCCACCCAGAAGTCCCGGGTTCGACTCCCAGCCTTGCCATGAAATTTTTTGATCCAATCACTACTCACATACATTTTTCATCCGAATTTGATGAAATTTTCTAGGATTGTCCAGATTAGCGTGTAGATGGTCCCCTATGAGGTTAACTACTATGCATCGGATCATCTATATAATCGGGTTATGGATACGAGGAAGCTATGTGCCTCACCCACTTGGCAGACGTTTTTCAAACCCTCGTCCTAAAAGGTAAATTGAAGTGGAGGGTCACCCTTGTACATTGTATTGGTAATTCTTATTGAAAGACGTCCCATTATGATTATTGTAGTTGGAAATAAGCCTTACATATGACGAATGAAATGGTCATGTTGCCACCCACGCACAGAGCCTGGACGAATCTCAGAGCTATGAAGCCCCAGTACCAGGGCACGATGGAGGACGCCACCCCCGTCACCAGCTGAAGAACTCCCGTCAGGATCAACGGTTTTTTTCTGCCCCACCTATGAATAGATAGATAGATATTTGTTTATTGGCTTCATTTTGTACAAGAAGAAAAAAGGGGGAAAAATGCATAAAAGGATGCTATTTGCTCTGATTTCCTACCCGACGTTAGGCCCGTGTTGTAGGGTAGGATCTTTGCAAAATTGCTGGGTAAGTAAATTGATAAATACCTATATATTTTGATACACAAATCATATGATATTTATATGATATAAATTATATTATATTACTATAGGTGCATGATAAAATACTTTTTCTACCATTACTTGAAATTACATCACAGGACAAGATTAGTACTGTCACGTATCATCAAATTAAAAGGCATACTTTTGGCATACCAATTTGAACTTTTGGCAACTCATTTTGAAATTTCGGCAAATCCATTACGTTTCGACAACTACTGGAGTCCTTGTCCACCTTCATTCCTTCTACAATGTTCAAAAAAGTGTTTTTTCTCTCTCTCAAATTAAATCAACTTGTTCGGTTGAAGTGATAACATGACTTTTCCGTTATTTGAAACGGAAATTTGAATTCAACAAAACATGATGACATGGTGTTCATTATCCTCTTGCCACTAGCAAGCTCCAGCCTTCATTGAGCTAGTGATGTCTACCTCTCCATCCACTTTCTCTGGCGCCCGATATGTTATCTTCTGGAATTCCCGGCTTTCAACTACTGCCGCATTACAGCAGGAACTCTCCTAGTACCGTTCATCCCACCGAATTAGCCCAAAATATTTGTCCCGAATGCGCCAACAATTGCAAGCAGAGTATGCATGTCTTCAAATGTTCCATTTTTCCACATCCTATGCATGTACAATGCGATTCGACCCAATTTTTTCTCCCGTAGCTTCAATCATCTTGCTACCGGGAAGACAAAGTTGCAGTGCTCTTCCTGGCAATCTTGCTTATTTCTTCCTGCGTATCACTTCTCCGGGTGTAATTTCGTTACACGATCTAAATCAATGAGATCCATTAAACTCTTAAACCCACAACTTACCTGTTATTCCCATCGATCACGTATTCTAGACCTTTTCATATCGGTTTGAACGTGAGAACGGAAGGAGCCATTGAGTGCCTACCAAATAGTTGCGCCAAAATAAATAACATAAATAAAATATATTTCAATTGCTCCAAACACCCAAAATTTCAAAAATATCCCAAAATATTTAGTGTAAGCAGAGTAACCTTGATCCGCCTCTGCTACATAGTGAAAAAAAAACTTCTAAAACTATTCGTGCTCGCTTTAATGTAGGCAGTTTCTGTAACCCACAGTAATTTTTTTTATTATCAAACCTACTATTTCGTAGACTAAGATATCATCCATCACGCGAGTTCGCGAATTTTCTCGATTTTTTCGCTACGTACCTCATAAAACAATGCACAAGAATTAGAGCTTGTAAGGAAGTAAGTCGGGTAATGACAGTCATCACAATAGTTGGAGCAAATTCTCTTGTTTAGTGGACCCGATTTTTTTCCGAGTAGTCCTCGCATGTCTATTGTGTAACGTCCGGTAACTTAGCACGACAAGTCGCGGCAGCGGAATCGACAATGGAACAACTGATTTCGAGGATCCACGTTATTACATGCAAATAGAGAATTCATTATCCACTTGGTATCTATACAGTATCATTTTGCTTCCGAGTCTACCAAGGTAGCGGAAGCTTTGTTTTCACTTTTCAAGGATGAAAAAAAAAGTTCTCCAAAATCAAAATTTTCACTCGCGTTTTACGTTTCAGACCTTTCTGAACAATTTTGGTTCCGTATCTGTCTGTCTGTGTGTCTGTCATGAATTCCTTGTAACGGGCATAACTATACGAAGTTATTGTCCGATTTCTATGGAATTTTCAGGGATTGTGCGGGTTGGTGTGTAGACGGTCCCCTATGGAAATCATCATCCCCGGACTGATAGAAGCGATTGCGCATGCGCAAACGTAAATTTCCTTGTAACGGCCATAACTTCCACATTTTCTACCTGATTTCGATGACATTTTCAGGGGTTACGCGCATTAGGTTGTAGATGGTCCCAATGAAAATCAAGGCCTTAAAATTTACAGAAGCCTCTGCGCATGAGCAAAAGTAAAATTCTTGTAATAGCCATACCACTTACATTTTACAACCGAATTTGATGACATTTTCTAGGATTGTCCAGATTAGCGTGTAGATGGTCCCCTATCATAGGGGACCATCTACACGCTAATCTGGACAACCTACCCTCATAATGAGGGTAGTGAAAGGTACATAGAGATTGGTGTTTTTAGATTAGATCATCTATATAATCGGGTTATGGATACGAGGAAGCTATGTGCCACACCCACTTGGCAGACGTTTTTTTTTCTTATAATCAACAATCATCATTGACTCAAGTGGAGGAAGCTAAGCTTTTGTCTATAT
The DNA here is from genome assembly GCA_009739505.2 of Apolygus lucorum. Classification (NCBI taxonomy): domain Eukaryota; kingdom Metazoa; phylum Arthropoda; class Insecta; order Hemiptera; family Miridae; genus Apolygus; species Apolygus lucorum. Next base: position 1,841,353 of record CM019183.2, read on the forward strand.
GTTCTAACTAGAATATACAAAAAAAAAAGTAATACACATGTAAAACTAACTTGTCTGAAGCCATACTGAACAGTATGGTGCCGAACAGGATGCCGATCATGTACGTCGTTTGGGCAAGATTTGTCAGGTGTTTTCGACCGCAGACTAAATCCCACTGAAATCAACCGGTACGATAATGACAAATGTTACACTAACACACTAAAAACGAAGGGGAGTAGGGTGTTTAGCCAACTCATTGAACGTATACTTTTCGTGAGTTAGGCGACCAAAACTGTAGAGAGCAGTTAGGAATTTCTACAAAGTGACCTCAATCGGTAGTCAGAATATGCCGAACAATATTACTGAATAACCGTTTCCACCTATTAATACGAACGAACCTAAATCACGAGGAACTTTTGACGTGAAATCACTTGCTCCACATTGTAAAAGAAGTTTCCTTTCAAAAACTCTTTACTTTGCTTTCTTAATGATATCCTCGTAATCAGTAGATAGACACCTCATCATTCAAACTACATTCGGCAGATATCTGGATCAAGCCCACAAAATAATATCGGGGTATAATTCACAAAGGAAAGTTGTTGGTTTGGCTCACTCCAAATTTTGCTAAAATAAAATAAAATGCCAAAAATGTGTACGTAATTACCTCTGTGGCTATTGTTTCTCTGAATACAGTTCTGTTGTACGTCCAGTGGTGACATTCCTGCCCTGCACTATCCACACACTCCTGTGTGGAGTCTGAAAAATTCATCAAAGTAAGTTTCATAATGTTATTGCAACAAAATATTAGTATAAAATAATGAATAGCAGTTCTAGGATCTAATATTTTAAGGACGACATATATGAAAATGATGTAAATTTTGGCGATGGAAGACACTACCCAACATTATGGTAATTTTGAAAAATCGAAGATTAAAAAAAAAGTCGAACAAGAAAGACATTTTGGTTAGATATTTATTAATATTAACTATCCATGATTTTTTGCATTGGGAGAAAATAGCAGCTTTTGACTCTCCTTATGCCGTATGTTTCTAGTTCCTATCGAAGATGCCTTCAAAATATTATTCCTGAGTGCATGCAGTACAATTAATTGCGTATTATTTATCTAAAATTGTTTAAAAAACACATTGCGAAAGAGAAAAAATGTCAAAAACCTGCAACAGACATCTCCCCCTCAATAAATGTACAGTTTTCCAAAAGAGAGATATCCAAATTTTTATCTTATTCTCAACCTACCATGAATGTGCTCCTACAGTATTGTAGCTAAATTATTTATTGTCAACAGTATATTTTCTTTACCTGTACAGGTGAAAGGAACGGGAGCACCCATGAAGATCATGCCCAAAAGCGTCCAGGCAGTGGGAAATTTGAGCAAACTGATGAGCAAAAATATTTTGACTTGGAAGGGACCCACCTCGCCCATCGAGTCTAAGATCAATTTCTCCCTCCCGCTCATCTGAAAAACAAAATTTTAAACGACAAAATTAGAAGTGATATTTATTATTGTAAAGGATAAAAAGGATAAATTGTAAAGATAAACTTAATCTTATAAAGAAAGACAAAATTTGATTCGAAAACTAACGTGGAAAACGTAGAAAAAACATAATTATCTAACCTAAACTTTATGCATCAATAAAATGCGACACTCAATGTTATTAAGCTGATCATATTTCTTTAGGGAAGCACCTTAAGATTTATAGCCTCACGTAACATACCCCCCCCCCCCCTCCCTTTCGCAACCACTAGTAAAAGTACCAAGACAGTACTTGGTGTAGTTGTACATGTATCTGCTGATTTTAGTAGTCTTATTTGAGGTATAATGACGGTACAATAAATAGCGTAGCATCAAGATGAATGGATTTCCGTCTGCAAGCCAGCGGATCTTGACTTGAAAGTTTTCAGTTTCATGGATAACCATCAATGTCCTAACCATCCTTTGATGTCGTAATCGTTATGAACTTTCATTATCAGTGCATTCTTGGAGCAATATGTGAAAGTTGTAATCATCTGGAAATGCTGTAAAAGACCCATTTCTCTGTCAATTGAGGAATAAGAAGTCGTTAATATAACAGCAGTAAAAGGCCCGATATAGAACCTTGACTAGTTCCGTAGGTTTTCAAAGTGCGTTATGAAACTTGTAATTTCACCATTTTCATTTCTCATTTCGCTGCTATTACTTCGCTGTAGTTGGGACATGTCCAGGTAAAGTAAGACGATGTTTGTTTGTGTATTAGCGAATAGTACCATCAACGTTCAAATAGTGATGATAATAAATTAATGTGAATATGAATAATATCTATAATAGTTAACTCATAAACATGAAAATTACTCGTGATTATGTTCTGACCACTCGTCACGAAGTAGACGGATACACAGTCGAGAATCATTCAATTCTTGAATAATAATTTGGATTAAAAGACGTCGTTCTTAACATCGTTAACATAAAATGTAAAAACTTTTAATAAATACTCAAGTATGAAACCTAACTGAATATTTAATAATTAGGTAAGTTAGGAATATTGGAGAAATAATATTAGTTCTTCCCATTTTTATTATAATTGCATGGAATACCATTTATGAGATTGCTTGCGAGGAAGCAAAGAAGAGAAATCTTCACGATTCTGAGTTGCAAATTACTGATAAACCACCACGGTTAGGGATGGACGATTAGATGCGGACTGAGTGGGTGGCCACTAGCCACTCTCGCGAGCGTAGAACGGTAGTCTGTATCAACAGACATGAATTAGCATTCTGTTTTCTTGAAAGTAAGTGGCCATGTCAAGGCCTCGACGAGTCAGCAAATTGAATGGCTTGGCGAGAAACTTTCACGTAGCAAGGAAATGAGGAAAACCATACCGACTTTCATGTTATTCTGTAAATTGTTTTCAATAATCAAGACACTTTGACACAACAGCGTCAATTTTTTTCTGTCTATGTCTGTACAGAATCTGTTTTACAGAAACCATCATTATAAAAATTAATCAGTAGCCGTAGAAGAAAATAAATCTGCCAAATGGGTATGGCACATAGCTACCATGTATCCATAACTTGATTGTATAAATGATCCGATGTATAGTAGCTAATCTCAAAACATCAATCTCTAAGTACCTTGCACTACCCTCACTGTCTCAGAAAATTTCATCAAATTCAAGTGGAAAATATCGAAGCTATGTCTTTACAAGGTTTTTTCGTTTGCGCATGCGTAGAAACTACTATCTATACGGGAGCAAAGATTTCCATAGGAAACAACAACTACCCGCCATCCTACACAATCCCCGAAGATTTCACAGAGTTTTGGCTAAAATGTAGAAGTTGAGTTTTTTACGTTTACGCATGCGCAGAGGCTACAATCGATCCGGGAGCGATGATTTTCATTGGGGACCACCTTCCGACCCACACATTCCCTGAAAACGTCATAGAAATCTGACCGTAACTTCATGTAGTTTGCCCATTACAAGAATTTAATAACAGACAGTGTTATTAGACAGTCAGACAGAAACGAAACCAAAATTGTTCAAGAAGGTCTAAAACGTAAAAAACGAGTAGAAATTTTGATTTTGTATAATTTTATAATTTTTTTTTTCAATTTTGAAAAGTGAAAACAATATTTCCGCTACTTTGGGAGACTAGAAAGCATAAAGCTGCAAATTATTACACAGTGGTTTATTATTTTTCTATATAGATCAGTCGTCTGCAAAGCCACCAACCATCCAACATGAAGAAAAACATCGATCGTATTTCGGTCAGCTATAATTTGAACGGAGATTAGGCCTCTTTTGCGATTCACACTCGTGTTTCTGATTTATCGTACGTCCAACCCTTAAATTCTCCTAGGGAGCGAACGGTTTGTCCTACAGAGCTCCGCGTGGTCTCAAAAAATTCTAAAAACTCTATACTATCTGAAATTGGTGGAAAAACAATACCTTTATGCTAAGTGGGGAAGGTGCCGCGTACAGCGGACGGCGGACGGACCGCCAAATTTTTATTCGATTTTTGGATTCTACGTACCTTGAAACGTAAACCATTAAATTTTGAGGGGGTGTTGAAAAAAAATTTTCTTGGTCGATTCCAGAGGTTCATTATTGAAAATAATAAACCAAAACGCAATGAAGCTTGGAATGTGGCTTGGAATTATTTTTTATATCTGAGGGTATGATCAAACCACAACACGTTAATCTTAATAGTATAATTGAAGGATCGAGTAGGAAATAAATTTGAGGAGAACGAAGAGTAAGGGGATAAAAGTTATTGAAAGTAAAATGAAAATATTGAAAAGGAAAGAAGAATGAAGGATGAAGTGGGAGACGAAGTGCGTTCACTCAAAATGCTCTCTTGGGTTTCTAATATTCTAAAGATGGGATTATTCCAGTTCCTTGACGGAACAACCCTCGTTGAATCCATTGAATGCTTTCTTATCTGTTTGCTATCGTACATAGACGAATCAAAAGAATCCTTTTCAATTTTTGGAACGCATGAACGATCTCCCTTGTTCTATTGACGTTTCTTATTCCGAAAACCATAACTTAACTGCCTTTATTTAAGTAGGTAATGATTTCATGTTCATTTTTCAATTTATGTTCATGTCCCTTGTTGTTCCATTTGCATTCGTATTGACATTATTAGGACGTCCATTCGTGCCGCTGCCGGACGCCCTAAAAACCAATTGATTGAGAAGGGGTGAAAGCACGGTCACCTGTGCTTCTGCCAACTTCGAGGGTTGAAGAATGTCTTGGCGCCCGTCCAAGACAACCGTAGACTTTGGACGAACCAATTCCACAAAAAATGGCGCCTTGTAAGGTCCATCAGTCGATGTTTTTGAAGATTAGCGAATTACAATATTAGGAATAATAAGTACGGTATGATGCAGAAAATCTCAATTTTGATTCTGACATTCCGAAATAGGTTGGCAAAATATTAAATATTATGTTGTAATAGGTTGATCTATTTTCCTCCCGATCACTTAACGGTTTCTACGAGGCCGTTAACGAACTTTCGTCGTTCTAGGATCATCAGGAAAGGAAAGGGTTCAATTACTCACCCGACTGGTATGATTTCCTCTCGACAACCAACTGTGGAATTATAAAGGCATTTTCAGTACTAGAACGGCTCGATCGGCTCGACTAGCAGAAATGTATCAGATTTCAATAGAATTGCCACATGAAATTTTTTGATGGGAAACCATCACGTTCAATCAGTCGTCCAATCGTGAAATTAACCGGATCATTCTTATTTACGAATTCGTTTACTTGATGAACGTCGTCACTAGAAAGGCCGATTCTACAACGAAGGAGGAGGTTTTAGGACACCAGTGAGGTATAGCCTAATAATCATCCCTTAATTTTTAATGTATTTTGCAGAAAACCCGATCGGAATGGATGTAGTGCTTAGAGGTTCTGAGTGACAACATGCAGATGGACACTAAATAGCTAATTGCATAGTGTGATATTATAACCCGAGAAACTTCGTTCCTATTTCTGAATGAACGGTTTTACTATTATCATACAATTAGGTGGGTTCAAATAAAATCTGTTCATTGGTCCTGCAATCTTCATCAGGGCAGATTCAAGAAATCACAAATACAAGAATAAATGTAAGCCGACTATGAACCTCCTGACTTCTATCTCTAGAAATCACTGAATACGGAAACACCAAAATGGCTATGATTGGGTCAACTCCCTTGACTTTGAACTCATAGAATATCGATATGCACTGGAGTTGTTGCATCAACGGTAGTAAAACCTGCCGATCAAGGTAACTACAGTAAAAGGGAACCAGTTTTTTCGCATCTCAACATCACCATCTCTTTTAAGTAACTCGTTTTCGGTTCTGGAAAGCCCAGTTTCACTTTTGTTTTCGTTCTTGTTTTGTACTGTCGAATGTCAAGGTTGGGGGAACTGATGCTCGCACTCATGTCTCAATCACCTGAACTTGCAAATTACGAATGTCATGTACTAAATGGCTATAAGTTAAAAAGTCACTCCGTTGAAAAGCGGGGGAAAACACTCCAGATACATCACCGAGTCATACAAAGCAACTCGACGTGCAGCAGGACACAGCACGATACAGCTCTGAAAAGACAAATCATCGCTCCTCTCTGAACAGTAAATTTTCTCCTAGTACACTAAACTTGTTCTTAATGTTTGGCAAACTAGTAAGTACTCACTTATTTCAGGTCCGCTCTCCGAATAAGGAACTCATCGAATACCAATTTCGGTACCGAAATAATAAGCAGAGATTTAAATGTACAAGAGGATGAACGAGTTGCGTGTCTGTGCTCTCTCCTCTTCAAAACGCCCTGGATTTCTAATTAATTGCGGATGTGTCCGTATTCCAGGTTGACTGAAGGGTCACCTCCCCAAGCCGACTGGCGAATCCTCAATATGAGCGATAGGGTCGTTACACGCTTTGATCGGATTTAAAATTATCGTCCCCGAAACTATGGGAATGATATATTCATAGCAGTTCCCCAATCATACTCATTACCATGAAAGGCTCCGAGTGTTGCGTGTTTTGAATTATGAAAGTTTTCTTTGGGTATTTTTGAGCTTTACTGACTCCCCACTTACCCTATAAATCATGTATCATGAATCTGTTTTTACTCCCTCACTACCAAAAGTGGGTTGGAGCATGAGATTATATAAATTCATTATACATTATATTACTATTGAATTCCATTCCTCTGTGAATTCCATCGTGTCGCAGAAACGTCATTTCCCTGATATTAAATTTCTCACCGTCCTCCAGTGATTATTTTAAAGTATAGGAACAAACGTTCTCACTCGTATTAATTGAGCCTATAAAACCACCAAACAAAGGGGAGCTGAAGATTTGTGCAGCGAAGTGACGAAAGTTTAGGTCCGCCATAATTAACATTTTCTTTCGCATTTTGCGTGTCAGAACTTTCTAACGAATTTTGATTCCGTGTCTGTCTGTCGTAGGCAAATTCTTTGCCCTATCTTTGTCTGCTCTTTGGACCGTCTCCAACACATTTCATCGCAGTGGTTTGGTCACATTCGCAATAGTTAATATCCCAAGTTGTAAACTTTTCAAAAATGAAAAAAGACCCGATTTCGCGCAAATTTTGAAATTTTAAACACAGTAGGTGATTGAAAATTCCAACCAATTCCAAATTCCAATATTGAGATGTTGGGTCCAATTTGGAAAATGTTGAACTCGATTCTGAAAATAGTCAATTCGATATGGAAAATTTATCATCCCAAGCTGTTCTTCAGTATTACAGTTGATACAATTCTTCATGTTTACTATTAAAAGATGCTGCAACTATATTGGAATGAAGATTGAATAATAATTATTGAATAAGATTATTAAAAACAACAACGATTGAATATATTGGAATTATATTGGAAAATTATTATGGGAAATGATGAAGGAAGCTCTCGTGGTGAACGTTCTGATTGAGTCAAAGGAAGCAGAAATATTGTCTGATAGCAAAACGAATATTGATCGTTCGGAGAACGCTGTCGGAAGTCAAACCCCGCCGATTCGCGAGAACGGTAATTTCCGATGAAAACGTTTATAATTGAGTAGTGGCGGTGGTGGGTGCCAAATCCCGCTGCGGCCATTTCAGGGGATTTTCCTCGGAAAACCCGGTGGTGGGTGCTTGAATTTCCCTCTGCAGTGGATGTTATTCTGCCCACGGCACACCTCGCCCACCTTCAGTCAACGGCGATTGTAGCTAGAATAGGTCGAAGAAGAGCTTCTTGGAAGGGAGTGTTTCGTTGTCAAGACCTATTATAGGTCTTGTAGTCTCTGTATCTATTATAATTAAGAGAGGCTGCGCGAATTCAACCCATCCCAGGCACAGTCGATACACGATCTAGTCCCAACCCTGACCGGTGAAAATTATGATTTTGAAGAACCCGATTTTTGGTTTTTATTTTCAATAACAAACCTTAAGTAGGTATCGACCAAGAAAAAAAAATGTATCCCCCCCCCCCCCCTCAAAATTTGTTGGTTTATATTTCAAGTTACGTAGAATCCGAAAATCAAATACAAATTTTCCTTAGTTCCCATGGACCGATTTTGATGAAATTTGATATATGGGCTTCATTCGGAGTGTAGTTGTGCCCCGAAGCTTTGGTTGATGTCAATCACTTCTAAGGGTTGAAAAATAAGAGTTGAAATTTTGAAAACGCCGTAGCTCATAAAATTTCGATATGAAGATATTGATTTTTTCATAAATTTAAAATAGTATTGCACTTTTAGAATCGAATGAGACCACCTAGAGCTCTGTAGGACAAACCGTTCGGTTCCTATGATAACTTAAGGTTTGTACTTACGATAAATCAGAAATACGAGTGTGAATCGCAAAAGAGGCCTAATCTTCGTTCAAATTTTAGGTGACCATTATAGGTGTTCGTTTCTTCGAGTTGAACTCAGTTTTGCGTCCTTAGCGACCAGTAATAAAATATCCTGCTGGAGGCACCCACAACTCCCTATTTTTTCGGAATGAATGTGAAGTGTTTATTTTTTCCAAATAAACTTGATTCAATAGTCGTATTTCTTTGCAGACGAATGACTCACATAGAGAAATAATAAACCTTTGTCTAATAATTTGCAGCGTTTTTTTTTACTGTGGTATGAAGGGTCCTTTGGTAGAAAAGAAGCATAAGTTAAGTAATAGTTTTTGTTTCTGCAATTTCTAATACATCAAAGTTCAGGAAAATCTACAGAACGACTGGCCCATTTGTATTGCCAGAAGCTTTGACAGAATTGCAACCCAGACTGATTTGAACTTCTTAATCTGAAACGGTATTACGAGAACAGACACGTGTAGGTGATTAGGATTTGACGATTTGTGGGTGAAGTTAGAAGTGATCAACTGATGAGGAACCATTCTCAACTGAATGCCCGTGAAACCTGGCTAATGATCTGTTGGGCCGATCGACGAGAGAATAGCTCGAGAATATCTTTCGTTCCTCGATTCTATCAATCAAAATAATTATTCGAGTTCTCCTCCAAAGCCTTAAGCACCCTCTGGAGGCAAATAAACTTAATTTATATCTACTAGATCGAGAGCAGAGGTCACTATATTTCAAACAAAGGGCGGATACTCTCGTAATTTATGAACCATGGTACATATTATTTTTATTGTAATAAAAATTATATATCGACTGATAAAATGCCACGATTTGTTCAGGAGGTATCTAAATTAGGGATGTCAGATTCTTCAAAATGAATCGATTGAAATCAAATCGATCTCTTAGAAGAAAATCTAAAAAAATCGATACGATTTTTTTAAAGTATCGATTTTTTCAAGAATCGATACTTTTCAAGCAACAGTCATACTCAAGTAAAATTACCAAAAGCTGGAGCTAACTTTTGATCCCTTTGTACACAAAGTTTACTTAAATTCTATTAATATGAAAGATGCAGGTAGCAGGATTTGAAACTTTGTTTTATTGACAATTCATGTCACGAAAAAGGTGCATACCTCCTGCGTAAATGATAACCAACTAATTTTTCTTCATGGACTGGGGATAAGAGTCGTGAATTATCAGGATAGGTTGAAGTGGTGTTTCTCATTTTGTGATCATTAGGTTGTAATAATCAATGATCTTCATCAATTTTCCTTCCCCATGAGGTTGTGTTGGTTGTTGACTATAATTTATTTCCCTTAATCAGCTAATGAAAAGAATCGGAACGATTCTTGAATCGATTCTCCGATTCTTCAGGAGAAAAAAAAATCTAAAAATATCAAGTTTTTCAAAAGAATCGATTTTTTAAAGAATCGATACTTTTTTGCCATCCCTAATCTAAATGGCTAAATTACGATCTGGTGGTACTATAGGAATATGGATCCTCATTCACTTCAAAACACACCCACGTTCATGCAAGCCTTCTCGAAAGTTGAGCTTCTTTCGATTTTTTCCCTCAACCGCTACGTAACTTGACAAAAAAATGCGGTACAGAAAAGTTCAAAATACTACCCAGTCCGCCGAAGGAAGTCGTAAATTCGTGGCTCAACCTGCAAGTTCCCCTACAATTACGGCTTCGAAGGACTAAAATATGGATCACGAGATCGTTTAGAGCGCACTTGGTCAACAGCGTTACATCATTTTCTACAGTGAATAGTTTTTTGCGCCAACCGACCGCAACTGATCTGGAAGCTCCACGTCTTGCGGTTTTTTGAAGGTCTCGAAGATTTTACATTATTTGGTTCCAATTTCGTCTTCCAAATATTCGCAGTGCTTTCACTTTTTTTGAACTCGGTAGAATATCTATTAACTCATTAGTAATTCTGGAAACTCACTTTTACAAGAGGTGAGTGGATTCCCAATAGCCCTAAACAACTTTGCATCACCTGCTACCGTGCAGTTTCCTATTTGCTTCATGACTACCCGTACCTTGCAGTTGTGCAGGAAGTTGAGAAAAATGTTTGTCACTCCAAATTTCTTTTTGTATTGTTCATTTCAAAGCTTACGGTAAAATTATTTTGGTACCGTTGGTAGGTATTCGTCAATCGAACTGTTTCTCTGTTAAAGGGAGCTTCCTTAAATATAAAATGAACTGATTGAGTAAAAGAAACAACAATCTCAGGTTAGATTTTCTTCGGCCTTCCAAACGGATATCAGAATTTGTTCTTATGATTTCGCTCAAGGCTACTTATTGCCTCACCCAGGAGGGAGGTTGGTAAGTTCCTTACATGTAAAACCATACAAAATTATCTCGATTTTCATGACCTTTTGAAGATTTATGAAAAATTTAAGACTGTACTCGGTACTGTTATTGCTCCTAGGTACCTCCTCTTTCTTACGTACTAGTGAAAGGATTACCTATGACATTATGCGATTTCAGGATAGTTGATATAGAGAAAAACAAAATCAAATTCTGAGATCATAAATAGCTGTTACCCACTTACAAACCCTATTCATTGCCGTTAGACCAGAGGTTACGTATGAGCGAGAATAAGCACTCAGGTAAATAAGAATTTCTTGAAATAGGTAAGGGTTTCTCCGTTTCAAACGGTCCAAAACCACTCAAACTCTAAAGGTATACATGATCACGTATTTTGGTGCAGGCTGTATGATTGTTATAATTTAATTTAATTTCTTCTCGTATTATGTTGATCCAGTAAACAGAAATACGTCATGTCAAAATGCCTTGTCACTTCTGGATACCATCAATTTGACCGTGAAGTTCATTTTGCGCATTATCAAGAAATTTGTTAGTGCAAAGATGAATTTAATCGATTTTGCAATAACATGTATCAAGAATCCCATATTAATCTTTGTGAGAAAGCAAAATTGTCCACCCAACTTGGCAGACAAACAGATTCTTCAAATTCTTGTGCTTTGACATTTTTAGGAGCAATTATAGGTGAAAGTTAACCTGAAATGGCCAAAGAGAATTCATTACAATCCACAGTTCGCTGCCACAGAATTTCTGTGGTTTGTTCGAAACTCATTTCAATTATTTGGTAAGTAGAAGTACCTACTATGTACTGTTTTATTCTCATCAGACTAGCTTTTTGAAAACCACCCTTTGTGTTCCCGGAGCCAGGTACCGTTTGAGAGGTATAATTACTTTCCTTCCTCGTTAAATCCACCTCTTTTTTTCGCTCTTCGCCATATTCTCCTCTGACGAGTCATTACCGTTGTTTCTATAGGTGTACACAAGGAAGGCACCGAATTTCATGATGGAGAATACCGTACTCGACCTTGACAGACCCGACGGAATTTTCGTCTCTCTTTTAATCTAGTCTGCACCGCATTCAACAGTTATAATGAAAGAGTTGGTACGAGTATATTTCATTTTTATTCGCCTTTCACGGGAGGGCTTCAGAAATGAAGTATTCCCTGTATACTGACAGGAGATGGGATATTCAGCGAGTTGAAATAGTGGGTATATCGTACCTTTTTGACACGCTGGTGTAATCTCCTTTCTAATAAAATGTCTGCAGCAAAGACTGCACAATTGGCAAACATGAATTCACATACTCAACCCAAAGGTCTCTTTCACAATACTATCATTAAGGTAAAGACGCATTAAGGTCGCATGATAATTCATGGGACCTCCTAAGGCAGAGTTGCGCCCTTAAAATGGTAGGTTTTATAAGAATTTTTATGAATGAATTTCAATAATTCAATCGGCATAAATGACATTCATCGCTAATACCAGAAGATGACATGATCGTATGAAACATTCAGTGAAGCATTTCAAGCGCCGGTACGAGAACTGACTGAAAATATCGTGGAGAATCAATTCGCGGCACTCAGGTTCATGCTCTCAGATTGCGGTAAAGAGGAGAATACAAATGAGGCTACGGGGAGGTCAGAAAACGATAAAAGGAAATTGCTTAACATTTTCTCCAAGACCCAACAGAGGAAGAAGGGTAACAACTAGTTTTATTCGAGCGAGCCGGTCTGTGCGAGTCGACCGAGTCGTTAGATTCTTCAAAATACTGAAATTGTTCGTATAAATGAATGCACGGTAAATACTCGAACTCTCATGGAATTCCCCAGACGAGTTCCTAGCATATCTATCTACGTTCCATGGTTTTACCTTCTACCATCATAACAATTATAATGAAAGCAATAATATAATATTTCTTCCCCGTTTTGAAACTGTGGCAGATAAAAAGAGAAAAAATCGACAAAAAATTGAATGCTCACTTTTTCTCGGCCGGGGAAGTCAATGCTCGAACGAAAATTGGTTAGTCTTCACTTAGTCACTAATTTGTGGACACAGATCGTGTCCCCCTCTTAAACACCCGAAAATTACATTCCTACTGCGCATTCTATATTCATATCACAGTTCATTCAAATTGTGTGGCGATAATTTTATACATTTGTCTCGTAAGTTTCTTCCAATAAGTCCACTTAAAACTATTTATTAAGGTTTGGCCTTTTCCATTATTAAATATGGTATTATTCTTTGGGGCGCAGCCTGTAAATCCGTCATTAAAAAAGTGCAAACCATGCAAAATACTTTATTAAGAATTATTTTGAATAAAAGCTCAAGGTATCCTTCATCACTGTTGTATAAAAACTTTAAAGTTACAAAGAGAAATCAAATTTTCCGTTTTCAGTCTTGTGTACATGTGTTTGGTACTGGCATGGATCCCAAGCATTTTTCTGTTTCAACAGTTACTGGTAACTACAATAATTCTAGGATCCTTCTACCAAAAATAAATAGCGAGTTTTATAAGAAAAATTCTTATGTAGTTGCCCTTAAAACTTTTTACCAAAAAGAAATTAATATATTTTCATTTTACAGCCTCTCTAAGTTTGAAAAAGTATTGAATGACTGTATATAACCTGGTATCTTTAAAACGTTTTGTTTCTCTCTCTAACTGTTATTTACTTTGTGTGAAATGCAATTCCTATATTATAAGTATAATATACTTCAATCAAACAGGTGTAATTTTTACTTAGAAATAATAATATTGCTTACAGGTGGCTATATTATAGCCACCTGTAAGCAATATTATTATTTCTAAGTAAAAATTACACCTGTTTGAACTCTTCCGAAGAGCACAAGTTCCCTGGAACTTATTCTTCGGTGGGCAATATCTGTTTTCCTTTTTTTGAATTTTGAAGTACCTACCATTTATTTTACTTAATCTCTCGCAGTGCTTTGTTTTAAAATGAAAATGTACTTTGTGTTTAATGTTTTTGCCAATAAATCTAAATCGAAATCTAAATCTAAAACATAACGGATTCTTGGATCCTTTTCCCAGTCCAACCACTCAAATATAAACTGCATCTAGTTTTCCTCCCTACTTCAAATTTCTTGCCCAGATTATACACAATAACTTAATCATAATTTGGAAATCTATTTAGTGAATTTCAAACACAATGCTTGGGATGTGTTCCTTGAACATACTAGATGAAATGTTAGGTTTGGAGCCTCATTTGCTTAGGTTGGTGACTTTCATAGGACCTACACTCGAAGTATTTTGAGTGGTGTTGTTAGAGGTACTCACACATTTCAATAACTGCTATTTTCTTCTGGCGAGCTCATTTTATTTGGCAGTTTAGATTCTTCATAAAGAACATCACATCCTTTCACCCTTTATACCGTTAGGTACCTACCATTGCTCCCAGGTGTTGTCCACCCTTCCAAGGATCTTTCATCAGTGTAGGTTTCTCTCATTGACAGTTACACAGTGACCAATAAATAATATTTCTGAGACGCCAAGAACGCAAAAACAAAAACTAGTACATTTTTCATGATCAATTTCAGCTTCTCCATCAAGAACACATTAGGTTCAATCAAACATTCGAATTTTCTTTTATTTTGGAGTTAGAGTGAGTAATGCAGTATCACAAAATGGATTAATTTCCCTATGTGTTCCATTATTACTCTTCCCAATCCCTAGGTACTTTTGGCATATATTGTACTGTCCACCCCTTCGGAAATCGTGACATTTTCTTCTCGGGCAGTTCGCATGTCAAACCTGGGTTGCAATTTTCTAACCCAGGTTGTATTATTTTCCGCATAAGTGTCGCTCGGTCCTACTTCGAGCGTTGCAGAGGTGGGCAAAGGACAGCTCGGCGACGCGGATACTGCAGCGGTTGTTATGCGGGAGACGTCCTTTCAAGGCAAGTTTCTTCTCCTTCGACGGATTAACGGTAACGAGTCCTGCAGGCGCTGCCCTCCCGACCGCGGCCTCCACCCGTATGGAACATGTTGTCCGCCGTCGTTCTTCGTACGTGAGGATCTTCGCGGGTCGTCCTTAATTGAATGTCCGGTCCCGGAAGAAGAATATCGGTTTGAGGGTCAAGGAGGATCCCTGCAGGATCTATGCATTTGATAAGCCAAGTAGTCAAGCTTCTTCCTGCATACCTACTATATCAATGAACAAAACTATACATAATATGTGCTGCTTCGCAGGTACATCTACTACCTACTGCTCTTACGTGTTTTTTTTTTTTTTTTTTTTTTTTTTACAAGCAAAGTAGAGCAATCGGCTAGAAGAGCAAGAGATGGGGAAAATCACAATCTCATGCTGCATGAGTTAATGAGCGAATTTTCGAATAAATCTTTGAAGCTACGGTTAACAAAATCGAAATAATAGCTATGAGAGAGAGTAGTCAGCCTTGTGGGTGTGGCACATTGCACGAATCTTTGAATTTATACAATTAACCCCTTGGTTGAACATTTAAAAAGGAACTCAAAAATACTCTCCTCGTCACCACAAACTCAGAGTACCCATACGTATATTGTTTTTGTTTTTTCGATTTTCATTATATATACCAACATACTGTATGCACAGGGTATGTGTTGAAGATGTTAACACATTCAACACGGGACGTTGGGGGTAAAAGTTGGGAAAAAACTAAGTCAATTTTCCTGACAAAAACTCTTCGAAATGAAACCCTTTCGAACTTGGCCCTCTGGAAGAGGGCCTTCCAACGGAGGTTCCACTCTGTTCATCAAAATGCAACATTGAAAGAAAAACGGACGATTAATTGAATGTGTTAAGAGTCCATAATCATGTTCTACCCATCCCGACAAACTCCGACAAAACAAGCTGAGTTTTCTGGATTACGGCTGCTAATTTTGAGTTTTTGCTGCGCTGTACAGTCGTTGTCAGACTTTAGGTTTCGTATGAATAATTGATGATTTTCTGTATAATCAATTCATACGTAGGTAGGTATTCTTTTCAGAGAAGGAAAAAAACGCCTGTAACAGTTTTGTCCACTATCCTATCAGGTTTGCCCTCTCAGTGCTTCATCGGCTTTCAAACCATAAGAAATGAGCGGAATGATAGGCTATGAGTAAAGGTTGCTTATCCTTTTAGTGCTTGATCCTTGTTGAATAACTTGAGATCTATGAAAATATTCCTGTCGAATTATTTTCAAATAATAGTCCTCAAAATATTTTTCATTGTAGAACCAAAATTAGTTAGTATTGCAATCCTCGAGCTTCAATTAACAAAATTTTCAGTGTCAGACCAAAACGAAAAAAGAAAAACACAGTATTACAAAAAAAAAACTTATATATTTTTTTAACTATTAATATTATAAAGTTCAGCAACGATAAGAACATTTTTAAGGCTCTTCCGAAGCTTTCACCGGCCAAATGTTGCAGCCGAACTGAAAGGTGGTTGAAGAATTTTGCACCCTGCTGCAGAGGGTTTTAACGAAGGGAAGTCGATAGATAAACTGCAGTAGAACGAAGAGCACTCATCTGCCTAGTTTTATGATCGTGGATTTCTCAACCCCGCTGAACTCTGTCCAGGTTGTCTTTAATAAACAGTAAACAATAGTACACGTGAAGGCCTGGTATGGTCAAGAATGTCATCTTTTCAAATAGACCTCTGCAAGATTGACCATAGCGCAGGCCAAAAATAATCCGCAGAGCTGCTTTCTGTGACCGGAAGATTACGGGCGGAGTTTCCCCATAGGATGATTCCATAGCAGACTCTGCTCATGAAGTATAGACAAAAAATTCCATCCTCAAAACATGGGGCGACACTACTCTCGAGATATCGAGCTTTGCAAAGTTGCAGGTGGTGTGCGAAGGGCAAAAATATTCTCTCAAGTGTTCTAGTAATTTAAATTTAAGTTCCTGGAGATTTTTAATAAAGGGTACGTTCAATTATTTTGTTTGTAATCATTTTATCCCTCCAAAATCCAAATCTTCGAGTATTGAGTTTGTCAGACCTAGTTATCATTGGTGTCGAATTCATTCATATTGCCATACGAAGGTCAAACAGTAATACCTACGGAAGGGAGTAGACTATCTCAGAACATTGTGTTCAATTGTGGTCAACTTTGAAACGAATTGGTCAATTTTAATCAGAAATCCCGCGTCGTTTTTTCTCTATACAAGGGTTGCGTGAGCGTACTCGCTTGCTCAACCAAATAAAGAATTCCAGGAAATGAGGTCAATAAATGTACAGTAGAAATCCTTTTGGCTCAGATGTGCTACTTGTGATTTCTCTCGAATAGAACAATACATTTTTCTCTTTTAAAGATACCTCAAAAACCTCCACGGTGTGTTGGTGAAATCTCATATTCATAATCAATGAAGAAAGTAAGTAAGATCGTGAACAAAATATCTCTGAGAGTTGTCCTACCTAACTATTGTTTGATGATCTGTGCATTCCGAACTTTATTGAATTTTCAAGGCTAGTTCACTCATTTCCGACGATTCAGTACGCTACCTCATCTTCATAGTCATCGACAGTTATTCCACTACGAGGGAATCTCATTAGAATTTATTGCATGAAGTTCCGTGCTTTCTCATAAACGGAAATTTACAATGGCTTTTGTAGTGAAGTCACTATTCATTGATTGGAGAACAGTTTTGATTGATTTAAGAGTCACTTATGTAGAACCACCTTGAAGATAAAGAAGGTAGTTCGAACGAAAGACACAATAACTTGGTTTTAGTTCTCAAAATCGCCACCTCGTAGTGTCTTAATATGGCCAAGATTTAACTCATCAATTTTCTTCCGATTCCTCGAATTTCTACTCAAATTATGTCTAAACCTTGGATTTAAATTTCATTTAACCAATTTGGAAAATGTTTGCAATAGGCACTTGTGAAAAATTTTATAGACCACCAGTTCTCATCAAATTTCCAAATTTGATTATGATCTCGACTGCTATAGTGATATTGCTGCATTATGGTGAAATTTAATTAGGAAGCTCTTCCTACAAGAACTGCCAAAGAATTTGAATGAAATTGAATTTGAAAGTCACCTAGAAGTAGAGAGTAGTTTGCAACTGGAAGACTTCCAGAGGTTTCGCAAGCAGATGGAGGGTTATAACAAACAAGTTGCGTCTACCTAGCATGATAAGGCAAACAGCTTCCTCCATTACCCAATAATTTCAAATTTAAATAATTGAAATCGAAATGTAATCAAAACTGAAAAACACTGTCGGAGAGAAGAATAAGAAATCCAAGTTTGCGCAAGCCCGGTGGCTTGAAAAAAAATGTTAGTCACCGGTGTGTGGTGAATAAAAAGTTAGTAATTTCATGTTTGCGCATGCAGAAAACAATATTGATACAGAAGCGATCCAATTCATAGGATATTTTGATTGTCTTTGTAAATTCCTGAAGGTTTTGTAGACCCTCCGGAGTCACCTCAGGTCCATGATACGAGTACGGTTCTGTAAAGGGGGAAAAAACACGAAACTTACACGAGTTTCAATATTTTTGTTATTAAGCTTTTGGAAGAAATGGGTTTTTCTCCATAAAAATTTTCCCATTTGAATTTGTCCATTTTATGTTTTGAAAAAATCGTCTCAATCCTCTTAATGGGTTGTAGGATTGTATTTCAACTGCTTGTTTGAAGATTAAAATCCATAGAGTAATGATGAACCGTTGTGTAATTTACATCGGCCGATTCAATGTAATTTTATTGTTAAAGAGTTACCATTTTGTTATCATTGATCCTAGGTGGGTTTCGTCACATGTTTAGAAACCTAAATTGAATGTTAGATCTGATCCTTCTGCACTATGTTACATAACTATTTTCGACTTTGACAGGTAGCAACCGCATAATCAATAGATAACAAAAAGAACTAAAAACTTTTATCTTGATTATAACACAGAACAAACGAATTCGAATGGTATTATAATCGATAGGTGACGAAAATGCGCACGAGGCCGATGACTGAGTTTGGCCATCTCAGATTGGGGCATCTGATAGGATGAACAAAACGTATTCCTATCAAGCGACCTCAGCCAGTAGGTGACATCAAAGCGAAATCTAGATAGTCAAGTTGTCTTATTTTCCCCTATGATTCACAATAATGAAGTGATCAGATCGTGATTGGAGGGTAGAACTACATTCTTAACTATCCTCGTACTTGATAAAGAACCTCGTTGAAATCGTGCTACTCGATTAACGGATCCAGAAAAGATATTCGGGAGATTCAATAACCACACATGTCATATTTGGAAATAACCTGATCAAAAGATCGAACTTGGGTTAAAAAATCTCAATTTATTCTTCTCTAAATTATAATCGTCATTGATAGCGAACCATAAGTTACCCAATTGCGGGAGGACTTTGTGTTTATATTGAAAAACGTTATTAGAAGAAATCCAAGGTTTAAGGATTTCACTAAGACTTGAGAGGCTGGTATTTTTTTTTTTTTTTTTAATTTATTTATTTCTGTTAGGGTACAGAACATTTTAAATAGGTGAATAACATAAATTGGAAAAGTTAATATTCCCATATGAGCTGCATTAGCTCGTGTTGGGAAATAAGTTGCTGTAAGCTCCTGATTCACTTATTGCTGTAAATACTATTTATGTCCTAATCCATTTATATAATAGAAAGTAAAATAACATACACTTCTCTATAGTTTATTAAGATGGATATTTTTTAAATTAATAATTTTTGTTTTCTTGGTCAACAATAGTTTTTTCCTTTCTTCATGATTTAACTTATTAAAACATATTATACCTTTATATAATATATAAATTAATTATTATATATTATATAATTCAGTTGTGCTAATGTAGTTCGGTAGAGAGGTAAATTTATTACACATGTCTCCTTTGATCTCGTATAAAGTTGATGATCAGGAGGTGCTAAAGCATTTTCTCGCAGCATTTGCGATATGCAACTAACGTCCATCATACAAGAGAATGACAATATTTTCATCTTTCTGAAGAGGGGCAGAGAAGGCGCTCGGTATCCAGAATGAGTCATTATACGGATAATAGTTTTTTGTGTTGAATTTATGGTCCTGTAAGGTGAGGGATATCCACCACTCCAGGTTGGAAGGCAATAGAGCAATATAGATGAGACCAGTGCATCATAAATCATCCGTAGGCCGTTCGTGTCAACTATAACTCTTAATTTGGCAAAGACGTATATTAACATTCTCAATTTATTATTTGTTTCCTTTATTTGCCGATCCCATTTTAACTTTTCATCAATGAAAATTCCCAAATATTTCGGATTTTGCACTTTTTCAATTTTTCCGCACTGTGTACACTGATTATAGTCTTTGCACTCTGGATTGTGTAGTCTAAAAGTATTTTGGGCTGGCTGCGTTTTCGACATCAATGAAAAAGTAATAAAGTTTGTTTTTTTGATGTTTAATGTTAATTTGTTGTCTATTAACCAGGAATTCCACTTAATAATAGGCTGGTATTCCATTTAATAATAGGCTGGTAATTCCACTTAATTTTTCGCTCTTAATCAAAATGGTGACACTTCTGAACTAATGAAAATTTGATCTCTCGAAAAAATTATGCATGTTTTTGGTTGAAGATGACAATGAATTCAATCGCAATTTAGATACCTAAATGATGATAATGTAAGAATTCGCTCCCGTTAGCCCTCACAAGTCTTTGGGTAGCGCGTCATGTAAATTGGACTTGGAAGGAACACTTATAAAAGGGTGGAGAGGGTAAAGAAGTTGTTACAGAAGGGGAGAGTTTGAGAGAGAGAAAGAGCCATGCTATCTTAGCTATGTTTCTCGTCTCTTATGCCTTTTTTTATGAAAGTTAAATCGGTAAGAAAAATATAGAGAGTTTGAGAGTGAGTATATGTTTTGATCTCTTCCATATTGCATAAAACAATAATTAATGGAAAATAAATCTGTTGTCGAGTTTTCGAATACCTATGTACTGGAAGATTCGCGGAGTGGAAGATCCGCGCTGTCTTAGCTTCCTTCCCCTCCCTTCGGGCTTTCCAAGTCTCCAGGAGTAATTTGGTAAGTCAGTAAGTGGAAGCGTCGTTGCTTTGAAGCAGCTTAGTCAATGAGTCGCTAGGTGTAATCTTTCTTTTCGGACAACTGAATCCAGCGTTGAACTAACACGAGATTCACCGGGCACCGAAACTCTCTCGTGTGACCCTGATTGACATAGATTGGATCATAAGTTTATCGTTAAAGAAATATTGAACTCGATCTGGAGACACTCGACGCTACTGATCGAAAGCTAGTTATCCCCAGAATTGCACCTGACCTCAAGCATTACTCGGTCCCGACTCACCGAGCTTGTGGGATCTGAACACTTTTTCACGTAACCCGATACACTCCGTAGGTACTCATATTATATTATGCGATCTTTCTCCCGTGTGACCTATTTATTCATTGACAGGGTACCTTCGAACACATCGTGCTAACAAGAATTATGTCGACGTGACAAAAACTCCCGTTGTGAGTCACAGATATTTGGCAATCAACAACTTTGCCTGTGTAACGACACCAACTTTTATATCGCACCCCGGTGTTACTGGGAACGGACGAATGCCTCCCTACAATTGATAGTGAAGAAGCAAATACTTTGACGGATTTTTGTTAATTTTTGCACACAGGTGGAAAGGAATTTGATTTTCTGAGCTTATTATGTAACCTTGAGATAACAAGACCATTCAAATTAATGATCCAACATAACCACCAAAGCAAATCTTCGTTTTACAAAGCTGTCGGCTATAAAGAAGTTTCACTGTAGACCATTCGAATAATGTTGATAGCTTCGAAAGTGAAAATGAGAAAGTCCATCACCGGATGCCAGCATCTGCTCCCGATCCACCGACGGATCGCACATAATTAAAACGGCTGAGTTGTAGTTGACAGAAACTCGGAATAGGCTGCGTGGAGCATTGCGGGTCAGTGGGTCATTCTGAATGGGTTGAAATCGACTCATTGGGTTACTATCGTGACAGCAATGACTGAGGCAAGCGGCGGTAAATAGCGCGGGTCTTTGCCAAGGTCGGTCGGCCGACCCGACCATTGTGTTGTCCACTTGTCAGCTCGTCGGAGTTTATACCGGTTTGGCTGATTTCGGACGACACGCCTCGGGTTTCATCCTCTATGATATATCTGAGTATCGACTCACCACATGGTGACTGACCAGACATACCAGTCCACTCTTCTTAAATTTGTAAGCAGAAATGACTGGCTACATGGTTGATACGTAGGTAGTTTCAATTGTTTAGCCGAAATTCAGATAAGAAGTGCTCAAGTAAGTTTTTGGTTCTATTCAGGTCCAATCCTCAGAAAAACGGTCACGGCGTAAGACCCAAAGAACCACCTCCCTGGAGACGTACAAAATATCAATCAAACTGTAAAGGTTTATTAATTACTATCCATTTTCAAGTGCATTCCGCGATCCTTAATGTGAGTATACTCAAATAAGTACCTTTATTGTAAAAAAAAAAAGCGTATATTGGGTGAAAACAATCAACTCTAGCACAAAGGCTATGCGGAATTTATAGTTGTTGGAAATATTACTGTGAAATTTTTACTCCTTCATTCCGATATATAAGAATCTTAAAGGTCTGATAAATAAATAATAAAACTAATTCTTCTTACATCTTCTATCAGGTGCCGTTGCAGTCGTCAAGAAAAGTAGTGAATTATCCGTGACCTACTACAAAGTTGACAAAAATGCCCATCGAAATAGGTGTTTCTGTATCGTGATAGAGTAACAAATAGTCACTCAGACAAACAGGCCATATTTTATAATTATATCAGTACCTAGAAAAAATCGATGAATCGGTAGACTATAAAGTTTGAATATCGGATAGTGTCTAATAATAACCCTCATACCCCTTAAATATTCAAATATTTTTAAATATTAAAGACCTAGTACTAGAGGTCTACTAGGGACCTAGTATCTAGATGGACAACTTCGAAAATCGGTTGGAAATTGAGTCCTGGATAGCGGACACAGGATTTTGTTAATCACATGATTGTGTCAGGCATTCCGGTTTCATTCTTTTTGGAAAATCGAGAATTTTCTGATTAAATTAAATTATAAAACTTAATTAATTATTTAAAAAAATTAAATAACCATCATATTGATTTATTGTATATTCGGAATCAGCACCTAATTTCCTTTCCAAATTCCTGGAAAGAAATAGATATTTGTCAAAGTTCCAAAATGACCTACAGTCAGTTAAAATATCTCTTCAAAAATTCGCTTATTCACTAATTTTGCACGATTGGTGATGAACATAGGGCCGCAACTATCTCTCTCCACCTGGTCCGATCAGAAGTCGTGCCCAAGCCACGAAGTGTGTGCCCAAGCCAGCGCCATTTTCTCCTTCTACCCGTAAACTGCAGAGCGATCTTCTCCATTTGGGGATTTCCTATAGTTCCTGATTTGAGATGACTGTAAGCCATCTGACGCCAAGCACTACACGGAGGCAGCGATTTGCAAAAAAAAATTGGAGTTTGTGATTGATGGCTGCAGTACTTCTCCAGGTCCCACAGCCATAGAACAGTACCTACCGAGAGAACATTGAATTTTAAAATTTCAAGTTTTGTGCGGAGGTGGATATGGCTAGCTTTCCAAATGCACCTATGCAAAAAATGCACCTTTCGCCATCCTGATAAGCATCGCAATGTCTGCGTCGACTCCTCCGTTCTCGGCAATCACGCTTCCCAAGTATGTCACCTGGTTTGCTCGTTCTATGCATTGTTATCGACCATACGGGGTCGATCGCATAAGGCATTAATTCTCATTTCCTGAGACTTTGCTTACTTATTGTCAGCCCTTCTTTCTCAGCTGCCATCCTGCATATCATCCCTGACCATCCCTTGTATATCATCAAACTTGTGGGAAAGTACACTCCAACCTACATTTGTGACTTTTTTTATTATCATAGGTAGGCATTGGCGTTAGGCTTTCCATGCAGTCCCCAGCAAGGGGTTCGTCCTTTACCCTGCGGATAAAAAGAAGAAATAGTGATGTAGTTCCTCCGTCGCAATTTTTCTCTAACTAATCCAATTCACGGCTTGCTGGGAACGAGACGTGACTTTCATTCAAGGTTCTTTTCAGATTATTCTTCGTACATTGAAAAATTACGAAAGAGCAGCACAGACAAATCCTTTTGATCATGGTTCTTAATTAGTTGGGAAGGTTGTGTTTATTAAGTTCTGCCGTTTGTATTATACTCGGTTATACATGTACTACTCGGTGGATACTTGGGTTAACTTTGATTTACTGTATCAACATAGAATTTTTGGGAAAGTACTCAGAATAAGATTTTAACTTTCTTTCTTTATAGAGTCCGAAAAATGGATGAAAACAGCAACTCGTGTGAGCAGCTCAAACCTTAATTTTGGTTTGGGTCCCCCAGAATTGCAATTTTTACTGTCGATTGGGAAATTGAAACACCAATTTCTCAACTAATATCCCGACATTTTTCAGATTTATAGGGTGATTTAGGAGTGTAATTTCATCTCTTTCCGTAATCTTGAATTTTGGTTCCATATTTGCTAGTCTATGGTCGATTCCCCATGTATCTGTTGTTCGAAATCAAAAGTATCAGCAACTATCCTGGAACAATGTTCTGCCCACATAACTTGTCGTTGTGTTGGCGACGTGATTTTTTTTTCTGTCGTGCAATTTATTTTACGGTCGGTTATTGATTAAACTGATGTGCAAAATTTTTTTAGAGTTGTTCTTATCCATTTGTTGTCGTTCACTAAATTCTTCTGTCGGGAATGGCTTGTTCAGCCGTGGGAGTTATTTTAGAGTCGTGAAAGCGCAATCGCTTGTCGTGCCGTCACCTTATTCTGGCGTGCAATTAAAACACACCCTTTATTACTAGTACTCACCAAATTCGAGCAAAGTTGGGAGATCACACCGTGAGGGGTCGGTGAGTTAGGTCAATCAAGTTAGATATGTTTGGGCGAGTACCTACGGAACTTTTGATGCGAAATTTAAAAATGAGACCATCTAGATTCATGTAAGGCCTGAAAATTTCACCTAGCTATATCATATCATTTTGCTTCCTCACTATCGGAGATAAGGAAAGTTCAATCCGTGGAACAGGTCAAAAAATATGAATCTTCCAGAACCAAAATGTCCTTGTCCCGGACATAATTACCCAAAATAATGGTCCAATTTTGATGAAATTGAATGACCAATGGACTTTTTCCAAGCCTCTCCGCCCCTTTTCAGAGTAAAATTACGAAGAGCTCAAATCTGAAGTAAAAATGTAGCTGATATCAAAACCAAGTGTCTACCTTTAAACGGTGACATTACCTTCCTACTATCATTCTGATGTATTATTATTATCTTATGTACAACTAATTACGACATAACCAACTAGCATACAACTTTTTTTGAACAACTTTTGTAATTTGGCCATTGCCCGTTTAATAAAAAATAGATCTGAAATGTCAGAGATCTTGGCTAGGAATGGCCGGTGCAATTGACAAACTGTGCTGCTTTTAATATTCTCATAATAATTTTACAAAATGTGCCCTTATTCATCAGTACAAGGATGATCGGGGTGAAAATTCAATCCGAGTCCTCTCATCTCGACCCTTAGTGTCTCGCTTTGTTCCCAACTCAATTGTATAACGTGAAGCAATCATAGCTAGTTATTCGCAGACGAAGCTCCGTCGGGGATCAGGTATCATCAGGTATGTTGATAGAGTCAAACGGGGCACTAATCACCGTCACAAAAGCCCGTGATTATTGAATAGGATCCGAGACAATGGGGAGGTTTCCTCCGTGAAAGCAGACGCGTTTATCGGGATCGTTAATCAAATTGGAAATACGAACTTGGCTGGACTGAGCTTCTTGAACAAACTAATGAACTATCCCTTCCGATACACCTTCGAAGGAATTAGTAAGCTTTTATATCGTTCACTTTTAGATCACCCACGTAACTCCAGCATTAATGCAAATAATAACTGGAAATGTCAACAACATTTAATCGTTCTTTCGTATACTTTTTCTTGTTTTTCCCAAATGATGTGGTCCATGCTGTTCCAGATGGAATTCATGGACAATCATTTTAAAAAAATAAAAATACCGTCCAAATTTGAGCGATTTCCTGAGAACTACTTCAAAATTGGACAAATTTGTGTATGACCAATAGTACCGTCAACGTACCCTGGCGTCCGTGATTTTCTTTAACTCAATTTCTCCTCTGAAGGCCACATTCTGCTCAAAGCCTAGGGCCCAAGATGAACGAGATCAATTTTTGACAAATTTACTGACACGGAAACAAGATTGCTGATAAGTCTGAAACGCAAAATGCGACCAAAAATGTTTTACAGGACCAACATTTTTTGAACCTGCTGCTTACATACTCGTATAATTTCATATTTGCACGATTGCACCAGCTTTTCTGTCTTCGATAGTGGGGAACAAACTTGTTCTCCCATATTTGACCAATTTATACTTATTATATTCAATGCTTCGTGTTTAAGAATGACTACTCATGAATCATAATCGTAACGAACACCTAAGGTACTTGATACATCAGATCTGCTGCATTGGAGAAAAGGCTCTTCCTCATCTTCGAACTATAAAATTTGGTACACAACCTCTTTGGGATCCGATGGTAAGGCTGGAGATATTTACCCAGGCTTTTTGTTGGAGGACGGAAGTTGTTTTGACAAGGAAGACTGTTAGGAGTATCAAGTTTACGAATAACTCGTCGTTACCAAAAGCTGACATTTAGATCCACTCGGCAGAAGCATGAACGCACTGCGATTCATTTTCCCACGGTACATTTCAAGGAGCCAAAAAATCAATATTCAATCAAACCGAGCAAATACAGGAGCCCCACCGTCTATGTAAAGTTTCCTTTCACAACTCACAAAGAAGCTTTTCTGTACCAACTCGTGACCGTCTTTTTATCGCATTGCTTATTTAAAGGAAAAACTTGAGCTGAACCCTGACAGACCTTCCACCTTGGGATGGGACACGGAATAGCGAGTCCTTTGAATTCGTCTCTTGCGTTGAGTGGACGGAATTATCAACACAAGAGCAATAATGGGGACCGGAAGGCCAGTTTGTCTGGCTTTTCGTGCAGTCGATCGTCCGTTCTCAGTTTCCCTTGGGAATATCGTCCTTGTGCGGAAATTGTCTGTTCATTTCATCTCATCATAGACGGTTCACAACTTAAACTCTCAGGTAATCTGAACGTCGACGGTTTATGAAAAAATAAAGCAAAGCGAACGTAAATATGTCGTGAAATAACAAGCTTGCTTAGTCCCACAATACAGGGTAGTCCTCAGAAAAGAATCAGAATAGCTCATGCAGCAGGAGATTGAAAGATTGGAATTATCTCGAATTTACAAGTAGCAACTAGCTACACTCGTGCATGCGGAACTTACTTACAGCAGCTGTAGTTCGTCATGATCTAGACAAATAATTGTCGGAAGAATTTGAAGTAGCTGCAAAGAACGCCTGGGTGAAGAAAGCGTTAACAATGTGCCAAGGTCTGTTATCCACTTTAATTTATTTTTCCATACCAAAATCCTTTGGTTGTTCACAACGAACTAATAAACAAAAACGCGTAGGTACGAATAAAAACGTCTACCGCTTATCATCGATCGTTTTGTTTGATGGTTTTCTTTATTGTTGCACCAAACAATGAGTGTCATCGTTGACGTTTTGTGGCCTTGAGTGCCCCCTCAGTGTTAATCGTCCTTGCATCCAACATAAGTACGTTGTTACCTACCAATTCTTCTTCAATTTTTTCCCTCCGGGAGTTTTGCAGGACAAGTGGGTGTTGAATAGTGAGTATTATAATATGGAGCTCTGTGGCGGTAAAAACTGCTACCATGCAGCAGATAGCTTTTAGCATTGATTACTTGAGTCAGTCCCGAAGAAAATTCAAATCGTAAAGAATTTATGACCACCACGAATCAAGGGAATCTCAAAACTTACATTTCTGCTAACTGATCATATTCTAGCTGTTGGCACTTACTTTGAACAATATTGAATTACTTGTCACTTTTCAGCTTGGAATTCCATTAGGTTCTGGCAATATATGGGTGGAAAGTGAGGTTGTGATGAAGAAACGTTATGCTCCCCCCAGTGATAGCCGCGGATGACGCAGAAATCGTAAAATTCAGGACCAGTTCCCGCTCATCGGTTACTACACATGATACGTTTTTTCAGGGATAAACAATAATCATGCGCAGTCCATATTTGTACACAGCTAGAGCTACCAGTTTTAATTTAAAATATGGGACGGTCCTGAGTTTCAAATGAATCAAACGCGATTCATAGGCCGACGTCAATATTTGCAATTATTACTAAATAATTCTTTGCAATAAATTACTACGGAAAAGTTTTAAATACGGTTGAAAAACATATTCAAGCTGTTTAGTTCAACTATTTAGCCGTTTCCATAGCTGTACATAAGTTAAGAATTAAATGATTTCATTCTATTTGCTTAATCATTTCGGTATGATACATCCCCTTCCATCTTACATTATTCTTCGTTTCTAAGATTTGTACAATGCATATTATTTCACCAATGTTTTGCTTCACTGCAAAGCATCTTTAGGTCTGGTAGCAGAAGTAATGACTGGGTATAACAATATTAAAGGCAATAATTATTTAAAAGATAGAGCGATGTATAAATAGAATGTCGCTATTTATGTTATTACCTACCTACCTTGATAAAAGTGAATGTAGAAACTCTATATCATAGCATAGTTGTAAAAGTCAAGTTGGTTTTAAACTTAGTCCCAGCAAATGCCAAATCCGAATTCGTAATAAATCAATTTAAAAAAAAAACATATTAACTTCAACATTTCAGATTTGAAATAGGTAATTTGAAAGTTAATCATTTGAAATAAGTTACCAATTATTAGTAACTTCAAAATTCAACTGACGTCCACATCAAAATTTGATAGTGAACTCACCCACTTGTTTTGGTTAAGTTGTTACTGTTGTTGAGTTTATACGTAAATATATAATATATATTATTAATATATATATTATTATTATATATTATTATATATACCTAATATTATTATTACCTAAATTTTTTTTTTAAATCACTTCTACGCTTGAAGATAGCCTTTAATTAATATTTATAAAACCATGAAAATGCATAGACATAAGGAGAAACGTGGCGTGTGGAGAAGATTTCCATAATTTGACAAACCCTCAAGAACATTTCTGTGGCAGCTTGAAGAGAAAAGACACAACTGATCTACAACTTTTTCTTTAAATGTACCTTTATTGCTTCCAAGTCTACCTACCTAGGTAACGGGAGAATTAAAAAAAAACTTGACATGGATATGTCTTCTGGCTGGGGGTTAAGGAATATTCGCAAAACTTTTTTTGCCACAAAAAATGCAACGCTGCAACCAGTAAACAAAATTATAGCTAGATATCGGTAGCTATGAAGCAAGGTTCTCTAGAATACTGCGATATATTACGTGCGATCGGAGAAATTTTTTATAAAACAAATTCTGTTTATTCATTGAAACAACGGACATATCCATGGTCTATTGTTTTTCCCTCTAAGGGAGAATTTTAATTTTCTAAAAAAAAACTCTCCGATCGCACGTAAAATATCGTTTGTCCAGTACGTTTTTGCCATTCATTTTTCTAATGATTATAACTATTAATTATTTTTGAAATTTTGCCTTTACAGGGTTTGAAGTTTTTACAGCTCGTAGGTAAATAATGTTGCTTGACATATTCGGTTAATAATAAATTCATTACCTATTATTTTCTTCCTTCTCTCCAATGATCATCCTTACCATTACGCACCACCCTCATTACTGCCTACTTCATAATTGTGCACTTTATCATTGTTTATTAGTGTCCATCAATATGGTAAATTATTATTGTTATTATTTTACGATGTTCGCTTCTGTTTACTTACGATGTGGAAGATTGAGGTGGGCGAAAAGCGCGGAGGTCCTAAAGGAACTGCAGCACTCGACCGGCGAACGGCGAGCGCTCCCCTCTAGCGTCCTGAGCCGTCCCCTCCTGTCAGTCGGTTTTGCTCTGCTCCACCAGGTCTTCAGCTCCAGAGACGTCCTCTAATTTGCCTACCTGGAGATTTTTTAATGGATTCGTATAATTGCCATTAGGATAAAAATTTCATGTTTCAGTACGGTTTCATGGCTCAAGAAACACTAGGTTTATTAAAAACTGGTTTATTCCGAGTTGTGGGAGGCTTTGGAAGAGTTTCTCCTCTTTTTTTATTTCTTCTTTTCTTAGTCGAGCGAGACTGAGGGGAGAAAACTTCATTCTACTTTGCATTTCTTTCGTTAGGAACAGTGCTCCCCATCTCACTTGATAGGCCCAATCCTCAACTCGGTGGTTCAAACCGAATGTCCACAGTTTTTAGACTTGTTCCCTCATATTTAAATAAATATCTAAGCCTGAGAATTAAAACCCTTCCACTACCCAGGGGAGGTGTGAGGGAGAAGTTAGAATGATCCAAAAATGAAGGCTAAGGCTATTTATTAAGACTATTCAAAGCTGCCAAAAGGAGAGTCTTCAAAGTAATATTTCAGGTTGAGTAAGAATTGGATTAGTTCCCTAATCAATAATTAAGTTTTAAATTCCTAATTAATCTGCCCTCGTCCCCTTACTCCAGATGAGAAAATTGTGCAATTTGAATAATCGCCGATTTGGTTTATTGAACATTGTAGAAGGAATAAAGGTAGACAAGGACTCCAGTAGTTGCCGAAACGTAATGGCAATAATCGATTATTATTTATAATGGAATCAAACAAGAAACAATTAATTTTAATTCCCCCTCAAAATTTGTTGGTTTACGTTTCAATGTACGTAGAATCCAAAAATCTAATAAAAATTTGGCTTGCCGTCCGCCGTACGCGGCATTTTCCTTAATTACCATTAACCAATTTTGATTAAATTTGGTTTATTGGCTTCACTTGGGATCTAGTTATGCCCCGAAGCTTTTGGTTGATGTCGGTCACTTCTAAGGGTTGAAATTTTGAAAACGCCCTAGCTCAAAAACTTTTAATATAAAGGTATTGGTTTCCCATCAATTTTAGATAGTATTGAATTTTTAGAGACCACAAACACGTTCGCTCCCTACTAGAACTTAAGGGTAGACCTACGATAAATCATAATTCTTATACCAGTTCCCATGAGATGAAAGACCATTAGAAATGTCAATAGACATAATTTTTTCAGGAAGGCTAGGACTGGATTGGTCCCCCCCCCCTTAGCTATTTGGACCTGCAGAGGAGAAACTAGTCCAATTCCAGTAGTCGTCATGATTGGGCCAGTTCCTCCACTTAATTGGCCAAGTTATGATCAATTGATCCCCCCAGGACCCACCCGACGCCGCCCCCAGGAATAAGGGAAGATGAAGACGGTGTTAGTGGGAGAGAGGATGAAAAGAACAGCCTCTATAAAATGTCCACCAGTTGAGGTATGAGTCTAGCACATGCTAGACTCGCCTGCCAAGATGCTCAACTCGCGCCACTCCATGGCTTTTTTTCCCAAACCACACCCTGCGCCATGACAATGTTGCAGCCATCACCATGATGTTGTTTATGGGTGGGGTCTAATCTCCCCCAAGAAAGACTGATCGAGAAATTACAGTTATTGGGATTGGGCCAGTTTCCGCCTGTGGAGGGAAAACTGGTCCAAAGTGACCGCAAGAAAAGTCATCCAAAGTATCATTCTTTCAAGATCGGATCTGAATTACCTTTTTTCTAGTTATTTCTACAAGAATCTCCTTAAAGAAGTTAAGTATTGAATAGGAACCGGTTCGAAGTACTCGTTTAATAATAACGCCTAATAACATAGACAGTACTTCCGTACCATGTTGGTTGCTCCATTGAGTGCTCGAAATCTCATAATTACATACTGGAAGAATTTCGCACTCTGGCGAATGAGCGGGAAAGTTATAATCGCCCTCGAGAGCAAAAAGTGTGAAAGTTAAAACGGTTTGTCAGTCTCTATTACTTGAACTCGGTTCACTTGAGACGAGAAAATCTGAGCGCAACCTCAACAGTGTTTCTTTAAGCGAAATTCCAACAAAAAATATATTGTTTTCAAAATCAAATTTAACATTTTATCCCTGAATGCTGGCGTTTTAATAGTCCAAAAGAAAACACTCTGTTAATTATTACGCCACTGTTTATTATTTTTCATAAAAATACAACCATTCAGCGTAGATCACAGTTCCTGAATGGGTAGTAAGATGGTCACCTAATTCATCCTGTTCTATTCTAAAGGATCATTTTTTAAAACAATAAACCGAAAAAAGAGAAGGTATGACTGAATAAAACAATTGTAAACTTTGTGAGAGGGCAAGTGGGTAAACAGACCCAAAGGACTTCCATGGAAGAAACTTTCAAATATGCCTTGGGGAAAGTAGTATAAAATAGTATGTATCCTAACAAGTGCAGATACCGGTACAATCCAGTCACCTAACACTTTTGGATCTCCCTATCTTATAATCGTAGGATTGCAACATTAAATGTAGCAGATCTCCTTGAGGAGGCGAAACAGATCTTAATTAAAGTACGTAACCGTGGAAGAGGCTACTGACTTCAATCCTCATTCCCAAACCAAAGGGAACAAGGTCACAAAATACCTCATTTTTACAGACGGTAGGGGATTCACTCCTCCATTTCCATCAAACCCGAGAAAAAGATCATAAATACCGACCTTCAATAAATTTGAACATTTTCGAGCAACTATACGCATGTACGGCCTCCTTTGGTGTATCATGCGCTGCTTCACTCGAATTAAATGTGCGTGATGCAAATTTCTAATGGTCTGTATCAGACTGATTATTATTTCGACAACGAGCCAACCACGAGCAAACTAGAGGACTCGTTAATAAACCGCAGAGGTCATCCGAGCGTCTCCTTGGTGTAAAGGATGTCCCTCTCCTTGGTTCAGTACCATTTCGTGCCTTATCCGCCACTTCCTCGTTTATTGCGTAAATTACTCGTAAGTGATAACTTAAGTGAATATATCGCTGACCGCTGCACAGTGAGGTGAGAAACTAAACATTTCGATATTGGGGCATGTTACATTTTGATTCAGATCTATGTAGATACCTACCTTCTGTATGACAAATTCTTAAGTAAGACACGAATTTGTGAGTGACTGAGGAGAGATCCAAAAACTTTATTCACAACAAACGACTGAGATATGAAACTAAAATGGACGAAAGTAAAGCTTGCAGTTGGCACACATAGTTAAGGGATTCGTAACTTGTCAGCATGAAAGTAGAAATTATTTGACATTCTCCATGAAGTAGGTTAAAAAGTAGGTTTCAAAGAATTAAATACAAGTATGTAAATATTATTCTATTCCAACTCTTCATAGATACTACTACATGATGGTTAAATTATGCCTATGATACAAGTAGGTACAACGATGCTTGTGATTCGTGCCCCACACAAAGCAGGTAAGTATTTGAATGCACATACCTACTTGGTGAAGAGCACCAATCACAAACAACCTTGTACCTACCGCTAAAGTTTCCAATTACTTTGGGAACGGTTCATCTTTCCGTTCATTTTCCAGTCTCTACATCCAAGTTGGTACCTACGCTAGAACTCTCATCTCGATGTTTTTAAAGTTCATGAGTATCTCTACCCTATGTTTGTCCAGTTTGTCTAATCGTGGTTCGGTTCAAGTTCAGTGTTGCAGGTTGCCCTTTATTTTTATTGGAACTTGTTCTCTCATCTTCTGGTATCCTGTGCGCTACATTTGTTGGGTATGTTCGTTATAGAATGCTTATTGTTATCTGGCAGTTGCATCGTTATTGTTACTATGAAAGACATTTGGCACTAATTTTTAGACTGATCGTATATTAGAACCGTTTAGTTCTGTAGTAAATTTTACAGTATTCTCCAAAACATAAGTAAGTATACTACAAGAACAACTACTTACTCAATAAGGAAATATTCGTGTTAAAAGCACATTTTGTGAACTTCTAGTTCAAGCATAGCAGAGTTGGGCAAAATGTTTCTCATGAATATGAATAGGATTTTTAATCACAGAAAAATGTTTCTATGATTAAAATAAGATTAAATTATCACACATGAGATTAACATCATAACTTTAGATTAACATCATAATCACTGTATGAATAAGATTACATTTTTTAATCACAGAAAATGTGTGCGATTAATTCATGATTAAACGCAGGTTCCTATGATTTATCAAAATATTCCCATGATTACTAACGGATTTCTATGATAATTCACGAGTTTCTGTGAATAATTAGGGATTTCTGTGATAAAGTAAACTGAAACCCAGCGGATATTCGGGACTCACCCCAGAAAAAAAGCAACTCACTAAACAAAAACAATCGAATAACATTTCAAGACAGGAAGTTCGATGGAGTTCTTTTCTCTCTTGAAGGCCCTTGAGAAGCTGTGGAGAGGTCAGAAATCTTGCTGTTCAAATCGTGGGAAACAAACAAAGAAAAAGAAGTACCTTCTACATCCTGCTCTAATTTCCCAACGATTTGGCAATTTATACAAGCTCGTCCGTTGTATGCAGTACCTAAGTAGTCCGTGTAAATAGTCGACCGTAACTAGATGTACAAGGTACACACTTTAGTTGAGAAGGATTATAGTAGTATTTATTAAAGAGGAGAAACTTAACTAAAGATGTTCATAATTGAAACTTTGGTTGATACAACAAGTATGAGCAAGGTATGTTTACTCATCGTAGATCGTATACAATGTTTTCCTACCGTTCCTACCTTTTCTATTGAATACTAACTTTCAAAAAAACTTGAAAAAATTGGTTAGAAAAGGGTTATTTATTATCATCATTATTTTCTAACTCTTAAATGTGGGGTTTCATTTTCATCAGTTATTATTTTAAATATTCTGATATTCATATTTTGATATTTTTCTAGAATTCCTAGAGACAAGTGGGCATGGGTATGGAAGTACGTGAATTGACTACCCGATAAGTATGCTTGGAGCGTGGAAGGTTTACTTGAGTACCTACCAAAGCCTTGAGTGATAAGAGGTGTGAAGAATGAGGATAGAACTTTCAAACAGTACTCCAGGATGAAGGAGAGAGGGAATGACGTTGTGGCCTTGTTATTGTTATTTTGCAGTTGATAAACACTAAGTGTGGGCAACTTAGTTTTTCAAAATTTGTCGACGGGTTTTTCTGAGGTTTTTTCGAAATAGATACGCTTTTAAGGTCATACTGCATCACTGAATATCTGCCACTACTTTCTAACCAGACTGGTTGAAATGATCAGTGAATTAATATTACGTACAGGTAAATTGGCTGGAATGACTTTTGGCCGACAACCCCTTATTTTTGCTAATAAAGATGATGATTAAGGACGACGAGTGTCCTCAAAGGTTGAGCTTGTTCCATTAGGCCAAGGACTGCACGAACTCAGCAAGCATCAGAGGTGAAGGTGCTCGGAAATTTGCGAATAAACGGAGGGACCTCAGTCCCGCAACACATAACTCACTCAAGACACCAGTGCGAACTCCTCTGGGAGCTAGTTGAAAGGATAAATCACGCCTCAGCCGTCCGTTCACCGTCCTGGGGGTTCGAGTCTGCCTTGTTTTGCCCAAATAACCACGGGAGTTGAACCGCAAAAGCTGAATCCACGTTTACCTTCTAATTAGAAGCTTCGGAAGCTTATTCAAATACCTGCGTCCTATTTCATACTTGTGTATTTCACAAATGCTTTCACACTTTGTAGACTTCCAATCTGCAGAGACACCATAAACTTTTGAGCTCAAAAAGATTTTTGTCTATTCCTGGAAATTCGTGTGGGAGGCACATAGCATCCTCGAATCTAATATTTGCTCCCTCACTAAGAGAAGCTTGTATACGTGTAGTGAGTCAGTAAAATTGGGGTCTTTCAAAATCAAAATTTTAACTCTCATTTTGAGTTTCAAAGTTTTCTAAGCAACTTATGGTCCGTGTCTGTCAATAAGTCAGTGGTCACCTCCTTGACACGAGTATTTCTACACGAATAGTAGTTTTTATGGGTTTACCTCAAGATGGATCACTACGAATTTTACCATCCCACTAACGGATTTGGCTTCGACGTTAGTTTTTCTTCCTTATTAACGATGATAGAGAAGCTACTCGTACAACAAGTCAACGAAACGTGGGCCCTCCAAAATCAAATCCTGATCATTCTGAACAACATTGGTTTATTCACTCGATTTGACCGTTTCTGGTCAATCCTTATTCCTTGCATAAACCTAGTCAATTTTGTCAACATTGGAAAATGCGCACGTGATTTGTAAACTTCAATTTCTGACGATCCGATAATGCACAAATTACCCCACCATGATGCACTCAGAGAGCCAACGTATAATCGTACATAGGTATGATCGTACATAATCGTGTGGCGGTCAACCAAAAACAAGCAACATGATCGTGAAAGTCTGTTTACTAAGTTTACATCCAACCAAGCATTTTTACGCAAACTAATTTTATAAGCTCATTTGATTCTCTGTGAGGAGGTTTAAATTGTCTCACGTTGTTTAAACCTTTGTTACCAATGACTTGATCAAGAATTTACGATGGAATCAGATGTAAACATACATAGATGAGCGCGTAGTTGTGGATGACAAGGACTCATGATCATACATTCTTTTGGAGGTGATAGCAAAATTATACAGAAAAAATATGGCTAGTGGTGTTGAGATAGAATGAAATATTACTGAATGAAATCTTGGGAGCATTTATAGCGAGAGAAACATCAACTTCCACGTCTTCCATTCTTAATATAGGACCTCTCAATTGTACGAAAATGATCCTACAACGATGTAAACAAAAACTATATCACCCAGACCCAAACAGCTCTTGATTTATGATGGAAAGTGAATCCAGCAGGTCGATGTGAAGGAGTTAGTAGGTCAAGCTTCCTAGTTTCCTGGTGGATCGATCAGCTCCCCGTCACTCTATCGCTGCAGGAACCTTAAAAACTCCCTTCTCGTCTTCTTTTTAAAGCCCTTGGGAGTGGCTCCATTGACAAAATAACGCAATTACATCTTGTCAACGTACTTGTAAAGACTTGAAGTAAAAAACTCTTCAGACTAGCAGAGTCCTCTCCAAAAAGTGGAGATACGTGAAAAAACGCTGCAAATGATTACACAACGGTTTATTATTTTTCTGTGAAGATCATAAGTCTGATAAAAAAATAAATAAATCAAAAAGGAAAATGATGTATTTTGACATTTTATAATATAAAATGTCAAAATAAAGATATTATTTTGATAAAGATAATATCATTATCTTTAATGATATTATTTAAGTAAAGATAATTTAATGATAATTTAAGTAAAGATAATATTATTATCTTTACTTTGGCACATAAACGAAAAACGCGTTAAAATAGCTTTTCTTATAGTTTTCCCTTTATAAGGATTTCATGACTGACACACAGTCAGACAAACATGGACCGAAATTGTTCCGGAAGGCCTGAAAATAGTAAAACGCGAGTGGAAATTTTGATTTTGGAGAACATTTTTTTTCAACCTTGAAAAGTGAAAGTAATGCTTCCACCACCATGATAAACTCGGAAGCAAAAGGTCTTCAACATTTAGTTGAAACTGATATGAATGAAGGGTAATGTACAATAATGTATACAGGGTGTCCCAGAAGTTATGGTCCACCCTCCGGCATTTCCGTATTTAATTACGTAAAAAAAAGGATTTCACGAATTTGAATGAATTTCCACAAATGTCATGCTAAGTAATTTTTTCAGGATAGGTGTCGGCCCGACTCCGTCGGTTCAGTTTCTCTACCAGATCTTTGGGTCGGTTCCCTTTCTGGAGAACACTACTGTAGGTCGTGGAGGAGTCATTTTTGGAATATTTCCCCATCAGCAGGATCCTGAATATCTAGTGAAATGGGCATGAGGGGAAGCTGATCTAAAATCTCATTTGAAACATGAAAACCTCATCATTTTGGTTCATTATTTTCATAAAGTGAACAATTGGAATCGACCAAGAAAAAAAAAACGCTTGCATACGAGTCTGCAACGCATTGGGACATTTTCATGTCTTTACCTATTGCTTTTTACCTCACTATAGGATTTTATAACCCACTCCGTTGTTGTCAGAATGTGAAACGAACCATTAACATAATAACTATCTATAGCTATTTGTTGTATTTGTCAAACCTCACAATGCGTTGCTGTTGTCTTAATAGGAGAGGTAGGTACCATGTAAAGAGGTAGGTACCTACTACGAAAGAGTGTAGATATATTATGTTACAAATTGACACAATTATTAATATTAAGTGGTAGGAACCTAATTTCAATAAAATAGACGATTCCGGATTAATAATCTTCTACACTCACGATCATTAGTTTGTAAACAAAATATGAGAACAGTTATGCCCATAGCTCCGCTATTCGTATAGTCAATATGTTATGGAAAACATGAAAATGTTCGTTAAATCGAGAGCTTTCCAACGAGTGGTGAACGATTTTTGTGGGTTAAAAAGTGTAGAAAAGGACAAACCTAACAACGGGGTCGTTGTAAGCGGAAATCATTATAAAGGCACTGTAACACAATTTCGTTAGGCAATTTCGTGACAGTTTTTTGTGCTATGTGCCAGGGCAAAGACATGAAAATGTCAAAAAGCATCAAGTTTGGTTTTCTGATGATTTCCGCTTATAACCGAGTCGTTGCTAGGGAAATGGTACTTCGTCATTCGTGTTCGTAAAAAAATCGTTCACCTTTCCTTAGAAAGCCCCAAATTTATGCATAAATTATATACTGCCAAAACCGCTGTAATTATGGAAGAAACTGAAATATACCCGAGAGTTAAAAGAACTGTAAACAGCATTCTTGGTAAGAGTTTGTTTCACGTCAACAGATAATAATTATTGAGAAAGCGAATTATTGTTGGTAGGTAGCGGGAAAAAGTAGACATAAAATGTCCCAATGAGTTGCAGACTCGTATGCAAGCGTTTGAATTTCTTTATGAACCTTCCATCAATGATTTAAATAAGGTTTTCGAATAGTGTTTCACGTCTCTCAATTGTGTTAATTGAAGTTCGATTCCAAAGTTTCATTATTAAAAATAGCAAACCTAATAATTATTTAAGCTTCTACTTAAGAACACGGTTTTTTCAACCGACCATAATATTATTGAGCAGGGTTAACAATCAAGTTTGCTCGTATTTTCACAAAAAGTTCCTATCAGCTAAACATATTTACCTTAAAATATTGGATGAATTATTTGTTTCTTCGTTATTAAGGAAGAGTTAGGAGTTAGGATTTCACGAGTGAATGAAATGAAATTCTATTCGAACAAAAGAAAAAAGGTAGCATTTTATCAGGTGAAATTTGGCTCACTTCCGTCAAGCGAACGTTCATGTGTAATTCACACTCGTGTTCCTAACTCATCATTCGTCCAAAACAGAGTAGGTACTAACTGAGATAACTTTCAACTTCCTTTTAGGGACCATGGGCTGGAGGGTTGTGGGAGGGGATTTCGGCACCCCTACAGGCTGGGGATGACCTGTCTGGTATCCACGTGTTCTAATAAATTTCGCAATAAACGTGCATTATTTGACTACTTTTTAATTTTCTGGATGGTATCAGACGTCCTGGTCTGACCAGACATGTCTGGTCGTTTCCAAACATTAAAAACTTGAATTGATGAAAAAATTTTATGAACAATCACTGATTAGGAATTAATTATCCTCATTAGGCAAACGGTTGGTCCCTCAAAACTCTGGCTGAATACGAATTAATTATTATTTTCTCCTTTTTAATGGTTTGCCATCATCAGTTTTGAGGTGGGCTAGTTCTTTGTTAAGAATGTTTTTAATTTATCATTTTGGTTTATTATTTTCAATAATTTTATTAGTTACCTAGTATTTTTTGTTTTCCACTTTTTATTGGTCCTTGATTTATTTCATAAATAAATTCCTCCCCTCACCAGTTTTCCGATCTATTTCCGTATTATACTTCAGTATCTGTGAGGTGGACCAGTTTATGTAATCCTTATCGGTTTCCATAATATTGATTATTCTCAGTACTGACTCGTCTCGGGTCTTGTAGTTTGAATCAGTTCCTGTCCTGCAAATCGGTATTGGTACTGATCCACAAAACTTACAATCACACCTGTAATTTGAATCATGCTGAAAAAAACGCTATGTGCTATTGTAAGCATTCAATGTGCTGTGTGGCACACTCTCATCTCCTCACTGTTCGATATCGCTCTTATTTGGTAGGGTACCCCTTCTCTCTTCTCCTTCGGCCGTTTTGAAGCTGGTCAAATTGAAACAAACCCTGTATTTATCATTATTGTATCACTTGTTCAACAAGAGTGAGAAAAGAACGGAACCTGAGGGCACAACTCGATTCCATTGTGGGCGTCGGAGTTTCACAGTACAACAATTAAGCATTTAGTTGGGAGCGGAAAGACAATAAAGACATCAAATCGAGAGAAGTCTTTTGTTCGGTTTGAATCGAACCTCCGTGGACCTTTTCAGAAATAATGGTTCCGCAGAACAGAACTATTAAGATCATATTTGAACTTTCACAATAGGTGAAATAGGTATACGAGTTTATTCTTCAGCTGGTTTTGATTAATTTTAAAATATTATTCTTATTATATATTTTTGTTTTTTGTTTTTGGTTTATTATTTTTAATTATGAACCTTTGGAATCGAGCAAGAAAAGAAGTTGAATCCCTTCAAAATTTGATGTTTTACGTTTTAAAGTAGGTAGAATCCGAAAATCGAATTTATAAAATTCCCGCCGTACGCAGCACTTTTCTTGGTTATCATGGACCGATTTTGATTAAATTTGGTATATGGGCTCCATTTGGGGGTCTGGTGAATCGCAGAAGGGGACTAATCTCCGTTGAAATTTTAGCTGACCAAAATGCGATCGATAGTTTCTTCGAGTTGTACTCACTTTTGCATCCTTAGCAACCATTATTCGAATTTCCCAATGAGGGAACACCAACTCCCTATTTCTTCGAAATGAGTGTGAAGCTTTTATTTCTTCAAAATAAACTTGATTGCGGAGTAGGTATATTAGGAGGTAGGTAGAACCTATGCTTGGTTACAGCACCTGCTAGCCCTTCAAGGGTCGAGCTGGGAGGTCGCCCAGGCTGCTGTTCATCTTGATTTTGTCAGGATTTTGCAGCAGTTAGCATTTATGGCGTCACATCAAGACAGGCAGGGACATTTTTGAAGGGACGTTTAAAAAAAATAGTGACAGGCAAAGCTGTGTTCTTTGTTGGCGAGTGATCTCTAGAAAAATAATAAACCTTTGTCAAATAATTTGCAGCATTTTAGATCACTTTTTGCTTTCGTATTGTGGAGAAAAGGAAAGCTTTGAATTTGTGCAGTAGGTCATAATATTTGGGTCCGCCAAAATCCAAGTTTTTTCTCTGATTTTCAGATTACTGGTAGTGTGTACACATGCGTAAACGTTTTGTGAAAATATTCATAGATAAAAGGTGATTGTTAGGTTGAGCGCGAATAAGAAAACCTGTCATTTTTACCCATCGGACATCGGAATAGTTTCTTCTTCCCAAAAATTTGACGAGAACATGAAAATACAACCACTCTGCAGCATCCGTGGCCATGAACTTCGCGTAGGTCAGCGTTACCCTTGACATTTCCCACCTTGACCTCACACAAACCGTTGGGCGCGTCGCAGGTACTGCGACCCGATAAATTCGAATCCCTTCTGTCCCTTTGGAGCTACTGAGTTTGATCAGGTGGAATGCAAAAGGAAAAGGGTCAATTTATTTCAACTAGGGAAATTAACCTTTACCTCTAAAAGCTGTGACTCTCAGTGTTGCTAACCTCTGGAAGGTACTTTAGAACGTTAATTAATTTCAGTCGATTCAGAGGAGGAATTCATAGTAGACAAAATTACCGCTCTATTAAGACCAATAATCGAAGAATTCTCGAAAAGATGAACTGAAATCGAAACTTGAAAATAATTATTTACAGTCAAAAATCCCTGAAAATTTCATTGAAAAATGAAATTTGGGTAAAAAATGTAAGTTAAGGCTGTTACAAGTTTTTTACGTTTGCGCAAGCGCGGAAGTCACTATCAATCCAAGGACGATAATTTTCATAGGGAGCATCTACACATCAACCCACACAATCCCTGAAAATGTCATCCAAATCTGACAATAATTTTCAAAAATTTGAGAGTTGTACCCCAGAAGGCCTCAAGCGCAAGCGCACATGTTACGAATTCTTCTGCATATCATTTCTCACAGCTCAGAAGTTTGACTTCATTCCTACTTGAAGGGTATTCGGAGACGGATGATTTATTATCCGGTCTATGGATTTCCTGGTGAGTGTATCACTGACAGCAATGCAACGTTAATGGATTGCCCATCTTCTATACGATTTTCTTAAATTTTATCACGATTAAATTGTATTCAAAGCGCTTAAGAGAGGTTGTAGGTGATTAATAATCACCTTTCGGAATACCAAAACTTTAAAGTATTTTCGACAGCAACCCCTAAATAATTATGGATGCGAAATTTTTAAAAAGTCTGCCAAGTTGAGAAGTCTTGCTCTCATACTATCACTTGGTGGAAAAATTATTAGTTATATTGTTAAGTAGTACCTCCAAAAGATATCTATAGTGATTTTCAAGATCATGTTCATAGTCGAAAAACATCAACACGAAGTCGTTGACGATTATTTTGATGATTTTTCATATATTGAGGCTCCCTCTGACCAAACAACCCTCCAAATTTGAGCTTAATCGGGTTATTAGATGGTGATAAATTTATATCTAAGGAAAATCACGCAACTGTTTGCATAACAAACATCATGGAGAACGATGGTCATAGAGAACCGTCACGAGGATAACACTCGTTAACCAGGAAAATGAAATCGATGTCGGAGGATGATTTCGTGTAGATATGCCCGGGACAATGAATTGACCGACGTGAGACCCAAGTTAATCAAAAACTGTATCAGACTGTATATGTTTTTTCGTAAAAAAATAATAATAAAAAATAAGTCGATTTGTTGCATACCAAGCTTTATTATTATCTACCCTACCCTACATCTGCATCCCTACACCATCTAGAACAACCATTATCTACCCTATTCAATTCTGAGGTAATAAAAAAGTATTAAAACAATTCTCTCTTAGATTAAACAAACCACGAGGGCGAAAAAAGAGAAAAAAGTGCCACTCTAGAGGGTATCTACTGAGACAGCTATTTGAACCTTCCCCTCACCAATTATTATCCCCACTATCTTCATG
Organism: Apolygus lucorum; assembly: GCA_009739505.2. Taxonomy (NCBI): domain Eukaryota; kingdom Metazoa; phylum Arthropoda; class Insecta; order Hemiptera; family Miridae; genus Apolygus; species Apolygus lucorum. The sequence continues at coordinate 1,884,237 of CM019183.2, forward strand.
AATGACAAAAGCAGCCAGGAATGCACTAAGTGTAAAAACGAAGACAATTTTCGGTCGCAAATTCATTTCGAATCAGTAATTATGAAATCCTCAGAATTGCTCTTAATTATAAACAATGGTCAAGAAGATGAGACAGGGGACAGACGGATCTTTTAATGATGATGAATGTCGACTGATGAGTTGAAATGGACGGAAATTATTTCTCTTTGGAAGGAGACTTAGATCGAAATAAACGTCCTGGTATCTGAGACAGAATCTTATGACATTCAAACAAATCCGACCATAAAATTGGTTAGTAACTTAGTAGGTTAAATTATTCGATTTCATTTGAGTGGAAGCATTTATAGAGAAATACCTACACAAGAAGTACAGAGATATACGTATTTATTGAAATAATTTCAAATTTGATACCTACCTTAGGAAGCAATGGTGCTAGCACTACTAAGTCTATAGAACCTATCCAGCACATTTTCTGAAGAAATCCCCCCAAAAAAATTGTTCAATATTTTAGTATAGTTTACACTGAAAACTGGGTTTGCCAAATCGACAGAAACGTAAGTACCTGCCTATTTAAAAAATAAATAAAAATATTTTTAAAAAAATGAAATGCAAAATGCGAGAGAAATATTTGATTTTGGAATATCCATTGTTTTACCTTTTTCGCGAAAACAATGCTTATATATCTTTTGTTAGGTATGACTCGGAAAATCTGTTCTATGGCTACCTTGAATATACTTGATGATTTTAGAAATGGTAAAAGTTAGTTTCAATTCCTATCACCTACTAGAGTGACGGGATGGTGAGGAGAAAATTACCAATCCGGCCTGAAACCGTTCTAAATGGTAATTTTGCATCCGAGCCTACCAAGGTAGCGGAAGCTTTGTTGTCATTCCAAAATCGAAATTTCCACTCGCGTTTTACGTTTCAGACCTTTCTGAACAATTTTGGTTCCGTGTCTGTCTGTCATGAAATCCTAGTATCGGGCATAACTATACGGAGTTATTGTCTAATTTCGATGAAATTTTCAGGGATTGTGCGGGTTGGCGTATAGACGGTCCCCTATGAAAATCATCACCCCCCGGACTGATAGTAGCCGCTGCGCATGCGCAAACCTGAATTCTTTGTTACAGCCATAACTTCCACATTTTCCATCCGATTTAGATGAAATTTTCAGGGATTATGCGGATTAGGTTGTAGATGGTCCCCTATGCAAATCAAAACGTTAAAATTGACAGTAGCCTCTGCGCATGCGCAAACGTAAAATCCTTGTAACCGCCATAACTCTTACATTTTTAATCCGAATTTGATGAAATTTTCTAGGGTAGTTCAGATTGGCATGTAGATGGACTTCTGTGAAAATCATCGTCCCCAGACTAATAGTAGTTTCTGTCCATGCGCAAACGTTAATTCCTTGTAACAGCCATAGCTTCTACATTTCCCATTCAATTTCGATGGAATTTGCAGGGATTATGCGAATTTGGTTGTAGATGGTCACCTGTGAAAATAATTGTCCTCAGACTTATGGTAGCCACTGCGCATGCGCAAACGTGAATTCCTTGTAACAGCCATAACTTCTACATTTCTTATCTGATTTCGACGAAATTTCTCAGGATTGTTCAGATTTGCGTGTAGATGGCCCGCTATAAGGGTAGTGGAAGGTACTTTGAGGTTGATGTTCTGCGATTAACTAGGTACTATGCAAATGGATCACCGTTGCAGTCGGATTATGGATACGAGAAAGCTATATGACACACCCACTTGGTAGACGTTTTTAAGTTGAGGATGAGGATTCTATCTATATAGAACTATTCTATATAGGGGGAGTAACTTCCTGGAGGGTGAGGAAAGTAAGCAAAACCTACGAAGAATCGAGAAGAGATGAAATTGAGGGTGCTTTTTTGAATGAGTCGGGTCGCAGGTTTCAATAATAATGCATTAGGGCTGGATCTGGAACCAAGTATTTATAGTTTCGTGACCATTCCTTCCATCTCTTCACCTGAGTTGCCTCCAGAATCCGCCTCTCCTCTTTATATCAAGTCTACAACTTGAAATCACGACGCCATAACACCTGTGATAGTAAGAAAAAACGACTGCCAAGTGGGTGTGGACCATTGCTCCCTCGTATCCATAACCCGATTGTATAGATGATCCGATGCATAGTAGTTGGTCTCAAAACATCAATCTCTAAGTACCTTCCCCTACCCTCATAGGGGACCATCTACGCGCTAATCTGAACAATCCTGAGAAATTTCGTCGAAATTGGATGGAAAATCTAGAAGTTATAGCTGTTACAAGGAGCTGTTACGTTTGCGCAAGCGTAGCATCTACTATTAGTCTGGGGGAGATGATTTTCATAGGAGACCATTTACACGCCAATCCGAACAATCCTAGAAAACTTCTTAAAATTATTATCTCTCATCTTGAAATTATTTTCATAGGGGACCATCTACAACCAAATTCGCATAATCCCTGCAAAGTCCATCGAAATTGAATGGGAAATGTAGAAGTTATGGCTGTTACGAAGAATTAACGTTTGCGCATGCACAGCAACTACTATTAGTCTGGGGACGATGATTTTCATAGAAGACCATCTACGTGCCAATCTGAACTATCCTAGAAACTTTCATCAAATTTGGATCAAAAATGTAAGAGTTATGGCGGTTACAAGGATTTTACGTTTGCGCATGCGTAGAGGCTACTGTAAATTTTAAGGCCTTGATTTTCATTGGGGACCATCTACAACCTAACTCGTATAATCCCTGAAAATTTCATCGAAATCGGAAAGAAAATGTGGAAGTTATGGCTGTAACAAGGAATTCATGTTAGCGCATGCGCAGCGGCTACTTTCAGTCCGGGGGGTGATGATTTTCATAGGGGACCGTCTATACGCCAACCCGCACAATCCCTGCAAATTTCATCGAAATTGGACAATAACTTCGTATTGTTATGCCCGATACAAGGATTTCATGACAGACACAGACACGGAACCAAAATTGTTCAGAAAGGCCTGAAACGTAAAACGCGAATCGATTTTTCGATTTTGGAGAACTTTTTTTTCAACCTTGAAAATTGAAAACGAAGATTCCGCTATCTTGGTAGCCTCGGAAGCAATATATCAGATCCTCCAATGAAACAAGGTGACCACCACTGACAATATGAGAAGCAATGAGTCCTTTGTCGTATGTAGGTATTAATTTATAATTTAGTGAATAATGAGTGGAACGCGATTAGTGGCTGTCTCTGCTTAGAAATGTTAGTGAAATCGACTCTCCATGTTCCACCAATTGACCTAATAATAATTTCAGGAATTAGGTAAATCGACTAGAAAGTGATCGATTAATAGCTTGGTGAGGAATTAATAAAGTAGGTCCACAAAGGAAAGTAGTAATGCTAGATGGAACAGCATCGAACTGGGCTTTTAGCGATTTGAATTAAGAATTCCACTTTATGATGACGGAAGCGAAAGGTCGAAGACCCCTCCAGACTTGCGTGATTCGACTTCTTGATTGTTGGGCCTACCACTAGGCCGCACCACTCGAGCCTACACCAGGCCTAACCTTCCTTTCTTGTAAACTTTTCCACCCATCGAGTGATAACCGTATCAAAATCGCAGTTGTTTCGGTCGGGACGGGAGTGTTTGGCGTTGAAAACTGTGTTGAATTCGGAAAACTTGGTATGTTTCTCATGGTTTATTTGATTTCAACGTTTCCTTGTTTTCACAGCTTGTTCCAAATACATGAGTTACGATGGAAGCTCAAGGGGTTGACCCATTTAACAGGGATTGGCTGGCCCTGAAGGGCGGGGAATGTACCCCACTAGCCTGGTTTTCCTATTGATTTTCAAGGGGCGGGTTCCTCTCTCGTCCCTTTCGACCTATTTCCATGAGAATTTTCCCGCTTGCGCTGACCCCCCACCTATATAAGGTGGAGTTTCGGTATTTTCTGGGTCACTCAGACTGAGTTCATCCACGGTATATCAAGGGAAGAGCCATCGTACATTCATGTATTTTCATCCCTTGATAGCCCTTCTTAAATAATACTTAGTGGTGAATAGTTTTTTCGTCGTTCTCAGTTTGTTGACATATATTTATTTACAGTGAAAGATGGAACTCGAAGGCCACGACGAGGATATGATGCCCTACAAGATCGTTGATGTTACAAGAGAGAAGAGGTTTGGGATCGTAGCAAACTCCTTGGAATCCCTCACAAGCAGAGGTAAGTTAAATACCTCTTCATCAGCATAAATAAATCACTAAGTACAAAGCTAACTTTTGCAACCAAACGAGAAGATATGAAGGGTAATAGAGTTGAAATCTCATCGATTGCATCCAAACAAAAATCAGGACCAAACTCTTAAACAAAGTACGTTTGTAAGAACTAAAAATTAATGTGCCTGCCTGCAATAAATTACTCTTTTCTTTAAGCGGGAGTTTGCAGTGACATCATATCACTAATGAGGAATTTCACCGAGTTCTGTTTGCATTTTTCCTGAATACCTAGTTAATGGTGTGGGATAGATGAAAATCGGGCTGATTTCGGAAAATAAGTCTCCTGTTATTTTTGGGAGACAATCAAAATTTTTGATTTCAAAACTAACCGGGAAAACGGACGTGAAGGCCCATTGGGACGACGAAATCGTGTTTTCTAAGAGAAAAGTTATCAAACAAAAACAGGGGAAACCTAATTTTCCCCATCTTGCTTTTTCTATTTTTTTCTTCAGTTTTTCGATTTCGAACTTTACTGTTTCGTGTAATTTTGCATCTGGGGACTGTAGATTTCTCGATCTCAGCGCTTCAAGCGGCCATAAATGAACTATTCCAGCATGACGTCATTTTCCCGGTTTTTTTAAACATTCTTATTTTCTACACTGTTTTTTTTTATTCGTAAATTAGGAAGTTCGGGCTGAAAGTTTGCCTTAGGAGGTTTTTCGAGGTGCTGAATCCGATTTTGGGGTCAAAAATAGGAAATTCCGACATGGTGAAATTCCTCATTGTAAAACTCTGAGTAATGTTCTTAAACTAGGTTTACTACCTGAGGTAAAAATAGAAAATGCCATTTTGAAACAACAGAAAATTAAAATATATCTTCAAGAAGATTAAAGTAAAGTTTTGACAATAGATATTGATCTCAGGAAAGCCTTTGACCCTATAGAAAAATCTGGAAGTACGAGTCTGAGTCATTTCTCTTAAACTGTTGGCATACGAGTACACCTAGGCAACCTACAGGAAACTAAAAAGCAAAATGAAATCTGTTTGAAACGGGACCACCATGGATACTGGTAGAACACATTTCAAAAAAGAATCAGACAGATTGGTACCAGAATAAAGAAATGCAAGGTGTTCAGACATACAAAAAAAAAATCGTCGTCCCACGAAGTCGGTCAAAAATAGTTACTTAGATGCTGTTATTCTTATCTTTAAAGCAGGAGATAGCAGGGAAATGAATATCTAGGTATTACCCAATGTCTAACATTGGAACCTAACAGAAATAACAAAAAAAAAACAGAAAAAACGTTAGAGAAAAAATAGAAAAAATGTTAGAGCAATGATTAAAAGATAGATTCATTTTCAAGGTTGTGACGTTTGGTCGTTGGTAGAAAGCGGATGATATTTATACCAATTTAGAATTTATAAAATGTTGACAAGATGTTACCAAGCACTATTCTGAAATAATCTTGCTTGTCTGCACATTGATACATATTTTAAAATTGAGCTTCCGATTACGGGTGCAATGTTATTTTAATAGCCTCTTCAGATACCCGCTTATGTTTTGGTATAAATTAATAAGGTCAACTTACAATCACCGGGTTCCATTCATTCGCTGTCTGCTGGGAAGGTCTTTTTCTTGATTTGGTTCAAAGAAAGAAAGACTTTGCACTTTGGCTTGAAAAATTATGTTATTCACTATCGAGTACAGTCACCTTATGAAAACTTGTCGTCAATGTCATCATCATCAGACATATCATCAAATCATTAAAACATCTGCTATCGACATTCGCCAACGAAAGTAAAAGAAATCGATGAAACTATAAATCTTGCTACGAAATTCACACTCGATTCGAAAGTAGTCTTTTGAAGAAACTCAATTTTAAATGCTTGCATACGAGTCTGCGACACATTGGGACATTTTCATGTCAACCACTACACAACAAGGTAGTGAAGTAAGGTTGTTAGTTCATGTACCCAAGCATCAAAATAAGAAAACAGTTGATTGTTCTCTACGCTACACAGTGAGTCTATTTTATTTATTTATTGGTCGCGTGAGCAAGACTTGCTTAGTTTTCGTGAAGATTTTTCAGTTTATGTGCCAAAGCAAAGACATGAAAATGCCAAAAGTTCTTTTTTCAGCAATATCTCGTCATGAACACTAGAATTAATAGATAATAATCAACTAATATTAATTACTTCCGAGTCTACCCAAGATAGGTACCTAAGCGTGTTTCAATTTTTAGAAAGACAATTGAATCGTTTATTTCAGAAACCCCCTAAACGCCAGAAAATACGAAAATGACTTTTTTGCATTTTTGGGTTCTTTAGGAGTAGGCGCATCGTTTAGAATAGAAACCCACCAACAACCAGCACTCCTTGCCTGTTTTTTGTTGCTTTGAAATATTCGTTTATTACAGAAACCCACTAAGCGCCAGCACATTCGGGCTATCCCTGCGGAACTAGCGCCTACTAGCCACTTTCACAACTGCCCGATAGAGATCGCTCTCCACGTTTTTCATCTGTTTTCTGGGCATGGCAAACGAAAACGTGCAAATTTGGGTTTTATTCAACAAGTTTTTAGGTTACATTCGTGATACACTGGTTTTTTTCTACTTCAGAAAAGTGTTGTTTGTTTTGTAAGTAGTTGTTCATAGTCGTGTTTAGTTCAGATTTTCGAGATGTCTTCATCTGAATCGGATCAGGAGCCTTCACAGAAGAGGAAAAGAGGTATTACACATCCAGATAGGTACAAACGTATTGTAATTCGCACATCACGTGTCCAAGGTAGGGGTTATGTTAGTTACTCTGGCAGAGAAATTTCTTCCCTTGCAATCCCTCAGGGAATTCAGTGCAAGTGCCCCAAAAAGTGTTACACGCAAGTAACAGACGACGTTGTGGATCTTATTTGGAGATCATTTTACTCATCGTCAACCTTCATATTCAAGAAGACTGGCAGGCCACCAGGCTTCCCCACCATTAATGCATACCCCGCAGGTAGAGTACCAACAAACAAAAAGAAAATCCAGGACGTTGCGAAGTTGAGAGACTACGTCACTGGCTATGACGCATTCTACGACATCATTCTGGCCTGGCCTACTTCGGATCGTGAAAACAATCACAACTCGGATTATGAAAAAGAATGATACCACTTGATGGCAAAAAACCTTTCATAAGAGACTACACCTACCTACCTACTTTGTTCAACTATTTTAAATCAAAAGCTTTGGTTTCAAATTTCATAATTTTCGATTTTTGCGAAGTTATTTTTCACAAATTTATTCTTATTTCCATGTTCCAATTTAATAAACAACGTTTAACTGTTAACTATTCATTACTTACCCCTTAAAATTAATTTTTATTGAGTTTTACGTGTCAACAAATTGAAAACCAGTGTGTGCTATGGACGTTTATTGTAGAAACCCCCTATGTGCAAGTGACAAAAAGCCCCCCCCCCCCCCTCCCCGCCTCCTACATCATATCGCTGAAATAACTAGGTGATCTGATAGAGTACGTGGACTAGTATTTTTATGAATTTTTGGGGCCTTAAAAAACAATAATTACGTCACTGGTAAGTTTTTCTCGATTATCTCGGAATACACAAAAGTGGACATAGGGGGTTTCTGAAATAAACGATTCAATTAGAAGGCACCTTATCTCATTGGTTTCGGGTGGAGAATCATAAAACGTGCCCATTATTGATTGTCATGTAGACATGCAAAAGATATACTGAGATACTGATACAGGTAGCGACTCTATCATGCAATGTGAAATGCGAACTTGTTCGTCCGCCAAGAAAAACCATAAATTTGGTAACGATGACTACGGAAGTCACTCTTTTTAACTCCCTTATTGGTTATTGAAATCAACTTAATTTAGTAGGTGATTAAGTACCTACACACCATCCCATTTCGTTCCCAACTAAATTCGATACCTAAGGAAGTTAATCAAACTAGTATGAAATTAGATTAGATGAATAAAAGATATTTTGATTTCATCTCGAATGGAGGCTTTCCCTCCTTCCGGAATTCAAAACAGATTTATGATTGTTAATTTAGCCTTTTTCATCTCAACACTAGTTTCAATTTAAGAGGTACCTAGTATAGCTGAGGACTGATGTCTTAGTAACTTCCTACTCATTCTTACATTATTTATTCTGATAGGGACATAAATATTATTATAAATACTATATAAATACTATCGATATTCATGACATTTGGTAATTGCAAGTATTATTCCCGTTTGAATAGGCTATTTTATAAATAATATTCCACGCTATTATTCTATGGTATCGTGCTGAATTTTTGAATGGCAAGAATTACTTTCATCGAGTTCCTTATCCGTTTTCGTAGTCTAAGGCTGTCACGAGGATTTAGTGAGATTCTGAGAAAAAAGATGGCAGGACCAACAGTGTCAAATTTCGTTTAGGTACTCCTATTATTGAGAACCGAATTAGATATTTTAATTCTGCTAACGGATATCTCTTCAAAATTCACGTAAAATTGTGGGTAATTTTTTTAAAGCATTCATTTGAAAATATACTACAGTTGATTACAAAGAAATCACGAAAATAATACAAAGAAATATTATAGGTGCCTGATAAGAAAGAAAAACGTGATCACCCCTCTATAAGATAGAAACTTGTTCTGAGGATTGGAGTCACTAAAGCTATTTATACATATTTTAACGAATGTAATTGGAAAATTGTATTAATGAAGCTGCAATCATTCATTGCGTGTATGAGAAAGAAAAAAAAAACAAAGAAGATAATAAAGAAAATCCAATGCTTCTGTACTAAAGAATTTCAAAAAATGCTTTGAATTCCTTAATAGATGACTTATAATTATTTGGAGAAAGATTAAGCTTTATTAGGTATGGTAGGTAAAATTGTTGAACATTTTTATTCCTGTGTAAGAGAATTGGTTCAAAAGTGTACTTCTTGCTTCCGAGTCTACCTAGGTAGCGGAAGCTTTGTTTCCACTTTTCAAGGTTGAAAAGAACATGTTCTCCAAAATCAAAATTTCCTCTCGCGTTTTACGTTTCATACCTTCCAGAACAATTTTGGTGCTGTGTCTGTCTGTCATTAAATCCTTGCCACAGCCATAACTTCTGCATTTCTCACCCGATTGCAATGCAATTTACGAAGCTTATGCGGGTTTGCGTGTAAATGGTCCCTTATGAAAATCATTGCACCCAGTCTGATAGTAGTCACTGCACATGCGCAAACGTGTATCTGGGTGATGGCTGCAACATTGTCATGGCGCGGAGTGTGGTGCGGGAAAAGTGCCACGGAGTTGCGAGAGTTGGGCATCTCGGTAGGTGTACTCCTTGTACTCAATTGGTGGTCTTATAAATAAATATTTGATTTACCTACTTATTTATTTTATTAATGGCGTGCCCTCTCTGTCACAAAAGACAATTTGTCTTCGAGGGGAGTTAATAATATAAAAAAACATAATAATATAACATAACATAAAATACCTAATAATAAAGTAATATAACATAATAAAATATAATAATGTATAATATTACATAAAATAATATAATAAAACATAAAAACATAATAATAATATTTTTGACATTTTCATGTCTTTGCTTTGGCACATAAACTGAAAAATCGTCACGAAAACTAAGCAAGTCTTGCTCACGCGACCAATAAATAAAATAGACTCACTGTGTTGCGTAGAGATCAACTTTTTCTTATTTTGATGCTTGGGTACATGAACTAACAACCTTACTTCACTACCTTGTTGTGTAGTGGTTGACATGAAAATGTCCCAATGTGTTGCAGACTCGTATGCAAGCATTTCCTAATAAACTTGATTGTGGAGTAGTACTTATGTGGTAGGTTTAAAAATCATTCAGAAATTTTATTTTTCAAGTATGGTATCTCTCCAAACCTTCACGTGCTTGGCCATGAGTGTAGTGTGCTGTAGTGAGATTACTACAGTACTCCCGTCATTGAATTACGAGTACCTACCACTTTTCTTGAAATGTGGATTAGTACCTGCCTTCTTTGTAAACAAGATTTTGTACACTGTACAAGAACCTGCGCATTTACAGAATCAACAAATATTACCTGGCTAGAACTTCTAGCTTATGCCGCGAATCTGTGACTTAAACAACCTTGTTGAGCAAGTTTCTCAATCGATAGCAATATACCGTAGTGAGTGAATGGACATGCAGTGTACATCTCACATTTGCAGACAATTTTTCAAAGCGTAGTCATTGACAGTTCCGTTTTTTGTTTTTTCTGTTGCTTGTATAGCGATTGGCAAATTGGGGATCGCTGGCTCCGTCAAAGTCGTTTTGGAACAAGATGGAACTGAAGTCGACGAAGAGGACTACTTCAACACGTTGGAAAAGAACACGAGTCTGATGATCCTCAGCGGAGAAGAGAATTGGGCTCCTCCCGGAAAGAGGTAATTCGATATTATTTATTAAAAACTATTGGAGGTACTTGGTGTGAGATTGGTTCTCAATATGCTTATTTACGCTAGCACACTCGTAAAATCTAGCTCTAGAAAAATCCGTGAATTACAGTGCTCGGACGTGGTTCAATGAAAACTTTCAACCTCCTACCGCAACAACAAACTTTGTTTATGACACTCCTAGTAGTGAGGCAGTCCTCCTTGTAATCGGGCAAAAACTCCAATCAAATTTGGGTTCCTTTTCCGCTGGGTCCTCTACTGGAAGCGATAGTACGGCGACGGACGACTAATCCAGATGGAACCCGCACGCCTGTTTCGAGCTCTAGCTACTTGTTTCCCCTACTATCTTTGATATTGGTTTTTTTTTTACTATGATTGAAATGAATGGGTTGCACAGCGTCAGTAGTGGGTCATGAGGGGTCCATTGAGGGCTGTAAGGTTCATTGAAGTTGATAGTGGTCCATAAAATTAATATGTTATTATAATGGTGGGTTACACAGGGTTATTGATGTGGTTAATAGAGGTTATTGATAATAGACGTAGTATATTTTTGGGTAAAAAGGAGTTGATAGAAGTGATCACATGGTATAAAGTGATATTAAAGTTACTCGTACTCCAATGAAGGACCCCAGTCACCAAATTTCGCCTCTTCGAAGCTGCCTCCGATCGCTCCTAGTGGAGGACCACAATTTTATGAGAGATGTGGGTATTCAATACGTATGGTTATGCTGTTCTCTATACAAGTCAGATTCTACTCAATTCATCAAAACTATCTAATACGTGAACCAACACTGCACCATACAATGGACCATGCAAGTTTAGAACTTTTCAAATTTTCACGACTAGATTCGCTAATTGCTAAGAATCTGTGTTCTCACCTAGAATACGGCAAAATGTTTATGGGACTACCTAGGATCCAGCCTTCAACTAAAACCAATAAATGAACAATTTTGGATGGATGGTTCGTGAGTTATATGGCAGTTCGCGGCAATGCGCTCTTTCGCTATCCGGGAGTGGACTGGCATCCAGCGAGCAGGGGACCTTTTCCGCATAGCGGAAGACAGAAATGCTCTGTCTTTAGTAATTGTTAACGTTCGGGGAACTGAACAGAGCACTTGAAGAAGAAAGACAACACAAATGTAGGAGTAGGTAATTAATAGTATTTGAAGTACGCATTCGGCTGAGTTGAACAGAAACATTTGTTGCGTCACAAAAACATGCTCAACGACTCTTCGGGTGCCACATAATCGTGAATGAAAATCCACACAGCTCGTATGATACTAATAGGCTAGTTACCTCCCAACTTCCATTGAAAATTTCTGCTTATGGGGTATCAGGGCAGTGATTATTTGAGTTCGTCTCACAATATTTTTACTAACAGGCGTTTAGGAGCTCCAGAGTTTTGGAACACGTTTTGGTACCTTGGGAGAGCTTCAACAGCAACTGATTCCAGCTTTCATAAATGAGGATTTAGTACTTACCAATCAATTTAAAGAAACTTAAATGGCCTTGCTGTCCTAAATGAATGTAGATGGACGCACCTACATACAATTTACGTATTTCTTTTTAAATTTGAATGTTTTTGAGGCAAGTGGTCATCGAGGAGTATCAACTCACATAATTCACTTTCCAATTTATGATGCGATAACTCTAAATATTGGTAATCTCTTACAAAATAATTCCATTCCGTGAAAAATGTGACTAGAAACGCAAAAACGCTGCAAATCATTGCTCAAAGGTTTATTATTTTCTGTATAGATCACCCTTCTGTATAAATAACTGGTTCTCCATCAATAGCACCTACCACCATCTGTATTCTCCCTTGACCTTCCCTCTCAAATTTCAGCTTCCTGCGTTCAATAGGATTGAAAATGGCTTTGGAGCTCACTCAGCTGATCAGTGATCTGAAGAGTGAAGAAGATCTCCTCGAATGCTGGAGACGCCTGGAAGAGCACTTCCATTCAATAGGATTGAAAATGGCTTCGGAGCTCACTCAGCTGATCAGTGATCTGAAGAGTGAAGATCTTCTCGAATGCTGGAGACACCTGGAAGAGCACTTCCATTCAAAAGGATTAAAAATGGCTTCGGAGCTCACTCAGCTGATCAGTGATCTGAAGAGTGAAGAAGCCTTTGAGCAATAATTTGCAGCGTTTTTTACCCACCAACATTTTATTTACCTACCAACTTTTTTTTACCTACCAGCTAGGTACTACCTACCACACCATACTGGCTTCACACCTTCACAATCAAGTTTATTAGAAAGAACTAAACGCTTCACACTCGATTGGAAAAATAGAAAGCTTCATATGGAAATTTGATTACTGGTTACGCAGAAGGCAAAACTGTATACAAATCGAAGAAATGAACAGCGATCGCATTTTAGTCCGATAAAATTTGAATGGAGAATAGACCTCTTTTGCGATTCACAATCATGATTCTGTTTTATCGAAGGAAAACCTTCAAGTACTCGTAGGGACCGAACGGTTTGTCCTACAGAGCTCCGGGTGGTCTCAAAAATTTTTAAAAATTCAATAGGTACTATTTAAAATTGGTGAAAAAACGATACCTTTATTTCGAGAGTTTTCGAGCTAGGGCACTCTTGAAAATTTCAACCCTTAATTTTCACCCCTTAGAAGTGACCAACATCAACCAAAAGCTTCGCGGCACAAGTTGACCCCAAATGGAGCCCATATACCAAATTTGAACCAAATCGGTCCAGTGTTGCTAAGAAAAGTGCCGCGTACGGCGGACGGACGGAAATTTTTTTATTCGATTTTCGTATTCTACGTACCTTGAAACGTAAAACATCAAATTTTGAGGGGGGGTTAAAAATTTTTTTTCTTGCTCGATTCCAAAGGCTTATTATTGAAAATAATAAACCAAAACCTGAAAAGAAATTGATTAAAAACACTGTAGAGGTTACCAGATTTTTAGTCACCTTGCAGTTACAGATTTTTCACGTGGCTTTTCTAGCCAATAAAATCGAGGACTCCTTAAGGTTGCTCTGTGACTCCGCTGAGACACCTTCCGAGATTGCTGGAACGTAGTTTTCTTGGCCGCTGAACATAGTAGAAACACTTCTTGAATCTTCTCATAAGTAGTGGGAGCAGATCTAAAATGTACTCATAGGTGACCAAGGTATGAAGACGAGTAGAGTTCTGTCAGACATTTAATGGTCTGTTCGGGTCATAATTTGTAAAATGTAATACTAACGATGACCTCTGATTCGGATCCAGTATTCCCCAGAAGCCTGTGGAACCCAAAATTAGCTCTAATCCGATTGGTATGCCGTTACAGAACAGATACGAAATAGCTTGAAAATTGGGATGTGTCACCCTCTGATTCTAAAAATCTCTTAAAAACCGCACTCGAGCATCCAAATTTATCTTTCGGAAAAATTCACACTATCTCACTTATCCTATTATCACTTTAGGTTTACAAATTCATATGAAATATTTCACTAAAGAATGGATCCATCTCTTGGAGCTTTTCCTTTCATACAAAAACCCTAAACCTGGATTCCTTGTAAGTTGTGGTTGTCCCGTTTTTATATAGTTCTGATGTTGTAAAGGAAGCTTCTTCCTGAAGCAATATATCGTGGATTGCGGTCGCCAATCTCTTCTTCCAGACAAAACCCAAGAAAAGTTTCTTTTGTGACCCTGTCAACCCTTCCTACTCATGTTTTGTGTCACCGCTTACTGAAATTGAAGGACTTCAATCACGTTTTCTGTCAATCCACAATTTCCTGTTGACCTACTGATGATCTTATATGATCGTTGAAGCATTTCATCTTCGTACGAGTCATTCATTTTCATCCAATTCGTCCATAGGTGATTTCCTACGAATTCATGTTTAGAGAAACGCAGATATGCTGAGAATCCGTTCAATAGACATTTCTGGATAATTCCCCCTTGTACGAGTCAAAATTAGGGATGATCTAAGTGGCGGAGGTTGGAAACAACGAATGCGTAGATGCTATCCTTACTCTGGTACTTAATGTTGAAATTCATTGGGGACCATGAGAATAACTTACTAAAAAAAACTCTATCTACCCTTCGTCTTCTTCTTCTTATGTCCTTTAACTCCTGTTGGAGCATAGGGCAGAAACAAAATTTCTCCAATCCTCTCGGCTGGCAGCGATCCTTCTTGCTTCACTCCAGTTTTTGCCTACCTGGCGCAATTCTCTCTCAGCAGACCTCCTCCAGGTCTCCTTGGGCCGTCCTCTTCGTCGCCCCTCTCCCTGAGGATTCCACTGCAAAGCCATCTTTTCTAAAGCTTCATCGGGCTTTCGCAGTGTGTGGCCTACCCAACTCCATTTCCTCATTTTCACCTCTTCACCGATAGGAAGCTGGTCAGTGGCTCTCCAAAGATCTGCATTAGAAATTACATTTGGCCACCAAATCCCCATTATTCTCCTTAGGCAACGGTTCACAAAAGTTTGCAGCTGACGAGTGATGGACTCCGTGACCTTCCAGGTTTCGCTGCCATACAGCAGTACTGTCTTGACGTTGGTATTGAAGAGTCTTAGCTTGGTCTTTCGGGTAAGATTCCTATTCTTCCATACAGGATAGAGCTGGACAAAAGCCCCGTTTGCTTTTCTTATTCGACTCTTCACGTCCTCAGTTGCACCTCCATCCCTCGTAACTGTGCTTCCGAGGTAGACAAAGGAGTCCACACGCTCAACCTGCACACCCCGCAGAACAAGTGGGTACTGGCATCGCGCATTGATGCGCATCTCCTTGGTCTTGCCCAAGTTGATCTGCAATCCGACCTGGCTTGCAATTTGGCTTAGGGCGCTTAGCTTGCTTTGTGCATCGGTAAATCGTTGGGAGAGGAGGCAAACGTCGTCAGCAAAATCAAGGTCTTCCAGCCGCTCGCGTATTCCCCATTGAATGCCTCTTCGTCTTCCCTCAAGCGAACCCCTCATTATGCTATCTATCATCATTATAAAGAGAGTCGGCGACAAGACACAGCCTTGTTTTACTCCCGTCTCAATCTTTATTGGGTCCGTAAGTTGGCCTTCGTGGATCACCTGGCATTTGAAGTCGCTATACATACTCTTGATGAGTTCAATGATCTTTTTGGGGATCCCGTACCGCTCTAGAATTTTCCACATGACAGTTCTGTCCAGGGAGTCGAAAGCCTTCTCAAAGTCTATGAAGACTGAGTACAGCGGACTCTGCCATTCTGCACATTGCTCTAAGATGATCCTGAGGGAGTTGATGAGATCTGTGCAGCTACGGTTCTCCCTAAAGCCTGCCTGCTCGTTTCTCAGCTGGGACTCTACCATTCCTTTAATTCGCTTTAGGATTATGCGGCTCAGCACTTTACTCAGAATTGGTAGCAGGGTAATTCCTCTCCAATTGGTACATTCTGAAATGTCACCTTTCTTGGGAATTTTGACAATTAGTCCTTTACACCATTCTGATGGAACTCTTCCTTCCTCCCATATTTTCTTGAAGAGGGGCTCAGTTGCCTGAGTGAGGACCTGGACATCTGCCTTGAGCAACTCTGCAGTTATACCATCAATACCCGGTGCCTTCCCATTTTTCATTTCAGTCAGGGCTTCTGATATTTCACCCTTCGTAGTATCAACAAATTATCAGGACTCCCATGACATAATACCTCATTTTTGATCTTAAAATCAGACCTTCAATTTGAATAACATGAAAAGCCCGTCGAACGATTTAACGAATGTTACAGGGGATGTTTCGCAAATACGAACAGTTTTTCAGTCATTTTTCCAACTTCTATAGTGCAAGGTGATCAAACATTTAAAATCATCGTTCCATAATACTTATACGAAACTGATGTTACTTTGATGACGGTCTCAGATTCCAGCACAAAGTAAAACTGCATAAGCGATTATTAGAGTGGATCAAAGGTACTTTTCTTCAATTTCACTAATGAACATTATCGTAAATGTTGCCAACTAAAGTAAAATTAATCCACGAGATCTGTTGAACAGAATCTTCATCTTCTTTATACTCAACAGCTCAGCGGTACTAGAGTTTTTGAATTCATGTAAAGAGTGATGGGCTAAACCAAAATTTACTAATGTCCACGAATCAAGAAACCAAGTGATATTCTTAGTTCGCTCTTTTCCCGTGAGTGTATGATTTCATAGAATTTTGAATCACCCGTTTATTGGGATCAGTTATCCATGGTTTCAATGTGACTCTTGGTACATCTGTGAATCCTGCTAACCTGAAGATTTTGAGTGCCAAATTTATGTTGGACTTTTCATATCCATTATTTTGAGATTCAGCGCATATATAATTTATTATTGCAATTTATTGTAAGACTATAACAAAACTGCGGTAGCTTTTTTTAATTCTAGCTTTCAGCATGATATGTGTTTCTAGGCCGAGAATAACTATTGCGGTTCTTGAGAATTCCATAACTAGAAAAAAACTCTCTTCTCAAAGAAAGGCGGTTGAAAAGTCCCATCTACTCGTGTCAAAATCTCTTGCAACTTATCTAGCGAAATTTCACACTCGGAGAGTAGGTGGTTTCTCACTAGAGATAAGGTGGTTTCAGCAGTTTCCTCTTGAATTAATCATTCGCTGACATTGACAGTGATGTGTTCTTCTACGTCATCTGAGTGAAATGAAAGGGGCTTTACTTACATTTCCAAAATAGTTTTTGGAGCTCCGGTGAGACTTTTGGGGCGTTTTGAGTGCTAGACTGTAACAGAGGTTCTCAAGACTCAAAATCCTCTTTTTCATTTACTGTTCATCGATTCTTCATATTGGACGTAATATTTCTTCATTGTAACTTCTCCCTTCTCCATTGTCTGGTATTACCACTCATTCTTAACATCTCATCACACTTTTATTCAACCGAATCCTGCGACATATTTCTTGGTAACCAGTTGCACATGAATGGAATCGCAGCAACTCGAAATTTGAGTCACTCGTGATTATTAAATATCTTACGACAGCTTAGTCATCTGACTTCATTATAACATCATCTAACTGCAATATGGCGTCGTCCGACTGCTGTAGGACGGCTTCTACACTACGACGGTATCACCTGACTCACCGTTTAGACTCATTTCAAAGTCACCGCTATACGCCGCATTCGTTTATTATTATTTCGGCTTTTGATTTATTCGCAATTGCATCTCTGCAGCAGGCGTAAACCTTCAAATTACATTAGCGCTGATATCTCACGAACCATTGTCCGGATTTGATCAAATTATGGGGATAGTTGAAGATAGTCTATTTGTATACCTTCTCCGTGAATCCCGTTTCATTGGTAAATTACGTATCTCGTTCATCTCCAAAAATGTTGACACAATTATGCGATTATAATCGGTAAATCTAATACCAATGTTTTTTGTTTTGTTTTTTCCAAAAAGGTTTAGGTACTCAATTCTCCCTTTTTTCGAAACTGTCTATAATTAAGTACGTGTCAAGAATTAAAGTTTGTGTGTGCCCCAAGGGTCGTGCCATGTATCTCATTTGAATTCTCTTCACTGCGCTCAGCACTTCTTTACCACACACCGCCTCATCACTGCCTGTTCCCCCGTAAGTACATTTTAGGAATGCCTCCTTTATTTCAGTCTTTTTTGCACATGCTTCTCCTTGCCCGCATTCGAAACCAGTGAGAGACAGTTTTTTCAAAAGAAATTCGAGGATTTACTGTGGATAAACACCTGCGATTTAAGTTGATAACTTTTTATTTGATATTATTCCATTTCAATGTTTAATATTACATTTCCAGTACATGGGTACCTAATAATTGTATATCCTGAACCTTCAACCAAAATTTCAATATTGCTGCTGAAAATAAGCAATTAGGTGGAATGAAAACTAATGATTTTTCATTTCAATAGACCATGAGTTTATTGGTAATGGTTATAAATCTGGTAAAAAATTACTCACATAAACACTATCGGAAAAAAAATTCAGTTCAATCTCTTCGAGTGTGGTAACGTTCTTCAGCTAAAACTTCAATTCTGTTATAACTTAATAAAAATTTTTTTTAACTTCAAAAATTACATAATTTATTTTGATGCTAGTATTTACCTAAATGATTGTAATAATCAAACTGATCGGAATGAGGGTCAAACAGAGATTCCCTCCTTTTCCGCCGCGCTCTCGGTCAGTTTATTAGGGCTCTAGTAAGAATGTGAAATCCACAATGACGTCTAAATCAAATTTTTTTAAGCAATGGACCCTATTATTCAAACCAAATAACTATTGAAAACTAATAAACTGGAAACAACCAGTTGAATTGACTGCAATGCTGAAAACAACCAAACACCTGTGTTTCCAGCGTTGTAGTCAGCTTGATTTTTAAGTATTAGTTTTCAATAGTTTTGTAGTTCAAATAATGGGCCCCATCGCTTCAAAATGTTGTTTTAGACGTTATTTCACATGTGATTTCATACAGTAATTCTTACTCGAGCCCTGATTGACTGAAAGCTCAGGAGTAAAGGAGTGAATCTGACCCTTGTCTCGATCGATTTGAACGTTGAAATCTGGTGGGTCGATCTTCATAGTTCCCAAACCATTGTATGAGGGATTTCCTAGAAATGCATGTGCATCTTATCCACAGTGAATCTTGTTTTTTTAACGTGCTTTTTGTATCCAGTTATGTTTTTTATGGCGTTGATGATCCGGTCATGTGGGACCCTTCCATCCTCGTATCGGTGGTTCGTTTCCTGAGTCGCTCGTTTCTTTGGTGTTAGAACTTCACCTTCCCCTTATTTTTATTCTTCATCCGGTCTTTTTCCATTCGTTCGGCCGGTTCTCGTTGTTGATATCTACCTTTTTCTCCTGTATCAAATAAATTCCGTTTTATATTGTCTATTTTGTGCTGGGAGTACCTACCTACCATTCCGAAGAAACTGAAAAAAATATACTTACGTCGCAACATAAATGTTTCTTCTACCAATAACAACAACAGGTTCTCTTGTCTCTGGGTTTACCGTCAGAAGTGACAGCCTGCCGACTGACAGACTTGTAGATAAGAGAGATAATAGAGATCTATGGCTCTGAATTCGGATCAAATCTCTTGACTCTGGTATTATTTACAAAAGTGACGGACTATAGTCTTGTAGAATAAAGTCCATGTGGTCCAAGTGACTTGCCACCGCTAGTGATCTGAAAAACTGCTGATGGTATCTTTCGTGTAGAGGTCATGAGGTCTACTGCATCTGAGGCGCTCAATACTGGATTCATCTCTTTTTCTGATATCATCACCAAAAATGGCAGCCTGCTGACACCTTACACGAGTAGATATAAGGGCCATGGGGTCCTTAAATGACTTGACAGCATGGGAGTTCTAGATTGATCGCTGATGGCACTCAAGTCCTGCAGTTCACTATCGAGATCGCCCAATCTCTTGTCTCCGGTATTATCAGAGGTAACTGTAGCTGTCACTTAATCTTGATTGCAGCTCTTCTCTCTGGTATCACCATGCTGATTGTCTCGAAAAGATGCCTTGAGGTCCAAAAGTGACTTGACTGACTGCTGATGTCATCGTAGATAAGAGGCCGATGGCATCAACATCCTTTACTGCTATGGAATAGTATTACCCAGAAAATATTCTGTAAATCACAATTTTTCACTTGAAAGAAAATATTCTCAAGTATATTTAAGCCACATTGCTCGTGGAGAGCCTCTCATATTGCACTTCGATGAGTCATTTAGTTCTCAACGGAGAACAAGTATCATTACTGTCACATAGATACTGATATTTACAACCACAACATGTAAAGATTACATCGTTCGGCAACGTGGACGTCTAATGAATAATTCATTGTAGCCTTTGCTACTTTCCTTTCATTTTATTTTTATTTTTATAATGTATTCTGTATAGAATTGTTTCAAAATTAAATTCTGTAAAAATATCCTACGAACTTACAAATTCCCATTTTTATTATTATCGAATTATTATTTTAGCATTATTAAATTAATTACATATTGGGAATTATGTTTTACTATTATCATTATTATTTTACTTGAGTGGGCAAACCTGAATGACATTTTACTCTTCTCCCTATCACGTTTTGCCGGAAGTTCAAAGAAGATTGTGTACGCTACCAAAGAAATCTAAGGGTACCAAGTTGAAGGAAATAACCTCCTTTCTCAAAATTGTCTCTCTCTCTCGAAATCCAAAATACTCTATCGAAATTACTTTTAGCCATACTACCTTCTGTGCAATTTTTCAAGTAAACTCAAATTTGAGGGTATCTTTGGAAAGAGTGTTAAGTTACTAAGCTAGAGCTGAAGCAAAATCTTCCAAAAATAGTACATTATTCTTCAAAAATCAAGTTATAAAACAAAGTTAAATTTTTTTCAGAACATGACTTTTTTATCGAAGTTGTGGTTCATTATTTTCAATAGTGAACCTTTGGAATCGGCCAAGAAAAAAAAATTTGAATCCCCCTCAAAATTTGTTGGTTTACGTTTCAAGGTACGTAGAATCCAAAAATCTAATTAAAATTTGGCCGTCCATCCACCGTACGCGGCACATTTGCCACTTAGCACTGACCGATTTTGATGAAATTTGGTATGTAGGCTCCATTTGGGGTCTAGTTGCGCCCCGAATATTTTGGTTGATGTAGGTCACTTCTAAGGGTTCAAAATTAATTTCTAAACTTTGAAAACGCCCTAACTCGAAAAAATGTGACATAAAGGTATTGTTTTTCCATTAATTTAAGATAGTATTGATTTTTTAGAATATTTAGAGACCACGCGGAGCCCTGAAGAACTAGACTTTAAGGGTTGGACTTACGATAATCAGAAACACGAATGTGAATCGCAAAAGAGGCGTAATCTCCGTTCAAATTTTAGCTGACCGAAATGCGATCGATGTTTTTGTTCATTTTGGTTGGTGGTAACAATGGCAAAGCCATGTTCTTTGCAGACGAGTGATCTATTTAGAACACTAATAAACCTCTGTGTAGTAATTTGCAGTGTATAACTCTGAATCCCTGCTGGGCGCTCTTCGAATAATTATGACTAAATTTCAGCTTTCCGACGGTTTCTCATTTTTTAGGACGTCTTACAATAAGACGTGGGCGTCATTATGCAATTAATCTGGAACCGCCGATTTGCATGGTTCTTTTGGTTTATTATTTTCAATACACTTAGAGAAAAAAATGCCGAGAAAATTTTTTTTTCAACCGCCCCTCAAAATTTGTTGGTTAACGTTTCAAGGTACGTAGAATCCGAAAATCGGATGAACGTTTTTCCGTCCATACGCCTTACGCGGCACTCCTTATTTCCCATGTGCCGATTTTGATGAAATTTGGTTCCATTTGGGATCCAATTGTGTCCCGAAGCATTTGATTGTTCTCAGTCACTCAAAAAATTTTGATATAAAGGTATTGTTTTTTCATCAATTTGAAATAGTATTGAATTTTTGAAATCGAATGAGTCCACCCAGAGCTCTGTAGGTTCAGCCGTTCGGTCCCTAAGAGAACTTAAGGGTCTGTTTTATGATAAATCAGAAACACGAATGTGAATCTCAAAAGAGGCCTAATCTCCTTTCAAATTTAGCTGACCAAAATTTGATCATTGTTCGTTTCTTCGAGTTATCCTCAGTTTTGTTTCCTTAGCAACCAGTGATCAAATTTCCTAATGAAGGTCTGAGTGTGAAGCTTTTTTTTCATCTAAATAAACTTTATTGTGAAGTAGGTAGGTAGTGACAATAGAAAAGCCGTGTTCTTTGCGGACGAGTGATCTATGTAGAAATAATAAACCTTTGTGTAATAATTTGCAGCGTTTTTTTATTCGATAAAAAGTCATACCTATTTCAATAAATGTAAAACTTTGTTTTTTTACTTGATTTTTTTTTTAATGAAAGATTTTGGTTTTGCTCTAGATAGCTTCGAAATGTAATGATCTTTCCATGGTATCCTAAATTTTAATTTACTTGGTAAATAATGAGATCACGAACCTGGAAAAATAAGGGGTTTAAACAAAATTGCTAGGAGAAATGTTTTGTTGAAAATACCTTGTAGAATCGAACTTTGAAGTTTAGACCAAGTTAACTGTAGACACCCTGTATAATATATTATGCACAGCAGGTTATATAGCTGGAAATAATTTGAATGGAATATTTGGATTCCAAATTTTTGAAAAAAGGAAACTGTTTTCTACAACTTGGTACCCTTAGTTTTCTTTGGCGGCATAAGCAAACTTTTCTGACTTCCGAGAGACCCGTGCTAAGATATTGACCCTTTTCAGGTCAACTAATGTGTTGAAATCAGTGAGTCAGTACTCTTAACCCAACTTATTCTACAATTTTGTAGTGGACAGTGAAACGAGAAGAATGCACTTTTGCACAAACGCGTTTTTATCAAAATATATTTGCGGGTTCTAGTATAGTTGTTTCTCTCGTACAAGATGATCGATGTGAATGAAGCCACTTACCTTTAAAATAGTAATTTCCTTTTAAAAGTCACCCAATTGGAAGTATTGTACCTCCAAATAAAACCCAATTTCACTGACGCTTGTGTTTCATTAATTATTCTCTGTTCTGGTCATCATTGTTATTCCCCTTTTTTTCGTTGGCGAGTCAATCTATTGTTTTCACTTAAAACCCCTCAACTCCTCTACTACTCGTGTCCATGACCCAGATTCTTTTGTTAGCCTATTCGTACTTTTGTTTCCCGTTTCCCAACTGTTTTCATATTGTTCTCGGAGATTTCTACACTTTTAAATACAATTAATTATGTTCTTGCATTTTAAACTTTTAAGACATTACTGAACTGATTTTGTGGTGATTTATAATTACAAAGAGGTACAACCAGCTTCGTGAAGACAATCCTGCGTTAAATGCTGACTTACAATCAATACCACTAAATATAGGTACTTTTAAAGGAAACGCAAAGCTCTTTCAATTTACCGCAATGGAACCTTTCAATAACGAAGGCAGTAATTTATGACAATGATTTTAAAAAAAAGTGATGGTTGTGTATAATTTAGAAAATTGATATTATTATTATTATGTTTATGGACATTATTTATTATTAATTTTCTATCATTCACCAGTCGGGTTGAAGTTGTGTTAAGATCCAAGTTGAGGACATTGTATACATTTATTCGTATGCTTGTTACCTACTAGTTCTGACTGTGCTCAATGGTTCTAATGATATGAATTCGCGTACATTCATATGCTCACTGTGGCATAAAAAGTAGTGGGACGAGAATGTTCCAAACTTAGGAAAAGAAAACAATTTTTCGGGGTCGAAAGAGTGAGACCGCATGGAGTAGCTTTTCAAAAGGGCTGAGTTGAATAGAGTAGAGGAAGTAAAGTTATTGTGGATCGTCTTTTCCTTCCTCGCCGACGGAGCTTTATATTCGTGAAACTCAAGAAAACTACGGTCTTCTCTGTTACGCTGTTCATGTTTAGTTAGCACGAATTTTCTCGGACACAATTTTCTGGTTTATCTATAATAGAACTATCTCCTTATAAGAGAAGTAAGGAAGTAAATACGCCCTATTCAGGGTAGAGAGGCGTGGAGATCACGGATTTATAGCTTGGATGTCGCATGTGCTTTTCAGCATATCAGCGAAGTAAGCTTCATTGTGTGAAATTCAAGTAGATTATTTTATGACGAGAGTTAAAAAATTGTGAAATGTGCCATTTTGGTACATATTTTTTGATATGAGATGACGTTTTGTTGGATGGTAGTGCGATTATGAGAATGACCGTTCCATGTGCATGGAATTTATTAGAATAATATATTATGTTAGTTAGGCTTTGATAGAGATACTCATTAGGTTTTGGAAGCTCAGTCTTTTCTACATCGACTATTTAGGATTTCGAATTATTTCATATACATTTTTTTTAGTTTCATTGTCTATTTTAATGTGTTAAGCGTCCATACATGACCGTGCGAGTGACCAAAGTAATGAGGGAAGTCGAAATGCGCCCCACTTCGCGTCTGGTTGGGCTAAGAGTTTGATCTGTTGATCGTTTTTTGTGCGATCCGTGATCCACACAAATTGCTAACGAAAAGCCTGAAAGACATTAATGTTGTGTCAGTTGTGACACGAAAATAGGATGAAGGTAGGTGAATTCGGTCACATTTCACCATATAATCCTATAGGTTGGCTGGTTTTTCCCTCCCGACTACGTCGGACCAACAATTATCTCAATCCTCTCGAATTTACATAAACCAAACTGTCCGATGGTTCCACTAGGTCAATTTAAAATTTAATTTGAACAATAGGTTTTATATTCAAGGCAAAAACGTGTATGATACGTAGATACCTTACTCCTATGTATTTATACGCCCTCTAATACTGCGTACCTACATAAATATTGTGAAGTAGGTTTGTTGAGTGGGAGGTCACGGAAACGATAAATCTAAATTCTCGAAAAAGAAACTTCACATCATGCGGGGAATGTTCACCATTTGTCATCTTCCAACGGTCGGCGTCCAACTCAACTCCATTTGTCGAGTTGTAATCCGCTGCACGCTTTTATAGAATGACAACTTCCACACCGTCAATCATCACCTCATCTTCGAAACTACCTACACAATTTTAATACCTTCTATAATACATTTCATTAGTCCATCAGAGGGGCGTAATCGCTCATTCTTGTAGGTAGGTAACTAGTAGAAGTTCACGGGAAAACCTCAATAAGTTATAAAACCAATTACTACTACCATCGTACTATAATATTATCTTACTCACGTCTTACTACAACCTTCTAACGGAAATTATGGAGTATCTTGTCCGTAAAACGTTGAAGAAGGTCGGCACTTTGAGAAAAGTGAACTGATGGCACTGCGTGGGTTTTACAGGAGCAGAAACGCGAATGGAGAAGTGGGTGGATTGATCGTGGAAATAGGTACTTTCCGCCGTGGTGGGAAATCTCATATTTTACGTTTCCTAAGCGCTTGGCAGCATTACAAAAAATATTTCTCTATGTAAATAAAATTCGGATCAAAGTGAGGAAGAGTAGATGCCGTTGAGGGTTCTTGGAAATTTCCCTAACTACTGCAAAAGTTAATCCCTGACTTTTTAACTTGAAGCCAATTTCTACCATGGAAATGATAAAGAACCAATGTTTACCGTAATCAGCAAGAGAAGTGTATTCTACTTTGGAACAAACTACCTAGTAACCTATTGTGGGTTTTAGAAGTCAAGAAATCACATGTTTGACTAGTTATACCGAAACTTAAAAAAAAAAAAAAGAAGAAGAAAGAAATCACATGTTTGACTAGTTATACCGAAACTTAATATGTTTGTATATATGTTAAGATATATTTTAAAAAAAGAAGAAGAAAGAAATCACATGTTTGACTAGTTATACCGAAACTTAATATGTTTGTATATATGTTAAGATATATTATATCTTGATATAATGTGGTACTTACATCAAAATGGATTCTGTTTGTATGTGTGTGAGTGTTTCCCTGTGGGCGATTGCCTGGATTCTGTTGCACTAGAAATTTCCCTAGTTACGGCTTCTGCTAAAATGTTGAGGAATGATTCACGAACTTGAGGCCAATTTGAACATTACCTCCCACTTGAAACCTAATGGCAAATATTGAATACCTTGTTCATAATAAGCTGAAGGAGCTAGAGGCAAATTACTAGTAGACCATTGAGAATTCATGAAGGCAAAAAACTATACTGAAGAGGTGGAGACAGTATTCAAGTAGGTGTTTGACCTTTCCGAGGCTTGTACTTTGTAGACTCAATAATTTTGTTTGATGCAAATTTGCACTGAAGTGAAACTGAAATTGCTAAAAATAGGTACTTCTAGCTACTATTGAGGTATGAGCACGATTCAACAAGTGCACGTTTAAAAGGACGTAAGACAGCTACTGTATGGGTGTGGCCCGACGCGGCGTGCTATACACCAAGTAGGAAGTGCAACCAAAAATGGCAAACGTGATCCCTAAAGTTGCTGATTTCGTAAACATCCTTTTCACAGTTAGCTGAGATTTCCATTATGGATTTCATTGATCTGGCACAGACTAACCACCGAAGTCCGTAATTCACATTTCTTTGATTCTTTGTTTCAGAAAAGTGCACCAAGAAGGCTGTGGCGACGAGACTGACGGAGGCCACGGTATACAGGGTCTGCTCCAGAGGCTCCAATCTGACATCGGCCAGGTATCATTACTGGGAGGCTGTGAGCTCGAACTTCTCTCGGACATGGACCCTGACAGTCTCACGGACATCGTCCAAGACAGGTGGGTGGATTATACCTGTACTCCATTCTCACCTAACCCTTGCTCACTTTCCTGGTGTTAATCTCTAATTAGTATGTATCTTCAGGTGTAATCCCTCTAGCGGATCTTCGTTCGCTAACCATCCAATTGACTCGATATACTTGTGATAAATTAAGTCATCTCAATTTTCAATGTTCTCAAATCCGAAGTGAATTACAGTCGTGAAGTTGGACACATGTAATTCAAAACAAACAGTTAAGTAAAAAAAAGTAAACAATCATTTCAGGTTGAAATTTAGTTCGACTGCCATTCCTGGCGTGGTGGGACCTTCCCCCACGTGGGTCTTCCAAAGGCAAGACTTGGTTCTGACGATTTCGCTTATGTCTGCTTATTGCTATACCCCCTTGAGTGGAGAAGGGTTCATCAACGGCCCAACTCAAAAAATTATCAGAACCCGCGATCCCGCCCACGAACGGTCACCAATCCAGATAATCTCCTGAGTCGACTGCCCTTAACTTTGGTGATCTCACGGGAACCGGTTCATTAAACCAGCTGATGGTGGTTGGTAGATTCACAAATTATATCCTTCCTTCAGGACTTTGTCCAAAATTATGAATCATTCCTTTGTTTCATTGATAGGAGCAACAAATGAGAAACTTGATTACACGTTATTACCTTTCATACGGATGTAATAGAGGATAACAGCATTCCCATTCCTCCAAAGAAAAACATCTGTAATAGCCGAAATTATGTTCCATCATGATGTGTAAGACGTTTCTCAGGAGTACGCGACATCCTTAAGTAGTTCATCCAGATCGAAACAGGACAGTTGAGGCATCACAACGTACAAATCCGTTTCAGGGCATCTACAACCAACCAATTTTCTCTATTTTTGTTTATTTCGACTCAGATATCAACCTGTTTTGAAAACAACGGGAGAAAAAGAACTATAACGATTTTTTAAAAATTTATTTCGATTTGGAAAATCTATGTAAAATTTTGAACGTGAAAATTCTTCCCCGAGCAACCAATAGTTCGTTTTCAAGTAGGTAGTTTGTGTTTCGCTCACTGATGGTTCTGCAATTTACTTACGAGTTGGTACATAATATTTATGATGTTCCTACTAGCGCCCAGCGGTGTAGTAATCTCTAAAGAATTATTGGTTGCGGGGGGCTAGTAGCCGGTTTTTTTTACCCCTGTAATTCCTGGTATAAAAGTACAAAAGTGCGTTGTGTAGCACCTACTTGAATACGTTTAAGGTTTACAATATTTTAAGCAATGTGTAAGTGGATTCCTTTGATTCAATATTTACCCTACTTTACATGTATTGTTGTTTTGTTTCAATAATTGTTTCCCTCACGTAACGTCTTGTATTCTTGTACTACCTGTTCTTAATAGCGCTCCACGTCAGATAGGTACCTCGTGAACAACACACGGTTTAGGTATGATCGATGTGTAGAATTTTGTGTGCCTATTCAATTCATATGGTATCTTTGACATTTTTCTCATTCCCTCGTAGAAAATCATTAAACATCTCATGGTACAGTCCCCTCGTGAGGTAGTATACCTACCACACATATAGCCCCTTTTGTGCTTGAGAAAAATCAAAACATCACCTTCAATTGCTGCTAATTCTTGGACAACGGTTTATCCTTTTTCTCCGTAGATCTTCCACCTGAAAACAACTGGGTTATTTTTGTATCAGTAATACACTATTATATTGTCTCTCGATGTAAACAAGTCCCTACCTTGACCAGCTTGAATGAAGACTCGTTCTAGTTCCGTCAGCAAACTCATTTTGCGATTCACACTCGTATTTCTGATTCATTTTTTTGGCCTTGGAGCGATAGGTTGATCCTACAGAGCTCTGGATGGTCTCATTTGAGACTAAAAATTAAATATCAGATGGTTTGGAAAGTTTTGGAGTTGGACGGTATGAATATTTCATCCCCTTGAAATCACAGACAATAACCAAAAACTTCGGGGCACAAATGGGTCCATGAACCGAATGTCTACTTTTTCAATCATGTTAATTAAAGAAACTTCGACGGAGAATGTAGAAATTGAGAATTACTCGTAATTTCACAAATTAGCTGAGAGCTGGGCTTTGTGAGACAATGTTACCATAGACCGGATACTTACAGAATTATATTTTAGGTTGCCCAAATTGTATTCAACATCTCCGAATGGATTACATCATTTTCCAATAAATGTCTCGACTAGACATGTAATTTGAGAGATATTCCATGACTTGGTTTGATGTAATAACACCCGTTTTCATTATTATAGACGTGTAGTTTCAATAGATTCTTTGAGTGATTCCATGACTAGACATGCGAATCCTTTAGATTCCTTGACCATACTTGTGATTCCAAAAGACTCCATGACTAGACATGTAGTTACAATAGATGTATGTAATAGAAAACATCACATAATGGTACTGAAAATCGTAATATGTCGAATCAATATTAAACAAAGACTTTACAAAATGTCATTGTGCTATTTGAACAATTTTGAATTCAATGTGGAAAATGTTAAATTTAATTTAGATAGCTCAGTGCTAAACGTCGAGTATACGTCCTCGGATTGATACCTAATTGAAAACATGAATTTGCATTGATAAAGATCAAAATTTTGATTTCTACGGGTACGAGTTGTAACTCGAGACCGAATTGCATGTGAGTGTATCGAATATTACAAGAGAGTACCGTTTCATCACCCATTCATCTTATGTAAGTATAACACAACCATTGTACAAACTCGTACGTAACTTACCTACTCTTAAACTTGGTTTTCATGTCATGCACCTATGATGGTACTGGGTTACATGCCGTTCTTCCATCTACAGTTTCCTATCTACCTCGTAGTTTGTTGTTCCAACCACCTCGTTATTGATTTTTCATCTTCGCTGAAACTACAAGAATGTACGTATTGATGGAACTTTGTAAAAACTCAGCTGCATTTATTAGGGTTTCGCTCGAAATTTGAGCAGTTACTCACCTGCTGTAATTCAGTAACAGTAGGTGCTATCAAGAAGTGTCTCCAGGTCAGGTCTTCATCAGTGACCAGGTGACTGATAAATAGTGATGTTATTATGACCTCAGACATATTGACAATTGAGGTTTTCCCTCTTTTAAAAATCAAAATATTCATTTCCAAATATCCACTATAAACTAGTCAGTTGTGTTAGATTTTTTGCCTCGAAGTGCCTGTTTACCAAATTTTTACGTACTACGATGAATAGGAGAAAATTTATCGGTCTTATAGCTGATCTGATTTCTTGTCAATTTCTGTAGCCCTCTAGAGGCTTTGTACAAAATTCATTCGAATTAATTCAGAAACATGGGAGAGAAGTTCACAGTTCACGTAATTGAACTGGCTTCCTCACAATGACTCACAGATCTTCCCAAGAAACTGAGTAGGTACAACCATATCTCAGCACTCTACTACGGTACCCTATAACCTCTTCAGGAACTTACCCATCGTATTGCGAAAAACCCCACCGAAATCACTGAGCGGGATTGAATGATAGACACACAATCAACAATTATAGACTACCAAAAATTATTGAATTAGCTACAAAAAAATAGAAGTAAGCTCAGGAATATTCCGCAACGTTCCTATCTAAATATTTCCTCTCAGTTCCTTTTGCTTCCGAGTCTACCTAGGTAGCGAAAGCTTGTTTTCATTTTCAAGGTTGTAAAAAAAACTCCACAAAAATCAAAATTTTCACTTGTGTTTTACGTGTCAGACCTTCCTGAACAATTTTCGTTCCATGTCTGTCTGTCTGTCATGAAATCCTTGCCACAGCCATAACTTCTACATTTCATCCGATTTCGATGACTGGGATTGTGCGGGTTGGCGTGTAGACGGTCCCCTATGAAAATCATCACCCCGGATTGATAGTAGCCGCTGCGCACGCGCAAACGTGAAATCCTTCCCACAGTCCTAACTTCTACACTTCTCACCCGATTTAGATGAAATTTTAGGGTTCGCGTGTGGATGGTCCCCTAATAACATTGCCCCCAGACTGATAGTAGCCACTGCGCATGCGCAAACGTGTATTTCCTTTTTTTTTAAAGGAGTGGCACCCAACAACATCAGGGTGATGGCTGCAACCTTATCATGGCGCGGGGTGTGGTGCGGGAAAAGTGCCACGGAGTTGCGTGAGTTGGGCATCTCAGTAGGCGTACTCCGTGGTATCACCACCCGTGTCCTGCTCGGCTCATATTTGAACTGGTGGTCGTTTTATAGAGGCACTTCCCTTCATCCCTCTCTCCCACCCCCACCTTCCTCATCTTTCCTCATCCCTAGGGCCGGCGTCGGGTGAGTCCTGGGCGTCCTCCCCATTATTTAATTATTTATTTATTTTTTTATTTTATGGCGTGCCCCCTCCGTCAAAAAAGACATTTTGTCTTTGAGGGGAGTTAGAAAAAATAAATAAATAAAATAAATAAATAAAAAAAGGACAGCCATAATATCTACATTTCCCATCTGATTTCGATGTCATTTTCAGGAATTATGCGATTTGGGGTGGATATGGTCCCTATCAAAATCATGGCCTCCAATTGAAAGTATTTTTTGACTTGTAGAGTTCCCTATGAGGGTAGTGCAAGAGGGTAAGCGCACAGAGATTGATGTTTTGAGATAAGCTGCTGTGCATCGGTTCTTCATGCAATCGGGTTATGGATCACCCACTTGGCAGACGTTTTTTCTTTCACATTTTGGTAGGTAATTGGCACAGTTAATATTTTGAGCATCATTTTGTTTGCATACCTACCATGTTTTGTGACGATTAGTGAAATAAATCGGCGTAGATTTTTCTTCGTTCATAATAAATTCCATACGAAATTAGAAGAAACTGTTTTGTCTATTGGTAAGTACCTACATTATACTACTAAGACGAGGAACGTGAAGTTGTCACCATGAAAAAATGTCTTTCTGGTGCCATCTACCTATTTACAATTTTCGAGACATTCAACGCCAAACATACATTCCCTTCCTCGACCGTGACATCTGTAAGCCGCAAATTGAAAAGGGAATTGTTTTTAGCAAATAAAGAAATTTTGAAAATTTGGTATGGTAGCGTGTTTTTGCCTGAGGGGCGTACCCTTCCCAACCTACGATCTACAAGCTATCTCGTCTGAACCAACCTGCTTTTGGAGGTACTCAAGGTGAAATCAACAACAACAAGTTGAGGAACCATAAACATCTATAATTAAGAAAATAGGAATTTTACCATTTCACAGGATAAATCAGTACACATTCATCAAAGGTAACGTCAATTAAAAGAAAGTCGTCACTTCGTGACCAAAACCAGAAACATAGGTAAGTATCTACAAGGTACGGGTATCGGTACCCTACTGGTACCCAACGAACAAAAACAAAGGTACGTATTTTGGTGACCACGTGGGCCACAGAAATATGAATTAATTCGATAAAAATCAGAAATCAAGGACAATATGCTCCTGGAATTCAACGGTATTCTTCAGGTAAGTATTTATAAGAAAAGATATTTAGTGAGTAAGCAACAGGTAAGTATCAACCCCGTTACTTTAGAAATAAGAACGTAGAGTTATCCAACTGGACGAAATCAGCAATCAACAAGGTAAGTGAGAAACAACAAGTGAAGACCTAGGCGTCCTAAAGAAATGCAGATCGACCAGGTAAGTTTTAGAATTTAAGATATGGTAAGTATATTACTTTAAGTTGCTTTTAGCTTTAAGGTTTTACAAAAGAATTGATTAAATCGGGGTGGAAGAACCACCGCGAGGACTTACAACACGCTTGACGCGATATCAAGGTACGCACACGCTACCGCCGCTACGCGTCGGTACGGGTGGTGACTAGTATGATTTACGTAATTTAAACAGAAATTAACACTCTTTGATAACAGAAATTTGGCAAGAAATGTCATACAGTGCGTTTCCAACGATATTGAAGTGGTACTTTACCGTAGCTTCTCTGGAACTTCGTCTGACGAGGAAAAACGTGGTGGGTAGAAGACGGTCCCGAAGGGGTCTTTATGGAGAAAATACTTGGGTCTAGTTTTGCAAAATCGGGCAAAATCTAAACGAGTCTTTACAATTATCAATGTTCTTTCACTTTCGCCGGGGGGAAATATCCCAAATTCACATCCACTTACTAGCACAAATGGCTCCAACACAACGGTCAACTCTGCCTACAATTGAGGCGTCCTGGGTTCACGTCGAGACAGAACTGAAGCTTCCACGCGTAGGGGGTCGACGCTCCCCTCCCCGCAGCTCTCCTCCTCCCCCACCGCTTCCCCCATCACCACCCCGACCTCCTCGAAGGCTGTGGAGGGCGGTTTTCCCGCGGCCTTTTGAATTGGCGGCTTACATGACCCCTCCTTCCTCCGGGAGCCGTCGTCCTCGACGGTGGATTCCTGTTCGGCGACGCTGGGTATGGGGAGGGCTCGGCCGGGGTACCGGCGGGTAAATTCTACCTCGTACCGGGTACGCCTGCAGTGGCTACAGGTGGGGTCCACCCCCGCATGTGGTGGGCTGCAGTGATTTGTCAGCTGTCCTCGCTCGTGCCTCTTAATCATTCGCTCCCAGAAAGCCTTGCAGGAGGCGCACCTGAATCCTCTCATGACCGTGGGCGGTCGCATACATATGGGGCAGAGGTCTCCCTTCGATGTCGTCCTGCTTCTGGTCTCCGTACCCTCGATCTTCTTCATGGCTGGGGTAGGGAAGCTGGTAAACCCGGGATTCGGACGACCTTTACGCGGTACTGAAGAGGCGGAAGCAGACTCGGAATAGCTGGGGTCCAGATCCTCGTTGTTGTCGTCAGACTCCTCCACCGAAGTATCCATTCCCTCCTCGGGGGTCACAATTCCTTGGTGCCCCCGCTTTCCCGCTCGTCTCTCGCTGATGGGTTTACTGGCTTTCTCTAGATGTACGGTAGGCCTGGCATTTAATTGCACCTTCATGGTATTCAGCTCCCCAGTAAGGTTGTCAATTCGTTCCTTCGCCCCCTGCAATGCTTCCTCCGCAATCGCGCATCGAGCTCTCCACCCCGCCACCTCCATCTCGTGCATCCGCCACTCCGGCAGCAACGCAGCCAGGTTCTCGAGCCCCTTTATTCCAGTCTCGTAAAACGAATCCAGCATTGCGTGGTGATCGGCCTGTCTCATGACTTCCATAGCCGCAGCCACCACCTCCACGTTTTCGATGGCCTCGCGCTCGTGTCCTCTAGAGCCCGTCGAGTCGTTCAAAGCGGAACGGGTCAGGCATTGCTGGCACGCCCCGTCATAGGCTCTTCTTACACGCTGCACGGACGGCAGGGCACGAGATAGTGGCGCCTCGTGCTCCGTTGGCTGCACCTCGGAGTTCCTCCGACCCTCCATCTCCTATTGGGTAAAAGAAAATAGTTCCAGGTTAGTTGAGTCTTCCTCTGCATGCATCCTCCTGTACCTTATCGTTTCCTACCTAGCACTGTATGACTGCCATTAATATTTTCATTATGTTCTTTTTCAGGTCTGTTCCTACTGTCACCATTCTGGGTCTCCACTTAAAGGTAAGTTACCACATGTTCATATAAATCGGTATACATACATGTTTTTATTATAATTATTATATTGATTACATCTATATTATATATGTATCTATAATGTTTTTTTTTTTTTTTTTTTTTTTTTTTTTTATTTTAGTCACCATACCCGTTTACATTACTCCGTACCCTGCGCTAACCCCAGCCAGCACCCCTTTCTCATGTAGCTTCTTGTAGTCACGGGGCGGGCGAGCTCGCAAGAAGTACGTACCCTCGCCCGTACCTGTCTCGCTTCCCCCTCCCGTCTCCATTAAGGCTGGGTCAGTCGATGGGCTTTTGGTAGAGGCACCTTCCGTACCTTCGTTTGGCCCGTCCAACTCCTCCAAAATCGGAAGGTCAGCTTCCTCATTCCAAGCGTCATCCAGCTCCCAATTCTTCTCACGCTCCAGGGGTTCCTCAGGCATCCGTACCTCGGGCGTAATTCCCGCATCCGGTTCCTCCAGTACGGCATCATCGGGCACACCGTTCACCGTGGCCGGCTTCAGTCTGTTTATATGGACCACTTGTTGACGAGCCCCCAGCAAGTCCTGAATTTCATAATTCACGGCCGAAATTGCCCTCTTCACTCTCCAGGGCCCCGACCAGGGACTCCAAAACTTCCGGCACTCCCCGGAGGGTAGGTGCATTTGTTTTAAGTACACCCGATCTCCCTCTTGGTACTGCCTCGTGCTTCGTCTTCGATTTATTTGGTCCGCTTGCTGTTTCCATGCCCTATCCAAGCACCTCTTGGCTATCCTTCTGGCCTCCATTAAAGTGCGCAACTCGACTGAGCGGTGACCATCGCTGGGCCGGGTCCACTCGGTTGCATTTGGAAGGCGCAGCTCCCTTCCATACGTTAAAAAATTCGGAGAGTACCCCGTGCTTTTATGTGGGGTGGCTCTATAGGCCGCCAACACTATGGGCACCATTCGTTCCCAGTCCCTCGTCTGCCGGACCACCTTTGCCATTATGTTAGCGAAGGTTCGGTGGAACCTCTCGCACACCCCGTTCCCCTGTGGGTGGTACGCTGTGGTCTGCACCTTGGTGATCCGCCAAGTCTGACAGAGTTCCTGAATGAGCTCAGAGGTGAACCCCGTACCCCTATCGGTCACCAATCTCCGGGGTACCCCGTGGTAGGGTATGTATCGTCCTACCAACACGCGAGCGACCGTTTCAGCCGTTGTGTTGGGTACCACATATGCCTCGGCAAATTTGGTGTAATGGTCCACCATAGTCAAGACATACTTGGGGCCACCAAGTGTCACCAGTGGTCCCACGAAGTCCATGCCCACCACCTCCCCAGGTGCCGAGGGTATCAGTGGTCGCTGTATCGGGGCCGACGAATGTCCCGGTGCATTCCTTCGTTGGCACGGCTCGCACGCGGCGATGAACGCCTTCACATCCCTCCGGATCTTTGGCCAATACCCCGCCCGACGCACTAGTCGCTCCGTCACTTCCGCCCCCGGGTGCCCAGCCCAGGCACTACCATGACACGACACCAGTACCCACTCCCTAATTGTTACGGGGATCAGAGGTACTCGTCCCTTCTCCCCCTCGATCTCAACAGGGATAGTCCATACCCCGTCCTCCCGTTGCACCCTATCCCGGTGTTTCGCAATCATATCCTGCACCCACGGGTCCATATCCTGCGCCGCCCCCATCAAGGGTTTCGGGACCTCCACATTCACGGCAGCCACGTGCATCCGACTCAATCCGTCAGCGTGACCCATGTTCGCGCCGGGTCGGTACCGCGGCTCAAAGTCGTACTCCGCCAGCCTCAATGTCCACCGACCAACCCTCGAGGTCGGGTCCCGCAGTCTCAGTGCAGCAGTCAGCGCCATATGGTCCGTCTCCAAAATGAACCTCCTTCCCAGCAAATACTCCTGATAGTGCCTGCATGCCCAAACCACCGCCAAAAGCTCCCGCTCAGTCGCCGAGTACCTAGTCTCCGCGTCGTTCAGTTTCCGGCTAGCAAACGCCACTGGTCGTTCGACGTCCCCACATTTCTGGGACAACACCGCTCCCAGCGCGCTCTGAGAGGCATCGGTGGCCAGTATGAAGTCCTGGGTTAAGTCGGGGTAAATCAACACCGAGTCGGATAAGAGAGCCTCCTTCAACGCTTCAAATGCCTTACTCTGCGCCTCTCCCCATCCGAAATCAGTTCCCTTCTTGAGGAGTCCAGTCAGTGGGGCCGCCATGCCCGAAAATCCAGGCACAAAACGGCGGTAGAAGCCCGCCAGCCCCAAGAAGGCGCGCACCTGACTCGCCGTAGTGGGAATGGGGAACTCTC
The DNA here is from genome assembly GCA_009739505.2 of Apolygus lucorum. Classification (NCBI taxonomy): domain Eukaryota; kingdom Metazoa; phylum Arthropoda; class Insecta; order Hemiptera; family Miridae; genus Apolygus; species Apolygus lucorum. Next base: position 1,920,869 of record CM019183.2, read on the forward strand.
GCACCGCCCGTATCTTCTCCGGCTCCATACCGACCCCTTCGCTCGTGATGCGATGTCCCAAATAACTTGTTTCCTGCTGTAGGAATTCGCACTTGCCAAGATTAGCTCGAAGACGGGTCTCCCTAAGTCGCTCCAACACTCTCGTTAGGCTATCCAGGTGAGCCTCCAACGTCGGCGAGAATACTATGATGTCGTCCAAATAGACCAAACAATCGTGACCAATCAGTCCGTCAAGAGCATTGTTCATTGCCCGCTGAAAAGTTGCGGGTGCATTCCGGAGGCCGAAGGCCATACGCGTGTACTCAAAATGGCGCCCCAAGACCGAGAACGCTGTTCGCTCAATGGAGTCGGGGTGCATTCCCAACTGATGGTACCCCGACACAAGATCAATCTTCGTAAAGTACCGGCACCGCCCCAACATCGATAGGGTGTCCTGCAAATTCGGCATAGGGTAGGCGTCCGCCTTAGTCAACTTATTCAGACGTCGGTAATCTATACACATACGCCATTTTTGGGGTTCCCCCTCCGGTGTCTTTTTCTTAACCAAGACCACCGGGGCCGACCACGGACTCTTTGAGGGTCGGATTACCCCATCCTCCAGCAACCCATGGAGCTGTTCCTCCACCTCCTCCCGGAGGGCGTGGGGTATCGAATACGGCCTCACATGAACGGGTTCCGCCTGTCCGGTGTCAATGACGTGTTCCACACCCAAGCGACACCCATCCCGGTCGGGTTTATCAAAAACCTCCTCGAACCTGTGAAGGATTTCTCCCACTCGGCTCCGCTGTCCCTTGTCCAGATGTTGTAGCTTAGTTACTAACTCGGTCCGGGTATCGGGTCGTTCCTGGTCCCATCGTTCCATAGGCATCTCCTCCGCGTCCCCAGCCGCGTCTCCCGGGTCGTCACCAAGTACTGCCCCAATCCTTCGGAACTCGATGTCCCCGATTGGGAGTCTCGTCACCGGGTAACCCACACTCTCGACCGTCCCCTCAATTTCCAACTCGATGCTCCCGTTGGTTTTCCTATCAGCGTCCGCCATATTCCTCCTCAGTTTGGCCGTCGACACCTCCGCCCGTCGTTCAGGGATGGGCATCTCCATGCGCGGCTCATCAATAGGCACGTCCATACCCGGCTCAACCTCGGGTTCCTCCAGGTGCGACACGAGTTGCTGTACCTTCGTACCCGGCCCAGCCACGGGTACCTCCACATGAGGCACGAGTTGTGGTGCCTCAGTATCCGGCTCAGCCACGGGTACCTCCACATGCGGTACGAGCTGTGGCACCCCAGTACCCGGCCCGATCACGGGCACATCCATACCCAGTTCGACGGTGGCCACGTCCAGCCTCGGCTCGACGACGGTCAAACCAACCCGAGCCACCCCCGACTCCTTCCGGCGATCTGCGACCCCGCGGCACGGCGCCACCGTAGCCTCTCGCCTATCCGGACGGATCAGAAGCGGTACCTTCTTCATAAGGTCTAGGCCGAACAGGTCGAGGCCGGTTCCTTCCTGAGAAAACACCAGAAAAGTATGCCTGGTCACAGCCCCGCACACCTCCACCGTCAGTTCCTGTTCACCGCAGAAGTTCAGCCGATTTCCATCCGCTCCCCACGCCATAGCCTTAGTGGGTCTCAACAACGCACCCCCCACCGGTTTCGCCAGCACCGAGATTGCCGCACCCGTGTCCACGATCAGCTCTCGGGGCTCTCCATCCAGGGTAACGCCCAACCTTATTGGTTGCTCCATTTGATAGCGTACCATGGGCACATGCCCCATTGGATACGCGGGAGGTTCTCTCTGCACCGCTTGAGTCGCGTCCTCAATAGTCGGCACTTTTGTACCTCGGGGATGGGACACCGGGGTTAACAACTTCTTTTTGTGGCAGTCGGTCTCGAGGTGCTCCCTTACTCCGCAGTAGTCGCAGTAGATGGTTTTCTGGGGGTTGTTCACACAGTCCACCGGAAAATGCTCCATACTAGCACAGAACATGCACGGGTACCTCGGCGTTGGTTTGGGGGGGGCTCGTGCCCCCGCCAAGGGTACCTTCCCAGTGTTCCGCGGGCATCTCGCCGCGAAGTGCCCCGGCATTCCGCATTCATAGCATTTTCTTTCTTCGCGTACCGCGACGGCCGATATTCCCCACTTCGTGTCCTCATCCGAGTCCAACTCGAGCGTCTCCCTCAATTCCTCCGCTCTCTTTAACGCGGCCTCCAAGGTTTCAGGGGGATTGTTGGTTAATAAGGAACCCAGTTCCTTAGGCAACCCTTTTATGAACGCTTTTAAGGTTTTCCGTCTTACCCAATTCTGCCTCTGTGGGTTCGTCAAATCCGGCCCCTCCTCCTTAACCGCCGATCTCGCCAGTCGGTGTACTCGCTCCGCGAACTGACGCAGCCCCTCACCTTGCGCCACCTTTGCCGCACACAGTGACGCGGCCGCCCGTTCCGGGTTCTCCGTTTCGAACCATGCCAGCATCGCCTCTCGTGCCTCATCATATGGGTTGAGTCCCGCATGCGTCGGAGCGTTGTCAATCAGGAATTGCTTGGCTGTACCCTTGACTTTGGCGCGCAACAGTCGTATTTTTTTGTTTTGCGTTAGGTTTCCCGCCACCTCGTCGAATACCTGAAAGAACGCGGTCACCGGCAGCGCCCCACTTTCGTCCGGGTCCCAGTTTTCTATTTCCAAAAACATCGAGCGAGGCACATCCGTGTCGGGTACTACCTGAGCCGCATTACTTCGCCCCTTCCCGGCTAGGTCATTATACGCCCTCAACAACCTCTCGAGTTGACCCAGCACTCCGCTCATCTCTACCTCCCCCGCTCTCCCAGGGTGCTGGCCCGGTTCGCTCATTGTAACGGTTTCCACAAATGCTGACTACCTGAGCACCTCCACAAGCCCGCTCAGACGGATTTACTACGATTTCTATGAGTTCGTGAAAAGCGTACTTTTCATGAAATCCCCTAAGCTGCCACCAAATCTGTAAGCCGCAAATTGAAAAGGGAATTGTTTTTAGCAAATAAAGAAATTTTGAAAATTTGGTATGGTAGCGTGTTTTTGCCTGAGGGGCGTACCCTTCCCAACCTACGATCTACAAGCTATCTCGTCTGAACCAACCTGCTTTTGGAGGTACTCAAGGTGAAATCAACAACAACAAGTTGAGGAACCATAAACATCTATAATTAAGAAAATAGGAATTTTACCATTCCACAGGATAAATCAGTACACATTCATCAAAGGTAACGTCAATTAAAAGAAAGTCGTCACTTCGTGACCAAAACCAGAAACATAGGTAAGTATCTACAAGGTACGGGTATCGGTACCCTACTGGTACCCAACGAACAAAAACAAAGGTACGTATTTTGGTGACCACGTGGGCCACAGAAATATGAATTAATTCGATAAAAATCAGAAATCAAGGACAATATGCTCCTGGAATTCAACGGTATTCTTCAGGTAAGTATTTATAAGAAAATATATTTAGTGAGTAAGCAACAGGTAAGTATCAACCCCGTTACTTTAGAAATAAGAACGTAGAGTTATCCAACTGGACGAAATCAGCAATCAACAAGGTAAGTGAGAAACAACAAGTGAAGACCTAGGCGTCCTAAAGAAATGCAGATCGACCAGGTAAGTTTTAGAATTTAAGATATGGTAAGTATATTACTTTAAGTTGCTTTTAGCTTTAAGGTTTTACAAAAGAATTGATTAAATCGGGGTGGAAGAACCACCGCGAGGACTTACAACACGCTTGACGCGATATCAAGGTACGCACACGCTACCGCCGCTACGCGTCGGTACGGGTGGTGACTAGTATGATTTACGTAATTTAAACAGAAATTAACACTCTTTGATAACAGAAATTTGGCAAGAAATGTCATACAGTGCGTTTCCAACGATATTGAAGTGGTACTTTACCGTAGCTTCTCTGGAACTTCGTCTGACGAGGAAAAACGTGGTGGGTAGAAGACGGTCCCGAAGGGGTCTTTATGGAGAAAATACTTGGGTCTAGTTTTGCAAAATCGGGCAAAATCTAAACGAGTCTTTACAATTATCAATGTTCTTTCACTTTCGCCGGGGGGAAATATCCCAAATTCACATCCACTTACTAGCACAAATGGCTCCAACACAACGGTCAACTCTGCCTACAATTGAGGCGTCCTGGGTTCACGTCGAGACAGAACTGAAGCTTCCACGCGTAGGGGGTCGACGCTCCCCTCCCCGCAGCTCTCCTCCTCCCCCACCGCTTCCCCCATCACCACCCCGACCTCCTCGAAGGCTGTGGAGGGCGGTTTTCCCGCGGCCTTTTGAATTGGCGGCTTACACATCTATTAAGACATCTTACTTTCACAGCTAACGATTAACCTTAATATATTGATCGAGTCGTTGATTTACCTAAAATGTTATCTCCTAGGTTCCTGAAACAGTGGAAAACCGAGTTTTTTCTTGACCGTGTTATCGGAATTTTATTATTTTAACTCCCTGGAAAGTTTTTGTTGAGAAATTCTGTATTTATTTGATAGATATCTCCCTAAATAAATAAATGGTTTATCTTTTAATGATAAATTTCGCTGGCAGCTCCACTTACCTATATTAGAAATTAAAATCTATCAAGCTTTCAACAATGAATAAAAAATCAATTTAAGCATATCTTTAAAAGAAATTGAAGAGAGAAAAAGGACCTGAGACTTACTGTTCCTATTCAGCTCTGAGCTGGAACAACTGTCGGACATGGACCCCGAATATCTCGCGGACATCGTGCCAGACAGGTAGGATCCCTGCCCCCTAATCCCAACCTTCTCCTCAGGATTCTCGACAGTGATTTTTATCGTTTCGAAGTTTTTATTTGTTAAATTTTTATTTGCATTGCTTTATGGTTTTAAATTAATGACGTTATGGATTTACCACCTAATAAACATATGCATGACGTTCTGCCCTTGATATTTTTGTTCTCATTAAACTTATGCCTGACCGTGTGGTGGTTTTGCACAGTGATGCAGTATAAATGACTGATTGGCCTCGTTGAAAATAATTCCAAATTTACCAAGGAGTCAATATTTGAACATTATTTCTCATTTTAGTAAACCGTCAAACAATTTTTTACTGACAATAATAAATTGCAGCATCAATAGGTGCTATACCGACGATAAAGAATTACAGCATCACCTAGATTGATATGTTAAGTTCCCACAGAGTTTTTGTGTCGCATCGCTGACTTTGGCTGATGCTTTTCTTGAATTTTCCTAGTTATTTTTTATCGTCAGCTGAATGTGACTGCCAACTGAGTATAGAGACGCATGTGAATGAGGTAGTCTCCAGTAAAAATTGGAGAAAACCAAGATCATCTGTTTGTCTTTAGGTCTTTAGCAGGTACCCTATCCTTTTAAAAGGTTTTGTCTGCCATTAGAACCCCGTCAAATCAATAGAATAGAATATAGAGATGGGTATCGTTATGAAAGTATCGATATTTCGTATCGATACTGTATCGTATCCGAGTATCGATATCCAAAGTATCGTTGGGCATGAGTATCGATATTTTAAAATATCGAGTATCGATACTTTAGTGTCACAAACTATCAATATCATCCAATTTTCTCAAGAAAAATAATTTTTTCAACAACTTTTATTCATTTTTTACTATTAGGAGTACAAGCAGAGTGATTTTTTCCATGATATAATAGTTATTTGTTCAACCAAAGAGTAATGACCCAAAAGCCTCTCTATTTTCTTCATTTTTTAGCCATTATGTTGAATTTTCCGCGACAACAGTATCGATATTCGATATTTAGAAATATCGGATCCAAAGTATCGATATCCAAAAATATCGGATAGTGCAGCATCGATACTAAAATATCGAGTATCGGTACGAAAGTATCGATATTTTGAAATATCGAGTATCGATACCCATCCCTAATAGAATAATGAAGAAACTGATGCCAGAATACGAGCGCTTTCAATGCAAGTTCAATGAAGTTGTGATGATACAATTAGATCCTTGTGTTACCAAGTTTGCTGTCAGAACCTTATCGAACCTTCAGCTGGAATCTATTAAAACCTGACAACTTTTGTACATAGTCCTCCAAAGATCATTAGGTTCATCGGATTTCGGCCGAAAATACCCCGAGCTTGAAGACATGGAGATGCTTATCTAATATAATCTCATCAACTGCGTTGATGCGGCTATGCGGGAATAATGTAGGTATGTACTGCTTCAGCCAAAAGTTGGAATAGGATAGGCACAAGAGTTGTCTGACGTATGCAGGAATAGTACATAACACTCATAGTTATGCCTGCTTGAATGTGATTATCGACATCGAAATATCTCGTGAGCTAAAGTGTATTCGAGGTTTGGAGTCAATTTCTGCCGAAATTTATCACGCCTGCCCCTTAGAGGTGTACCTACTTGTATTAAGCTTCATTAGCGTAGGATAAACCGACCCACCAATTATCTGTTGCAACCCTAATGGCTTGTTTAGGTTTAATTTGTAGGGATGTGTATTTGATTTAGTTTATACAATTTTGACCAGGTACTAATTTACAGAATGTAGGTTACCTACCAGCCTTCCCACAATATGAATCATTATGTACCTTCCTAAATTTATTGTGATTCACACCAATCGTGTGACGTTTTCCGTATCATCTAGGTTATTTCATCGGGGTCCAAAATTGAACTGTACTTCTCTCTTCTTCATCTGTTTTATTCTCGATGTTCGTTGCATGCAAATCCCGAATAAATGTACCTACCTATCTCCATTTAAGTGTCACTTATGCAATCTATGTTTATTCGTGTTTTCATAATCACTTCACTTTTTTATTGGCACGGAACCAAATACGTGTTAGCATACCAGAACCCTCCAAGTTTTCATATCGCATCCCATCAAAAGGAATTCTTCTCGTTCATACCATTTCCTGAGTAGTGAGGTTAATTTCGGAAGCATAATGTTTTAGGTAGGTACCTAATTGTGCTGTAGAACTGCAGATATTTTTTAGATTCATTGTACTTACTAACCTTTTCACTTCCAAATGCATTAATATCTGATAAAACCAAGCGGAGATAAACCTAGATTATTATTACCTTGTAGACATCTCAAAATTAATGAGCGATGTGAAATTTAGTGTTGAAACTCCCCTTCATACATGAAGGGTACAAGGGGAAAAGGGTAAGACTCCAAAATACAGGTAACAACGTTCGGGTAAACTTTAATAACTCATGTTAAGTAGTCTATTCGTTGAAATGATCATAAATTGTCACCAAACTCGTATAACTGATTGAATTCAGAGTTGGAAAAAAAACATATATTGAACAGTTAAGGGAACAAAAAACTTGCATACGAGTCTGCAACACATAGGGTCATTTCACGTCTACCTTCGCTACCTACCTATAATAATTATGCTTTCTCAATGATTGTTTTGACGTGTAACAAACTCTTAACGTGAATGTTGTTTACTGTTCTAACTCTATATATCTCAGTTTCTTCCATAATTACAGCGGTTTTGGCAGTAGGGTAAGGGCACCAGTCATTGGCAACTTAAGAACGTTTATCTTCATACCCACTTTATTTTTGATGGTATTTGTTTCTTTCCTGGTGTTTTAGGAAGCTTAACATCCAAATATTACGATACAATAACAATTTCAAACAAATAAAAGATCTAGTAAATATTTTTTTCAATTAGTTTAGTAAAATCCGTTTTCCACCAGTCATTAGCCGGGTGTTCCTAATATTGGCCACCTTGTCACCAGTCATTGGCCACCCTATATTCATGGTTTTCTGCTCCACTGTGTCGGAAAAATTTACAATTTTTTCTGGCAGGCAGGTGAGAAAGCCTTAAAGATCCACAGATGGACTTGGATGTCGTAAGATACCTTGAAGGGTCCGCGTTTTCAAGCTTATGTGGGATCCCCCACTAAAAAACACCTCCTTTTCTCCCACGTTGAAAGCTCAGCCTGGAACCGTTTAACTCATTACTTCAGGCTGTGTCTTATACCGTCTCCTATGTCTTTGCTCAAATGTTTTCACTTACTTAATGAAATAAAAGGTCGGCTGACCAGAACTAAACGTGGAATTTATACGTAATGAAACGAAGAACTGCTAACAAACTCAATTGAGAACTGAAAAGCACAGAACGACAAACTATATATAGTACGAAGGCACTTTTTGGCTGAGGCTATTACTGGAGAGAATTCATTTACCATTCCAAGGTAAATGAATTCACTCAAATTTATTTACCATTCCAAGATCTAAGAAGAATGGAACCAATCAAACAAATTTCTTACAGAAAGTAAGGTACCACTGGAGTCCCTGGAATCATTTTAGTGCCAGAAATAATAGCTTCTTGACTAAAAATTATCTGCGATAGTTCTGAATGATTAAATGAACCATTCATATAGGCATTATTCGTAGTTAAAACCACCTGGCCAATGATTGGGATAGGAAAAATTCGCATCATTTCAGTCATCAGCCACCCGGCCAATGACTGGAAAAATCACCCTTGTCATCATCCAGTTATTAGCCGGCCATATATTTTCTACAATTTGTGAAAACTCCATCTCCTGGTGGCAGAAATAAACTAATAATTTACTAGTGACCATGCAAACACAAGAAAAATTACATCAAATTTGAAAATAACCACACCAAACTCTTAAGAACGAGTTGAGGTCTGCTTATCGTTTTCATAAGAAACAGGTGTGATGATCATAATTCTTGGACCTTCGCCACTTAAAATGAGTTTGGGAGGTTTATATAGGGCTTCACTGTATCCTTCAAGATCCCACTGCCTTCTAGAATACACACTTAAAATGAGGAAATCATTCAAAATGATCCAAGAGAGAATTGTGTGGTAAAAAACTAACTTGACAAACTAGGTGGCCAATGACTGGGGGGTGGCCAATGATTGGTGCCTTTACCCTATATAATTTTTACATAAATTTAGTGCTTTCCAACGAATGGCGAACGATTTTTCTACGAACACGAATGACGAAAATAAAGTTCCGTAGCAACGACATGGTTTTAAGTGGAAATTAACAAGTACGAGTATTTAATCAAACGGAAACGGCAATTAATCCCAGTTTACTCATCAAAAAAATTAATATTATTATTTAATAATAATAATTTAGGGCTTTCCAACGTTTGGTCAACAATTTTTCTACAATCACGAATGACGAAGATAAAGTTCGGTAGCATCGACTTGGTTGTAAGCGGAAATCATTAAAAAAAAACTTTTCGCAACGCTTTGTCGTGACCGATTTTGTGACGATTTTTCGTAACTTTTTTTCGTTCTTATGCGAAAGTGAAGACATGAAATTTCAAAAGCGCATGATGGCGAAAATGTCTAGAAAAAAATAATAGCCTGAAAAAGTGAGATTAAATCTTTATTCCCCGCCTTTAAGCCCTTCAGTCAGTTTTGGTCTACATCGATTGTGACGTCAACATCTTTGCTCGGTCCTCACTTTCGTTGTCGTTTCCACATGGTTGCAAATTTTTATAGAAAGTTCGAGACTCCTTGAGTAGAAATGTTGTCAAGTGCTGAAGGACGTTGAATTTGGCAGCTTTGGTGAGGGGTTTTTCCATTGTAAGAAGTTTCAGGGGGGTTGGGGTGTTAACACTCCCTCGTTTTGTTCATCACAAAGCTTGGAGGAATCTTTCCGGATCTTAAGCACCAGTACAGTTCGTGCAGCAAGAAGGTATTTCTTCGGATTTAGAACTTTCTAGAAGTTATAAAAAATCATGTTTTCAATAAATTACTGAAAATGGAGAAGGTGTCACTCTCTTCGTCCGCATTACTTCTCGCCACTCTTCTGGTATTTCTATTTCTGTACCAATAAGAAAAAAATAGTGATTTGATTCACATCATCTTTATGGGGGGGGGGGGGGGGGTAGTCAGGGAAATGGGAAATAGGAGTCTGACCTTTCTTCCCGACCACCGCATAGAATGAATCTCTTTTTCCCAAAACAGCCTTTCTTTTCTTAATATCTGTAGAGAAATGAAATATCTTTGCCTCTAAAGTACCTACTATGCGAAACTGCTTCCAGAAAGCGACTAGATGGCATTACAAGATTAAAATCGGTAAGCGAGTCTTACCCTTTTTCCCTGTACCCTTCATATGACAACGGAGCTACAAAAACCCAAAATCGTTGTTTAAATTCTAAGGTCACCGAGATATGTAGATCAAAAAACTAATCATTCATTACAACCTTTGGTGAAAATGCCCCTTGATCTATGAGAACGCAACAGCAAGAATTTCAGCCCTCAAGTCAGTAATTTGGGGGAGAAAACCAAAATAGGTGAAAAATACAGTTTTACTATTTCTTTGAACTTTCCTCCTTTACCTTTCTCAGAAAATGTATCATGTTTTGGGTTTATTTGTGATTCTCAATACCGGAAATCGCAGTATTATCAAAGTTTAGAACCACTAAATTATTCTGCGTAAAAATTAATATGTCCATGTTTTTAGTTGTACCCCTTAAGATTATACAGGGTGTAACACTATAAGAACGCCAACCCGAAGAATTTCGATTCTACAACTAATTTCCGATTGAAAATGCCTCCTAGCAATTTTCGTTTAACCCCTTGTTTTTTCGAATTTTTCAATTTTGAGATATTTTTCGTTTTTGATCTTATGTCACTAAAACGTCTGTAACTCCCTTTGGATACAGTAAAAAATTGAAACTAATTATACCATTGGAAAGAGCGCTAAATTTCCCATCTTTCTGTTATTTTTATTAGTCGAGAAAACTGCGCTTTAATGCGATAAAACGTGATTTTTTTTCAACGAAATCGACGGTTTGACGGGGGTCTGCACCGCCGCCCCTCCTCTCACTATCCATCCAACCCCGAATCCTCCCGTCAGTCATTTCGTTGAAAAAAAATTACGTTTTATCGCGTTCAAGCGCAGTTTTCTCGACTAATAAAAATATTGGAAACGATTCTAACCATACTGTTGGACAGCTGAGGTTTTGGGTCAACTTTTGGGGTTACTGTGGGAAACAATCGAGTATGATTACCCACTAGTTCTTTCAAACGATTGAAAAAAACTCAAATTTAGAAGATTTGACAAATTTTACTCTTCAGGCCAATTTTTCCCTCTTATTATGTCCTTAAAAATTTCTAATAATGTAACAGAAAGATGGGAAATTTAGCGCTCTTTCCAACGGTATAATTAGGTTTAATTTTTTACTGTCCAAATGGAGTTACGGACGTTTTAATGACATAAGGTCAAAAAAACGAAAAATATCTCGAAATTGAAAAATTCGGAAAAACAAGGGGTTAAACGAAAATTGCTAGGAAACATTTTCGATCGGAAATTAGTTGTAGAATCGAAATTCTTCGGGTTGGCGTTCTTATAGTGTTACACCCTGTAAACGTAGGTTCTTTAATGACGTCAAAAAAATAGAATCCTGATATTTCTAGCATTCCGACAAATTATTTTTCAATGGCCCTTTAGGGTTATAGTCAATATTTCACGTACCTCGGTAATAAAGATATTTCATCAGTAGTTAGGTACGAACATTCTTATGCACATCAGGCTCTTTCAACATCGTTCTTTCGTTTCAGGGTATTCCTTGACCAGTTGAAAGAAGCGTCCGGTCGATTTCTCAGCGACAAGCGACAGGCTCAAGAAGCCATGGACCTCCTGAAACTCTATCACCGCCAGGCCGGTGGGATCGTCGAGGCGAAAAAAGGGACTTTGGCGCAATGAGGGTGCTCAGGCGCTGGGGCTGAAATCCCCGAGGAAGAGCGCCAACAACTCCAACATTACAGTTATTTCCCATGTTTCACCAAAATATTCTGTTTCTAAAAGATGATACAGAATTTTTTAACAAAGAACCTTTCCAACTGCTGTTGAAATGTCTCATGGCTGCTAAATAAATGCACACCTACCCTGTTTAGTCCGCACCACCAAATTAGAATCGTCAAAGTTCAGTTGAAGTGGCACTCAGATGAACTGCCGTTCATCGCCCTAGTAATTTCCTGATTGCTTATCTTAAGTAAGTGATCTAACCAACCTAATGGGAGAGAGATTGGTGTATGATTTATTCACGGATCTATTGTGAGTAGAGCTTTGAATCATTGAGTACTCTCTGTAGAACCTTGACTATCCGAGGAGTTGAGACACCAGGTGGCATAATAGTTCTTTCATCTTAGCAGAGGAGACCCGGGATTGGGAGAGAGTAGGAGGACATTGGAGCCGAGTTCCTGGAACAAGAGAGCTCTTAGCCATTTTTCTGCGCAAATAATCTTAAATCGATTGAAAATAGTCTCCGTGTCCTTCATACAAACACCAAACTTGAAAAGATGTCCTTCATGTCGTCCAATTCCTAGAGTTGAGTACTTGTGACCTCAAATACAGATAAGGCGTCTTTGAAACCTGCGGAACTTGAGATCTTATCTTGGTAGCTATCAAACGTGTGAAGATTTCATGTGTCATCCTTCATTGTGGAAAGAGTGCTCCCAGGCTGGGTGGGGTGGGTGACATCATAGCTTGCTAAATTACGGCACCAGCTTTCGTCCAATTACAACCATCGGTTACCTTCCTAATATATACTCCTATTCTTAGGCGATCTCGTTGAAATTAATCAAACGAATAAAAAATAAGGCAGTTGAATTCTCTTCTCGATTTTTCATCAAAATCAAGAAACCTAGGGAAAGGAAAAGGACAGAAGGAAGACTGCTGACAAAGCTGGCTGGAAGTGCACCAAATGAAGTTCGAGTACAAATATGGACATCATCAATCAGAAAATATCAATACACCTTTTTTCAGGTAGACTAAATATACCTAGTTTGTAGCAGGTAGGACCTTATGTGAGTATACCACCAAAATCATTCATATCGGATCAATCAAGGTTCTACCACGTCATCAGGTTACCTACAATCAATATAAGGTTACACCTCAAACATTTCTTTAGCAGCCATTGAAGTAGTTAGGCACAATATTATTAAAACAAAAATATTTAATTTTCATTAGATATATTGTTCATTCGTAAAAATAACAAACTTTCCACCCACCCTTTTCTACACCGAGTTCTAAATTTTCGTATTGTACACGTACCTGTATTATTTTCTTGTCCAATTAATAACTTTGATTTGATAGGTAGGACCTTACAAAGGTTTTTGGTTTGAAGATGATCTTTATTATCGTAGTTTTTCACAATTTTTACTGAGATAGATTTCAATTTATAGTGTTAATAATTAATTGAACATCATCGATACAAAACCCATCATCTCGAACTCCGTTACACAAACGTCAAGAGATCCACGTTTCCATGACAATGATCATTACAAATAACCAAACCACCTTTAATAATATCGGTACATAGCTTATTTAGCTCAGAAACCAGAAAATAAAATTACTTAATAATTTCAAATTCGATAATTTAAAATTTTTCCTTTTATATAGGTAATACACGGTTAAATTTTAACGAATGTACAAAAGCGAAGAAAGGAATGAACAGTCCTTTTGATAATCATAATAACATACCTAATAAGAATCTCAATTGTGTCGTGAAAGACATCATTGTCGTCATCAACCTCCAACTGCCTGTGCGCTCAATCATACACGAAGGTTGTCTTCCTTTTGAATTCCTAAATTATAGTTTTCTGGCTCAAATCGTTCTACCTTTTAACATTAATGTATATTTATTCACCTTTTTCATTCAGGGTGGTTACACTGAATCTAAAACTCGCCACTGATGAATGAACTACCAGCAGGTATAATTGGCCTAATTTTTTAGGTTATTGACTATTTATGTAGAGCTAGCTACTATCCGATTATGAATCAGTTTCAAAACAATTTGATTTTATTGCGTATTTCACAAGTTTCGTGTTTTATTTGTTTTAATTGCAACAATATTCTTTATCGGTATTCCTGATCCCTGTTTAAAATCCATCTTTGAACTCCAAGTTTTAATCGTGATTCAAAGACGACCGGCAGATAGGAAACATTGCGAGGGTGAGTCGTACAACTTTACTTGTCTTTTCATTTTCAATTAGGGAAGACAATCGAATACCGACCATATTAATAAAATATAAAACCCACTGCCGTTGCAAATGAAGGCTGATCGCTCACGGATCAAATTCTCCTTATCAGTACAACTGAGTGCGAATGGTGACTGACAGCTCAACTAAAATATCCCGAGTCATTTGGAAAGAAAACGGATTCCCTACCATTGAATTACGATAGGTAATTTATTTTATCACAAAACTGACTCATGATGTTTAAATTTTTCAACAAATTTTATTAAACTTGAAACGACGGAGTAGGCCAGAGTCGTAATGAAGTAGAGGTTGAAATGAAACCAGCAACGTGAGTAAGAAAAAATTATTAGGATACATTTCATCTTGCCCGAGGATAGTAAGCAATAGCATTAGGTTCCTTATCGTTTGCCGCTGGGGCATTTGCACCTAGGTGCTCAATAGCTACCTTAATGATTATATCATAGTGATCTTCACGATGTACCTACGTAGTTTTTTTAAACAAACATCTGAATGATTGACGATTTGTTCCAAGTTGTGTGGATTTTTAGTTTTCCACATAATCCGTGGCTTTAATTCTGGTGTGGGTACAGATTGAAAGGTACAAGTTATTTATTTAGAAGAGAAGTTCGTCTGGAGCTACCCCCAAGCTAGGTATTGATGGTTAGGAGAACTAAGCACAGTAAGCACACTCTTCCTTTGGAGCAAAACCGCACGATCCTTGAAAATTCCAACATTAAAATTGGACCTTCACTTAGTACAGAGGCTATTACGTACAATTCGCTGAAGCAACATGGATAATATACATCTGTTGTTTCTGCTTCATTTTTCTATGACCGTTATTGATCGACAAAGTCGAATGAATCCTTTTTGGAATGAAGGGAAATAGAGGATTCGATAAAAATGTTTTAATTAGGTATGAATAAAGCACCGATATAATCGGGTGAGTACTTTTGGCATTAGGGCTAAGAGAAGGTTCACAATCTGGGAGCATTATATGTTTACCCCCACAACTATACAGTAAGTTAGGTATGCTTAGATCTCCCCAGCGAGAGATGCCAATGAAATTTAGCATCTCACGTTGCTCGCTCTAGAAGAATCTAATGGATGACAAATTTATCTGATGAAATTCTCTAATGAAACCACCGAGTTGCTTCAGGTATCAACTGAAACGAGAAAAAGTGCGTTTAATTCATATCAAAGTCCGTTTCTTCCAAAAGCGAGATCACCAGGCCCTTGGTACAAGCATCGACTCTTCAGCAACTTGAGTAAAAGGGCTAAGAGAAACTTGTTCCTGGTTACAGAATTAGGGCATCGAGAATACTATATTTGTGCCACCGATTCATTGAAGAAACTGTTGCCTAGTTCGTAGCATTCTGCAGAATGTCTATAATATGCTGCTGTTGAATCATCAAAAATTAACTTCCCTCGACCGGGGATCGATCTCCTATCGTTTTGACTAAACTATATTTACCCTTCGGAGTCAGAGCTCATTACCACTGAGCTAAGGAAGTGAATGGACAGAAAAGCGAAGAGGTAGCTTATCACAACATCTCTCCCCCGTTAGGAAATCTAAGGGGTGCTTCGTTACCTAGTCAGGGAGGTGAGAGGCAGCTTTGGCCAGCATTTTATAACCCAGTGAGAACGCTCTTTTTTGAACCCTCGCTTTTTGACTGGCTTTGGAGTTTTGTTGTTATTCCTTCCGAAAGGGGTGAGGGATCTGCTGACTTCAATATTTGTCCAAATTGGCAATGGCTCGACTCGCGACTTCGGGGGAGTTGTTTTGATGACATAATACTAATTAATTATTGTTCTCAGATAATGCTGAGGAGACCATTTGGGTCCGTACGACTGCGCCTTTTTGTTGAATGATCGATCTCCTATCGTTCTGACTAAACTATATTTACAATTCTGAGTCGGAGCTCGTTACCACTGAGCTAAGGAAGTGAATGGACAGAAATGCTACGAGGTAGCTGATCACAACACTTTGTCGAATGAGGAATTTCACCGAATTCTGTTCGCATTTTTCCTGAATAGTTAATGGTGTGGGATAGATGAAAATCGGGCTTGTGATGAATTTCGGAAAATAAGTCTCCTGTTATTTTTGGGAGACAATCAAAATTTTTGATTTCAAAACTAACCGGGAAAACGGACGTGAAGCGGGAACGCTCGCTGATTGGGCTGTTTGGATCGCTGTTTCCTCCCAGCGAAATTGTGTTTTCTAAGAGAAAAGTTATCAAACAAAAAGAGGGGAAACCTAATTTTCCCCATCTTGCTTTTTATATTTTTTTCTTCGGGTTTTCAATTTCGAACTTTACTGTTTCGTGAAATTTTGCATCTGGGGACTATAGATTTCTTGATCTCAGCGCTTCAAGCGGCCATAAATGAACTATTCCAGGATGACGTCATTTTCCCGGTTTTTTTAAACATTCGTATTTTCTACACTGTTTTGTTTATTCGTAAATTAGGAAGTTTGGGCTGAAAGTTTGCCTTAGGAGGTTTTTCGAGTAGCTGTATCCGATTTTGGGGTCAAAAATAGGAAATTCCGACATGGTGAAATTCCTCATTTGTACGATTGGTTGTTCCTGTGATAGAGAGAAAGAACACAAATATTAGGGAATGTATGTCATCCGAGGGAAGGATATTGATAACTCAAGAGTTGTACAGGACCTTTGCTTGATCGATCATTTCAATAATAGTTTATGCAACCATGCAACTGAGTTGCTGGTACGACCTACAGGCACAGTTGCCTGCCACACATTGAAATTGCGTTGCCAACTGGGATTGCGTTTCCAACTGACAGTGAGTGGTTTCCCTCTTTACAACTCAGGCAAGGTTGTGTCTGTAACCTCTAAACATACTCAAGTTGCAAAAGGCCTCAGTGAATTGTAATAGCTTCCCTCGTTTGCTCCTAACAAGAAATTAAAACCAAGAAAAGATACATAAAATAGGAAACGTCCAAAAAGCTCTGAAATTCAAATTGAATAGAAAAAGTTTTGATTTTGGAGCACAATCAAACAATAGCCCCTCACTATTAGAACTGAGAGACATCCCTCCTTTTTTGAAGCTTGTTGATAATATCCTTACTAAAATATCTACGTTCCATTGTTTAAAAACCACCAGTTTTCATCATCATCTCATTTTGAACCAAGACTAATAGTAGCATTTTTTTTTTTTTTTTCAAAATGTCATTGATGTTGATTTCAAAATCCAAAAAACATTGATGATTAATGTCATAGTCCCTCTTGATTTGTAGTTTCCGATGTTTTAGAACTTGATGATTCCATCAACAACATACTTAGTAGCTATTATTTCAACCTATGTGTGAATATCAACTTACAACCAGAAATAATAAACCACGAGTAGATAAATTTGAGTTTAGCAAATGATTCATCGAGTAGGTAGTGCAATAATATTAATCTATATTCCTTATAAATTATTTTAATAATTTATTCGCGGTATAGTAGATAATAACTTAATGATCTCTTCCCTCAACAGTATTAATCGGTGGTACGTCTTTAATGGTGAGGATTAATCGTGTTAGTTTCCTCTCGATAATAGAAATCGTGTCTCTTGTACCAAAAAAAGGCTGATAGGCAATAGGGAAACTGATTGAAAATATGTCTGTTACGGTGGCCTTCGAGCTAGGTTATTTAACAATGGAGAAAAAAATACAAATCACTGTCTTAGCGAGAAATTGTTTGGAATCGAAATTTTGCAATTATGTTGTCCGTTTATGCACGAAAAGTGTGTTTGCTTTTGAAATCTTTGAGTTTCGATTGTTCTAAGAAAGACAAAGTTTTGAAGTTGGTAATTACAAAAAAAAATATTTCATAATATTATCCTTTTTACCATAGCAGTCAATTAAAGCTATTCTACTGTTGTCCTAATTAGGGGTTTTTGTATTAATTTTGATGTGAGTTTTATTTTCTAGTATTATAATATTATTATTAATTATCTCACAAGTTGGTACTTACCATAAAAATTATTTATTAATCAAATAATGAGGTACTTTCCTCCACTTAGTGGACTTGTGGGTGTCTGTTCTTGGTTGGGTTAGTTTTGGCTTCGTTATTGTGTACTAGTTGACAGCCGTTGAGGAGTCAATGGTACAATAATAGATCCTATAGTTGTATACAAAATCTGATCAAAAAGTTCCAGGACTTTCAAAAACCCTTCATTCAAACTTTATATTAAGTATTATTCGGATAAAAATATTTTTAAAAATCCGATTTTGTTTTTTAATTAATTTTTTTTTAAATTTATTTATTTGTTTTTTACGATTTTTTGGTTATTTGATACCTTTTTGGCAACACACTAATTTTTCTCAGTGGGTTGTCGAGACGTTTTTGGCGAGAAAATCGCGAATGAGGAGCGGTTTGTGACAGTGCGCATTGTCGTGGTGGGACCACTGAAGCGATAAATCTGCTTAGAGTTGCCAAACTAGGCATCAACTACTCTTAGAGTGGCATAGACTGCCCGGGATCCAATTTTAGCCCAGTCTAGAACTGATTCTTCGCTCGTCCTGATGGTGAACAATGTGCCCAAGCCATGGCGAATGGGTACTCATGGGAAGACGTAGGTAGTGACCATCCTACATGAGGCTCCTGACAGGGAGTAATTCCTGTCCAAGACATAGGTGATATCGCCAACCTGAAGGTTAAAACCGGAAGGTTAAATATCTTTGGCCAGTTGGGTTCTATACAACTGGCCCTCTAATGGGTACCACTGTGCGTAATGCATCCCTCTTCTGTACCCCCTTAATGTTAGGGCACTGAGTTGCGCCTCTGACAGAAGTAGAGCTGTTAGGGAGCAGGCACAAATTCTCTGCTTCCAGGCCTCTTACCTGGTCGGGCTTCTGGGGATAGCAGTATTGCCGTAAAAGGCTTTTTACTCATCCCAATTACTAGTACCATGGGAGAGGGGAGCCCCGGGCTACCGATGCGCCGACCTTGGTCAAAGCATCACCTGCCTGCCCCTCAATTGTGGTCGGAATCGTGGTGGTCGTGGTTGAGCATACCCTACGTCTTGGACTTGGACCTTGAAAGCTTCAAGGGGAGAGTTGGCATCCTCAAGGGCTGGTCCCCTGAGAATGTCTCTCGGCATGTGAGTTCTGCTGTGAACTCGGGTACTAACCTGTCTTATTGGTAGAACTTTGGCCAGAAAGTTCGGCCTTCCCTGTGGTGTTTAGACAAACAGGTACTCAGGGGAGCTGACAGTTATGACTACCTCTCCTGGGGCTCTCGTGTGGTGAGTTCCTTCCACTCCCTCGTCTTCCCCTCTGCAGTCGTGGTTTATCTATCTGCTTGCAGATGGAGGGGGATGCGCAGTCCTGTTTGGATTTGCTCTCCTTTAATCAAATAATATATATTGTCGTGGTGGGAAAACTACTTTCCTGTCGCCCACAATTTTGGTAACTATTTTCAGTCGAATCGATGCAAATTATCGAGAGTTTCAAGGTTCAGAAATCGATTAATTGTTTCAACTTGTTTGAGGAATTCGTTGTGAATCCCTTCAGATCAACGACAAGTGAGCATGAATTTAACATTCGATCTCACCTGGTGATTTTTCTGGGTCTGTGAGAGGTGCTCGAGTTATTTCCACGTTGTAGCCACATTTCGATTGGAATTGTCCATTTACAAGAGCTCCTAACCTCCGTGCGTTGCGCCTTTTTAACCTGTCACCAGTTGTATAATGAACTCGGCTGCAACCCCTAGCATCTCAAATTTCTTGATCAAAATCTCCTAACACGACCCAAAAGGGATGAGAAACTTCTGTCATCTCAATTTGGCCACTTGAGAGTCTTCCGTTGAGTTAGAATGCCTTCTAGAATGGGGGTCATCTTGAGTCGACCACCTGCCTTCCTTGGAACTCTTGAACTCCTGATGCCATGTTTGACTCATCACACTGTCTCCATAATCTCTCATCAAACATTTCAAAAGTTTCCGATTTGTCATAATTTCATGCAAACACGCTTTTCTTCCTTCAACAAACTCTAAAAAGAACAGTTCCTAAACTGGTTTGGATGATGATGGAGCAATAAAAAAAGGTTACCGTCAAACTTTTCAGAGAATCTCTGGGATGTGGAGAAACACAATAGCTAACTTTTATCTAAGTTCTACCACGCTTACGTCACAATTGAAGATTCTCACTTTTTGGGGTAAAGTTACCTCTGGTGGGGTAAGTTTGACGGTTTTACGGTACTCAGAAAGGTGAACGCTAAAATAAGTGCCAAATCAACCCTCTGCGTTATCACAAAGGTCTAGGAACTTTTTGATCAGACCTTGTGCCTAATAATTGTTAACAACATGCTCTTGTTATAATGACATTATTCCGGTTATTTTGAAGAATTTGTACCTTCATGCCGTTTTTAATGTTCAACTGGTTAGTATTTAATTCTCAAAATATCCTCATCATTGTTGAAGCGGTATTTTATTGATAGAAGGAGGAAGATGTTTAAATAACATAATTTCGGTGTTTTGTATAAAGCTTGGCAATTTGAATTTGTTTGGTAAATGTCTAATTTTTCGTTCATTTACCACTATATGCGATGGAAGGGTATTGACTACAAAAAATACTCGTCAGACTTCCATTTGGATATCTCCAGCCGATCAACGAACTGATATTGAGCCAAAGTCTGAATATTCTGAAAACCCGAGTGACGTGCCAAGATCAATCTTTCAAATCCTAATATCACTGCCCGTTTGAGTTTCCCTTTGGAAATTTCCCCCCTAAAGAAGTTCCTTCAGCCGAATATTGCATAAATGGGATTGGCTTTGAAAGTTCTAAAGTGAAGGATAGAATGGTGCACCAGGAACCAAAATCAATTAGATACCTAAATCTAAATAAATAGGTACCTACAATACTTTATTAATGACTAGAAGTGTAGATCTATTCAACATGATGTAGATAGAACAAAAATGGTACTTTTGAGATTCATGTAACTTACCCACTTAGCTATATTTGGTATGTTACCTATGTAGGTAGGGAAGTACCTTCAGCTAAGTGCTGTTTATACAAAGTGTCTACTCAAAACTTCCGGGTTCGATTATACAAGGTATGTCCAACAAAAAATGTCTCTTAGCTCTCCTCCTCTGTTTTAACCCCTTGTTTTTCCAAGTTTTTTTTCAATTTTAAGATTTTTTCATATTTTTGACTTTATGTCATTGAAACTGCCAAGTAAATTCAAATTTGAGGGTATCGTTGAAAAGAGCGTTAAAATTTCAAACTATTTAGTCCTCAACCAAAATCTTTCAAATTTTGATTTTGTTTAACCCTTAACTTGGCAATGTAAAGCAACATCGTTCGATTTAAAAACAACCATATCGTCGATGGTTCAATTTCGGATATTTGAAGACCAATCTTCAGAAATTACCTTAGTTTCTTGTTCATTTGGGAGGAAACTTCTCGAATGAATTATTATGATAGTTTAAATTCGGATATTTGGAGACAAATCTCGCGACATACCTTAAATGCTTGTTAATTTGGGTGGCCATTTTTTGTTTACCTAATTCATAGAATTTATCTTAACGAGTTTGACGAAGTTTCTGGTTAAGTGAAACATGAGCATCAGTATCTTTAAAGCAACATCCTTATAACGACCCGATCTATCGATATCTTGGCAATATAGCTTCAAATCTACAAGTGTAAAACTGACGATTGACTAAAGCCATGTTTTTTAAAAGCATTTTCCCGTTATGTGGCACCAATTGAAAAAAGATTAGAGCGATTGGTCTACCTGCTTTTCCTTGCCAAGTTAAGGGTTAATCGAAGTTTTTATTTGAATCCCTCCCATTTCGATGGACTCTCTTCGGAAAAATTTTGATTTTGGAGAACTTTTTTTTTCGTCCTTGAAAAGTGAAAACAAAGCTTCCGCTACGCTACCTTGGTAGACTCGGAAGCAAAAAGCCAAATTGTCAGCTTTTCAACGGTCTTTCATTTTTTATTTTTAAAATTCAAATTAGAAGAGAAAATCAAGTTTGCATTCAAAAAGACGTTAAGGGGAGGGGGTCCCTGTCGGTCGCCGTTCGTTCCTCGTTCCAGGTTAGTATTTACGTAAATTACGGGCGCTCAAACTTTAAAAGATGTACCAAAATTTGAA
Source organism: Apolygus lucorum (assembly GCA_009739505.2). Lineage (NCBI taxonomy): Eukaryota > Metazoa > Arthropoda > Insecta > Hemiptera > Miridae > Apolygus > Apolygus lucorum. Next base: position 1,942,933 of record CM019183.2, read on the forward strand.
ATTTTCGAGGATTTTTGAATTTTGTTAGTGCAGCAGTCTAGGGAATTGAAAAACTAAAAGATTGCTGCTGGAATCATCAAAATCGAACAATAATGGGGTATTTCGGTAGGTCAGAAATTCAGGTTTTTGACCTCAAATTTGGATTATGCACCCTTGAAAACCCATTTACTCCAACTTTAAGCCCAATGATACTATAACATGTGGTAGAAAATTAATTAAAGAGATCACACGTTTGAAAAAAGGTGGGTCGCCATAAATGCACACACACTACGCCGCGTATCTGTGTGAGTAGTATTTTGTAGTATCCAAGAGGTCCTCCAAGGGTTTCATCTCTTCTCTGTGCATGGATACTTTTTTCAAAGACAGTTGGCTAGCTACGTCACGATTGGCTAGCTATGTCACACCATTCAAATCTTCAACTTTCCTTAGCTTCTCTGATTTTTTAAAAACATTTTCTCGACGAACAGACCAGATTACCGTTATTCCTGAGCCATACTCTTTTGAAAAATTTTTTTTTTAAATTGACTGAAAAACCTCATTGCCAGAGAAAAATGGGAAAACCCTGACTGAATAAACGGTCTTTCTCATTTTTCTCTGGCAATTGCTGTTCGATTTTGATGATTCCAGCTCATCTTTTAGTTTTTTGATTCCCTAGACTGCTGTAATAATGAATTTCGAAAATCCTTGAAAATTTCAAATTTAGGTACAACTTTCAAAGTTTGAGGGCCTGTAATTTACGGAAATACTAACCCGGAACGAGGAACGAACGGCGTCCGACTGAGACACCTGTTTGGTAGAGTCGTATGAAACTGACCAACTTTGTAGACGCCCTGTATGAAAGGCAAAACGATGCCAAATGTCAGAAGAGTACCGCCTCAATGGTTGTACTTTTAATGATATATTCACCATATAAATATGCCAATTCACCTACCTTGGAAGACACAATTGGAGTGAATCTCAAAAATACAATTAGAATTATTTGAAAAATTATAATATTAAACTACCTATACGAATTTAAATACTTTTTTGTACATACATAATTTATACGCGTTGTGTAGTTGAGCCACATGTATCATCAAGTAGGTACACTTTACTCAATAATGGCATTTCGATCGGATACTTTTGTAGTAATAATGAGTCATCTCTTCTAGACAATATTTTTTAGATCAATTGCTCAATGTTTTCAAATGACGAATGGCTAAAAGTTCGTTGGCACACAGTTGTAATATTGGAGTTCCAGCTCGTTCCTCGTGTTGGATTTTATTTGTATGTTTCCTGGACCGTTCTAAGTTCTTCGTTATTAATCAAAATTATTAAAACAGGTGAATCCCGTCTGGTCTTCGCTCCAATGATGTGAAAGAATATCTTTGGTGGCTCTTTAAGTGGGTATTCATTACTTTGGTGAGTTCCTTGTGAAATAAGTCTTGCATTATTCGAACTTCGAATAATATTCTGAGGCATTCCACTTACAAACTTGAAGGAAAACGTGTTATAGTGAAGAAATTCGTTTCACTATTTTTTTATTTATTTTATTTTTTCATACTTTTCTTCATCTTAGATTTCATAAATCTTTCGGTTGTTCTCTAGCATCTAGAAAATCCTCTTGTTTAGGGGTAGAATCTCATTCAGGAACGAGTGTCAGCTCATTTCGTCAGTCGAGGTTTTCTGTGTAAACCTGGAAAAAAAAATTTGATTGAACGCTCAAAAAATCAAGTGTAATTTTAAAATAGATAATTGCCATTATTCTGTAACACCTACTTGTACGATTATATCATAAAATATATGGAGTCATCTTTATCTATCGTTATTTACATCCTAATCCTTGCCTCGTATTCTCTATAGTAGATGGATAACTACAGAAAAACAATTTATTTGTTTCAACCTTCAGGCTGAATGGGGGTGCGCATGGGTGGGAAAAACTGTTTATTGTTATTTTTAATCTAAACTAGAACTCATTCTGAGAATTTTGACACCAACCGCGACCTTCTAGCGTGAGGAGACCTTTTTCCATGATTTTTCAAAGTTTGGAATGTTTATGACGTCACAGTGCGCTGGGCGGGAGGGGCGCGTGACGTCATAAACATTCGAAACTTTGAAAAATCATAGAAAAAGATCTTCTCATCCAAAAAGAGAAAAGCGGTGTCAAAATTCTCAGGATGAGGTCTACTTTCGATTAAAAATGTTTTTAAAATCAGGCGCACCCCCATTAGGGGAGGTCCACTGAAATTTTAACAAACTCCGTATCAATTCCAGTTTTGATTAAACATTTATTTATTCATTAAACAATACTGACCCTTCTTTTTAATTAATAATTTATATAGGTACCTATGTTATTTGTTATACTTTACTATGTCATACAAGTAAGAAAGGTAGGTAGGTACCTTTCTGGTTTTGTTTGGTGTTGGAACTTTCGAAAACGCCCTATTTATTAAAGAAAAATTAGTATTATTTATTTATTATTATACATTTATTAAAGAAAAATTTTCGACTTTTTGAATTAGAAATTTAAACTCGAATAAAAGTGGCCTATCTGGTGGTTCACCGCTGTCAGATAGATAAGAAATTGGGTAGGCATTTAACACCTGATTTTGCTCTACGTGGACCCAGTCTTCTGGAGACCTTGGTAGTTGGTATTCCCTGGACTTGGAATAAGCCAGGTTGTTGAAAATTACGAGAAAGTAGGGTTGGCCGATTGTAACAGTCGATTATTACCTACAATCAAAGTCTCTTTCAAGATTGTTTCCTATGAAAAGAAAGACCCGGGTTTCTTTTACCTTTCCTTGAAATGCTTACTTACGAGTAGAAACTGTTGAATTATCAAGTTAAATAATTATAAGAAAATACAGAATTCTAGGACAGTCAATTATACAACATTGCAAACGTGAGGCTTCATAATTACAACATTACATTTCCTTCAAATACCTCTCACCTTCACTTTTTTCTGTAATTAATAATTTTGCGAGTAAAAAGCTCAGAACACGGCCTTGACACGGAAGTTTTATTTTAATTGTATCACTGTAAATATTCGATTTACATAGCTCAAGTTGTATTAAAACTGTAGCAAATTTAACTTTAAAACGTTACTGGGTATAAATAATTTAAAATATCATAGTTAAGAATTTTTTTTAAATGTCAAGGTTTTTTTTAGCGCCCTATCTGTAGCACATATTTTCTGGGTTGAAAATTTGGGGATGAACGATGAACTACCCTAAACTACTAAAATAAAATCTAAAGTGCCTACTAAAAAATCGTTCAATAAAAAACAATTCTGAGTTTGACAATGTGTTGCCTGTATAGGTTTCCTTTTGTACACATTTATTGCACAATTTATGATCCAGCTGTAAGGGTTTTTGTTGGTTCTCAGTTTCCAAAAATCCCTATTTCTCAGTACGTGGACTTATGAACCTCTCTGAAACAACCACAGAGAAGTTAACAGAAAGTTAATGGATTCAGTTCGGGCGGAAGCATGGACCTAGGGATACTAGGCCCTCTGTAAACATGGATACTATAAATATTATGACCATGCATCATGGACGGTGCCACCTAGTCCATGTAACCATGAGAGTGGAACGGAAATTTTCCGTTATGAATATGGAGCCGCGGTATGGACACTAATAACAAAGTCGAAAAAGAAGAATAGAGTTGCGTCATATAACATCCATGAACTTTTAAACGATCCATTCGAAATTTTCCTTTATGGGTGCGTGGTTTACGTTTCGTACGTAATTACGCGTTGTTTTTACTTCGTTTTGTTTAATAAATATTCTTATCTGAGCCCAGTTGAATCGTGAAACATTGACGTAGTCCATGAAGTGAGTATGAAATTTTCACTAATTAGTACACGGTGATGCTCCATGTGTATGTCATAATATTGTAAGTTGCCTTACCCAGAAGTTACACTTTCCGATGAAAAAAAGTTAAACAAAGGAAACTGGGTCCCACTGAGTGAATCATTCATCGTAAATGAGGGTAGCTGGTAATTGAAGTCAAAAATGTTACGGGCCTAACCTTGCTGGTACTTGCTCGTGGATTATGATGTGACGTTTATGGTATGTCAGTTCGACTATGTGTGATCGTTCTAAGTTCCCAACGGGTACCTATTTGAACCTTATTAGAGTTAGCAACGGTCGATCTGCAACAAAGTTTCTGCATTGTTCTTAGCTTATTATATTCTAACCACTGGCTTGAAGGGTGATTATGTACGTACGTCTTACCTTTAACGTCTAAGGTAATTCGCCTTACCGTTCTGGAAGGTGGAGGCGAGGTAAGCTCAATCTCTATCTTTAATGAAGTAGGTAGTAGCTAGTTACCATTACAATCGAAATTAAGGTCCTACCTCGAACAGTTTTGGACCTAATCTTTGGGGTGTCTGTTCGCTGTTCCTCTCAGTTATCACAACCCTTGACATCCACTAGTTGGAACGGTAAAACAACGAAATTGTGACCGCCTTGGTTCAACACAATAATTCATAGTTCAAGTTATAACAATAAATTAATATGGCCATTTTCCACTAATGAATGGGAAATCTATCATAACGGAAATTTGTGTGAAGTTTTCAGTTGTTTTCATAACTATACCAATGAACAACAACCGATCTAGGTCAGATACAATTCAAGAAGGTAGAGATTGAAAGGTGCCCGATGATTTCAAGTAACAATCTCCTCATCCAATTCTTTGTTGGTCCTGTGAGAGGACTCAAGCATACTCGGGTTACCTACATCAGATTCTCCTATTACTTGCTGGGTAAAACTGGGCGGCACTCACCTCGATTAAAAAAATCAATAGTGTACCAGTCTCCCCACTCAATAGCTTGTAGGAAAAGGGGTTCTTTTCTAATCTTAAGACTCAATAGTACCAATTTCCCCATTAGGTTTAGAGAGTTTATAACTTAGAATCCTCCCAGAGCGACGTCTCCTTGTCATTGAAAAATTCGTGATTCCGTATTCTTTGCCCTTATTTCAGATCAACTCGAAGTTTCATTTGCCATGACTTCAACAGGCTCTAAAGAGGAAGTCATTGAAAAATACGAACTCGAACGTTGCGTATCTTGGATCAACGAGAACTCCTTCAGTAGAGTGAGTAATTGGGTTTATAATATCTTACGAGTACAATGTTTTGCCTTAACTTTTTCTTAGCTAACTTTATAAATTAGTTTAACCCCAGGTGTGTATAAACCCTCTGATCGATTCCCAGTCTGTAACACGCGCCGCTATAGTGTCCAAAATTGTGATAAATTCGATTGTAAAAATGTTCGTTTGTAAAGAGACCAGTTTTTTCCGTAGAGATACCAAGAAAACAACCCAGAAATGAAACACAGCCGGTGTAAAACTTGCGGACCTACCTGCATGTTCAGGCAGCTTTTTCACCAAATCAAAATGTTGGGTTCGACATCTGGGAGAAAGAGAGAGAGTGAAAACATGAATTTATTACAACAACAAAAAACAATACATCGCAACTTAATTATTATAAGCTCTGCCTGTAAAATTGTCAAGCAGGTGTCCCTGGCAATGGGGTTTTTCAGTCAATTTTTTTTTCCAAAAGAGCATGGCTCAGGAATAACGGTAATTGGGTCTGTTCGTCGAGAAATTTTTTTAAAAAAATCAGAGAAGCTAAGGAAAGTTGAGGATTTGAACGGTGTGACGTAGCTAGCCAATTGTGACGTAGCTAGCCAACTGTCTTTGAAAAAGTATCCATGCACAGAAACCCTTGGAGGACGTCTTGGATACTACAAAATTCTACTCACACACGCGCGAAACTCTCCGACCCACCGAAATACCCCATTGCTAAGCTATCCGCCCCATTTATCAAAATGCCAGCAACCGAGGGAGAATTAATTCAATCTCGAATGGAATTTATAAATAAAAAAAAAACCCCGGCTTTCCTGGAGCTATATGTGCTATGGACTGCATGCATGTGAAAGTTCAATCGCCAGGAGCGCCACAGGCCAGAAATTTTCAAAATAGAAAATGGTACTTCTCTATTAACGTACAAACTTTTTCGTCTGAAAATTTGAAAATTCTGGGCACGGTGGCCAGGATCTTGTCATGACCAGACAATTTTCAACAAAAAACAATAGGTAAGTACTGCCGTGCCAAGAAGGAAATACCTAGGTCCCTAGGTCGAGAAAGGAAAACACCAAAACAAAGCACACTGCTTCTTCCTCTTCTAATTTCTTCTTTCTTCTGACGCAAAACACACTGCGACAACGATTTTTTCGTGTGAAGGAAGCTAGATTTTATTGTAAGCTTATCACGGCTTTCTTGATAAGCTGGGTAAATAATCGATTATTCGGCCTAACAGACAGGTAATTTTACCAGCCAGTCAATAGTTATCTGTGGGTTAATTTCGCACTGATAAACAGCACCTTCATAGTATCCATAATTTATCCCATCGTTAACTTTGGTGACTGAAAACCCGACCCTAAATGGTATTGTTTCCTTGTAAACTTTACTTCTTTTATTCCACAACACTTCCCATTTTTGAATTTCGCTGGTAAGAAGCTCGCTATAAATTACAGCCATTTCCAGGGAAAACATGGAAGAACATGGGAAAATTATAACCTCCCGGCAGAGCGACCAGGCGAGCGCGCGACCAAAAACAAACTAGTTTGAAAATCAAACCCGAGCGGGCGACCTCAGCCCGAATCGCAACGTCGGGCTGCGGGACGTAAGACACTCCGTTCAGTTTACCTTGTTTGAAATCAGCAGCTGGTCGCTCGCTCACACGCGCGGGTCACTCAGTCGCGCGCTTTGCTCGTCCACGTAGGACACGGCGTAGTTGAACGAAAGAATGATAATCTAGTTCCCGACCCTGAGAAGACGCAGCCTACTATTGGTCGGAAGTGGAACTAACGGAACCTTTTGGGCCAAAAGCTGTTCCAAAACCTCGAAGTACATTTTTGGCCTAGAACGCTTTGCGTCATCTCCATGACTATTTGTAGCAAAAACTCACACTGTGGAGTGAGATCGGGTAAGTCGGGCGTTGCAGCATAACATTCTGATTTGTTCACACAGGGTTTTGCACTGAGGCTGTCGATTTATAATATACGATAAGGTGTTGTAAGGTAAGGTGGGGCAATAGCAAAGTTCAACTTTGAACAAGTCTGAAAAATTGACTGGTAGGGCTAGCGGGAAGTTTCTTTTTTCTCTGTATTGTTCAGAATCCACTGATTCTAATGATTAACTCGCGTTTTCCATAACTCGATGCACTAGTACCATTAAAAAAGAAGAACCACAACAAGTTGCTATCACGCACTTACCCCTGCAAAGTGGGGGAAGTGCGAAATCGGCCTCCAGACAACTTATGTTGAACAATACGGTCTCAGCGGGGCAAGTGCAGGAAATTCCAGATTTCCAGGATCAGAACGCTATTTGAAATTTTAAAATTGGCCGAAAATTGTAGGAGCTAGGGTGGAGTGGGGTAAATGTGGAAATGGGGCAAATGCGGAAATTGTTTTGAAAATGGCGCCATTTGAGCGCCTTGCCTCAGAAACCTTCTCAATGTGTACCCAGTTATGTTGGTAACCCTTACCTGTAGGAAAAGGCGGGCTCTCGCCAGTCAGCTGCTTATTCCTAACGTTATCCTGACTCACTAGTGATTAGCTCTTCAGACGAGTGGCGGGTTTTTGCCAAGAAATAAGTTTTCCATGTGGTGCAGTGGGGCAGTAACGTCTGTTCTATCTTGAAACTTCTTTACATGAGTCAGTTTAACAGTTTTCATTATGAAATCGTTTATATCACGATCATTTGTAGAAATGATAACATGGGTTGCATTTGCCCAGCAAAATTGCAGTATGGGGTAAATGCGGAAGTGCAAAATAAGCACCCTATAACAACTATTAGACTGAGTTACCTGTCTGTTCTAGGACAAAAATTGGAGATGAACCTTTAAAAATACACATTTTGTTTCCTACATGTTGAATTTCTTCATTTTCCTCTCCCACTTTCGAAATCAGGCCTCAAGGGAAAATTGTTCACTCAAGAAAGAGTCATTTAAAAGATAAAGTGAAAACCAGTTGGCGCAGGAAAGTTCATTTTGGTCATAAAAAAGTGGAGGAGAAAAACATTAAATATAGCGTTCTGTTCGTATTGAAATGGGCTTTGTTTGCATTTACCCCATTAATGCAACTAAATGTTTTTATGGGATTCGCAGGTCGATTCCGCATTTGCCCCGATTAGTGGAGCAAATGAGAAAGTTGGTCGGAATGTTAAAAAACACAGTTTGGACCATGAGAAGTAAATCTTTTGTACAATTTGAAGAGTGCATCGTAATCTACGTAAAATAAGCTACTCATTAAAAAAAAGTGAAAATGGCGTTTTCAAAGGAAAGTTACAGAGGATCAAAGTTGAACTATTGACATTTTGGGTCGCAATTGCTCCACTCCACCCTATGAACTTTTCTAGCTCAGTGCTAAGGGCCTTGGAAAAAGTGGCAAAAATTTTAAACACAAAATTTGTGAATAACATGTTTATTGACTTGAAAACATCAGTTTAAACTTAGTGCTGAAGTAATATAATGCAATTTGGATAGCTTTAATGCTTTTTTTTACAATTAGCACCGGTTGGCTTATATTGAAAGAATTCAGTCTCGTTTAATTTGAACCACAGCCTCTAGAAAGCATAGATACTTACATTAGTTCCTAAACTGAGTAAATTTTGAATGGACTTACTTACTCCCCATGAAGTTATACCTGAGGGTAGGTACTGAGTAGAGACTTACACAGAAATTCTCTTTACAGTATTTTTGCGTTATCAGTTCCAAATGAATAGATAAGTGCTCACTTGAATATTTAATGTCTTTCTCTAGAATATTTTTATGTATTTTCAACAATTTTTATCCATTTCCAGGTTTGCCTTCAATTTCCCGACGAGTTGCTGGTTGATTCTGTTGACGTCGCTCTTTACATTGACGAAAGAATTGAATCTAAAACGTATATCCTTGGAGACTCCACGTTTTTCAGGTACATTACGTCCGTTTGATTTGACAAATCATTGACACCATGAATTCTAATAATAATGCCTTAGTTAAGCCCAATGACAGCGTATTCAAGAAGCCTATGCAACCTATTCGCAAAGCGAAAACCAGGCGGAGACCTCGGGTTTTGGACGAAGACGTATATTTGGAAGAAATGGGCAAAATCATTCAGAGGGATTTTTTCCCGGATTTAGAAAAAGTTAAAGCTCAAAACGAATACCTTGATGCTGTTGCGAGAAATGATTTCGTCAAGGTGAGGGAAATATATACGAAGTACAATAAATCGGCTAATATGTCGAGTGAACGTGTATATAGTCCAGCAACATTTGATACACCTGTTGATGATCGACCTCGGGAAGACGAAGGTCAGAGTGGCGACGTTAATGACAATCGTAGTTCTTCTGACGCGGAAGCTACTACAAGTAAACACTTGTCACTTGATCAGTACCTTGCGAACACCACCAGTGAAGACAATCAGAGTTTTGATGATTTGCTCGTGGAATCAGAACTGAGACACAGAAGAAAATTTGGATGGTTGTATAAAGAGGATTCGGACGAGAATGAAGAATCTCGTGAAAAGAGACTTGCACTTCCTGGAGTAGAAGCGCAAGCTCAGATAGCCCAGAGACCCTTGAACGTGGACACTTGGGATTATAAGGACAAAAATTACGTCATGTACGTCCCGGATGGCGTGACTTTGACACCTGAAGAGCTGGTGGAGCGGGCCAAATGTAAGCAAGAAATATCGTTCGGGAATACGCGTTTCCGATCTAAACCCTTCGATGAATCCGAAAACAAAGAAAGAATACAAGATTTGGCTATTATACAGGCTCGAACACTCGACGGGAAGATTGGAGTTGATGGGAAGGAAGTCGTGAGCGATGTCCCGAAAATCAATGGTTATGGTTTCGTGAAAACTCCATCTCCTGCTCCTGGAATCGACGACACACCGCTGATGACTTGGGGTGAGATTGAAGGCACGCCTTTTAGGCTTGATGGGAGCGACACTCCGAAGCGGGCTACTCCTGGACCGTCGTTTTTCATGCCTGAACCGCCAACCAGAGAAAAGATCGCTCAGTTGCTGTCTGACCGTGTGAGCGGTCAGCACCGCGACAAGAAAAAAAAGGCCATGGAAGCCGCTCGTCGGCAATTCGCTTCTAGCCCGATGCTTCACCGTCCAGGATCCTTGGATCGACTTCAAATGCTGTCTCCTGCCGCCAGGAAAATGTCTTCCTCCATCACCAGACTCAGCTCAGACAAGAAACTGACCTCTTTCTACAGCCCGAGTCCAGCCCGGAAAGAGTCCGCCTCTCCGGCTTCATCGACAGGAGTCAAAACTCCTGGAGCTACTCCACAAAATTTGACTCCTCAGCACACAGTGACAACCGACAACCTCTTGAATATTACTGTAAAAAGACGCCCAACTGCTGCTGATTTCTTCAAATGAATCATCAAATTTGGTAAAAGTTGGAAATTATGTAACTTATTCCCCTTTGTATGTATTCAAATATTATCAAATTATTATTATTTTAAATTAAAATATTTAAAAATTGTTCACGCAATTCAATAAAACTGTAGTAGTCAACTTCGTTGCAAGTATTTTCCATCCATTCAAGCAACGCCTTGTATCCCTATTTGGCATAATCGTCTAAAATATTGGGTCGAGTTTTTGAGAGCCATAGTGCAAATTTTTGTTTCTGTTCAAATTTTACTCAAGAAAATGAGAAATTTCTGTAAGTCCACTGTTTTGATGGGTTCTGTTCATATCGTTGTTAGACTTGAGCCTTTCCAAGACATGAGTGGACGTCACGCGGTCTTCAAATATGATGCTTTATTTCGATTTAAACGAATGAAACTCGATGGTATCTAATTCAAGTCGTGAATAGGTAGGTTTGTCAAATAATTGTATACGTTTTGCGACTTGTAGTCATTCTAGCATTGTTGAGTCGACGTTAAGATGTTGGATGTCCTACTACGAGAGATGATTGTTGAGCAGCCGGACTCGCAAATCAAAGTAGGTTGAACCATCTTTTCTGTTCCTGAAGTACACAACCTACTATAATTAATTAAGTCCCATAAAAATCCCTGTTCCAGTTGCTGTGTCGACGAGTTGGGAAGCAAACACATAGATGGAGATGCTGTCATACATTTCGGATATTCTTGCCTCAGCCCCTTCACGAGTCTACCAGTTCTCTACGTATTTCCCAAGAAACAACTAGACTTGGAGCCGTTTTTCGAGTCAATTAAGCCTGTATTGGAAAGTGGGCCCACGCTGATGATCTACGATGTTTCTTATGCTCATTTGATAGGTATTATACTTTTTTTCGTTGTGACTTTTTTTCAATATTATACCTACTAAATCGTGTGACAGTGCGCTACTCTACGAATTAGGAACCTTACACCATCTGTCGGTAGATGGTAGAATTAGTTCAACTCTCTGGAGGGGGCTACCCTCTCTCTAGCAATTTCCCTAGTTCATTTGACTAACTAAGACTTTCACCACTCAGCTCTGTCCTGATAGACTGTTAGCATCTCGCGCAGTATTTCTCTCTCTGTCTCTTTTTCTCCATTTTTGATTTCTTCTAAAATCCCTCGTGGTCTCAGTTTTCCTTTTTTCAGTTCGATTTTCTATTTTTTTTTTTTTTTTTGTTTGTTTTTTATTATTATTTTACTATTTCTATTATCATTATTTTTCATTGTTTTCATTCAATTCAGTGGATTCAGGTTCGTTATTTTCATTCTTTCGTTTTTTCCAATTTTTCATTACCTCAAGCAGTAGGAGTTTTCATTTTTGTCTTTCATTTTTTTCTCATTTTCGTTGAGTACATTTTGTTTTCCCTTATTTGGTTTTTACCAACAAAAAAATGAAAACTACTGCTTGAGGTAATGAAAAAATGGAAAAAAATGGAAAATCCACTGGATTGAATGAAAACAATGAAAAGTAGAAAATCAAACTGAAAAAAGGAAAACTGAGACCACGAGGGATTTTAGAAGAAATCAAAAATGGAGAAAAAGAGACAGAGAGAAATACTGCGCGAGATGCTAACAGTCTATCAGGACAGAGCTGAGTGGTGAAAATCTTAGTTAGTCAAATGAACTAGGGAAATAGCTAGAGAGAGGGTAGCCCCCTCCAGAGAGTTGAACTAATTCTACCATCTACCGACAGATGGTGTAAGGTTCCTAATTCGTAGAGTAGCGCACTGTCACAATCGAGAACGAAAAAAAATTGTTAAGAATGAGGAATTTCACCAAATTTTGTTTGAATTTTTCCTGAATAGTTGATGGTGTAGGATAGATGAAAATCGGATTGATTTTGGAAAATGATTCTCCTGTTATTTTTGGGAGTCATTCAAAACTTATGATTTAAAATAATAACCGGGAAAACGGACCTTTTCAACGTGTAGCGGAAACGCTCGCTGATTGGCTGTTCAGATCGCTATCCTGTTGCCCGATGGAAAATCGTGTTATCCAAGAGGGAAGTTATCTAACAAAAACAGGGGAAACCTCATTTTCTCATTCTCACCGTTCGTTCCCTACGAGAATGGGGTATTTCGGTGGGTCAGAAATTCAGGTTTTGACCTCAAATTTGGATTTAGGACCAATGATACAGCATTTGGATTTTAGCCCGATGATACCATAACATGTGGTAGAAAAATTAATTAAAGAGATCACACATTTGAAAAAAAGGTGGGCCGCTATAAATGCACACACACTACGCCGCATGCGTAGTAGTATTTTGTAGTATCCAAGAGATTCTCCAAGGGTTTCATCTCTTCTCTGTGCATGGATACTTTTTTCAAAGAGTTTTGGCTAGCTACGTCACACCATTCAAGTCTTCAACTTTCCTTAGCTTCTCTGATTTTTTAAAAACATTTTCTCGGCAACTGTTATTCCTGAGCCATACTCTTTTGAAAAAAAAAATGACTGAAATACCCCATTTAAGGGTTGGACTTACGATAAATCAGAAACACGAGTGTGAATCGCAAAAGAGGCCTAATCTCTGTTCAAATGTTAGCTGACCAAAATGTGATTGACGTTTTTCTTCATGTTGGTTGGTGGTAACAATGACAAATGCTTCTTTGCAGACGAGTGATCTATCTAGAAAAATAATAAACCATTGTGTAATAATTTGCAGCGATTATTCACTTCAGTTCTTCGGTTTTGATCTTTACTGGATTTGTGAAATGTTGCCTCTGAGGACTATACAAAGTGAGATTTCACGATCTCAGCGCTTCAAGCGGCCGTACATGAACTATTCCCGGTTGACGTCATCCTCCCGTTTGTTTTAAACCTTCATATTTTCTACACTGTTTTGCTTAGTCGTAAATTTGGAAGTATGGGCTGAAAGTTTGGCGTAGGGTGTTTTTTCGAGGTGCTGAATCCGATTTTGGGGTCAAAAATAAGAAATTCCGACATGGTGAAATTCCTCATTTGGATCTACGAACGGACGTGACATCACAATAGTTCCTTATTTTATTGAAATGTTAACTTTATTCTTGAGCTAGAACAAATAGATTATCTAAGAACTAGAAGATCCTACGCCTGATTATTTTTCTTTGGGATTTAAGCTGGTCTTCTGTGTTAAGCTGTCTTCCCACCCACCTAAGCTTCTCCCTTGGAACTTGGAATTTCTCCGTTGTACGTTCAACGCTCTTTTAATGCTCTTCGTGTGTTTTCAGAAACATTGGACGAGCGGCTGCAAACGTACGCAGTGGGGATCTCTCAGTTGGCGTCAGCTTCCAAACTGAAACGCCCCTGCAGCCCTTGGTGCCAAGGTGGAAATTCTCATTCCTGTACAAAATTCGGCCACTCGTTCTGCTTATCCGACAGTTTACGAGCTGTCATATACGTTGGAAGTGGAAAACCTGCTGACAATTTCTTGTTATCAATGAATGGTAATTATTGCACTGTCTCTATGTGAATTTCAGACCCCTACATGTTCCATTTAAGTCATAATGTCACTAAAATTCTATTTGATGTTTCAGTTCCCGAATTTTTCACGTATAACGATGATGAGGGGTTGCAACCACATAACCGGTTCAAGCTATTGAAGAAATTGTCATTCCTCGTCGAAAAAGTAAAAAATTCCGCAGTGTTTGGGCTCTTGGTAGGAACTCTGTCCGTAGAGAGATACCTCGAAGCCATTGAACACATTAAACGCCTTTTGAAGAGGAGAAAACGAAAATGTTTCATCATATCAGTTGGAAAACCTACAGTCGCAAAACTTTCCAATTTTCCTGAAGTAAGTGCCTCCACTTTTCACCTTTGCCATTCAAGTTGAATTTTCATTATTATCTTATTTGCACAAAACTCCGTTTGCCCTTTTGCGTGTTTTATGTGTAAAGTGTCCTGCAAAACAGTTTCACCATATTTTACAATAAAGGCTACCTCGATCCTTTACTGGCTCCTAATCGTAATTAGTTCTGCCATTTGGAAGAGATGATTTCTGTCTTCAGAAGTTGCTACTCCAACATTGCTAGGCACGATAGTCTTATCTACCAAGTAACCAAACGATCGAAACATGGTCACTAAAACAAACCTATCGTCTGTGACGACCCTACATTTTATACGGGACAAACCAATTGGTTTGTTCCCGATTTGTTGGAGCTACGCCTTTAGAGATATCCGATTCATAGAGATATGAATCGATATCCTCTTCAGGCCGGCTGATTAATCTAATCATTGGTTTGAAGGGGTAGGGTTGTCACACCCTCCTCTGACTAATTATGAACAATAAGGTGAATTTCAATTTGAAATTCATCCTATATTGTTACATGGTAGCAGAGCGTGGTTTGGTGGAAATGCACTGAATTTATTTCATCATTTCCCCTCCACTTTTTCTTGGGTATTCCAGAAGGAATCACCCAAAGAGAATTCCACAAGGAATCTCTGTATTATTAAATTATATTAAAATCATTCCCTTATAATATTTCGCCAATCCGGCAATTAAACTCATTCCCTTGTTAGGCTTTGCCAGTCTGGCATTTTACTAATTTCAATTTCGTTTTTCTTTTATATAAGCCTTTTCTAAGTTTGCCTTTTCAATCATTACACTTGAATGTTTCGTCGTTCGTATTCTTTATTTAGTTTGCTTTCTCTTCAGTTCCATTGATTTTTTCTTTTATGTATAAATGGCCCATTCGTGGCATAAATGACCCATTCGTGGCATTCTTCTTCTTCTTCTTCTTCTTTTTGAATAGTACCATTACGATGGAGGAATTCCCTTGAAGCTTCCAGACGTCCTTTCCTGGGCTTCATGCTATTTTCAGTCCCTTTGACTTTTTTCAAACATACTTCTGTTTGAAACCCAGAAGTATGTTTTAGGGAGAGGAGTGTGACGACCCTACATTTTATACGGGACAAACCAATTGGTTTGTTCCCGATTTGTTGGAGCTACGCCTTTAGAGATATCCGATTCATAGAGACATGAATCGATATCCTCTTCGGGCCGGCTGATTAATCTAATCACTGGTTTGAAGGGGTAGGGTCGTCACACCCTCCTCTGACTAATTATGAACAATAAGGTGAATTTCAATCTGAAATTCATCCTATATTGTTACACGTCTTCTATATCATACAATAAACCATCAGGTGTGCGCCCTACCTCGAGAGCACGTGTTCCTAGAGTGACGTAAACCTCCCTTTGTCTCGCCCATCTCTCCTTTGTCTAACACAGTCTCGCAGGAGTGTACAGGGTGTGTAACGAATTTTGATTTTATAATCACCTGCCACAATATAAATAGTCTGGCCAGGACAACAGTTGGAGATGGGAGGGTCCAAGATTTGAAAATCAAAACAGAGATTGGTAGCAATTTTATTTTTATTAAAAGAATAACTTCCAGATTGAAAAAAAAAGGAATCAGAAAATTCCAAAATAAATCTTATAATACCAAGGTACGTACTTATTGTTACGGATGGCCACCCTTACAGATATCAAAAAAAATTAATTAGTTCTCCTCTATCCGCTACTCTATTGATCCAGGTACTTTTATATTTGTGGTCCTGAACTAGGGGCCTGCAATAAGGTGACAACTTCGGGAGGCTGAGGGCAAAAAGGAAATGAAAAACCAAGTGAAACTTTTGATTTTTCCTCCGGAAGGCACTGTTGGAGTTTTTGGATGAGAAGTAAAGTGAAAAAGATTCCTACCTTCGAAGTAGAATGGGCGGGCGAGGGCTTGACGAACGAACGCAGGTCCTTCGCAAAATAGCTGCAGCAAAGTAGCAGCAAGGTACCTCCGCAAACTAAGTTGTGCAGAAGACACAGACAAAAAAAGAAAAAGGTGACAAATCCCCTGATGATCCGGCTTCCTCAACTAAGGTCCATGGTATATATTACAGTGGTGTTGGTAACATACCTCAAAGTCGGTTGCTTCTGAAACCTGCTATCCAGGGCGATCCTTTCAGGGAAAAAAAATTGGAAGAGGCGAATCCACGTGGATCGTGGCAGTTTAGCAGAGTTAGCTCATACAATCCGCACAGAATGGCGATAGGAAGCGAACTGAATAAGGACGATGAGAGACGTTGAGGGATCCAGGGCAGGAGCGATAAGCCAGTAAGTAAATAGGACCAAAGTTGAAGACGCTGCTACAAGTGTTACAATTCCTGGCGGTAACGGGCCAGGAATCGATTCTATAACTCATTTCCAGCAAAAAACGCCTCTTAGTAATTTTTTAGAGGCTTCGTTTTTGAGTTATTTCATTTTTAAGATTTTTTCGTGTTTTCGACCTTATCTCAGTAAAGCAGCTGAAATTGTCTCAAATTTTCATGCAAATTCAAATCCGATTACACACTAAATAATAACGTAAATTTTCCTTGGTAGAAAAAAAACATTCCCTCAAATCGGAAAACAGCTGAAAATTGGACAAAAGTAACGAAAATTTGGTCAAATCTTGGAAATCTTAACTTTTTTCAAATGCTCAAGGAACACTTCCAGCAAATTTTCGAAGAAAATGAAGCAACTTCAGTGGCATTATACATTTTATTAACAAAAAGCAAAAAAAACCTTTGAAGTGGACGTTTCTATCGAGTAAACCAACAAGTTTCGATGATTTCAAAGTTTATTTTCGACTTTTTCAAACAATCAAAGGTGAAAACAAGCCTTTGAAGTCGTCGTTTCTCTCCAGTAAACCAACCAGTTTTGATGATTTTAACGTTCATTCTCGACTTTTTCGAGCAATCGAAGGTGAAAAAAGCCTTTGAAGTGGTCGTTTCTCTCGAGTAAACCCACAAGTTTCGATGAATAATACGTCAATTCTCGACTTTATCCAAGAATCGAAGTCTCTGCTGTGTCTGTCGTGAAATCTTTGTAACGGGCAAAACGATTCGAATTTATTCTTCGATTTCGATTAAATATTCGGGAATTGAGCGAATTGAATTGCAGATGGTACCCCATGAAAATAATCACCCTCTACTGATAGCCAATTTCGACGAAATTTTGAGGGATTATGCGGTTTGGAGTGTAGATGAAAATCATCCCCGGACTGATAGGTACTTACAGATTGATGTTTCGAGATAAGCTATTATATTCCTTATGCTTTTTCATTTCAAAATGTCCTTAAAACCCTAAATTTTAAGAAATTATGATCACTATTTTTGTTTTAATTAATTTACAACCTTTGAAAATGTCGGAAATTGACCCTTGATACCTCTATTGCGTGTATTTATATTGTTTGTTATTTATTTTAGATTGACGTTTTTGTAATGGTGTCGTGCAACGAGGGGTCTTACCTAGATAACAAAGAAGTCGTCGTACCTATAGTAACACTCCTCGAAATCGAATTGGCATTCAACGAGAACAGAACGTGGGATGACCCTATCTCTTCTGACTTTTCGTTTCTCCTTCAAGGTAGTTTTGTTTACTTTTAGTTTTTGGTAACAATGCTTATTGCCTATTTAGAAATCAAAATTAATACGCTCAAACTTCCTATCAGGTGGCGAGGGGTACGTAGAAGCTCCTTTCAACGTCATCTCCGAAGACCTAGTCGAAACTCAGCTAACGTCAGGATTTAGATCGTCAATGCAATGCACAGACAGCTCGACTGAAATCGCACTGAGGTCGGACATGACCGTTTCGACCTCTGGGTTTTCATCTCAACCCAGGTAATTATACAAGCCTTTGAATATTGAATAGTTTCAGCACTTTATCAACTATGTACGCAAGTATGTCATTTTTTGAATTCAGAAATTTGATTGATGGTGAGACCGAGCAACACGATCTGCTCCAAAGCCCAGTTCGTCTGCTGAGTTCGCTGCTGCGCTGCAGGAGTCAGTAGATGGTAGAGAGCTCCGACAGTGCTCCGAAAGCCTCATCTCTTCCCAATGTGTAGATTGGGCTTCGGAGGGCATTGAGGCCCGAGACTACCGGAGCTTCCATTCCGTACACGTGGCAACATTGCCAACAGTGGTACGGTGGTCAAGGGGTAGTCGTGGGACAACAGATACCCTTTGCCGTGCATGTCGGATTGGAAATGAACATCTGTATCATGTAGTGCAGCAGTGTCCACGGACTCATGGGGGCCGCATGGACCGCATCCATGCGATCACCAAGCAGATAGCAGGTGTCTCGTCATCTAGCAGCTGGGATGTTGAGAGGGAGAGGTTACACTCATGCTGAGTGACCAGGGAAGAAGCCCGACATTGTAGCTGTCAAGCCTGACAGGTCTTACATTTTCCTGGATGTCCAGGTTGTCAATGGCAACTCGGACCTGGAGCAGACCTGGCGGGCTAAGATAAGAAAGTATGATAGAGATGACTTATGGCAAGCAGTGTCTGAGCTGAAAGGAGTGGCACCCAACAACATCAGGGTGATGGCTTGCCCCCTCTGTCACAAAAGACAATGAGGAATTTCACCGAATTCTGTTTGCATTTTTCCTGAATAATTAATGGTGTGGGATAGATGAAAATCGGGCTGATTTCGGAAAATAAGTCTCCTGTTATTTTTGGGAGACAATCAACATTTTTGATTTCAAAACTAACTGGGAAAACGGACGTGAAGCGGGAACGCTCGCTGATTGGGCTGTTCGAATCGCCGTCTCCTCCCAGTGTTGCCCATTGGGACGACGAAATCGTGTTTTCTAAGAGAAAAGCTATCAAACAAAAACAGGGGAAACCTAATTTTCCCTATCTTGCTTTTTCTATTTTTTTCTTCAGTTTTTCGATTTCGAACTTTACTGTTTCGTGAAATTTTGCATCTGGGGACTATGGATTTCTCGATCTCAGCGCTTCAAGCGGCCATAAATGAACTATTCCAGGATGACGTCATTTTCCCGGTTTTTTTAAACATTCGTATTTTCTACACTGTTTTGTTTATTCGTAAATTAGGAAGTTCGGGCTGAAAGTTTGCCTTAGGGGGTTTTTCGAGGTGCTGAATCCGATTTTGGGGTCAAAAATAGGAAATTCCGACATGGTGAAATTCCTCATTATTTGTCTTTGAGGGGAGATATTTGTTGTTTTAAATCTATCAGCCACCTGACAATGCAATCTGACGTTGATGTGGTCATTTTACTGTGGAGAAGTATTTTATGTGAAGGAATCCGTATTAAAGAACCTCTAATGTCTGGCACTGACAGTATATTGCAGTGAAGGGCCATGGGGTGTAACTTACCATTGACAGAGAAGAAAGCAAGGTATCAATGGTTGGCATGTAGTTAACTTCTGAATTGTTGTCTTTCTAGAACGTGGGACGGACTGGAACTGAAGATGAACGACACTGTACCTTCCAAGGCACAGGAGGGCCGAAAAGGAACTGCGCAGGGATACTCTTCCGAAACATCCTAGCTACTCACAAGTTACTATCAACCTGACTGATCCTAATCCCAGATTTCTTGATGATTGTTAAACATGTCTGGAGATTTTCATTGGCGGCTTCCTAGTTTTCCATAGTAAATCGGATTATCTATTCTTATTTTGTTTTTAATTGCCTACTGCCTTGTTCATCGTTGGCAAGTTCTTCAATTTGCAAACAATAGTTAACCTCCTCTTTGATAGGTGGGTAATTATTTGTTGCCAATACCATGTTGACATTACGGAAAAATCGTTACTATTATTTTTGTACTTCGAGGACAAAAAGAGAGAGACTTCGTTGTCAGTACCCTCTAGGGATGTTCCAAAAGTATCGATACTTGAAAAAAGTATCGATACATATCGATTCTTTTTTCCCTGATATATATCGTAGTTTCGATACTTTTTTTTCCAGTATTGGAGGCGATACTTTTTTATATCTGACATTTTATCTCTTTCAACACCTACGACATGAAGGTACCTACTAGACAGTACCTCTACCTCTACGTAGCTTGTTGGGAGACCGACAAACTTCAACAAATTAAACAAAGATGATGTTTAATCATCAACCACCACCTCCAGCTCTCTATGATAACCTGCTGTCCTCCATCATCTAGGAAGGACCACCAAAATGTTAACCCAAACAAGTGCAATACGAAAAACAAGTGCCTAAACAAAAACAAGTTTTAAATAACAAAATTAGTGATTTATTGTTTTGTTCATTCTATATTAATTATTATCCTCGTGATGGAGAGATGTCACACTGATGGAGAGAAACATAAACGACAATTTCACCCATTTTTGTAAAAATACTTTTTGAAAGTATCGTATCGATGTTTTTTGATACTTTCTAGATGTATCGATACGATATTATATCGATACTTTTGAAGTATCGGACATCCCTTGTACCCTCCCACAGCTCAGTGCTAGTTTCCACTCATTCCTTTAACTACGTTATTGCTATAAGCAAAGTTGTTTTAGTTGGGCATCACGCAAAATGGAAAATTGAAGTAACTTAGAGCTATTGAATTTTGTGCCAAGCTTGGAGAATCGACAAGAGTGACTTTTAGAAAGGTAATAAAGGCCTATGAAAAATTCTTTATCCCGAGATCAAGTTTTTCCGCTGGCACAAACCATTTTTGAAAGACTATTTGTCTCTTGATATTCCTGGAAGTCCACTCCTTTAACATAACTCATTGTAATGTTGAGGAATACACTATGAAAGACTTTGAAAAATGGAGAACTGAATTTGTTTTATCAGACATGGCCATTTTGGTTTCTTGAGGCAATGGGGTCTTGTGCAGTTCTGCTGAGCTAATGCCTGTTAGTCTCACTTAGAAATATGAGGTGAAGACGACAGGAACCATCCGAGTCGAGGTAGAAGCACGCGTGTAATGAAAGGAACTGATAAAATTTAGGAATCAGAACAAAATGGGCGACCTGATACATGGCGGAATGTTTGAATCCCAACACGCCCCCTCAAACATACAAAAAACAAACTGAATAATATTCAGTATATTCAGCAAGAACAAACGATAGACTTCTTACATCAAACGTAGACGTAGCTACATGTAAACATTTACTAAACATTAAAAACAGCATTATTGAAGTTGACATGAGCCTGAGTAGGAAGGGGTTTCGTGAAAACATCGGCAAGCATATTGCCCGTAGGAACATGCTCAACATGTATATTTCTCTTTGAAACATTATCCTTGATAAAATGGAAACGGATATCGATGTGTTTGGTTCTGTTACTGACTACATCGTTCTTACTAGTATGAATTGTCCCTGTATTATCACATAAAATTTTTGGAACAAAGTTCCTTAACTCAGGGAACAATTCACCTACCAAAGACTTCAACCATAACATTTCTCGGGCGCAAAACGCTAGGGACATATATTCAGCTTCAACAGTGCTGAGAGCAACTGTATTTTGGCGTTTCGAAAACCAAGAGATTAATGAACCATTCAATTTAACACAATCGCCCGCCACAGAACGCCTCTCACACAAAACACTCCCCCAATCACTATCACAGTAGCCCACTGACTCGCTTGATGCCTTCTGAGAAAAACACAATTTTAGATTCATTGT
The DNA here is from genome assembly GCA_009739505.2 of Apolygus lucorum. Classification (NCBI taxonomy): domain Eukaryota; kingdom Metazoa; phylum Arthropoda; class Insecta; order Hemiptera; family Miridae; genus Apolygus; species Apolygus lucorum. Next base: position 1,964,777 of record CM019183.2, read on the forward strand.
ACCTTTAAGATAGCGGAAAACTCGTTTGAGTGCTGGGGTTGGTAGTTGTTATTAAATCTTGAGAGAACGTTGACTGTGTAACATATGTCAGGTCTGGATACCTGAGATAGGTAGAGAAGACAGCCTACAGCTTCCTGGTATGGAACATTCTTAGTGTCATAGGGCTCCTTGCAGCTTCGATCTACCACCAATGACTTGGAATCCACCTCCATAGGGGTAGAAACGGGATTACATCCAGCCATCCCAAACCTTTCCAGCGATTTAGAGATGTAATCGCACTGGTTGATGCTCAAAGTACCCTCTGACCTATCACGAGTGACATTCATGCCCAAAAATTTAGAAATCTCTCCAAGGTCCTTCATTTCAAAGTTACCTAACCTACTTTTCAATTTACCTAACCATGATGGATATTGGTGCTGCCAGTCACGATGCTTCTAAAAGTAAATTTTCCGAGTTTTCTTGCTTAATATTTGTTTCATTCCTAACGAGGTATATACAGGGTGGCTGAAAACGGACGCCCACTTTTTAAAATGACGCCAAATTTTTAATTTTGGAGATATCAGGTTGAAATAAATTCCAAAATGTTCGTTAGGATTGGAAGTTTATTGTACAGTAAGAAAAAATCAGTTATGGAATATTGTGCTAAGTAGATGGCGCCCTTGCTGATTAATGCACTGTTCAAGCCTTTCGGCGAAGTTGCTCATGACGTTATCTTCCCTACAAGATTAAGATTAAGACAAGGGAACTGCACCAACAGCCTCTCCACAGCGAAAAAGTTACAGTGTTGTGTGCCTTTTCAAAGGTAGGGATAGTGGGGCCTTTCTTTTTTGGAGATGAAAGAGGAAGAGCAGTCACTGTGAATCCAGAGCGCTATGCGGCAATGCTGCAGGATTTTTTCTTCCCTTACCTGGAGGAGAATGAATGGGATACCGAGAACATTAAATGAAACCAAATTTTGGTTTCAACAGGACGGGGCAACTGCACACGGCGAGAATTTCCATGGATAATAGAGTATTTTTGTACTTCCCGTGTTGCCAAAACGCAAAACGTGAAAAAGAGCAGCTAGCGCGAGCACTCGTAGATGCTAACTTTCCACGTCATTTTTTTTCAGATCTCCTCCATGAAATCGTGAAAAGTGAACTCCTGTAGTGACGTTTATATGTTAAGTTGGCAAGGTTACTTTGGCTGGTTTTTATTTCTTGTCCATTTCAAATTTTTTCCCCTTTTAGATAGGATATTTTTTTCTTTTTCATGATCCTAATATCGTCATAAAAGTTATGGATGATTGGATGGAGCTTATGGCAGATTCCATGAGGAGAGTCCCTATGGCAGAGTTCCTCCATTGATGAGGAACTTGAGCAAGTATTCTATGTAGTAGTATTCTATATATATTTAAGGTCTCTGCTAGAGAAAAACCACCCCATTTCAGATATTATAAGTTTGGGCGTTTTCATCCATTCCATGGTAGAAGAGGAAGTTCTTGTCAAACCCCAGGATATACCGAAACTGACTTTAGGATTTAAAATAACCACTTAAACAATCTAGTAGTCCCTTACAGACCAAATTTTTCGAAGGTTTGATTATTCAATAATGTTTTTCGATTTCTTATAAATTTTATAAGAATATAATAAATTGCATTTATAAGTTGTGGGTTTTGACGGTAATTTACCGATTTTAGGGCATGTTGCAGTCCTAGTTGTTTTGGTAGACCTGAATAAGCACGATTGTTATTGTTACTTTCCCAGTTTTATTGTTTTGGCTCTCAGTTTTTGTTTAAGTGAAATATTATATTGTGCAATTCTGAGAAGAGTTGCCGTGTTTATTTTGTATATGGATACCAGTAAAATGAATAAAGAAGTATAATAGTACATACCAACTGATAGTAAAAACTATAGGAGAAAAATTGAAACCCATAGTAAATGAAACAATAATGAGAATTGAATTAAAATAACTTCAAAATTAATGACGAAGTGGATATGGAGTGGTAGGTACAAACAAATAGTCTTTTCTGTTCAACCTTAAACTTGCTGTATTCTGCCTTGGGTAGTCCATGGAAGAAGAAAAACAACTCCATCCACTCTGAGGTTATCCTCACGTAGAACACCCTCGCGTAGACATCCGATTTTTTCAAACGCCAAAAGTTGGCTTTTGGCGTCATGGAAACTTTTCGCGTGTGGGAGTCGATACGTGTAAAACGAAACAGCAAGTACAAAAATACTCTATTGTCCGCCAAAGATTTCCCGGAAAATTGATTTCGCGACACGGTGACATTCCATGGCCTCCGCGCTCGCCCGATCTCACTCCCTGTGATTTCTTTTTACGGGGCTACCTGAAATCCAAGGTTTATGTGGATAAATCACGAACTCTTCAAGACCTGAAAGATGCGATCACACGTGAAATTGCCGCCATCCCGATGGAAATGTTGGATAACGTCATGAGCAACTTCGCCGAAAGGCTTGAACAGTGCATTAACACCTTGCACGCGGGAAAAAAAACGCGTTGGTCCCCTGTGGCGGAGAAATTTTTTTTCGACGAAACGCTATAGCAGCAACATATATTAAAAAGTACATTTTTTCAAAAATTTTGACATAAAAAAAAGTTGAGAATTTTGAGAATTTATTCTCGGCGTCAACGTGACGCGGCCAGCGGTGGTGTCAAGTTGCTCCAGTTTGAATGGGAAATCAACCCCTATGTGAGTGGGCTGGCTTAGGCCGCCCGTCCACTGGACGCGAATTCTGGCGGCCTTTGCAAGGGAGATAGGTTGATGGTGCATAGAATGGGTAGGAATCAATCATGTACGTCAATATAATACCTAGTTATTCCATACCTGGAAAGAGAACAAGTCTTCTCTTGTTTGGGAGCTTTGTAGAGTTGTCTGGCAAAGATTCAAAACAGAAAAACCGAGTGAAACACAAAAAAAATCGGAGTCGAACCACTGTGTCTTTTTCACGATTACGAACTGAAAGTATGAGACTTATGAGAGGATTCAGCTGATTATTGATACAACCAACAATTAAACAATGTCGATCAACCTTAAAAAGAGTGAATTATTCCGTAAAAATGGATGAAAAATGTGAAAACATAAAAAAATTACCGGAGGCGCACACAAAGATAAGGTGTCACTTTGATAACTGCTCAATTACCTTCAACCTCGACCGATTCAGCTCCGGATTGAACCGTTCAACTCATAATATGTTCATCTATCGCGAAAAAAAGCTAGAAAAGAGTGGAAACTGAGAACGAAAGAACAGGAGCAGATATTCTTGAACCTGTTTTGCGAGAGGTGTTTGCGTGACATAGACGCGGCCAGCCACACAGACCCCGGGATTTGCGTGACATAGACGCGATCCGCGTTCAAGGTGTTAATCAGCAAGGGCGCCATCTACTTAGCACAATATTCCATAACTGATTTGTTCTTACTGTACAATAAACTTCCAATCCTAACGAACATTTTGGAATTTATTTCAACCTGATATCTCCAAAATTAAAAATTTGGCGTCATTTTAAAAAGTGGGCGTCCGTTTTCAGCCACCCTGTATTATGCTATATGCGAATAATTTCGTTTGCCTCCCTGAAGCTTCAAGAAACGCTATTGTGTCAAACGATTATGCCGGTGCTGCTCAAAACTTGGCTGCCTTCCTGATTTCTAATCAATATTATAAGAACACATGTGAGATCTCTCAGGGTAATATAAGCTCCAATTATTTTACTATTAACTGAAAAAAAACGTATATTTACAAAATTTATTAAGTTAAGAGAATAATGACAACTTTCGGGTGCGATTGGTTGGTTGTTTGTCTGTCAGTCCGGCTTGAATATCGTGGAGTGAGGGCATGTTTCGAATATCACCTCTAGCAGCAACTGATGGCTGAGACCTCAAAAGACGAACTGCTATCCTCCTTATGTCATCGGCAGTTATATTTTCTGAAAAACATTGGAATTAAGAAAGACAGTTTAGTGCTTTGTAAGTATCCAAATCTCGAGTAGTTGAATACTTAATATTCCAACCTTCCGCAAGGATGGGCACCCAGAGTCCCAAGTGCCTGAATTAATCACAATAACTTTACTAGTCAGCCAATTCATGTGCATGAATTTAATGAACCCCAGGCCCCTTGAAATTCTTCACTGTGTGTCAAAATAACAGCTAAGTACTAACCTATTTCTTTGATAAATTCGGCAGGAAGTTTTCTTTTGCCGGTGGCAATCACTTGGCGGGCAATGTCTTCAAAGAGTACTGGGCGTGCTTCCAAATTCATGAGTATCATCGATTGGAGCTGAGTTTTAGCTCTCTACAATAAGAAGAAAAAGCACATGGTAAATAAGCGTAGGAAAGAGTCATTAATCCAACAGGGAAATATAATATATATTATAGTATATTATACTCGTAAGTCAGTTGAAAACGCTCATAGTGAAACGTTAATTTAACTTCCTGTCTTTCCTTTTCTACTTTAAATTGTTTATAATATACGAGTATATCACAATATGTGAGGCGGAAAGCGAAAAGGGACCTCTTGTCGGCGTTCGTCGAAATGGAGTTATTGCTATTTTCTCAATCTGTATAGATTTATGAAGAATTAAAGACCAAAAGCATCCTTGTAGCTCAAAAAATGACGAAGCTGCAGTGTTTCAAAAAAGAAAAAATGGATTTTGAGAAAAACGACCACAAACTTCAAAATGCTACCTTCTTGTTATTTCTCAGAGTTAAGGAATGATTCAAACTGCTAAATTCACTTCACATTATGCTGTATGTAATCCAATTGAAAAAAAGCGGAATAATACAAAATTACAATAACGAAAAAATGAAATCCAATAGAAAAAAAACGGAATAATCAAAGTTAAAATTCTAAAAAAATACCAAAAATTCAGGTTTGGCGTTTTCGCTTCCGTCTGCCAGTTTCCTTATGCTTTTGCTGATTACTTCCAGTCATTGGTGAAGTAATCAGCAAACACTTCGTAGTCTTCTTCCCCGATTTTACCTCCACCACACACTTCGTTCACAACCCGAAGTATTTCGTCATCAACGGGCTCAGACATTGTAAATATTCGCAGGGAAAATAACTTTCTTCACGATAGGACGCAAACAATCACCATGGAAGCACGAAACATGTTGTAAACAAAAAATCCAGGTGGTAATGAAAGGTTTGTAACCTCCACTTTACCAAGGGGCTGACAAGAGGTCCCTTTTCTTAAATCGATATTTTCTTATTTAGGTTACATTCGATTCGATCTTTCAGGCCTATACACTTGGGTTCTAGAGGGTCCAAGGATCAATAATCGATAAAAAGTGAAAAATCGATACTTTCGACCTTCTTCCAGTTTTTAGCCTTCTCCTCGAAATCAGCTTTGCCGACAAGAGGTCCCTTTTCGCTTTCCGCCTCACATATACTGCCGTCCAAAGGAGAAATAATTAAGTAATTTCAGTAATTCGATTTTTTCACATTTTGAATTTGTGATATGGTTGGATTCAGAAAAAACAGTTAGCGAGATACTGCTGTTGGTAAACAGATTGTTGAAAAACGAAAAAAAAAAGTTTGTGAATGATGCAAGGGTAGAACGCAGTTTTATCCTACTACTGTTGAAATCCTCAAAGGATTCGGGAGAAACTCAATAACAAATAATTATAGTTCAATGAATTTAAAATAATAATTTCTAGTATTTTGCGCGTGAAATCATTGGAATAAAACAGGGAAAGAATGCAGTTATTTTGCAAAAAAAAAAAAAAAAAAAAAAAACATTTTTGTTCAAAATTGAGGTTTTTATGGTAACGCAAAACGAGTTTTCTGAAAACTGAAAAACTGCTTTTCTCCTTTGGACGGCAGTATAGTATACTTGGGATATTACCTCAAGTGTATCTACGAACTACAAATAACTGGAATCGTTACATTATTTACCCTTAATTCTTCTTCATCTACATCTCCAGCCATGGCGGACATTTCGTTGGTGAGTACATCGACAATATTGGATACATTACTAGGAGGGGCGCTGGCGTGGATGTAGAACAGTCCCGTGTCTGAATAGGTCTGATTGTAAGCTGTAGCGCTGAACATCCAGTGGTACCTTCATGCAAGAGCACAAATTATGATTAGTCGAATCAAAGGAGCACGTTCATTGTTGATCTCACACATTCAAAATTTTATAGGAATCAGACACTCGTGCTACAGACGATTACTAAGAATTATTACGCTATAAGATAGTTTTCATGTGAATCTTCAGTGCCTTATGACACGACATTGTACAATGCTTACTAATGAGGAATTCCACCACGTTGGAATTTCCTATTTTTGATCCTAAAATCGGATTCAGCACCTCGAATAAACAACCTACGCCAAACTTTCAGTCCGCACTTCCAAATTTACGAATAAACAAAACAGTGTAGAAAATATGAACGTTTAAAAAAACTGGGAGGATGACGTCATCCGGGAATAGTTCATGTACGGCCGCTTGAAGCGCTGAGATTGTGAAATCTCACTCCGAATAGTCCTCGGAGGCAACATTTCACAAAACCAGTAAAGATTGGAATCGAAGAACTGAAGAAAAAAAAATAGAAAAAGCAAGATGGAGAAAATGAGGCTTCCCCCGTTTTTGTTTGATAACTTTCCTCTTAGATAACACGATTTCGTCATTCCATCTGGCAAGAAGGGAAGGGGGCGGTGATCCAAACAGCCAATCAGCGAGCGTTTCCACTTCATGTTGAAGAGGTCCGTTTTCCCCGTTATTTTTTGAAATCATAAATTTTGAATGTATGTATCCCAAAAATAACAGGAGACTTTTTTTTCCAAAATCAACCCAATTTTCATCTATCCCACACCATTAACTATTCAGGAAAAAATGCAAACAAAGTTCGGTGAAATTCCTCATTATTTCCCAATGGGAAGCAACCGTTTTAAATCTAAGCAATTTCTCCAAATTTGGAAACATCTTTCAAAAACACTTCTTCCTTATTGGAGGAAATAAATATCCACTCGAGTAAAAGTTAGTGCTCACCTGTTGAGTACGTTGGTGTAGAGCCTCGTGTACATGCCTTTTCCAGGACCTCCAGCGCTGAAACTTCCTCCACCACCCATCATCACCCCAAGCACACACATAGCTATGAAATCTGGGTCAGTGTGGCTACAACCCTCCAACCCAATGACGACATGAGCCAACTCTGGTAGGTTGGAGGGGCCAAGGTGCAGCGGGATTTTGCACTCCTCCTGTTGAAAGAAAATCAATATTTCATCAAGACTGAGAATCCTCAAACATTTCTGCATCGTTAAGGGAATGAGGGATACAAACCAGATACCCATGGACAACTAAGAATGAACTGAAGATTTGAAACAGTAACTACTTCCCTCCAACGAACCTAATTCCTTATTAGGCCGCGGCTACGATAGGAGCGTCGAGCGAGCGAAAAGGGTCAGGTATCGACGCTCTAACAATAGTTTACCCTTGTTCAGGTAAGGGTGGCTACAGTGGGAGAGGTGACGCATGGGCGAAAAAATGGTCAACGCTCGACGCTCAGTCCCGAGTAATATTTTCTCTTGACGCTCAGCTTCTATGGTATGTAGGCTCCATTTGGGGTCTAGTTGTGTCCCGAAGATTTTGGTTGATGTAGGTCACTTATAAGGTTTCAAAAATGAATTTTGAAATTTTGAAAACGCCCTAACTCAAAAAATTTTCATATAAACGTATTGTTTTTCCTTCAATTTAAGATTCTAGAGAATTTTTAAAATTTTTTGATACCACGCGGAGCTCTGTAGGACAAACCGTTCGCTCCCTACGAGAATTTAAGGGTTGGACGTACGATAAATCGGAAACACGAGTGTGAATCGCAAAAGAAGCCTAATCTCCATTCAAATTAAAGCTGACCGAAATACGATTGAAGTTTTTCTTCAAGTTGGTTGGTGGTAACAATGGCAAAGCCGTGTTCTTTGCAGACGAGTGATCTATATAGAAATATAATATATCTTTGTGTAATAATTTGCAGCGTTTTTGGATTCTAGGTACCAAGTTAGTGAAACGTAAACCAACAAATTTTGAGGGAGGGGTAACATTTTTTTTCTTCGTCGATTCCAAAGGTTCATTATTGGAAATAATAAACCAAAACAAGAATGATAAAATAGCAGCAACAATGGACATTCTGGTGTATTCGAAAAATCTTTTCGGGACTTCTTCGAGTTTGTGAAAAAGTTTGTAGTATTCTCCATCTCAATTCCTAAGCACATTAAGTAATAGGGTGAACTTCAAAACTTCTACACACACGGTTTATCAGTAAAGAACTTTTTGAAACAGCTGAATTGTCACTTAGTGCAAGGAGCAACAGTTGCATATTCAATCCTTTCACTTCATCTCGGTCTCATTTTCCTTGGCTTGAGTGGCAGGTAGAAGAAGGATGATGTTTTTGGGATTGTAATACACATGGACACCTCACCAAACCATCCGCATTCTTTCAATCTGCGAACAGTAGTCACCTTGCGCTCCCCTTCCGCTCGTACTGTAGCCACCCCTCTTTGCTTGACGCTCGGCTCTCGACGCTCGACTCTCGACGCTCCTATCGTAGCCGAAGCCTTAGCGAACCTAATTTCTTATCATTTCCATAACAGCCTCATTGGCCCATTAGCTGTTCCTCAGTCTCCACCTCATTTCTGCCTTCCATCATTGCATCATCCATTACCAACTGCATCCATCCCTCTGCGATTCTTCTTCTTCTCCGCATGTGGCCCAGCATATCACAACCATCCTGCTTTGAAGTGGCAGATTTCATTGTGTCTGAAATGTACCAGTACCTTATTCACTTCATTCATCTTCCCCTTCTTTATCCTCTCTTATGATGCCCTCCTCCTCTCAAAAAAACTCGCCAACTCTGTCTATCTGGATATCAAGCTTTCCTAACGGGAAGAAGAAAACACCAACCACCTATAGTGAATTTCTAAACTTCTCTATTAACGACTCCTAGAAAACTTAGAGATCAACAGTTAGTAATATTGGGAAACAACAAGAGAAGTCAAAGTCCACTTCCCCAGTACTACTCAGGGTTTCTCTTCCAAAGTACTGGATCTCAATTCAGGCAGTACTGAACATCTTCAGACACGCCCATATTACACAAGTAGCGACAATCATCCAAGCTGTCAACTTCATGACCCATTTTGGGATCCACAAGGAAAACACCCAGATGATGTCCTCAGCCACCATTCAGATATCGACAGTCAGGAATTTTAGACTCTTGATGTAACCACAATGAAGGGATAAGTTATAGACACGTTGCTCCTCCTTTCCAATCTCAAGGTACATGGAGTTTGGTGTGTTTTTTGGCCAACCTAACATCACTTTTGTGAAATGCAGTAGAACGTAACATAGGACTACCCAGGTAAAAGCATCAATAACCTTCAGCTCCGCTTTTAACCCTTAATTTCCCACCTGTTCAAAAATGTGTTTTTTCGGACGTTTTAAATTAACCATTATTTTGACAAATCTATAGAATATTTGAGCAGGAAGTACCTACCTTAAAGGCCCTACTAAAGTCTGTCAGATCAATGATCTTTCCAAGAGCCACACTAGCGCTATCTGCATTAGCAGAATCTGTCTATAAACCCAATTTTGCTGGAGTAGAAGGAAACTTAGAATAATCTCTAGTGGGATGTTGGGGTCAGTCATTTCACATGCCTGTGGAACCTTTTCACAGAACCCGGTACTGATGGAAGCCTTCTTGACGAGACGTTGACAATTGGTGACGATCTAGATGCCAATTTTGGTTGTCTGTTAAGAATCCCTAAATGTGGCTGGTCCGTGAATAACCTTTCTATTTATAACAGTATATTTTTCGATTGTCAACTGGCATCAATTGCTATCTGTTACCAAGCAAACAAAGTGTGGCTCTAACACTTCGCCAATAGAGAGTTCCTAGTAGGTTTGGTTTGGCTTAGATAGGCTGAACTGCCAGATTCTGCCGTAATATTACGGCGCTGGATCGGATACAGTGCATTCTTATCACAATACAGCACCGGATTGAGGATATGTCACTCCGTATCTAAGGCCCACTTTCACCAAAAGTTGTTCAAATCGCGTTTAACTAAACGCCTTTAATTCTCCAGTTAATCTAAGGAATAAACCCGGCAAGATGACAAGCGTCTTTCACCAACCCAAATCATCGTTAAACGTCGTTTAAGATAATCGAGTTTGTCTAAACTTGAAATGTCAAGTGGAATGAATGAAAGTTGGAGAGCGGTATTGGGGCAATAGAAACGTTGAATAACAACCACTCCCGCGCTTGCTATCATTAGATTCCCGCCTTGTGTATCGTTATCAGTGTCAGTTTTTCGAATTCCTTGTTTTTTTGCTGATTCCTGCGGTTTGTTTTGAGTTTTCCGGTTTCCTTCGTTTTATTTTGCTGATTATTTTCATCACCTACCTCGAGTATTTCTCCAGACTCATGTACCTTCCTTGATGTATACTAGTGAAACAGTGGCCGCCGCCTTGTTCTGAATGGTAGGAATGTACTTCGATAATTTGAATGATTACCGATGGATGTAAACTCGAAGATGAGGGCCCCCAATTTCACGAAAACAATCACAAATCAATGCGCAGCCATATTGAATTGGTAGTTAAACGAGAATACCTAGTTTATTCGGCCGACTTTACACCGTTTAAACTCAAACCCCCCCGAGATGGAGTTTAAACTCGTAAATCGATCTGGTGAAAAACGATTATTACTAAACGTCGATTATCTCTCGCCTCTTTTGGTTTAAACTCGTTTCAAATGTTTGGTGAAAGTGGGCCGAAGCAAATCTACTTGGAACTCTCTAATGACAACAGACCAACCTCTTTTCCAGCTGGTTTACTACTTACTGGGGGCAGTTAGCAACGTGATTGCGCGCTCTAGGTTGACGTTCCTGGGATCATTACGCTGACGTCGCCCGTTGCCAGTAAAATCTCTCTAATGTTGCAAAGAAATACTTTACGGGTAAAATTAAAAAATAGCTACTAACCTTGATGAGCCCTCCAGTGTATTGAGCAAGAGAATCGTCCACTTTTATTTTAGGCGTCCCTGTGCCCCACATCGGAGGTTTATCAACAAAATGCCTAAGAAACAACATGCATAAGATTAATGATATCGTCAAATCGGGTAAATTTTAAATAATTTTCAATATTAAGGTATCTATTTACTTTTGAACGGATTCGACTAATTTGTCGTGCTCGATTCCTACGCCAGCTACAACCATGCGAGAGGGCGTATAATGTGAATGGAGATAACTGATTATGACATCCCGAGTGATTTTGCCAACATTTTCAGCAGGACAAATTTTCGGAAGACCCAGAGTGTTATCTTTGTACGCAGCCTGAAATACAGTATCCGAGTTATACCCAAATTTCATAGTGGAATTATCGTTATGTCAATGTATTCACATTTATAGAAACGTAAATTGCAGTTTCGTGTATTTTAAATTATTCGTGCGATTAGGATTGATAAGTCGCACTCACAGCATGAATCATGTCCACCAATATTGACTCCTGTTCAGGTCTGGTCATCAGGTTTTCAAGCTCAAACGTGATGTACTGAGAGGCCGCCAATATCTATAGCAACCGATCACAATTGTTAATAATAATAAAACCATGACGGAGACATTGACCATTATAACAATAAGACATAAGGTAGGGATAAGACTTGCCTCGTGAGATTCCAAAGTTGGTCGCAACACAGTGTCGCCTAGTATTTGGACAACAGTATCATATCCTCGTCTATCCGCGGATGAAGCGTAAATAAATGTATCTCTGCAAGTATTAAATTACGTATTCTATTAATTGATGAATTCAGTTCATCTCACATAATCCGAGGAATTGATGAACCAGCAAATAACGATACAACTAGAACATGGGTTTGTCCTGGAAGACAAGTCCTTAAATACATACAGAAAATACGTGATAGTAAGTAAAATGAAGCCATAGGGAATAATTACCTTGAACCCAGGCAGTCACAAATGCCTCCATGTTTCTCCAAAGTCATGAGAATTTTGTCTTTATCGCTAAATTCTGAAGATCCCTGGAAGTATCAAAATGCAAAATGAATTCATCAAATAAGTTGATCCTTGAGGTATCCTGCGCAGTTTAATAAGTAAATTTCAATAAAAAAAGACAATTAAATAATTTATAATGAAGATTTAGTATATTAAGGGGGTTCATGAGTCAAAATCGAAAATTTTTCGACTTTTTCGTTCTCATTTTTATAAAATTCTTCAGGTTTTCCCAGACATTTTGGTCTATAAAAATATTAGATTTGAGCAGTGGAAAGCAGATATACGAGTTTTCAAAGATTGAGGAGCCAAACGCTGTTTCCGGGGGATAGCTCTTTCCCACTCCAGGTTCATAACTACCTACCGTTCTTTCGCTGTTCATAAGTTCTGATTGATACCTACTATGTCCTACTCCATGGTTCCAGCACTGGTTCCCACGCCACCAAATAGTACAAAAAAAGCATAGCACTAAACTAATGAAGAAATCAAGTGAGCCAATAGTGTATACCCATTATTCTTATCAGTACAACATGATATGAAATAACCTTACCTAACCAGTGCAAACACTGATAAGAATAGATAAGGAATAATCAGACCTCATCTTCAAGTTCTTCAATATGAAATAATTACGAACTATCGATCAAATACCTCGAAAAACGGTAACCTTTCACAAATCGCAGTTTTTCTCCAAACCAGAAAACCCTTGTTTTTCTTCACTTAGGTACCTGTTTTTCGGCAGCCAATAGAGCTGGCAACTTGAATTTTTTTAAATATTGTCGAGAGGGGTTTATTACAGTCATTGAACAAGTTTGGACGAAAAAATCTCAACAGAAACATGGCTAGAATTAAAAAATCATTAGCATGAAAAATATGAAAAAACTGTTTTGCTATATTGTCTCTAGGTAAAATAATATTAACACAAAAGAGTTGAAACTCACTCAGCGGTTATATGAAAAGTAGATAAAGAATTAAAAAATAATATGAAGATATCATGAATATATCCAGAGAAACAGGTACATGAAAAAGTGTTAAATTAGAACCGACTCATGAACCCCCTTAAGACAATGTCTTATATGTACTTTGGGTACATATGTGATGTCATCATATGTGTCTTATAAGTACTTTGGGTACATATGTGATGTCATCATATGTACTTTGGGTTTCCAAAAGGTCTGATGATTCACCAATTATAAGCAATAAGTTTGGTGGGAAGAACTAAATCAAATAGGGAGTGCGCCTGGGTCGGAAAAACTGTTTATTGTTATTTTTAATCTTTCGCAAAGCATATGATACGGTGTTCAGAAAAGCAGTCTATGAAGCAATGAAAGACATCAACATCCCAACAAAGATCGAAAGACTTTGGAAAATCGTAGAAAAAGATCTACTCATCCAAAAAGAGAACGGCTGGTGTCAAAATTCTCAGAATGAGGTCTACTTTCGATTAAAAATCTAAAAAAATCATGCGCACATCCCATTGTTGTAAGGTTTGCCAACTTACAATCTACTAACGATAGTGTAATTAGTAAATCTTTATTACTATTTTTTTGAATAGTTATTTTTGAATAATATATTTACAATTTGTTGCCAAAACTGCAACAAAGTATAAATAGTGTTTTTTTTCGATTTTGAGTTACTCATAGTTCCCAACTATGACCTGTTTCATCAGTAGTTCTAATATTGGCCAATGAAGGCTCAAAGACATATTTACTCGAAAAATTCTCAACTAGAATGGAACACTCCAAATATTAGCCTAACTCAATGGCATCGCTCAGGCGGTAAAAGAGTTAATGTTAACAAATCGAGTCATGAGAATTCACGATGTTTCTGGAGGCATCAACGACAAAGCTCTCATCCATCTTCATTCAGAGGATGAAAAGAACCAAACGATTGCGCAAATGAAGGTTTTAAGTGCTCTGAACGAGACAGAACGAGAGAGAATAACGTGACGGAAATGATCATCGTTGATAAGATGATATTTCAAGTAAGAATCAACTAGTTTCCTGATGATTTGTCATAAATAATATTATTATGCAATGTTTCAATACTATCGACAAACCATTCAAGTTTTTTTTTGTATGAACATAGGAACGCCATTACACTCACAATAATGGTAATAGAAACTCAAACTTCTTGAAACTTACATTGAATGCTAGCTTTTCGAGGAAATGAGAAACACCGCTGGGATATGCGACCTCGAAACGAGAACCGGATTCAATAATAACTGAAAAAGATAAAGACGAGGTATGTTAATTTGCATTCGCTTACTAAATCAATCAAACTTATTCAAAATCAAATCAATCAAAATTATTTAGTTGTGGTAAATAGTCGACTGCAATTCGCTATACATGGTACCTACTCGTAAACCATAGCGATTATTTGGTCATTTCTTAGTAATGAGTTTCTGGCACCTTTCTAGCTCCACCTCTATTTAGATCATTAAACACTAGCGTCTCCCTCCACTTTTCTGATCTGCTACATTTGGGAATGAGTTGTTCATTATAGCTATGAGAGCTAGAGGTATACATCGCACTCAGAGTTCACATGGGGCGTTTTACAAAAAGCGCCCCACCTCATTACCTACCTCATTTGTTGAAATTACACTGTCGGAACCGTAAAACCAAGATCTACACGTTGGTACTACTGGCATTTCGATAACTCCATCCGTTACCAAAAGAGAGCACTATAAACCCTTATGGAATTTAGAGAAAAAGTTCTTAACCAAGGGGCGCTTGATAAGCTTTGATAAGCGCCCCTTGTACCCAAAAGCGCCCCTGAGAACTCGCAGTGCGACATTTTCTTTCAACAGGAGTTGGTTATCACGGTAACCACTAGAAAGCTCCAGTGTTTACCAGAAACAGGTACGCAAACCTGTAAGTGCACGGCAAAACCAACTCCCATATGCATTTGTTTGACCCACTTACACTGCCCAAGGGAAGTAGAAACTGTGGCACACCTCGTCTTGGAATGCCCTCACTATGAAGCATCCTCCTATCATCCACCCCAAGCCATCGAGGGTGAAGTGGCAACATAACCTAACTCATTTTTCCTGAATTTTCAGGAGACTCCAAGAACCGATTTCTGACCGATTCATTTTTTTATGATGTAATGAGAAGTTTTTATAGGAAATAATGACACATGCGTTGCTGGTTCCCGTCTATGCAAACTGAGCACTTACATTCTTTACCATTGCATAATTTCAACGATCTCTAGCAATAATTTTCATAGGGGACCATCTACACATCAATTCGCATGATCCCTAAAAATTTCATCAAGATCGGATGATAAATTTAGAAGTTATGGCTGCTACAAAGAAATTAACATTTGCGCATGCGCAGTGGCTACTATTTATCCGGATATGATTATTTTCATACGGGACCATCTACACATCAATTCGCATGATCCATAAAAATTTCATAAAAATTGGATGGAAAAAGCAAATGTGGCTGCCACAAGGATTTAACGTTTGCGCATGCGCACAAAATACTTTCAATTCGGGGGCCATGCTTTCCATAGGGGACCATCTATACCCACACAAAACCTGAAATTTTACAAAAATCTGATAACTGATTTACCTCCGATGGTGCAGAATTGTCCAAATTTATTTTCTGAAGCGACTCTCAACCCGTTGGGCAAAGTGGTGATCTGAGTTCTATCTTTCTGATCGCCTGATTTACAATCAGCGTAGATGGCTTTTTCCAAGTTCGGCGGCGCTTTTGATAGTGGTAACTGGGAAAACGATGATTTCGAAGGAGGCGCAGGTCCTTGAAGGCCAGTGGAGAAATCTCTTGATTCCAATAGTGATTTACACCTGAAAAACGAGTTTTCAATTATTGACTTGATTGGATGAACCAATTGGGTTCACTCGGGTAGAAGTTCTTTGAAGGAATGACTCATTTTTTGAACTCTGGCTACGTTCAAGTAACTCGAATCAAAAGAGTACGTATAGTAGGTACGTTTCTGGGTGATTCCACTAAAAGTGGCGAAATTGTGTCATTTTTATTTTTCTTGGAGATTATCAGTGGTATTGCAACGGGGAAAAAACATTCAAATTCAAAAGTTTTTTATTTGCAAATCCTAAAAATAGGCAGTACAAACGTCGATACAATTACAAATTTCAAGTTTAATTAGGGCAGTGCCGATCACAAGTGGGTGAAGGGAGAGCAGGTACTGTTTGCAGATTGAAAGAATGCGGATGGTTTGGTGAGGTGTCCTTGTGTATTACAATCCTAAAAACATAGTCCTTCTCCTACCTGCCACTCAAGCTAGGAAAAATGAGATTGACGGTTGTTGACTACCGACCGATGATGAAGTGAAAGGATTGGTTTATTACAAGCAAAACAAAACAAATACAGAACACTAATAAAAAATATAAAAAATCACTTACCCTTGGGAAAGTCTTATTAATTAAGAGAATATACATTCAAATATAAAATCACGCTTCCAGTAAGGGATGATGCTACTTTCAAAATTTTACGGCGATTGAAAGGTAAACAGAAGGACAAGTGAACTCACATTCGAGATAAAAATCCTTCCAAACAATTGGCAGAGTGGAGGGGCTCTCTACCTAATTATGACTCGAGTAGCTCGATACCTGGATTACAATTACTGAGGCTCTTCCCTTTCCCCAGCCTGACTCAACGGCTACCTAAGATTTTGGAACAGGTAGTCGTCTATGTCAGCAGGTATACCCTTCGAGAAATTGGCCAGCCGCATTCTTTCTATCTGCGAACAGTAAGAGCCCCCCCACCCGCCCGCCAGCGTCACCCGACCGACCCCAGGCCCCACCCACCATGACAGCTCCCCGCATAAGGATACCCACGAGGGAAACGGCTGCCACGCCAGTGACCAGTCGCCCCTAACACAGGACATCTCCACAGATCCCATTCCCAACATGGAAAAGAGAACAATAGAGCCGCCCCCAGGACCGATAGGGCGACCACCGACCAACAGGAGAGGAGAACCCACCCATACACTCATTCATTCAATAAATACATTCACTCCACTAATCATTAATTTTTAAATATAACAAAAAAACACGAAGACAAAAAATATCACAGATCAGGCACTTACCACTATACTAGACATAGTACTTACGAGAAAATTCCTCTGCTAGACAATCAAAGTCAACTAAATCTAAATAAACCCTATTATTATTAATATTGAATAGAGAGCCATGTTTTCCAGACCATCAATGTTTTCCTTTTCGAAATAGACGATTAACAAGGCTAGGAAAATAGCGGATTATCCTAAATGTCGTTCCCTGGCCAGTCCGCTTTCCTAGGTGCCCTAATTCTCTAATGGTCTGTTTGGAGAGGCAGTCCTGAACGGTTAGGAGTCCATTCGCCTCTATCCCCTCCCCTTTTTAGTTCGGGACTGCCTCTCCGAACAGACCCTAAGTAACCACAGTTGTACAGTTTGAGATTCCAGGAAACTAGAAAGGCTCACGTACTCAGGATGGATACCTTTGTCGTATAGTTTGTGAACGTATGCATCAAGAATAGTGCGTCTCACAGGTTTTGGGTCATTCCCCTGTAAAATCTTGCAATTCCAGTAGATCGAAAAGAACTACAGTTAGAGGCATTAAAAAAAGAGATTTTAAGCTCTGCTACTCATGAACTACACTCAACATCGACCCAAGGCTGGTTCGTGTTGTGACACTGGCGAGATCAACCATCAGATTCTTGGTGAGTATTTTTGACTGAAACAATGATTTTTAATAAAGGCTGTGTACTCCCTCTGGGTGAATACACCGTACTGCTGGTATGTAGGCATATAACAGCATGCATAAGCAGAGAGAAATTTTACGCTGCCCTTCAGGAGTTTGCAATCCCTGAGAAACTGTGCCGGATGGTTGAGATGACGATGAGGCGCACAATCTGCAGAGTGAGGATTCGGGGAAACCTCTCGGAGGAGTTTGAGACCAACGCCGGACTGCTGCAGGGGGACGCTCTCGCTTGTCTGCTTTTTTAATATAGCACTCTAGAGAGTGGTAAGACTGGCAGGATTGAGCTCACGAGGCAATATCTTCTATAAATCCACACAGGTTCTGGCCTATGCGGATGATATTAACTTGATGGCAAGAGCTGTTAGGAGTTTGGAAGAAGCTTTCAAATCTTTGTCACAAGCAGCAGCGGAAATGGGCCTCCAAATTAACATGGATAAGACAAAGTACATGGTGTCTGGCCCGAGCCCGACCCCAAGCTCGAGACTCCCTGATTCCATAACTCTCGACAGCTCGACATTTCAGAGGGTTGAAATGTTCACCTAACTTGGTTTCACCGTACATATGGCAAACGATAGTGTGGTCGAGATCAGCAAGGGGCTGTTGTCTGCCAACCGGTGCTACTTTGGGCTGCTCCCGTTATTCAAGTCTCGGACACTCTCGAGAAAATTGAAGGTCACTATATACAAGACGCTCGTCCGTCTGGTTCAAGTTTATGGAGCGGAAACATGGGTGACGACCAAACAGTCGGAGAATAGAATTAGGGTAAAACCACCAATAGTCGGCACTGTTAAGCCCGATCTTCAACTTCAAAACGCAGTTATAAATCAGTTTTGAGTGCTAATCCATTATTTTTTTTTCTTTACGTAGATAAACATCTGTACTTCATATAAAAAAATACCAGGAAACTTCATAACAACTTTTGAATCGAGTTGTTAGGCAATTCTACACAAACAACAGATTTCCTAGTAGCCGGCACCCATTTTGCCATCAATCGGCACGGCTTTTAACCAATAGTGGGCACCAGTCCACCATTGATGGGCACTGCTCTCTACTAATAGTTGGCACCTGCCAACTGCCAATTCAACGCTGTCATACTAATAGTTGGAACAGGTTTAGATTCTGGTGAGGGATAGAAAAAAACGTAAAATGGTAACGAAAGGTAAAATAACGTTGTTATTTAAATCA
The DNA here is from genome assembly GCA_009739505.2 of Apolygus lucorum. Classification (NCBI taxonomy): domain Eukaryota; kingdom Metazoa; phylum Arthropoda; class Insecta; order Hemiptera; family Miridae; genus Apolygus; species Apolygus lucorum. The sequence goes on from CM019183.2 coordinate 1,983,674, forward strand.
CTCTTTAAGGTTAACTTTGAGTTACCGAGGTACCGACCTACTGTGCAGTGAAATACCAGGTTTTCCTCGACAAAATTTGGTGTTGAACACTCTAATTATTTTGACATATCACATAAATTAAGTCCCAAACGATAGAGGTGAACGGATGAGACAAGAAATATCACAAAAGTTTGAATAGGTATAAAAGGAAATCAAACGTTGGTTTCAAACTATAAAGTTAAAATTTATAATTTTATTTAAATTTTATTATTTTAACTATAATTTATAAAATTTAATATTTTATATTAAATGCCAAGTGGGTGTGGCACATAGCTTCCTCGTATCCATAACCCGATTATACAGATGATCCGATGCATTGAAGTTAATCTCAAAACACCAATCTCTAAGTACCTTTCACTACCCTCATAGGTCTATATACACGCTTATCTGGACAATCCTAGAAAATTTCATCAAATTCGGATGAAAAATGTAAGTTTATGGCTGTTACAAGGATTTTACGTTTGCGCATGCGCAGAGGCTACTGTAAATTATAAGGCCTTGATTTTCATTGGGGACCATCACTACCTAATTCGCGTAATCCCTGAAAATTTCATCAAAATCGGGTAGAAAATGTGGACATTATGGCTGTTACAAGGAATTCACGTTTGCTCATGCGCAGAGGCTACTATCAGTCCGAAGATGGTGATTTTCATAGGGGACCATCTAAATACTAATCTGTAACATTCCTGAAAATTGCATTGAAATCGGATGGAAAATGTAGAAGTTATGGCCGTTACAAGGAATTCACGTTTGTGCATGCGCAGTCGCTTCTATCAGTCCGGGGATGATGTTTTCATAGGGGACCGTCTACACACCAACCGCACAATCCCTGAACATTTCATAGAAATCGGACAATAACTTCGTATAGTTATGCCCGTTACAAGGAATTCATGACAGACAGACACGGAACCCATATTGTTCAGCAAGGTCTAAAACGCAAAACGCGAGTGAAAATTTTGATTTTGGAGATCTTTTTTTCATCCTTGAAAAGTGAAAACAAAACTTCCGCTACCTTGGTAGACTCGGAAGCAATTTAAGTCTCAGCACCCTCCCCCCTTCACCCCATCAGGTAGTAGGTAGGTAACCCCCCCCCCCCCCCCCTTACACACCTCAGCAAATATACCTAGCGATCACCTCCAGTGTTAATACCGGGCACTGCCGACTATTGAGTACTGGGCATGCTGATTACTGGGTTCTACCCTAGTCGGCATGCCAGTTATTGAATGATCGGCACTGCCCATTATTAGTTTTATGGTGTGCCAAAATCTGGATAGAGCTACGGGATAACAATATAATCTTTAGAAATTATGTTTGGTTACGAAAATTGATCAATTCAGATCAAAAGACTTCATGATGACAAATGCAAGCCGAAATCCAATAGTGGGCACCCCACGCCAATTATTGAAATTGAGGTTAATTTTTATCCAGAACTGGGCACATCTACGATCCCCAATATAATTCGATAAAACGTATCAAAAAATAATGCAAATGAAAGCTTTAAGGCTGGAGAATGCAACAGAATCGGAAAAAAGTACGAAAGAATCACTTACCAGCGAGCAGTACCCAAAACAGCACTGTCAGTCCTTAAGAAAAAAATAGCGGGAGGTCTGTTACGAGGACGCGCAATGGGTACTGTCAAAAAATGTTTTTCCATCTGATTTTACTCCTGCTCACGGCCCACAAACAAGCTGACGAGCTTCGTATTCAGTTGTAGCCCCTGAAAATATTTTTTTAAGCCTCCTAGGTCACTGCCAAGTCTTATTCTTGACCAGAATGTGTTGAGAGTGCCGACTATTAGGGGGGGTGCTGGTTATTGGTGGTTTTACCCTAGAGCTTTTGAAAGGAAAATGTTGCGTAGGATCCTCGGCCCGGTCGGTGACCACGGGAGCTGGAGACGTAGAACGAACGAGGAAGTATACCAGCAGTACGGCGATATTGATGTGGTCCATTTTGCGAAGCTGGGGTGCCTCAGGTGGGCTGGGCATGTGGCAAGACTTCCAGACGATGATCAGCGAAGAAACTCTTTAAAGCGCAGCCGCTAGGGAGCAGAGGAAAAGGAAGACCTAAGCAGAGATGGATCGACAATGTGGAGGACGTTGCCAGGACTGGTTGCGGGGATTGGAGGAATGCGGCAAAGGATAGGGTGAAGTGGAGAGCCATCTTGAAGGAGGCCAAGGCCCACCCAGGGCTGTAGAGCCAAGAAAAGAAGAAAGCTGGTATACACGGTGTCTACACTTAAGATGGGCATAACTTCAGCGTTCAATTGAACAAGGTATTTCTAACAAAAAATGCCTCTTAGCAATTTTCTTTTAACCCACTCAAAATTCCTTTTTTCCACTTTAAAGTTTTTTTCGCGTTTTGGACCTTTTGGCACTGATATGGTCATAACTTCCTTATTTCTCCTGAAAATTCAACACACGTTTTTTAACATTCAAATTGGAAGAGTAAATTATGTTTGAATGTCAAAAAACGTGTGTTTTACATGAAAATCCAGTGTTTCAAGCGTTTTATGGTCCCCCTCGACCTCAAGACGGCTTGGCGAGTTTGGTATCATTTTCTATGTAATTTTTTACGCTGAATCCAATAGTGATACTTCCGAATGATTCTGACGGCTAGAAAGTGGATTTTTCGAAGAAAACCTTCATTTTTCGTACATAAAATACGCATAATTCGTAGATATGGTGGTGAGCATAAAGTAACACCTTTCTACTCAATAAAAACACCGAATTTCTAGATTATTGAAATTTTTGTTGAGTAGAAAGGTGTTACTTCATGCTCACTACCAAATCTACGAATTATGCGTATTTTATGTACGAAAAACGAAGGTTTTCATCGAAAAATACCACTTTCTAGCCGTCAGAATCATTCGGAAGTATCACTATTGGATTCAGCGTAAAAAATTACATAGAAAATGGTACCAAAACTCGCCAAGCCGTCTTGAGATCGGGGGACCATAAAACGCTTGAAACACTGGATTTTCATGTAAAACACACGTTTTTTTACATTCAACCATAATTTACTCTTCCAATTGGAATGTTAAAAAGAAAAATTGATAGACCGTTAAAAAGCTGTCTGTCTGAGCATGTTTTCTCCGAAGAGCGCCCATCAAAATGGGCAAAGATTCACAGTGAAAACTTTGGTCGAAGAAAGTCAAGTTTCAAAAACATTTTAAGATTTGCTTTTTGACTTGATTTTTTAAAACTATTTTATTGCTGAAAGATTTTGATTTTGTACTAGGTAGCTTGGGAATTTAACGCTCTTTCTAACGGTGTAGTCAGATTTGAATTTTCAGGTGAAATAAGGGAGTTATGACCATAGCAGTGCCGTGAGGTCGAAAACGCGAAAAAAAACTTTAAAGTGAAAAAAAAGGAATTTTGAGTGGGTTGAAAGAAAATTGCTAGGAGGCATTTTTTGTTGGAAATACCCAGTAGAATCGAACCCTGAAGTTATGCCCAGTGGACACCCCGTATAGGTGTCATTCATACAAGGGAAAAAAACGTTCAACCGACGGAAAACACTCAATAATTAGCCAGACACCATACCTAACGTTTTTTAGCCCAGAATTCGCCACTTTCTGTGGAATCACCCTGATCGTGTTGCTTTAAATAACACAAAATTCAATCCACAGTTTTTCTCATGAAATTGCTAGCACCTACGGTCACTATTAACCCTTGATTTCCCACTTGTTCAAAAAATTCGATTTTTCGAATTTTTAATCAAATTTAGACGTGTTTTGACAAATCTACTGAAAATTTGAGCAGAAGGTTCCACAAAGGACCTATTATAGTCTGTGAATTCATGAATTATCTCTCCAAAGGCCACACTACCTACGTCAGCAGAACCCTAGTTCGTTGAAATAGAAGAAGGAAACTTGGAAAAATCGATGGTGGGATGTTGGGGGTTTTAAATAAAGTACAGAACTAAGGAAGAAGGTGGAGAAGGTTCACTTCATAGAGGGATCTGTCCTCCCTTGGACAGTGGCGCCATCTCTGACGAGAAAGAGGATAGAAGTTAGTCTGTCAACAGTTTCAGTCTGAATTATTTTGTTTTTCTTTGAGTTTTTACTATTATGTTTTTTACTATTACGTTTTCTTACACAATCGATATTTGTAGTATCAAGATATCAGTTTTGGCTTAAACTTGGATAAATGTTGCAGGTAAAAATCGGACTTCCACAAAGATACCTCAGGATATTAAGGGTTAACCCCTGAGAAATCGAAAAGTGTTTGCCGAACATCCAGTAGTAACGGTTCCCAGTTACATCATCACTTTGCAGACTACCTTGACTGAAAGAGTACCTCAAACTGACCTCTTTATGTTAATTACCATGCTATATAATAAGACAATATACATCTTGTATTATAAAATATATTCTTATACTTAGTAGGCCCTCAAAGTTGTTCGCATTGTGACACAATCATAACTTTAGCGATAAGCTTTGCAGCACAACGTACCTCGCTATTTGACGTTTTCCAATCGTTCCCCACGTTCTCACGTTGCCAAACATTGTGCTTTTTTCGTTTCAAACAGAACGTTGAAACTACTGCCGCGAGAAACCCTACGGAATGTGAATCTGTAATAGGTGTTTGAAATTGATGTACCAATGAGTGAAAATTTTAAAAATCGCTAGCACAGATAGCCGCACAGCCTCACTTTACTCCCTTATCATGTTTATCACAGTTATCATTTTTATCAAAGTTGGATTTTTTTCGGATGACATTTTGGATCAACGACAACATTTGATTTGTGTGTTGCTATGAAACCTTCGACATTGAAGTGGAATTAATCAAATTCAAAACTGACGGGATTCTCATAATATTAAGGATATTTTGAATAATTTGCCATTTGATCAAACATCAAAGCGATTTGGGAGAGGGAGCGATGAGAACACGTATCTTTCGTCTCGACCAATCAGAATCAGCCAAAAATCACAATAGTGTGACGTCAAAATTTACGTTCTCCAATCACCGTTCAACACGAAAAAGTATTTGAACTCAGTTGGTGAGTTTGGTTAGGTTGTTTATCTGCCGGCAGCTGAGTTGTCCTGTTCGCTGTTCCTTGATTGGAATCGCGATCGTATTTCCAATTATTTGATACCCATTCATTTCAATTTTATAGTTTTCGCCGATTTTCGTGCAGTCTCCAGACTGTAGTGTAGTGACTGGACAGGGGTTTGAATCCTTCGGACAGCCGCAGCGGTACGACAGGCCAGTGGTTCGACCCCTTCATGGTAACGCGAATCTAGGATTCACCGAGATGATCATGAAGTCCACCTTCTTCTTATTTGCAGCGATTGGTAATTTCACTTATTTTAAGTTATTTATATATAATTAAAACTTATTGTACCTAACAGATTCTCTTTATGCACATAAGAGTCTCCAACCAGTTGATATCAGATAAGGAAGTTGATGTGAGAAGTTTCGTTTCCTAGGTAGGTAAGTCTCTACCACGCCGCAGCAGACTGAAGTGACATTCTGTCAGCAGACAATTATCTTAGGAAGGACATTTACCTTTTGTAATGCTACCTTTGTAACAGTCGGTATCTCTAGATACATCAATTTCCTGAATTGTGACTAGTTAAGTCGTCCCTACAACTCTGGCTAACTGCAACTAAACCTGGTGGAATCATGATGAGTAGTAGTGAAATGGGAGGGTTAACAAGCTTTCTCTCTGCTGTGCGCTCAGGCTTTAATTCCCACGGGACGTCCCAAGTGCCTGTATTCACTCACCAGTGATAGTTATTGTGTATCTCAGCGAGTTTTCCGTCACTACCAGCACCTGCTAGCCCTTAGGGCTCAATCTGGTCGCCCATGCTGCTGATGATGTTGACTTCAAGATCAAGCAGCAGTAAGCGTGGTGCGACCAAGCAACACCAATTGCACCAATTATTGGTATTATACCCAGCTCGTCGGCTGAGTTGGCTGCTACACTACTAAGTACCCTTTACCATGTTTTTGAAAACGGGGGTGAAAACGAAAATCTTCATCATGTGGTGCAGCAATGTCCACAACCTTTGGTGTCTGCATCCTACGACATGGTGCAGTTGCCTAGCAGCTAGATGGTGCTTTGCCATCCAGTGGCTGGAATGTCGGGAGAGAAAGATTAGAGAGTTTTTGTGTTTTGTGTTGCGTGTGGAACCTCTTCACGAAGCTCAGAGTTTGCGGGTGATGATGAATTTGCCTCCCGCCAACAGCGGGTGATGATGAAAGGGTTCCCCAGACAGTCACCCGTTTCTGGAGGCCCCCGGCACGAGCGCCTCCCTCTCCCCTGACCATAGTTAACATACCTCCTTCAACTGAGTAGCATCCTCAGTTGCTCGCACTAGTCTCCACCTAACAGGGCCCATCAAGTTTTGGCAGCAAAAACTCTCCACACATCTTCACATGCTGAGTGACTTGGGCAAGAAGCCAAATATCATAGCCATGAAGCCTTGCAAGTCTGCCCTCTGCCATAATCCTGGTTTTTCAGGTTATAAACAGCAGCCTGAACGTGGAGTAGACCAGGCAGCTAAAATGTAATGTATGCAAATGTAACAGACAAGATCGAAGGCAAGCAATATCAGAGCTAGAAGGAGTGGCAGCCAATAACTTCAAAGTCATGGTTGCAACCTTCTCATGGTGCAGGGTGTAGTTTGAAAAAGCCCACTGAGTTACTCGAATTAGAGTTTTTGGCAGAAATGCTCCGTGACATCACCATCCGAGTCCTTCGAGGCTCATCGGTAAAGTGGTGGTAATTTTATTGGGGCGTTTCCTTCCATCCATTTCACCCACTTCTACCTTCCTGAACTTCCAAAAATCCTTGAATGGACGTTGTCCTGGGCGAACTCCCCATTATATTTATCAATCTTCTTTTTCTTTTGGCATGCCCCAAATCTTTGAGGGGAGATTTTTAAACAAAAAATAAGTTCCTTGGTTGCGTGGGTCTCTACAAGGAAAGAGCTAGAGCGACCATGATTGTATAGAGGCAAGTTAGTAGTGTCTACACCTTGAGTCCTGAGAGAGCTGGAGTAAATTTCCGAGACCGACCTCGCTATGGAGATTGCGAGAGTAGTGTCGAAACTGTCTACACGATCTGATCTCCCTTTCTAGTAATTGCGCGAGATTCGTTTTGTGTTCAGTCTCATTCCGGTCTTCCTAACGATGGTTTCGTGAGACAAAACAATGCTCGGGAAGCCCTCATGATTGCACTAATTTGTAACTAGAAACATGAAAGTAAAAATTCGATGTGTGCGCAACTCTTCTTCCTGAGCTGATGGCGATTGATCTGAAGGCGCTCCTGTCTTTAAAAATTTCCCCCAAGTACGGGATGAAGCTATCAGCCTGCTCTTTCGCACTGTTCACTGGAAGTTTCCCACAGTTGAAACTTTCTGAGACTGACCCCTAGATCGGTTGAGCAACTGTCCACTCTTCGAGAGCGGGTGAAACGCTAGAGCACTCTCTAGATGTTCTCGCTAGGTACTACTCTAGGAGATGCTCTCGCTCTACCGAAATAAGTGTGTGCACCCATCTCAACAGTTGAAGTCCAGTTTATAGTCCAATTTCGTCATATTTTACCCTGAAAACTAGCTTTCGGTTAGCAAGTGAAACTCCTTAACCTCATGTATTTGCTTCATACTTGAATTCAGCTAGAAAAATATGTGCAGCTAGGTAAATTAAACAATCGTTACGGGAATGAGCTGAAGATTTTGGACAAATCTCCAGGAGAAGTTCAAAAATATGTAGAATCATACTAGATGAAAATCGCTTTCATCGTATCTGCAGAAATCGGTTGAAGCTGCAACCATAGAGAAAAATAAGACTTGTGCAATCGTGGCCATGTATCTCGATTCAATTGCAGGATCCAAATGGGGTATTCCAGTGATTCGAAATGTTGTACTTTAACGATATTTTTAATTCAGCACCCTACAATACCTTTCATGTAAATTCACTACCTAGAGCCCCGAACACACCAGTAGGAGGCAGCCCGAGGCGCAGCATGCGTGCGGATGTGGACGGGGTTCCGAGGCGAGGCATGCAGAGGTCGATCCATCCGAGATGGATCGGGTGGGAAAATTCGGCGAATGGGCGAACGTTTGCTGTATTGGTCTGGACGGGGTACCGAGGCAAAATTCGTGCCTCGGTACCTGTTTCACTTCTCCAAGTCTTCGACATGTCAATTTCGCTCGTGAAAGAGTACGAAAAACCGCCGGTGTTGTGGAAGAGGGACAACAAAAATTACCGCAATTTGATTCTCATGTAGGATGCCTGGCGGGAATCAGTATAGTGCTGGGGGCAGATGTCGAAGTGATCAAGAAGCAAATTTTAGGAAAAATATTCATTGGCTATACAACTTTGTTGAAAGCAAAATTTTTGTGCCCTATGAGATGGAGTCAGTAATATCATCTTGCCCATTCAAATCAAATGGCAAATTTTTACTGTGCTTTTTTCACTCCTTTCTATGCGCCTTTCTGAACTGCTGAATGGAACGTACGGAATGGATCGCTGCCTCGTGCGGTGGCTCCGTTCGCTGCCTCGGGATTTAAAAAAAATCGTCCCACGACAACCCGAATTGAGTACCTCCTCTTTCGAGCGCCTTCGGCGCGTTGAAGTCGGTCAAAAAGCAACGTACGAGGCAGAATTTTTGCCGCGCCTCGCCCCGTTTGCCTCGTACTATTGTATACCCAGCTTAATGATAGTGTAACAGTCGTACTGTAGCATCCATTCGTATTGGTTTTACAGACGGCTCTCAAAAAATGAAAACTCAAGAGAAGTTTTTGGGGCTTCCTGACAAGCTAAATTACAGTCTCTGTATCTTTCAGACTCTCAATTTTTGGCTCAGCCCAATTGTTTTCAAACAATACAAACAAACCTACGCAAATTACTTTTGAAAAAAAAAAAAAAAAAAAAAAAATGCAAAGGCTGGAATACTCAGTCGAAGATTCTGAGTTCCATATCGTCGGTGAAGCGGCAACATGCAATAACTCAATTTTTTTTACCAAAATGAGTTATATATCAATCTTGATTCAGAATTTCCCGCCGGATCCATTGGTGAAGTCAGATTGTCGAAAAAGTTATTTGTTTCGGCGTTATTCACAGTATTGCCAACATGAAATAATTCATTTTGAAAAGCAAAATGTGATAACTCAGCGGTTTTGAATGAGAAAAGCTTAGGATCATGGTCGAGCCGGCAAGTTTCCTTGTTTTTGCAAACAATTTGCGAATGATTCCTTTGTTTTTTGCTGGATAATTGTACACTAGGTTATCCTCAATTAGTAACGCCAAAAATCTCTTTGGAAGCATCAGCAATTGTTATTAAATCGTCGCTTGAACACCACAGAGGCAGTTCCATTGAATTATAGCATGTTAAAAATATCGGCCTTTCTGAGTTATAGCAAGTTGTAGCCATTATGAAGAAGGTAAGTACCTAGGTATGTATTACTTGCAATCATCTTTTATTACAGTCCACCTTTTCTTAAGAAAGTGACTCGGAAACGGCGCGAATTCTGCGAAGAACAGCAGTGATTCTTCAATATTCGATCAGTATGATTGATGACCCTCGAAACGTGGTCTCTTTTTAGGACGTCCCATGACTTGGGCGTCCTTAATGCGATTAATCTGGGGCGAAGGAGGTCACTCAACAGAAAAAAATAACTTGGTACTAATCAGTTTTAGATCATTCTGAATCCAAATCCCCGAAAAACCCCATAGGTGAATGTCCGTATGTGTGTGAGACAAAATCTTGTGTACTCTGCCCTTGCCTTAGTTTTTGATCGATTTTTGTGGTTCTTTTTTGTTCGACGCGAAAATTATCTGGTTGTGCTATCTTGCTCCACGGGGACTGTGACTAGCTATAACTCAGAGTGAAATGAGGTAACATGCTACAACTTTTTAATTAATTGAAAATATATGGTAAAATCCGACAAAATTGATGAAATGGGCCTAATTGTTTATGGAATTGTCAAAAGTTTTTGTTTCGAGGAAGTAGTGTTGAATTTAGACAGTTTTTTGTGTCTCCTGAAAACTTGGGAAAATTGAGATATAGCATGTTGCCGCTTCACCGACGATATAATCCAATTTGGGTTACCTTTAAGGGTATTGATGATGGAATTGTTCTCTTTTTTTTCAGTCGTTGCTGTTTCCGCCAACGATTTGATTTTCACAAAAGATTCCAAGAATGTCGTCGAATTGACTCCAGACACCTGGGAAGAAAAAGTTGTCAACTCCAAGGACTATTGGCTGGTTGTATTCTACGCCCCGTGGTGCGGCCATTCCAAAAATTTGGTTCCGGAAATTGAGAAAGTCTCCAAATTGTATTCGGTAAGATGTCATTCAGTTTAGTTCTCCTTTTGTACCCTTATATTTTGACATTCAAACGTCAAGTTCCTTATAGGGGGTTTCGAAAGAAATTTTGAGTGGCAACATCCCACATTCCTTGGCGCAGAGTAGGGACGGCAAAGTATCGATACTCCAAAGTATCGATACTCGATATCTTTTCGATACCGAGATTATTAGATATCGATACTTCGATAATATTGGCTCAAAGTATCGATACTATCGATACTTCAGATTAACCCACAAATGATTTCGCAAACCAAATAAAAACTCCATTAATCAAGAATTATAGATATTAACATCAATAAAAGTCAATTATTTAAAATGTAGTTAAAGTCAGTGGTAATTTAAAATGTTATAAAAGTCAATAATTTAAAATTTAATAAAAATGAATGATCATTTCATTTTATATTTAGTCCAATTTTTATTCCCAAGAATTCTCCGTTCAATGAAATGATATTTTCATTCACTACAAATGGAAAGGATCAAGTAATAAATCAGTTACATTACAAATTAATAATATTAATTATCGAATCATAAAAACAAAAATTTGGCGTGAAGTGAATTTTGACTTGAATTTTTAAAAAAGTAAATCAAAAAAATTGTTGTGAACCGGAAATTAAAACAATGGTCACAAGAAACTCGAACTGTTCAAGAAACCCAGAGAAATAAAAACCCATGGAATTAGTATCGTAAGGCCCATGTGAAAACTGCAAAAAATGCGAGGTTACAGGGTTACTGTGGAAAGTTTTTGAATTTCGATGAAGGATATTAGAAGCTATATATCGTTTCGATCGATACTATTCTGAGTATTCAGATGATACTGATACTATTCAGTGGCAGAATCTACCACTATATCTGAAATAGTATAGTATCTAAGTAGGTACTTGATATTTGGTATTTTTTTTACTATTCCACTTTGGCAAAAATATCGATAATATCGTCAAGAAAGTATCGATACCTCCGATATTTCAGACAAAAGTATCGATACTCCGATGTATCTGATACAGGTATCATGCCGTCCCTAGCGCAAAGTATGATACTCTTACACAATGCTCATGCATTATATTTCCTCGACCTTGGAAACTTTTTTTTGATCCCCATATTTAATTTTAATTTCGCAATAAACGAATCTCCTTGAATGAAATAAATCTTGATTTCACAGGGTATGATCAACTTTGGAGCCTACGATGCTGATAGATACCAGGATATCAGAAAACGCTACAGCTTGAAAGGTGGGTCGATAGTTTATGACTTATATTTTTAGGTTCAGCGAAGTTACGACCTGCGTCAAGTTAATTTGATATTGTTCTGACTTTCGTATTTTACGACTACTGAAGTGTTGATGCATTGAATTGGTTATTGAACATACGAAATGGGTGGTTTCCAATTTACGCCAACAGTCTTTATTGGTTGACAATAAAAAATGGCGATGCCCTACAAAGTCTTCGATTTTAGCAAAGATTGTACCCACTCAACTGTAGTTGTAATACATAAAATGGAATAAATTTGAATTTGAGGGAACTTCCCCTTCCTTCCCTACTATGCACCATAGGTACCAAATTTTGTCGTCATGGAACGAAGAGAAGTTTCCTTTTCGACGATTTTTCTTTAACGTTGTACAATTGCAGACCTGTAGCAACAACGAGCTAACTAAAAGTTGCGAAGTCGAATGTTCTCGCCTGACTAAAGGTGGGTTCACAAGCGTCCGACTCTGCGACTCTTTCCATTTCTTTCCGACATTCCATTTGAGTGTTCACAGGCGTTCGTTTTTGGACGCAATTATCATTGTGTTATCACGGCCCCCACCTCCCTCCTTCCACGGCCCACCACCCACTTTTACCACCCTCTTTCCGTCAAATATCTAATTTTTCGGATGCGGACAGTCCCTCCCAAAAGTGCCTCTCCTACAATATTACCCCCCTCTCTCCAATTCTTTCCGTCTGTTCTTGGCCAATCAGTGGGCAGAACGCAGAGTTGGACGCTTGTGAACCCACCGTTTGTGGTGTCTCAGGATACTTCCAGCACTACCTCCAAACTTAGTAGTTTTCAATAGGGTGTGCGCATCAAACGAAAATCAGGGGAAAAAACACATGAATCGTGTTCTTAGATTCGGAAAAGCCTAAGATAACCTAAAATGTGTGCTTTTGAGTCCATTGAAGTAAAATTCGTCCGTATTTTCGTTCTACCAAACTCAAATTAAGGTTTTAGGTTATCCTGATTTATGTGCAGTTGATGTTTGATCTAACTTCTGCCTTGAAATTCATCGAAAATTTGCAGTTACCAGCATGGAACCTTTATAGTTCCATGACGTTCTGTTCTCTTCGTCTTTGTCGTCTCTGTATTCCTAAACTCCAGTTTCCTAAACCGAGCTGATAAGGACTTGTACACCCGCCAAACGGGATCTGTAGTTTAAACGGTGTTTCAAAATTAAACGAAGCTTAGCTGTGTCCCCGTTTAAACGATGACTTGTACCCCCAGCCCTAATAGGGTGTGCGCCTAGGTAGGAAAAACTGTTTATTGTTATTTTCAATCTAAGTTAGACCTCATTCTGAGAATTTTGGTACCAACCGCGACCTTCTAGCGTGTGTAAATCTTTTCCTATGAATTTTTAAAGTTTCGACCGTTTATGACGTCAAAGTGGGCTGGGGGGTCCCGCCCAGGCGAGAGGGGTGCGTGACGTCATAAACGGTCGAAACTTTGAAAAATCATAGAAACAGATCTACTCACGCTAGAAGGTCGCGGTTGGTGCCAAAATTCTCAGGATGTAGTCTACTTTTGATTAAAAATCTTAAAAAAATCAAGGCGCACCCCCCATTCCCTCTTGCCTCTGCCGTCCATCTTCCCAGCCAATGTGTACGCTCCTGCTTCAGCACTTGGTTTTGAGCCTTCTCTTTCTTTCTCTCATCTTCTCTCTCCTCTTCCTTGGCCGCTAACAGGTGGATTGGTATCACTCCTGAAATGACCATCACTACAGGCTCCAATACTGTTCTATAAGCACCCAGAATTTCATCTTAATCTGGCGACTTCTTCCTCCTAGCTCCCTTTGAAATAAATCACCAGACTAAAAATCAAATCTTCTCTGGTCCTATTTTGAGTGCTTTTATTTCCATTTGCTCAGTAAAAATGACTATTATAGTATCGGGCAATGGAAAACTCGGCTCAAACCATTCCAACGAAAGGATAAGCCCTGATAATGACCTGCCTTAGTTTCAATTGCAAAAGGAAAACTCGGCCCAACTCAGTTAATGACCAAAATGGCCGGATTGGAGTAAGGAAAGCTCAGCCCACCAGTGAACTACAGGAATGAACGAAATGAACACTAATAATTTGGCTTGGGAAATTAAAATGGGAATGAAAGCGGAAATATGTTAATAATGTTGTCATAGGTTTAGATCTTTGAACAGGGTGGGTGTTCTGTAACTTTAGGAGAAGCCCTTGAGTTGAGAAGGCAGTCAAAACGACTCTTGTCGTTTTTCCGAGGTCGGATCTCGGACCCTGATACCAAGCAGCCAGATGGACATGACTGCTGAGTGCTGAAAGTGCTGATACAATACTGTGATGTAAATATTTATGTACAATACCATCAATTGTAGCGGTGAAGTATTTTTTCCAAATATAAATTGTTAATAAAAGGCAAACCGAGGTTGTGAAATGTATAGTTAACAGCAACACCGCTTGAGAGCTCTTCTGTTGGTCTCGTATCTCCATTATCATTGTGCGATATCAGTGTTGACAGTTGACAGTTGAACGTTAAGTGTCCTAAGTATTAATTTTTGCGGTAGATAATATTATGAATATTATTCGATCGTGGCTTGTGTAGTTTCATCAAGGTGTAACATGAACATTAGTAAATGCTGATCCAGACAATAAAATGTACTTACAACGTCATTAAATTGTTTTTATATTCAGCAATTCTACTTGACTACATTCCAAGTCCCCGAATTAAATTACCTTTTTATGCCTTGGGTACTTAAGTTTATTTTCTTCGTATTAGGTAGGTAATTGTTACAACAGATTGCTTTTTGCAGGGGTTAAGTGGGGAAAATTATTCCCCCTTTGGTCATTATTGTTCTGCAATATTTATGAAATAGCTCTTGTATATCTTCTAGGCAATATAATCTTGTGTATTGCCTTTACATCGTAGCTAAGAGTTTACAGAAACGCCAAATATCTCAAAATGCACTGTACAGTATCCGTCAAGGAGGCAACAACTCCCGCTAGGGGCGCTGGTGGTAAAAAGTAGTTTCTCATTTGTCCAATAGAGTACTTTGATTAAAATTACCTTGGAGAGATTGCATCAACTTTTTACGGGTGCCAACATTTTAATTTTTTTTCTGTTGGTGGGCGAAATGACTGGGTTTTTTTAGGTCCTTTCTGTAATAAAAAAAGGGGTCTTTAGGACGTTATCTCATATCAGACAGGAGACATATCATTCCGACTCAACAACATATTAAATTTTGAAAGTTATCAATCACACTGTAATATTACTCGCTGTGGTAAGTTATTCATCAGAGCACTCTATTGGATGTACGAGAAATTACTTTACCACTAGCGCCCCTAGCGGGAGTTGGTGCCTCCTCAACGGATACCGCCTTGTTCAAAATACTAATACAAATTAGTATTCGTGGGTCATTGAACACACTAATGAAACGTATCTCAAAAATTCAAATTCAAAGCATCAAAAATGGTAGCCTGAAAAACAATTGCAGCCTCTGTCCAATCTCATTATGATCTTTGTACTCTGCGGAAAATCCAACTAATTGAATTTTTCTCACAAACTAACTGGTGGGTCGAATTTTCCTCTCTGACCCCCATCGTTCTCTTAATTGCTTTATTGAGGGGCCGAGTTTAACTTTTCATGAAAGATCTGAACTGCGAACCCTTGGACTTTGGGCTGACATTTCCTCCGCCCATAGTATTATAGTATCGACTGCTTATAAAGTTATGTATACAGACCTCTGGAAACTCCCTGTTAGACCAAACGATCTAGAGATAGCATAGTTAGGTAGGACATTCTACATCTACATTTAGCATAATATCCCTGGGAAACAGGCTATGGATGTTCAAAATTACTACAGGTTTTTGAAAGTAGTGAAAGTAGTGTTTATATTGGAAATGAAAGCATTAGTTAATATTTTCTTATTGTAGATCGTCATTATGAGTAAAACTTTTACAGGCTTCCCTAACGTGCTTCTCTTCGGAGCTGAGAAAGGCAAACCTGTCACGTTCTCGTCGTCGAGAACTGCCAGTGAACTGAGTCGTTTTCTTCTGAAGTACATCTCAGACCGTGTAAATAAAGCTTTCCCTCAGGTAAAATCAAAACGTTTGGCTTCAATATCACGTATACTTCATCTAGTAATGTGCAAACTTTTGCTTAAAAATTAGGTTTTTTATTTTAGGAAAAACCGCCGCCACCCAAAGAAGAAGTTGTTGAGCTAACTGATTCGAACTTCGACAAACTGGTGCTCAATAGCGACGACATGTGGTTGGTGGAATTCTTCGCTCCTTGGTGCGGACACTGCAAAAATCTGGCTCCTCAGTGGGCCGAAGCTGCTCGTCAATTGGCTGGGAAGGTGAGTTCATTTTGAGTTTTCAAATCAGGAAGAAACCGGTGTTCATTGTTGAGTGTTATTTCCAGGCGTTCAGATGATTATTGAATGTTCAATAAAATAGTGATATCGACAGGAGCGTAGATTCAGAGGTAGCGGTGGTACTCCTGATCAAATGGTTCTTATATCTAATGCCAAACCATTCTTAAACTTTACTTCATATTTTCAGGTCAAGCTTGGAGCTCTTGATGCTACCGCTCATCAGGTCAAAGCTAATCAGTTCCGGATCCAAGGATACCCCACAATCAAATATTTCGCTCCAGGATCTAAATCTTCTAGCGACGCTGAAGCTTATGAAGGAGGTAGGACTGCTAGCGACATCGTAGCGTGGGCACTCGATAAATTGGCTAAGAACGTCAAGCCTCCAGAAATCAAACAAGTGAGTCAATTTTTATTTCGTCTTAAAGATTTTTGAATCATCGGATGGTCATTCAAAGTGTAGTACCCCGTGGTAGGCACCCTCCTACCTTCGAGAGTTGTAATCTATCTACAAATAAACCATTCATGTCCGAAACTCTCTATTCGCCTTTTCTCTCTCTCATTGTTTTCCCCAGTTGAACTTATTATGTAAAGATTTTACATTGGCGACGAGGATCGTTTAGTTTGTGCAGTTTTCAGTACTGATCGAGTGATTTTGGTCTAGTTGTGCCCTGAAGCTTTTGGTTGATGTCAGTCACTTAAGGGGTGAAAGGCTGAAATTTTCAAAAAGCCCTTGCTCAAAAACTTTCGATATAAAGGGTTTTTAATTCAATTCAAAATAGTATCGTTCAATCCAAGGTACCCTTATCTGAAGTGTACCTCGAGCAGGCCCATGTGTTGGTTTGTCACTGTTGAGACTTGCAGCGCCAGCCTCCCTTCGTCTCTCGCCTATTTCAGTAGTACCTATGTAAGGGCAGCTCGAGGTACCAACAAAAACCCGAGTCCAACTCCCTGTCTTGATGACTTGCTGCCTTGTCTCTACCTTCCACGATCATTTCATGGTTTCGGGCCATGTGTTCCAAATAAAATCACTCGCGACGAGATTGTGGAAACCCATTTTAATAAAAAATGGAATTAAGAACGTTGTCTATTTCCACGAAAATTATGAGTTACAAAGTTAAATCGATTTCGACGTTAGGTCATCATCAGTAACATACAATACATCAGGTACATCGCAGAAAGCACTTATATAGTCACAGGTGAAAGGTAGCTTGAATCTCTTAGGTCCAGAAAGTGAAAGGCATATCCAATCAGATTGAAGCAGGTATAAGTGAAAGGAGAACTAGGATCCTATGGAAGAGAGTTGAAGGGATCTGGGAAGATCATCAAATACCAATCTAGGCAGTGTTCCATTCTATCCATCAAACACATCTATCAACGGTTTCTGGGCAGTTATGAGTACCCTCACTCTCTCCCACGTCGTCTTAACTGCTTTGGGCCAGCCAGCAATCTCCATCAACAGACCAACCTCTTTTTCACGACCTAAATAAATTCCTATTCAAATTGATTAAGGCAGTTACTACATTATTCAAATTCATAACTGTTTAACTGACTTTGTTTTCCTTCCAGATCCTCTCTGAGAAAGACTTTGAGGAAGCTTGTGAACAGCCTTTGTGTGTTATTTCTGTTCTACCGCACATCCTGGACTGCAATGCTGCCTGTAGAAACGACTACATCAATACTCTGAACGCAATGGGAGAGAAATTCAAGCAAAAACTGTGGGGGTATGCGATTGATGAACTTTGTGTGAACAGTAAAATAACTCGTGAATTCTAGTTAGCAGGTTCTGACATTTTGTTCTAAATCTGCGAAAACTGCCCCGTCAAAATGATGATTTTGTGATTCCAGATGGGTTTGGGCCGAAGCCGGTGCTCAACCAGATCTCGAAACTGCTCTAGAAATCGGTGGCTTCGGCTATCCAGCTATGGCTGTCCTCAATGCCAAGAAATTGAAGTTTTCTATCCTGAGAGGCTCCTTTTCAAATGATGGCATCAATGAGTTCCTGAGGTATAATTCATTGCTATTTACTTGCATTTTATGTAATTGTTGGCACCAGGTTCCTCCTAATATGATTAATTGTATATAGTGCAACCTACTCACCTTTACCTATTTAAAACTGGTGACTCACTCTTTAATTATTTTTGTCGATCAACAATGAAAATCCCACTTGAGTTTTTTTTCAAGTTGTCCATTTATAGGTAGGTACGCGGTTAAAATATTACTATTATTACCTACCTGTTGGGTAGTTCGGTACGATTATATTATTTATATTATAGGATTTCCAGGTCTAATTCGGAATTTTCCAGACCAATTTCGGAAATTTCCAAACCATATTCAGAATTTTCCAAACTATAATATTCAGAATTTTCCAATCCAGTTTCAGAACTTTCCAATTCAATTTCAGAACTTTCCAAGTCAAATACAAAATTGTGATCAATCTTTCTGTGTGATATATTGCATTTCCAAGTCCAAGGGGACCATCTACTTTGTGAAATTAGGTTTTATTGTGTACATTGTTATGTTGTGGGAGGAAAGGATTAGGTCGTTTGATTTGGAAAAAGTTTAATTTGATTTGGGAAAGGATTAATTTGGTTTGGAAATACGACACAGAAACATTGATCACATTCTGGAATTAAAATGGAAAATTCTGAAATTGTTTTTGAAAAATCTGATTTTGACTAGGAAAATTTTGTATTTGACTTGGAAAGTTCTAAAACTGGATTGGAAAATTCTGAATATGGTTTGGAAATTTCCGAAATTGGTCTGGAAAATATGGGAAAACCTGTTAAGGGGACCAACAAGTCGATTTTTGATCGGGAGGGTCAAAATTTTTTTTCCTGTTTTTCAATAATATAGGTACTTGATTCTTAAGATTTCAAAAAAAAAATTATCCAAATATGATGACTAGAAGTGTTTCAAATAGTGCTTGGAACCTAGCGTGTCAGATGGCCCCGAGCAATATGTTAGCCCCAGAGCGCAACTAGAAGAAAAACAACGGCCGTGAACGCTAGTATGTAATGTTGAGGTTCAACCGACAAATCATGGGGCCTGTGACCCGTAAAAATCTTCGGTTTTTTCCTGAATATCCGATTGGACCTCGGCATTTCCGAAAACAACAAGGAACTGCCTACAAAACGCGGAAAAACACGTAGTACACAACACACGAAATACGAACTCGCGTGATGTACACAAAATAGGAACTCGCGACGAGAAAAGGTTAGCTTGTTCTTTGTTATTATTTTCGAAGATTTGAGGTGGCCAGTCGATGTTTCTGGTTCGATATATCGGTTCTTACTATCGAGAATGAAAATGCAGTTTTATTGGCTGAGAAACGACCAATCCAATTGCCGGAATCTGACTGCCGCGTTTTTTCGATTCAAACCGCTCTCCTGTAAAATCTCATTTTCGAGCACTCATGTTCCTTTTTCCAGGAAACTACTCGTCCGAATGCAACCAAATTTTCAGACCATGTTATCATAGTTTTGATCTACAAATACTGCAAGACATTCTGCGATATTAAATCATGAAAGTTCACCAGAAAGGCTCGTTTTTCAAAATATGTGTTATAATTGAAAATTCTTGAAATTTTTTTTCTAGGGAGTTTTGAAGGAAGTTGCTTACCATATCTTGCACACTGTACCTACTGAGTATGCTGTAAAAGTTTCAGACCTGTAGCTTGAGTGGTTCAAGAGAAAAAGGAACATTTTGATGAAAAAATGAGGTTTGCAGATCATTATAATCGGGGCTACAACTTCGTTCTGGTAAACCCGATTGCATTCAAATTTTCACCAATCTACCACGATTATTAGAGGACCAATCTCTGAAAATTTCATCAAAATCGGGCGATTCATGGCGAAAATATTGCAAAAAAATAAAAAGCTGCCCGCGGCGCGGAATCGACTTGTTGGTCCCCTTAATTCAGTCATGTTTTTCCCATAAAATGTAGCTAAACTGGACACTTTGAATGATTTTAGAAATTCATTAGTGCATGGGCTTTGGGAATTGAAAGATTGGCGCTGGAATAATCAAAATGGAACAATAATTGCCAAAGAAATGTGGGAAAAGCCGTTTATTCTGTAGTTTTCCCCGTTTTTCTTCGGCAATTATTGTTCGATTTTGATGATTCCGGCAGCAATATTTCAGTTTTTCAATTCCCTAGAGCCGTGCACTAATGAATTTCTAAAATCCTTTAAAATTTCAAATTTAGGTACAACTTTTAAAAGTTTTTGCGCCTTCAATTTCGTTAAACTCGAAAAAAACGAACGGCGACCGACTGA
Source organism: Apolygus lucorum (assembly GCA_009739505.2). Taxonomy (NCBI): domain Eukaryota; kingdom Metazoa; phylum Arthropoda; class Insecta; order Hemiptera; family Miridae; genus Apolygus; species Apolygus lucorum. The sequence goes on from CM019183.2 coordinate 2,003,891, forward strand.
GATCCCCTTAATCATTTTGAACCGTGGCAAAAAAAAAGCTTTACAGTTCTATTATTAAAAGTATTTTTGTAGGTACTGTTAATTATTAGGAGATTAATTATAATTTAACCTATCACATAAAAGTCATAGTGCATTAATTTTACAAAACTTTCAATCTTACCATCAAAATTTGACCAAACATGATTTGTAATTCACTATAATGTTTCTGACCCCTTATCGTCTAGTGATTACTTTTTTTAACAAGTTGGAAAGTAATAAGTTTGAATGTTAACAATAGCTTCTGGGTAACATGGCGATGAAAACAAGAGAGTGATTTGTGCAGTGTACGAGGATGTCTGTTTTCAATGGTCCACCATGGAATACAAAGCCGCTTCATCCTCCAATCCTAGTGAGCAAATTTTCCTCCTTGCTCCTTGTAGCCGAAGAGATACAGCCCGAATGATGGCGAATTGTACCTTTACTTTCAGCCACCCTGTCAGTTGGGAGTAAGGTCGGTTCCACTTCTCAGCCAACTCAAAAGCTGCTCCGTCTCAGGAACTGACTAAGGGCGGAATTCGTAGTCATTACTTAAGTCTGAGTGCACCCTCAAATGCATCGATAAGGGTTGGTGGGCACTCGTTTGTATTCATAGACAAGATTTGAGGGCGCCCTGAGGGAGCACTCAGTGCGAATTCTAAGGGCGCACTCAACGGTATTCATAAACCAAACTCAGCGTTGGGTTGAGGCCCACCCTCGACTCAATGGTGCAAAATCCTGAGTGCTGGCCGGAGGTACCTTAATAGTACCTTACCTTAGTTTTTCCGTCAAAAATATCCAATAAAGATCATCGCAAACTTGAATTTCCTTGTAACAGTCTTTTCAATATTTTCTCCCCGAACTCGGTGAAATCTTCCAAGACTGTTTCTTTCCGAGAGAGTTTCTTTCTTGAAGTTGTCAAACATTCTCGCCTTCGTTCTCAATACTCATTCTTGTTTTACGGTCTAGTAAAATGATAAAGTAGAAAATACTTGTAATTGTAATAAAAAAATTATATGGGTTGGTAATAAAGTACAAGTTGAATAAAAAAACATCCAAATAGGTACGAGTTTATTTCGGGCTTTATATTGTTTCACACAAGTGAATAGATGAGTAGATATGTAAAGGTGTTGAAGGGTTCCAAACGTCATAAATATTCGTATATTTGCTTGTGGATAAACCTTCTTCATTCGGCCGGGAGAAGTTAATAGAGAGTTTTCGCCACGTCAGGCGCGACGACTTGAAATCGTGACGACTCGAGACAGATGGGGCCAGTAGACACAGATGCTAACTTTTTTTGTTGGATTTCGAGTCGTCACAAAATAAGGTGCGGACTCTGGAAGTGACGCTAAACAGCTACCGACCTGTGAAGTCACTTGAAAATGGCCGATGACGAACAGCTGATTCAGACTCCGGGGGTCTCGAAATGAGTTTTTCAGATCGAAAATTAGAATATTCGCCGTATTGAAAAAGCAATAAATGTATTACTACTTGGACAGGTAGGTACCTATTTACATCTCTTTCGGACCCTACATTGCGATATAAAAACCTACCTACTGATGATTTTGATCGTTTTCACCTTTAGAAAGTAGTGAACAACACTAGCTTTTCCAGACCCCTTACTGCATTTTTTTGGGTCTATAGTACTTATTTTACTACCGATTTTGCAGTAGCTACCTTTCTACTTGTTTCTTGTTTATCTAACAACACGTTCGTAACATATCTATAGATAATTTAGAATAGCTAGGTACTTCGTTTCTACCTACCAGGACGTGCGGACTATTACAAAAACGAAAGTACAGATCTATCAAACTAGGATAGATGTACGAACTTATAGACGTAACACCTAAATGCAGATATCCATAATTAACCAAATACCTACTATTGTGTGAAAAGAAGGTATTTTTTCAATGGTAATAAACTTGATAACTGTAGTAAGAGCATTTTTTCGAATTTGTCATGCAACTTACAAGTACGATGATCACAGCAAGCGGAACTATCAATTGAAATCTTAACCCTTTCCCCCCGACGGACGCCTAAAGGCGTCTGGGGAGAAACGTTTTGAGGTCCCTATGGACGGCTTTTGGCGTCTGCCTCCCAATGTTTCCCCCGTCCCTACGGACGCCTTTCGCCGTTTCGTACTTTTTCGTGCTTCTGATGCGATCTGTGGGCATATTTCTGAACTAATCACTTCCATTCCATTATGGTAACATTGTACCTTTCATTTTCACCGTCCTCAACAGATTTCAGGGCAGTAGCGATATTGTGTTGGGCGAGAGAAAGTGAGACAAAGTTGACCTCTCGGTAAGAGCCTTTTACTAACCATTCAAGGAGGATTTATTTTTATCACGTAGGTACACATTTCTGGAATGTGTTCGGTCCAGTTGGAGTTTTATGATCATTTTTATCTTTAGGGATTACAGCCTACTTATTACAAAAATCTGGTATCAAAATTATCCTGGTATAGTGGAATGCAATATATTTCTATATAATAAAGTATATAAATCTTACTCAGTCATGAAAAAATCTTCATAATAATACATGAACAATAGGGTAACATGTATCAAACACAAAAATCATTCAGTTGAGAAATAATGTTGAGTGAAAGTGGGCGAAAATAAAAGAGGAAGACAACGGGAGTCAGCGGGGGCAGCCTGGAAAATTCCTTCGGTACGGGGTTGACAGGCAGTTGGCTTAAGCGCCGGGAAGGTGACCTTGCGGCAGGAGGCCGCCCGTCGGGGGGAAAGGGTTAAATGATACCTACTTACGTGAACTGACTCTCGTCGCCTGTTTATTGTAGATCTGTAGTTAGGTGTGTTGTTAGATGAATAAATAATATACAACATTAAATGAAAAACAAGGGCGCATTTATTCAGAAATTTCATTGACATTCAAACAAAGTAAAATTCGCACAGAGTCATCAATAGTATACGATGGATTCACTTGATCTTGATGCGAAGAATTCTGGTGACGAGTAGTTTGTTTCGAGAGATGAAAAACTTGATAATTCCCGGGAAAATGAAAACTGTTCTACAAATGAAAGCTAAAATCGAGAACCAAAACACGGGAGTCGACCGTCGAAAACAACACGAAATCCTGCTTCATCCGATCGAAATTGAAACTGCTTATAAAAGTGTGAGGTTATGAAGGGTAGAGTCGTCAAGAAAACCGTCGTTCCCGACGCCGCCAAAAGCCGGCATTTGGCGGCGTCCAAGACGACCGAGCTGGCCGTCCGAGTCGTCACGCATGCGCAGTCACCATTTTCGGACGGTTGCATGGATATTACACGCGGACGGTGGCGAAAACTCTCTAATTTGTCTGAAACGATCAATGGGTTGATTTGGTTAAATGATGCCTAAGAACATTCATAAAAAGGATACCAAAATGTCTTTTTGTGTTTATTACTTTGAATAGTGGTTCTTTCTTTTGTATCTTACCTACATATAGGTACATACTTTTACTGCTAATTCAAGGAAATCATAATGTCTTACCTCTTCAGAGCAATATAGTCGAACCCGATGGCAGCTAATTCATTCCAACTGATGAAATTGCGGAGATAGAAACCAAGTCACAAACTCCGAAAAAATGTCAGCACCCTCAAATAATTGAACAGACTTCAATTTGATTGATTCACCACTGCTAATAACTCAAAACTAATGGTTACTTGTAGGAGATCAGACAAAATAGAGAAATTAGCCTGCACATTAACGAAAAAGCAATAAGAAACTTCTCATTACTGTTATAACCACAGAGAACCGGTGACAAGGTTATAACTCACGATCAGTGCAGAATACAAGAGGGAAATTTCCCCGTGCTTTTTACCCAAAATATCCATGAAACAGGGAAATATCCCCACCAAGGCTGCCAACTTAAGGTGAAAATGAGTTGAGTAGCCCCTGAGCGTCCCCTCAGGCTCAGTGTGCACTCAGGCGACCACAACACTTAAGTGGGCCGTCTCAATCAACTATGAATATGGACTGTTGAGTCGAGGCTGACCTTCAACTCAGATTATTGAGTGCTCCCTCACAGTCAAGCGTTGTCTATGAATTCCGCCCTAAGGGTGTGAATGACCCTCGATGGTTCTCTGCAGCCTGGTCATACTTTGTGTGCTTTGCACGAGCTGTTTGGTGCCAGACTTGGGAGAGGTAGGAGGCAGCGTCAGCATTTACAACGCGATTACCTATCGAAAAACGCTGGCCTCCCACTCTCCCAGACCCCATTCACTGCAAAGTCGCCCACCAAAGCGGGGTGTCCATCGGCTGCTTCCTGCATCACTGGCTCGACGACTGCACCTCCCCAGGCCAGATCAGCGATTGCCATGGTTACGTCCCGCATCATCATAATTATTATGAATGAAACACTTGACTCACATTCAAAAATGTACGGCAAAGAAGATATTCACTACCATGTTTCTGACTGCTCACCGGCAAGTGATTGGAACATGATCGAAAAGTCCTACCTGCCAAAGATCATCTTGTAGCCTAACGACTATATCGTCGCTGCCACAGCAACACTGGCTAAGTGACATTTTGGCGATTTTCAGGTTTTGACGGTTTCTTTTCTTAAGTAATTTTTCGTGCTGGATCGATTGGTGAAGTCGGTTTTTTGCTATTGGCAACACTGACCCCGCTATCACGAAAAAGGCAACACTGACTAAGTGATTTTAGTTTGGAAACAGTGGCTATCTACATGTTTTTACCTTACAATCTCCTACCTCGTGTGACCACGCCATTGGTTTTCATGATGATTAAATGGAATAATTTCTACTTTTTCACTCATTTCGGGAAGAATGAAGTTCGATTATCAATATTTGAGCATTGATTTCATTGAATTTGGTTGAAACATTTGGTTTTGAGGTGATAAAAGTTTTTAGTGCAGATAGCTTATGTTGTTGTGCACTCTTGATGTAGTTAGCCTCTGTTATTTAAAACCAGTTTTTTCGCTCTCCTGAAAAGTTGGCAAAAATCAGATAGCCAGTGTTGCTGTGGCAGCGACGATATGATACCTCCCCCCCTCCTCCGAAAAAACAGGAATTCGTCACCCTTTGATATAGACCTGTTTGCTAGGAAAGGGTTTGAAACTGACCAGACATTTTTAAAAATGAATAATATATGTTGCATCGTCTTCTAGATCATCTATTGCACGTGCTTACCTATCAAGAATCATCTGTTTTACTACCTTCCTGTCCTTCCAGTTTCCAATCATAATCCATAACCTACCCGTGATATTTTGCAGAGAGCTGTCTTATGGCAGAGGAAGAACTGCCGGGCTCCGCTCCGGAAAACTCCCCTCGGTTCAAGCGTCTCAGCCCTGGGATGGAAAAGATGGAGAGCTGCCTGCCGACGAGGACATCGACCTCAGCGACGTCTCTCTCGACGACATCAAAGAAGAATTGTAATCGGTGTTGGTACTTACCTACGAATGTTTTCTCAGGGGTTTGCAGCGTAATGCGGATGACTTGAAGGGAGCTTTGGGACTTCCCTCCTTGGACTAAGACTGAGAAACAAGATGTAAAATCTCTTTACTTCATTGTGCGTCAATGTTTTCGTGTGATCGTAATTTAGAACTCCGAATTTTTTTCCATCGAATGGATTCATTTACTCTGTAACTGCCTAGTTAGGTACTTCTAGTTCAAAAACAAAACTTGTATTTCGCTTGAAAGGACTTGACTTTCATTGTATTCACCGTTAGGTTAGCCATTCCAAGGTGTAACATTGATCATTTCTAAAACACGTGAGTACAAGTATTTACCTACGTGCTTGATTCATAGTAAGTTAAGTTTTTAATTTGTGTTAACTTTGTAACTGCTGTATGTTTTCGAGGATAAATCTGTTAGTCCGGTTCTTCGTATTGTTTCTACTTAATGATAATTTTCCCTGTTCCCTTCAAAATCACTTTCCTCTAACTTATTTGTAAATACAACAATAATGATGTGGCTAAATACAATAATACTGTAAGGCCAATAAAGGAAAATTAAAATAAAACTTATTTGTGTGTACCTGCCTACCTTTGTTATGTTGATTTTTTTTTTTAAATTGATCCTGTAGTTTTTACACAAAATTATGTTTAAACCCTTCAAGTAATTATGTGTTTACTGGAATTAAATTGGTTACCGTTGGTCTGGCAGCCATGTCTACATTAACCAACTGTGATTCACGGTTCAACCTACCAGTCTGCCATCCACTAACGCTGTAGGGCCCTCGAAACACTCATCAGTTGCCCTTCAATCATATGGAGAAGTTAATCTATAGGAATTCATAATTTGTGGTGCCCACAATCCTTCTTTTTTCAAGAAGTGGTATTTTCTTGCTTTTGGTTTATTATTTTCAAAAATGAATCTTTGGAATCGACCAAGGAAAAAACTTGTAACCCCCTCCTCAAAATTTGTTGGTTTACGTTTCAAGGTACGCAGAATCCAAAAATCGAATATAAATGTGGCTGTCCGTACGCAGCACTTTCCTTAGTTCCCATGGACCAATGAGGAATTTCACCGAATCCCGTTTGCATTTTTCCTGAGTAGTTAATGGTGTGGGATAGATGAAAATCGGGATGATTTCGGAAAATAAATCTCCTGTTATTTTTGGGAGACAATCAAAATTTATGATTTCAAACAATAACCGGGAAAATGGACCTCTTCTCTTCAACGTGAAGCAGAAATGCTCGCTGATTGGCTGTTCAGGTCATTGGCTCCTCCCAGAGTTGCCTGATGGTAGTACGACGAAATTGTGTTATCTAAGAGGAAAGTTATCAAACAAAAACGGGAAATCTAATTTTCCCATCTTGCGTTTTCTTTTTTTTTTACTGGTTTTGTGAAATGTTGCATCTGAGGACTATAGATTTCACCATCTCAGCGCTTCAAGCGGCCATAAATGAACTATTCCAGGTTGACGTCATCCTCCCGGTTTTTTAAAAGCTCAGATTTTCTACACTGTTTTGTTTATTCGTAAATTAGGAATTAAGGACTGAAAGTTTGTTGTAGGTGGTTTTTTGAGGCGCTGAATCCGATTTTGGGGTCAAAAATAGGAAATTCCGGCATGGTGAAATTCCTCATTTGATGAAATTTGGTATGTAGGCTCCAATTGGGGTCTAGTTGTGCCCCGAAGCTTTTGGTTGATGTCAGTCACTTCTAAGGGTTGACATTTTAAAAACGCCCTAGCTCAAAAAATTGCTAAGTAGGTAAAGGTACTTATTGTTTTTTCATCAATTTAACATAGTATTGAATTTTTAGAGACCACACGGAGCTCTGTAGGACAAACCGTTCGCTACCTACGAGAACTTAAGGGTTGGATTTAAATCAGAAACACGAGTGTGAATCGCAAAAGAGGCCTAATCCCCGTTCAAATTTTAGCTGACCGAAATGCGATTGCTGTAGGGACGTGGTTGGTTGGTGGTGACAATGGCAAAGCCGAGTTCTTTGCAGAGGAGTGATCTATACAGGGTGTCTACAAAACAGGTCTCATTCCTTTCTAGGGGTCGATTCTACCACTAATTTGCAACAAAAAATTACTCTTAGAAATTTTTTTAAAGAGGCTTTTTTCCGAGTTATTTCGATTTTAAAGCTTTTTTCCGTGATTTTGACTTTAAGTCATTAAATTGGTAATTCTTCATTAAATTGGTAAATAGGTCATTAAAAGTGAACTTATTAACTTTTCGTTTTTCAACGCCCGCTATGTCCAAATAATTTAAGTTATTACCAATGAAGTATTGCGGGTAAGCTAAAAACTGCGCCAGAATCTCTGATTTCCAAAGGTGTAGTCAATATTTTACAATCGAATTTAAGGGAGAAATTTACGTTTTAACGCGTTTTAACGTTTAATTTACTTTAATGTTTAATGTTTAACTTTATTTATTTAATACAAGATTATTTAATTTTTTATTGTTAATTTAATATTTACTTTAATGTTTAATATTTTACAATCGAATTTAAGGGATAAATTTACGTTTTAACGTTTAATTTACTTTAATGTTTAATATTTAACTTTATTTATTTAATACAAGATTATTTAATTTTTTATTGTTAATTTAATATTTACTTTAATGTTTAATATTTTACAATCGAATTTAAGGGATAAATTTACGTTTTAACGCGGAAAAATATGCATTTCTTTTTTTTTCAGCGAAATCGACGGGAGGACTCCGGGGTTTCCTCCAAAGCAGTCTCTCCGCGCCTGATACCTCTCTGCGATATTCCCACTTCCACTTTCTCTGAACTTTCTTGTTGAAAATCATCCTCAGTCCTGAGGATCTAAGTTCCACTAATTATTACAGAATAATATTAAGAATGATATTACAGAAAACAATTTAATTTATAAAAACAATTTAATATTAAGAAATAATATTATAGAAAACAATTTTTTGCAGACAATTTTTGTGATTGGCGCCACTGCACGACGTCTTGAAGGGGTTGTGCTAAATCAATGGATCTGTGGAAGCCATGGAAGTAGGACATGGAGCAAGTTCTGTTTCACTGTTCCATGGTGTTGAGTTGTCCTTTTCTTATCGAGTCCTTTTCTTATCAGTCTGCCTGCAGACGGTGTTCTTGTTTGGTTCTGTATGTTATTTTCAATTTTACTGTCAAAGTAATGGTGAAGTGTTGTGTTTATAAATGCAGTAATCGAACTGACCGCGGTAAGAAGAAAATGGGAGTTGGTTTCCACTGGTGAGTTAGTTGGTGTGTACGTAGTAGCGGTCGGATAGAAATAGAAAACTGTCTAAGCTGATTCAAAAGAATCAGACCGCTAGTGATTCTTTCGATCATGGCTAACAAATTGTTTCCAAAACGATATTTGGGAACGTCATGCACGACGATTTGTTCATCTTCTCTCACTCACTGCCCGGGGTTGCCATTGGAAGGGAGTCTCAGGCTCCGATGGCTTATTTCATCTTCGCTCAAGGTGGTGTTTCATTTTCGTTGTAAATAAGCTGAGCCGACTGATGGCAAATCTAGGGGGCCCATCACCCGCTAAGAGGAGACTCCTTATGCGAACTGCAGAGGCAATTATGCTGTATGGAGCAGAAGTGTGGGCAGACTCCCTTAGGTACCAAAAGTACCGGGCACGTATGGAAGCTGTACAGAGGAGAGGAGCTCTGAGAATCAGTAGTGCATTTAGAACTGTCTCAGGTCCAGCATCACAAGTGATAGCGGGAACTATCCCAATATACCACCAGGCACTGGAGCGTAAAAGGATAAGAATGAGGAAGGCAGAGGCAATATCCATTGTAAAGAAGGAAGAGCGGGAGGAGATCATCCCTAGGAGGCAAGCAGACCTTGTCTGTGAAACCCGTGGAAGGTGGACAGCCCTCATAATTGACGATCTAAAGGCTTGGTTGGAGAGAAAACACGGAGAGGTGAACTATTACCTGACTCAATTCCTCTCAGGGCATGGATACTTCCTCTCCTCCTTAGTAAAGATCGGGAAAGCAACTGACCCAGAGTGCAGATACTGTGGGATAGAGGAGGATGATGTCTGCCACACCTTCTTCACATGCCCTCAATGGGAGGGTATGAGGAGGAGTGAGGAAGAAGCCATCGGAACGTTGCGTCCACAGACAATCATACATGAGATGATTAAGAACAAGTCGAGCTGGGACGCAATGGCAGTATTTGTCACATCAGTCCTCAACGCAAAAAAGCTGGATGGAAGATGAAAGGAAGAAGATGAGGAATAGAATTGAAGGAGAGACCAGAAGTAAGAGCAGCAATTTGGCACAAAAAATGGGCTCACCCTGAAGTAATACTGTACAAGTGGTTCCAGGGTGAGTCCTAAGCAGAGGGATTGGGGTTTTAGTTGGTAGGCCAAATGCATGGGGAGTCCAACACTGTTGGGGTGAACTTCCCCTTCGCTCTTAACACCTTCAGTGCGGATGACCGGTCGACTGGTCATCCCTGCATACCTGCCATACGGACGACCGGTCATCTGGTCATTTCAACTCTCTTTGGGGGAGGGGGCCTGGTACCTCCCCTTTTTGATATATTCCATTTTTTGCTTTTTTTCGTCTTCAGTATGAGTTCAACTGTTTAAAACATTGTTTCGTTTTTGATGCCGAACTTTAATACGAATTTTGCGTTCAAATTCACCAATATCGAATTTCAAGCTCGAAAAATGTTCAGTACGGCAGGGTTGCACGACTTTGGGACCCGCATTGAAGGTGTTAAAGAGTTTCCCCACTTCCGTAACAACAACAAAAAATGTTTCATTTTCATCAGTTCATCTTATCAATTGATAAGAAAGTAGTGGTCGATGTTTGATAAGCTTACCGCTGGTGGCACACCAAAAATGAATGTCAAACTCAGCTCCCTCCTGACTCAGGAGTCCTGAGAATCAGATTCTCATAAGTAAACTTATTTGAGTGATGAAATTCGCTCCTGTTGGTAAAACGAATTTGAAATTTCGCAGAAAGCCTCTCTCGGATTGCTGAGTACGAATCTTACATCTTATGATCTTAACATTTTTTGTCGCGTAACAGTGTAATAGGTGAAAATTCGTTTGGTTTATAAAAATTGATTTACTTCGAACTTGAAGAGTTCGAAAGTACGGGACTGGAAATAAATTACGGAATAAAATCTGTTGAAAGTGAAATAGGCGATTCTCAACTTAATCAAGCGTTGGTAGGGCGTAGGTAGGCTTACTGGAATGATGAAAAATGAGTTTATTTAAATAATTATGCTTTCTAATAAAAATTACTGTTAATGTTGACAATGCTTATTTCTATGATTTTACTCCTAGTCCCTTTTTATTTACTTTATTATTTATTACGAATTCCTAGGAATCTCTCAGGTAGAAGGGTATCATGAACTGAGGGTTCAGGAGGTCAATACTCCTACCTAACGGTTGAAATTCCTGAGAGGTATGCTGCCACCACCCTGGGTCGGATTAGGACACAGGGAATTACCAAACCTTTTTACCTGCAATGTACCTTGTAGGAGTTAAAGAGGTCAACTGCTGAAATGAGTAACTACAGGTTAACACGAAGGGTTTTTATTCAGAAAAATGTACAGATATTTTACCGTGAAGCGGATTTGACTAATTGCTCTGAAGGAGCTGACTTTCGCAAAATATCAAGAAATATGCTTTATAGTACCTACTTCAAATATTTCCACACGTAGTCGTTCGACAAGCAAAATATAATAATGTAGATTACGTCGCAAAACAAGATATGACTTTCAAATATATGTTCTCCTTCTTAGGAACTAATGCTGACTTTACTGACTTTACTTTACAATACAAATTGACTTATAACTAACTTCTACTTCGACTTTCTTTATGTACAATTTTTATAGGTTTTTAGTTATTTTTATGCTTTTCGTTACTTGACAGGACAGTTTTATAAGAGGGATGGTTGCCAGATTTTATTGAGAAGTAAGCGCTTACTAGGGGTCTGAGGGAATGGGCTTACCCTTAAGCCGAGCTTGGATTCGATGAATCTCCGTAGCAGGTAAGTAGTCCAGGGCCTCTTCCTAGAAGGCTGTAGAAGGGGGTGCCGGGAATCGATGCAAATTTGCCTCGGTTCGGAGTTCGATCGCCGTTCTGGGTCGATCTGGTGGCGTAAAAGGAGAAGGCGGTAGTGCTGTAAGATCCTGGGCCGTGGCTAGACAGGATAGTACCAAACACTAACTGGCGGGTAGACACTTCCGACTATTGAATGTGAATGTTCGCACTTGGATCACCACCGGTACGTTCTCAGTTCGTAAGGTCTCGTTACAGGGAGAAGGGGATGAGTCGTGCAGCTAGGTTCAAAACACCATTGAGACGCGTGACTGTAGACTGAAGGTGGCGGGAGGGGGAAGGCCCTTTTATCTCCTCGGCCATCTTGGAATTGGAGATGGGAGGGTCCCGACGGTGGCGCGCTCGGTGTCTTGAGTTGCTGTGGCGGACATCGATGTTCGGTTTGCATGTTGCTTGGCGGGTGGAAGTATGGAAGTACATGGAGATTAGTGGTGCCTGAGGGGCGCGGTAATAAACTGGCTGATTACAACAGCTGGGAGCTAAATTTGTTGATATTCTCGCAGAAATTTTACTATTCATTACAAGCTATTGTCGGTACTCTTACCAAACAATTTCCTTTAAAAATCATGTTAGGGACGTGACAAGTAACCAGAGGTATTAATCCAAATTTGAATCTTACCATCTGCCTAGAAACCGTATAATTATAAGGTTGAGTGTTTCCATCTAAACAACAGTGTTATTTTTCTCGATGTGAATCATTTTTTAAAGCAATTCAACCGGCAACACCTTTAGAACGGTATCCTGATGAATATTGGTTATTTTCAGTTTCCCTAAGGATAAGAATCTTCGTAATCAATGGGTTCAAGCAGTTCGCTGGGATAATTGGGCACCGGATGACAATAGTAAAGTGTGCACCGAACATTTCTCAGAGAGCGATATCACTAGGACGTACGTGAGTGGACCTAGATTGAAAGAAAATGCTGTTCCAACTATATTCCCGGCGCATCCAGGACATTTACGAAAAAGTGTCAAGGTAAGGTCAATTGTCAACCTCAATAAAGAGTTACAGCGACGTTTGGAACCGTCATTCTGTGAGAAGTTGTTAGGGCGAGCATCGAGTGGATGCTAACTTTCTGTCGTGAGTCATCCGCTGTAAAGCTGGGTTCACATAGGTGCGTAATGTCTGGCCAAATGTATATCTCCTTTTCTAACTATTCCGTAAAATTACCTATTAACACTCCAATAGTCAATCAAAACAAGATCATTAGATGGGCGCCACTATTTTGCTTCAGAGCTTGATGATATTTGTTTTATAAGCAGTTGCAATATAACAATTTTTTCAAATTTATTTATTTCTAATAACAGCCAATGATCACAATGTTTGCTAGCTCAGTCTTAGTAGGTTCATTTCAGAGTACAAGCACTCTCCAGGCATTGACTAATGTGGCACTGAATCCTCTCAACTATATATTTTAACTTATAAATAAACATACAGCTACTTACTTATCAGCAACGTTGCAAAGAAAAGAAATAATTTAAATTCTACTTGACGGTTCACTCATTCATGAGATGCCGAAAAAAAGAGAGAAGGCAGTAAACAGTCGCTGTTTCCCAGGCAAGAAGAGGGAGAAATCCCGACAGAAGGCAGCTATTTCAAATTCAAATTATCCTTTATTCCTTCACCTTTACATAAGGTATGGGTACGTCAAATGGATACAATACTAAAACTAAATTTACTAACAAAGAGAAACGGGTCAAACACTGTGAAAAAATCAATTTAAATAGGAACTTAAATGATATAGGAACTCCCGTGATTTGGATTTCTAGGAACAAGGTGTGTGTGGAGCGCCATTGCACCGGCCGATTCCTATCTCAGCCCGCCAGAAGAAACTGAGAATCCCAAGTCTTAAAATCTTTCCAACTTGACAGAATAAAACCTCTTGCTGCATACAGCCTGATAGATAAGCCTTGAAAGCTAAGTTGAAGGCACAGCAAGAACACGGCAGGAATATTTTCTTGATGGCTGAAAGTGTCGACCACGTCCCCTTGCTGGACACCTTTCTTCCGAAAAACTTGGGCTCCAGCAGAAAGTAATCTCTCAAAAATCGGTACAGGAGGGTCTCTTCTAGGCTTCACCAGAGAGCAATCAAATTCAACTGAACCAAATTTACAAAGAATTCTCATTCACGAAAAAAATCAAGCCGCTTCCCTTGATAAAACCTTTAGCCACTCCATCTTGCTCCAATCTTTGCTCCAAAACCCAGTTCGTCTGCTGAGTTCGCTGCTGCGCTGCATGAGTCAGTAGATGGTAAAGATCTCCGACAGTGCTCCGAAAGCACTATATCTTCCCAATGGGTAGATTGGGCTTCGGAGGGCATTGGGGCCCGAGACTACCGACACTTCCACGCCGTCCGCATGGCAACTCTGCCAACTGCGGTACGGTGTTCAAAAGGTAGTTGTGGGACAGCTCTACCCCTTTGCCGCGCCTGTCGGAGTGGACATGAACATCTGTATCATGTAGTGCAGCAGTGTCCTCGGACTCACGGGGGCCGCATTCTACGTCATGAGCATACGAGCGGACTACTTTGTATATGGAAAACCTGTGTTCTTTGCCGACGATTGATGGATACAGAAACGTAACATACCGATGTTTATTCATTTGCGGCGTTTTTCCTCCACATAAGGAGTTTTTTTTTATGGACCATGTTTTTTCGTTCACGATCGTTCCGAAACCATTTTTTTTAGTAAGTAAATGAAACACCCATCTTTATAGACCCACTTGGTTGAGCGAGTGGACATGCTGTTACCAACATGAAAGGCAATCCTGAAATATCGAGATCAGCTGGTTTGAAAGCAATGAAGCCTTTCTCACACTACAATCTTCTGAACGCGTCCATCCGATTGATGTATAATGTTATTTTATTCTTTCAGACTCGAAAACCTCCAAAGCCGCGAGGAGTGCCAGTCGCTAAAGCCGCACTCTCTCCCTGTTCGACTAGTAAACGAGAGCAGGATGATCAGCCGTCCATTGAGTTGAAGCCAAGAGATGAACTGCCCACTGAACATTCTTCAGTTCAGGTAGGTACCTATATCATCTATAAACACAACGAATAGTGCAAAATAGAATGCAACAGTAAATGTGGATACCTAATTGGTTTTGGGCGTCCATCCGAATACTGTTTAGTGTTATTTTTTTCTTTCAGACTCCAAAACCGCCAGAAGTAATCGTAGAATTGCTATCCATTGCCCCTACTCCGACAAGTGGACTAGAGCAGGATGGTCACCCGCCTATTGAGTTGGAGCCTAGAGATCAACTCCATCAAGATTTTTCAGTTCAGGTATTATTCATCAATACATCTAATAGTACAAGAAATGCATCAGTAAATATGAAATAGTAGGTTTGATCATTCGCATTTGAAATGTAGAAATGACCTCCTTGAACAGGTCAAAGTCCAAATTCCAATTGACTGATTTCCTTGGGTTTTTTTCTTAAATGCGAGAAGTGAGTTTGAATCAAAAACCCCTACGTAGACTGGATGAGATGGCAAAGTGAGCGGACTTGGTAATATTAAGCCCGCTCCACACATTCGGCATTCGCTGAGCACTGAGTAGCCGATTTCCCTGTAGTGTGGATGGGCGCTCGGTGCTCGCCAAATGCCGAATATTGGTGCTCGGGGATGCTCCGTTCAGAGAGGTTACCTAGGCGAGTAGTTTGGTATTCGCCGGTGCTCAGCGAATGCCGCATGTGTGGAGCCAGCTTTAAGATAAATATCGTTCGTGGAAAAGGGAGATCAGCTGGTTTGAAAGAAAGGCTTTTATCTCTCATTGGAATCCCCAGCACGTGTTCACCCGAATGTTACATAATGTTATTTTATTCTTTCAGAATCGAAAACGTCCCAAGCCGCGAGGAGTAATGTATGAATTTCTGGCTACTCTGCCTGTTGAAGCCACTGCCTCTCTGTCAACAAGTAGACCAGAGCAGGATAATCACCCGTCCAATGAGTTGCAGCCCAGAAATCCTACAAAGCCACCAGAAGTAATTGTAGAGTTGCTAGCTACTCTGCCCGTTGAAGATGCTCCCTCTCCTTGTTCGAAAAGTCGACTAGAGATTGATGATCACCCGTCCAATGAGTTGGACTCCCAAAACCATCCAAAGCCGCCAGAAGTGATCATAGACTTGACGGCTACTCTGCCAGTTGAAGCAACTCCCTCTACTTCAAAAAGTAGACTAGAGGTGGCTGATCACCCTTCCAATGAGTTGCAGCCCAGAAATCCTCCAAAACCGAAAGAAGTGGTCATAGACTTGCTATCTACTCCCTCTTCGACAACCAGACTAGGAGTGGATGATCATCCGTCCAGTATGTCGAAGCCGAGATACGAACCGCCCACTAAAGATTTTTCAGTTCAGGTATATTATTGATAAATAATACTGCTCCTGCTGTACGAGTGGTTTGTCTTTGAATGATTCTCAATTATTTACTTATGTTTTCAGGTTAATGAGTTGTCCACGGTGCGTAGCTTGAATAACTTGGAAAACCAGAACAAACATCTTTCGTGGAAGCTGGAGCAACTGACTAGTAAGCTCGACGAGAAATCTCGAGTAATCAAGAACCTGAGGAAGGTAAACACGCGATTGAAGAAGCGCACCTCAAATTTGAAAGAAATGGTCACCTTACTGAAATCTAAACATCTTGTCACCGAAAAGAATACAATTTCACTTGAGACCATGGAGACGCTGGATGATTTGTTTCTGAGGAGCAGCGATGACGACGAAGAAGCTAGCTCTCCTGAACTATGAGCTTTGAAACAGACTCCCTACTCTTCTCTCCTGTAAAGTACAGGTAAACATTATTCTTGTTGGGGCTTTGTACAGTTTAAGTTCACTGGGCAGCTTGTTCAGGCAGCCTTGTGGTTCAATTTTACATCAATGATTAAAATTGCCCTTACTGGCAGGGTGTTGTTTTTTGGTGTGCTGAGTCACCAAAATATGGTTAAAAATTAATGCAATTTCCAACGCTGCTAAAGAGTTACCTTAGGAATTTAGGAAATTCGTTCACAGTCAAGCTGCGTGTTAGGGTTCCTACTTTAATCTTTCAAGCTGCTCTAATTTATTCTGTAAAAGAACTGCATTGTACAAGTAACAAAATAAGTATTCAGTTCAAGTACTATGAAATGTTTTTATGTACTACCTACTCTCTAGTTAGGTTTATAAGGGAGACCTTCAACACATGTTCATCCCACCTCAGAACATGAACCAAATATTGTATTGTTGAACCAGTTTTACCAACCCACAGTGTAGAAAGTAAACAACCATTTCAGGTTGGATTTTCGTCCGACTGCCATTCCTGGTGTCTGTCTTCCAAGGGGAAGATCAGAGTTTGTTCTGATGATTTCGCTCATGGCTTCCCATTGCCTCACCGCCCTGGGTTGTGACGAGGGGGGGAGCCCCGGACGCACAAAAACTCACGCTTACGGCGATTAGACTTGATCTACGGCTAGAACTAAAAAAGGATCATGCTTCAGACTTCTGAATAGGTACCTACCGATGGGGAGTCTTGTCTCATAGGAAAACCCTTGCTACTTCCGTCACACAATTTTGAACGCATTTTGGTACTTATCTCATGGCTGAAACATGTTCTATGCTAGAAAGGAGAATGTGCTACGCTCGCTTTAATACCAGCAAGCAACATTTCCTCTTCTCCAGCAGACCATCAGATGGTTGCGTTTTTCCTTAGCCGCTTGGGTGGCTCAGCTCCACTCATTTAATCGAGAAAAAATCCACTTTGAACAGAATAAAGACGAAATAAACGAACGGAATAACAAACAAAAAAGGCGTTGTTAAAAGAAAAACTCTGAAAAAAGGACGAGAAGATCTGTTTGTTAATGTTATGATAGTTGCTTCGCACAACTCCCGCTAGGATCACATTTTGTAATTCGATGTCGAATCTCGGTTTACGACGCCTTCAGCCCGTGATAAATCAAACCGTCGAATGAGCCGGAGCACATGCGCATTGACTCTCGTCGAATCTCCAAATTCGAAGATTCGACGTCGAATCTCCCAGACCATGAATACCCCTACCAACCATTAGCAACATCCCTACCAACAAATTGAGGTGGCTCGTCAAGGAGGGCACAGGGATACTGGCCCCAGTCACTATCCTGGAGGAAAAAATAATCCTCAGTAACTTGAAGTAATTTTAAATTTTCGAGAATGAATCAAGAATCTTCATCCATGGCGTAGCACTTAACATTATCCTTGCTAAGCTGGACATTGAACACTCCTACTTCCATTTCTGTCAATACTATTTGGTTCATAGACTTATGGCACAAAACCCACGCTTCTGGCGATTACCCCCCCCCCCTCTAAAGTCGGTCCAAATTCCACTGCCCAATACCACTCGCCCCTGCGACTGTAGCTACACTGGACCCCCACCTACACATTGAGGTGGCTCGTCAAGGAAGGTACAGGGATACTGGTCCCAGTCACTATCCTGGAGGAAAAAATAATCCTCAGTAACTTGAAGTAGTTTTAAATTTTCGAGAAAGAATCAAGAATCTTCATCCATAGCGTAGCACTTAACATTATCCTTGCTAAGCTGGACGTTGGACACTCCTACTTCCATTCCTGTCAATACTCTTTGATTCATAGACATAGCTTGGTTCCACATGCAAATATATGCTAATCTTATTTTTTATGATGATGAATTTTTATCATATTTTGAAGAGACTAGTGTAATAAACGTCATTCCATAGGTCCATGTATGTTCTGAAAAAAATTGAATGGGATGGGTCCCATCCGATGGGAACAAGTGCGCTAGACACCTTGGTGGATTTTTGAACCCAAGATGTAATTCATCAGCTGGAAGCAATACCGTGCTTGTAGTAATAAACATGAACTGGAGGCTTCCTTCAGGATATTTTTCTGTTGAGTCGAGTGAGTGGGGAACAGATAAGTTATAATGTTATTGTTATCCCTAATTGGACCATGGTGTCACTAGTGTCACCGAAAATATCTTAGGAATTTCACAGCTGACCCTAAGTTTCACTAGATTAACTACATTTTAATTTAAATTTAAAAATTATTGGACTTATAAATCATTTTTTATGAGTTAATAAAAGTCAAAAAATGACATTTTGAAATTTTTACGGATTCCTTAGAAAATTCCTGTCAATTGTATTTTGAGACTTTCAATAGCCTACACAAATTCTGCTGTCTATTAATTTTGAAATTTCAATTTAATTTTGGTTGCTCCGGTGACACCTTGGGATAGCTGTGGAGTTTCTGAGCCGTTTTTGGTGTCACTATTGATACCATGGTCCAATTACGGTTAATATTTATTTTTTAAATATGTATGTCTTATTTTGGTGAAAATATTGAGTGAGAATTTTCGAATTTATGAAGATTTTGGCCGCGACATAATTATTTCCTAAAAACTTATCCAATTTGTCTTGCATATTTTGCTTCCGAGTCTACCAAGGTAGCGGAAGCTTTGTTTTCACTTTTCAAGGACGAAAAAAAAAAAAGTTCTCCAAAATCAAAATTTTCACTCGCGTTTTGCGTTTTAGACCTTTCTGAACAATTTTGGTTCCGTGTCTGTGTGTCTGTCTGTCTGTGTGTCTGTCCGTCTGTCATGAATTCCTTGTAACGCGCATAACTATACGAAGTTATTGTCCGATTTCGATGAAATTTTCAGGGATTGTGCGGGTTGGTGTGTAGACGGTCCCCTATGAAAATCATCATCCTCGGACTGATAGAAGCGACTGCGCATGCGCAAACGTGAATTCCTTGTAACGGCCATAACTTCCACATTTTACATCCGATTTCAATGAAATTTTCAGGGATGTTACAGATTAGTGATTAGATGGTTCCCTATGAAAATCATCACCTTCGGACTGATAGTAGTCACTGCGCATGCGCAAACGTTAATTTCCTTGTAACGGCCGTAACTTCCACATTTTCCATCCGATTTCAATGAAATTTTCAGGGATGTTACAGATTAGTGTTTAGATGGTCCCCTATGAAAATCATCACCCCGGACTGATAGTAGCCGATGCGCATGCGCGAACGTGAATTGCTTGTAACAGCCATAACTTCCACAATTTCTACCCGATTTCAATGGAATTTTCAGGGATTACGCGGATTAGGTTGTAGATGGTCCCCAATGAAAATCAAGGCCTTAAAATTTACAGTAGCCTCTGCGCATGCGCAATCGTAAAATTCTTGTAACAGCCGTAACAGTTGCGTCTGAGGTGAGGATCTCAAAGCCATTCAATCAACCCCTTTGTAGATCAGTGAGCAAAGTACTGGGCTTACACCCAGGAGTCCCAGGTTCGACTCCCAGTCTTGCTAAGAAATTTTTGATTCCAATCACTACCGTACTTACATTTTTCGTCCGAATTTGATGAAATTTTCTAGGATTGTCCAGATGGTCCCCTATGAGGGTAGTGAAAGGTACTTAGAGATTGGTGTTTTCAGATCAACTACTATGCATCGGATCATCTATATAATCGGGTTATGGATACGAGGAAGCTATGTGCCACACCCACTTGGCAGACGTTTTTTAGTTGTTGTGCTTCGTAATTGTTTTGACTTGGTGACCGAGCAGTCTTGGTGGAGGAAAGCGTTTTCGAAGAAAAACACGGATTAGAGTTTTTCAATTTTATTTTATGTTTTTGTTTTTGATTTACTTGTTTTTAATCTTGGAAAAATAGTAGTAACTCCTTAGACCCCTGACTAATGGCTACAGTGCCTTGAAATGGTCTCATTCGATGCAGCAAGATGAAATAGGTTGGAAATTAACTGAAATTTAGAATGTAATGTTTCGGTTTGTGCGTCTTGTTCAAGTCCAAATTTGAGTTTTTGAGGCGATATAGGGAAGTGGTTCGTATGAGGTGTGGCCGAGTTCCTTTCCTCTCATCCCCACTGCTGCGCCACTATGATGTACTCCGCTCGAGCGCCATTTCTCTTCATCGCTCCTGTATCCATCTGTGCATGGAAGAAGTAGTATTTGCACAACTACTTCCATGGTCTTGGATAATCACGGTCCATGTCCTTGGGTGTTTGAATGTTTGTTTTGCATGGAAGACTTCTAAAACAGTGAAGACCGACCGAGTTCTCTCATGTTGATCTGTTTCTGAAACGGTCAAGCTAAAACTAGTCGAAGTATCAATTATCTAAATGATCAATCAACAAGTGATTCTATGATTCCAGTGCCTAGTTCCTTTATTCTACTTTTCACCGTTGGTGCCATGTAAAATAAAGAACTTGTATCATGTTAGTGATGTGGAGTTCAGCTCAGCTCAACTAGAATACGTTAGTGACTTCAGTTCAAACCCGGTGCTATCAGCTAGAACGTGTATAATTGGGTACTTGAGAGTAAACTGACAATTTTTGGTAAAATAAGGAGAAGATTAGTGTATCCTGATCTGAGGTGTGGTCTGTCCTATTGAAAACTGTTTCTTGCCCGATTGCAATCTACAGCAGCTAAAAGTTGGTGCCAGCCTACTTCGAATGCACGATCCCTTACTGCCCGTCATTTCCGATACTACCGGGCCTCACCGTTGTCTTATGGTGTGGAGCAGTCACCACCAGAATGGAAACCCAACACACAACCCATTGTGATGACAGCTAGGTAGTTCAGGTCTCACCTACTCAGTACCGAATCACCTGATTACACGATGCCTATTTACGTGAAAGACGCTGCCCTGGCAGTTGGAGGTGCTGTTGGCATTGCATCCTTGATTTACGTCCTACGAGAGGCTTTAGTGAGAGCGAAAACGGATTTCGATAAATGGAAGACCGAGTTGGACAAAGAGCTTGGAATAGACCGGATCAAGTTGAATAAAAGCCTGGCGTTTGGCATTCAAACGAGAAGCTGTGACGTTCACGTAGCTGGCGCTGTCAAATGCAAAGATCTTGAGTGCTCGTATGGCCCTCTTAGGTAGGTAGTGATTTCGCAAAAAATCATTCTACCTTAGGTATGTTTTATTTGATTGGTGGTCGAAACGACTCTGGTTCCTTTTTTGTGAATAAAAAAGGGAAACGTTGGTTTTCTGTTGTATATTCATTTAGCGACAGTTTCGCTGGGTCAACTTGCCAGCATCTTCAGGCTAAAACAATTGAGAACAGCAGATCTCTTAGTGTCTAAAAACTATGGTCACTATATAACTATGGTAGACTAGACATACCTTACACATAATTCTTGAAATTTACCTTATCAGTTAATGAAGAAAGTACACTCTTGCATGTTTCTTTATCCAATCTTTCAATATTATTCAGAAACGCTCGTTTTATTGGATCCAAACTGGAAAAAACCGAGGCTAATTATAGTGCACTAAGGGAGACATTTCAAACAAGTGGGAAAAAAATATAAACTGTAAGAATAAATTAAATAAAGAAACATGCAAGAGTGTACTTTCTTCATTAACTGATAAGGTAAATTTCAAGAATTATGTGTAAGGTATGTCTAGTCTACCATAGTTATATAGTGACCATAGTTTTTAGACACTAAGAGATCTGCTGTTCTCCATTGTTTTAGCCTGAAGATGCTGGCAAGTTGACCCAGCGAAACTGTCGCTAAATGAATATACAACAGAAAACCAACGTTTCCCTTTTTTATTCACAAAAAGGAACCAGAGTCGTTTCGACCACCAATCAAGTCTATATCAACCGACTCAACCCCCTTCAACAATTATGTTTTATTCTTTAACATGTACATTTTCTATCTACTGGATTATTACCGCACTAAACCTTCAAAAAATTCCGCCAGCTGTGTTTTGAACTGGGATGGTTAAAACTTACAAAGTCTCGTTCTCTCATTGAAAGATCCAGATTCTACTGGTTTCTTTTACCTTTAGGTCCCTCCTAGTTCCTGGTCCTTATGCCTTCCATAAACTTCCTTACACTTATTGTGTCTCCGACTTGGAATAAAGCGTAGTTTGGTGCTGTAAAGGTGGAACCTTGTTTATTGGTACCAAACAATTAAGGAGAGTAGGTACATCATCGGCTTCATTAGGGATGCAAAATCATTTCGGTTCCTTATTGGCCGAGTTATAACGTATTTTTTTCCATTTTTCAGTTTTATGCTCGACATCATAGACCAGGCGAAAAAGTCTGTCGACATTTGCATTTACATCATAACAGCCCAGGTGTTCGCCGATGCAATAATTGACGCCAAAAACCGAGGCTTGAGAGTGAGAATCATCGGCGACTCTGACATGTCGTTCTCCGCTCAATCGTCCATCAACACGTTCAGACAACTGGGTATGTACCTTCATTGATCAACAAAACCCATGAGAACCCAAGCATCGGAATTTTGACTATTTATTTTTTCTTATTCTTTTAATCAATTGGTTTAAAGGAGAGGGAAATGAAGAGAAAATGAAAAAAAATTAGTGAGACTGTTGCTTGAAAGCAACATGGGCCATCAGATCCTGGATCAATGAGGAATTTCACCGAATTCTGTTTGCATTTTTCCTGAATAGTTAATGGTGTGGGATAGATGAAAATCGGGCTGATTTTGGAAAATAAGTCTCCTGTTATTTTTGGGAGACAATCAAAATTTATGATTTCATAAATAACCGGGAAAACGGACATGAAGCGGGAACGCTCGCTGATTGGGCTGTTCGGATCGCTGTCTCCTCCCAGATTGGGACGACGAAATCGTGTTTTCTAAGAGAAAAGTTATCAAACAAAAACAGGGGAAACCTAACTTTCCCCATCTTGCTTTTTCTATTTTTTTCTTCAGTTTTTCGATTTCGAACTTTACTGTTTCGTGAAATTTTGCATCTGAGGACTATAGATTTCTCGATCTCAGCGCTTCAAGCGGCCATGAATGAACTATTCCAGGTTGACGTCATTTTCCCGTTTTTTTTAAACATTCGTATTTTCTACACTGTTTTGTTTATTCGTAAATTAGGAAGTTCGGGCTGAAAGATTGCCTTAGGAGGTTTTTCGAGGTGCTGAATCCGATTTTGGGGTCAAAAATAGGAAATTCCGACATAGTGAAATTCCTCATTGGTTGTAAGTCGGTCACATTGGCAGTAACAGAGTTTTTCTGAGGTTCTTTCTTCCATTTAAAAAGAGTTTTGGTGGATCTCTTTGGTTTCTGTCGAGTTCCTTCCGTATTTTTGCTTCCTAGTCTACCTGTAGCGGAAGCTTTGTTTTGACTTTTCAATGTTTAAAAAAAGTGTTCTCAAAATTCAAAATTTCCACTCGCGTTTTACGTTTCAGACCTTCCTGAACAATTTTGGTTCCGTGTCTGTCATGAATTCCTTCCCACAGCCATAACTTGCCACTTCCGATTTCGATGACATTTTCAGGGATTGTGCGGGTTGGCGAGTAGATGGTCCCCTATGAAAATCATCACCACGGAACATTAATTGATAACATGGATCTGACAGTGTAGTTTCGTGATGGTAGCTTTCAGGAACAACTCGCCTCTCGATTTTATGATCGGGGTTGAAACCTATAAAAATTAGGATAAATAATATTTTTCATGCTAACTCCCCAAGGTTCTAAATGCCGAAGAAAATTTCAGGAACAGCTAAATTAGTCAGTTTCCTTCTTACGATGGTGATTCAACGAGCTAGTCAGTATTATTTTGTTGTCAATAAACCAGAACTGCAGGTATACTGACCTATTGAAAATCGTAAATTTCAATAAACACTTTATTCACAAGCAAGTTGGCAAGGAACAAAATCTTTGTTTGAAAACAGCCATTTTATGTCGGCAAACAGACATGTTGCTTTGAAGCACCAATACTCCAATGTGCTGAGAACCTCATTGCCCACTGTTGCCTTGAAGCAACACAACTAGATGTGATCGTGACTAAAATACTAACTAGAAAATCAACGATTTCAAATCATTTTTAGGTAATATAGAACACAATTACTAGAAAAATTGGATGCTGATCGCTAGGAAAAAGAATAATCACGTAAAACATCATCCAAACATACCCTGGCAGAGTCGCCCTTCCTCTTCAATGGCATGGTCACGAATGTTAAGGTTTATCAATGTTAAATTTTACCTGATCTCAACGAAAATGGCAACACTGGGCAACGGAGATCCTAAACAGTTTCAGAATACCTTCTCAATGATGTAATCTTCCCGTTCTTTTTTTTTAAATTGTCAAAATCAATGTTGATTTAAAGCAACGCTGGGTTCTTAAGGGTTAAAAACTTGAATTTTGCAGCCACTACTCGGTTACGATGTCTCGAGTCCAAGAATTAAATAAGTGTATGTAACTAATAATGTATCATGGGACTTGACTGATGATAGAACACGTTTTTACGGAGGAAATATTCACTTGCAATTGTTCTGCTCCAAGCTTTATGGAAAGTCAACTGCCAGAAGGGCTCCAACAAAAATGTCTTTAATCAGAGACTCTCAGAGGAAAAACTAAGAATTGAGTGCCTACATAATACAGATATCATATAATGTATGAAAGCAAAGGTATTTCTAAAGACATCGACAGATTTGCTAGGCCACATCTGGATGCAACCGTCGAATTTCGTGATTGAACTACACTGGAGACGAAAAAAACCGGCGCAGTTGACTTGTTTCCAAAGAATCAAGTTCAAATCGCTAATCTTTGGGTTTGAGTTAATCGTAAGGTCAATAAAAAGGTTCACAGAGATTACGTGCCAAGGTCCATCCATGTTTTCCCTCGACTATCCAGTTTTTTCCTGTAATGCTCTCTTGAATTCACGATAGAAGCCTAAAGGACAAAAGATGACTTTTCGATAGTCTGCCTTCAGTGCGGTCAACGCAAGCCTTTCTTGTCATTGTGCCTTAAAAATAAATTTTCTCGTACTTGTTCCTTTTCAATTAAGTTTTTCATAAACTTTTTAGTTTTTTAAAATAAAGTTTACCCGCTGTTTAAATGGTTTTAGAGGCGTGTGTGGTCGCAAGACTTCTTGCGTTGATAGAGGATGGCTGGAGCCAACGTTATGCAGCCGGGGCCCTTGGGCTGCCCGAAACAACGGTTCGACAGGCAGTTAAGAGGTACTGTGAAACTGGTAGCTATACCAGAAGGCTGGGATCAGGGCATCCAAGGGCGACGGATCCTGCTGACGACCGTTTTATTGTGATGCACACCCTTAGAGACTGCACCCTTAGACAGCTTTTGAGACCTCTCACCGGCTGTGTGCTGCTCGGGGTGTCGATGTCAGCGTTCAAACGATACGAGATGGCTTGCTGATGTGAATCTTCACTCCAGAGTACCTGCTTTAGTTCCTCTACTCACCCCAGTACACCTAACGGCTCGTCTTTAATATGCTAGAAATCACACTCCTTGGACTGAGGCACATTGGGCCTCCGTTCTGTTTTCTGACTAGTCCAGATTTAATCTGTACACTTCAGGTGCACGAGTTCGGGTTTGGAGAAGACAAGGCGAGCGAAAGGCTACCAGTTTCACAGTACCTCTTAACTGCCTGTCGAACCGTTGTTTCGGGCAGCCCAAGTGCCCCGGCTGCATAACGTTGGTTCCAGCCGTCCTCTATCAACGCAAGAAGTCTTGCGACCACACACGCCTCTAAAACCATTTAAACAGCGGGTAAACTTTATTTTAAAAAAATAAAAAATTTATGAAAAACTTAATTGAAAAGGAACAAGTACGAGAAAATTTATTTTTAAGGCACAATGACAAGAAAGGCTCGAGTTGACCGCACTGAAGGCAGACTATCGAAAAGTCATCTTTCGTCCTTTAGGCTTCTATCGTGAATTCAAGAGAGCATTACAGGAAAAACTGGATAGTCGAGGGAAAACATGGATGGACCTTGGATCTCTGTGAACCTTATTATTGACCTTACGATTAACTCAAACCCAACTGTTAGCGATTTGAACTTGATTCTTTGGAAACAATTCAACTGCGCCGGTTGTTTTGGTCTCCAGTGTATGTACTTTTTAATATGAAGATGTGAGAGGAGAAAATCTGGTTACTACGACTATTTTGTGCTCTTATTTGCAGAATTTCCAGTCCGGCAGAGGATGTCTAATTACATTATGCACCACAAATTCATCCTGGTGGACGATGAAATCGTGATGAACGGCTCCCTGAACTTCACGATGACGGGCGCTCTGGGGAACTGGGAAAACGTGATCGTGTCGTCTCATCCAGAAATCGTCCAGCCTTTCCTAGTCGAGTTCCAAACCTTGTGGGAGGAGTTTGACCCCAACAATCCTATAACCGAGACTGATGTTTACCGCCATAATAGAAGGACGAAAACTCACGATATATGACACGGAATAAAATTGTATCTGGTACTCATCGATCAGTTTATTAACCTACCAACTAAGGGGGTCTCAGTCGGTCGCCGTTCGTTACGGGTTAGTATTTCTCTCGAAACCGGCTCTCAAAGTTAAATAATTGTACTTAAATTTGAAATTTTCAAGGATTTTTGAAATTCACTGGTGCATCTGCCTAGGGAAAGAGGAATTTCACCGAATTCTGTTTGCATTTTTCGTGAATAGTTAATGGTGTGGGATAGATGAAAATCGGGTTGATTTTGGGAAATAAGTCTCCTGTTATTTTTGGGAGACATACAAAATATATATGATTTCAAAAAATAACAGGGAAAACGGACCTCTTCAACGTGAAGCAAAAACGCTCGCTGATTTGGCCCTATGGGTCGACAAAATTGTGTTATCTAAGAGGAAAGTTATCAAACAAAAACAGGGGAAACCTCAATTTCTATTTTTTCTTTTCAGTTCTTCAATTTCAATGTTCATTGGTTTTGTGAAATATTGCCTCCAAGGACTATACGAAGTGAGATTTCACGATCTCAGTGCATGACGTCATAGTGCTGGTTGACGTCATCCTCCCGGTTTTTTTTAAACCTTCATATTTTCTACTTTCTTCTACTGTTTTGTTTATTCGTAAATTAGGAAGTACGGGCTGTAAGTTTCACATGGGGGGTTTTTCGAGGTGATGAATCCGATTTTGAGTCAAAAATAGGAAATTACGACTTGGTGAAATTCCTGATTACACAGTATGGGTGAAAAAATCTGAAAGGAAAGGGCCACGTGGTGAAAGGATGTTCGTCTGCCATGTCAAGTGGAAGGGAGAGATAAAACTGCCTCCCGTACTCGACTTGCTGGTTACGACGGATTCTCCAGATCGGAGCAAACAGAAAACGTTTGCCAATTTTGTTTAGTTTTTCTTTTAATCAGGACCCCGAAAGTCAAAATGGCGTGTGCGCCTGGGTCGGAAAAACTGTTAATTGTTTTTTTAATCTATTTTTCTTTGATATTTCAAAATTTCGAATGTTCATGACGTCACAGTGGGCTGGGGGCACAGAGTAATGGAGACAAGTTAGCAGAGGAGAAAGCTAATGTTAAAATTGAGTGCAAGCATTTTTGAGGCTGCCTCAGTTGCGCCATCTGCTTTCAGCTGGAGAACTACTACGGTGACTGAAGTGGTTGGGGGAGGCCACACTCTCTTCATGCCGCTTCTTTTCTACTGACCAGAAATTGATAACTTTTCATTTTTTCGAAGGAATTATATGGAATTTCATAGAAAACCCGATCGAGGCTAGAGGTTTATTCCAAGTTATCCTTACTGTGGTTGTTCTCCCTATTGCCAGTTGTTCAAATGTTCAATCGAAAACTGGCACCCATAGAAACGTTTAAAACCCAGTGTATTATTGAAAATCGCTCGATTTTTTCATACATATCGAGAATATGACTATAAATGTTATCTAATTAATTACTTAGATGCGGCCGGTAATGCCTCAAGGAGAAAAATACGTGTTAAACAAGGTGACTTGTTGTGATGAGGTTGGGAACGAGCAGTCATGAACGCGATCTGTTGCACTCATCTGGAACTGCGTCCTGGAGCTCCACCAATCAGAACGCTTCTAGGGCTGCCAGCTTCAGCTTTCAGCCCAGTGGCTGTTGTGTGGGGGGGGGGGGGGGGGGGGGTAACGTCAGAAACATTCGAAACTCTGAAAAGTCATAGAAAAAGATCAACTCATCTAAAAAGCTGCTGTCAAAATTCTCAGGATGAGACCAACTTTCGATTATTTTTTTTTCAAATCAGGAGCATCCCCCCCCCCCCCGCAATTGTTTCTTATAACTAGTGGAACTAACCCCATAAATTTAATACCATGATTCATGTGCTTTTTCTCCAATTTTGTTTGATGGCGCACACCTAATTTACGACCCAGAGAGCACTTAGTGGTACACAACTGGTGACAAAAATATTATTTGCTTCCTACATGTTGGAACCTGTTTATTAGATGTATATTGATCTGAAGTTTTCTTGGTACTTGAGTATTAAACTGAGGCCACCTAACCTATAGAAATATTTCGTACTGGATACCAAAAATAACTACATAATTGGAAAGAACACACTTTAATAGATTTACAGGTTTTTTTTTTTATTATTAAGTAGTTAACTTTATTGTATAAATTATTACATTACAGTTAGGAACATATATAGTAATAACACATAATAGTATACATTATGCATGGTACATGAAGTAGGGTGCTATCCATTGATAGTCCTACGTAAAGTTAGTCAGGGCGGAGGTCTGAGTGATGCTTCCTTTTCAGGCGTCGAAGAGTCCTTGGAGGAGGAAGGTTTTCAGTGAAGCTCGAGATTATCGGATTAGGGTGGTCTGACATCGAAGCATAGAGGTGAAGTTTAGAATTTTAATTAATGAAATCAAATTTAATTTTAATTTGATTAAATTAAATTAAATTTAATTTAATTAAATTTAAATCAAATTTAATTAAAAAAATTTGAATTAAATCTATTGACATAGATTTACAGGTGAAGTTTAGAATTAATCCGACGCCTGGTTCTGACGTTGTGCAACCCAGAACGCAGCAATGTCGGTCAGGATGGAGTTGAAAGTGTCGCCGCCGCTAGCAGTAATGGCGCGCGCTCCGGTCAACAACCCTGACCTTGGCCTACTTTGAGGGGATTCTGCGAGTAGACACATGACTCATCTGATAACGCTAGACTCACAACAATACTAGAATAGTTCTACTATAACAACTATAACAATTTAACCTTCTATAAGTGCCGCGGCGCGTTTCGTAATGGTGGTCTCCGTTTAATACTCAAGTACCGTTTTCTTTTCCTACCAAAAAAGGAGTGTGGGTAATTTTCACCCAACTGTGACCTACAACCCTAATTTTCACACGTCACTGAAGTGGTTAACTCACATTGGTGTAGATATTTGTAAATGAAAATATCATTTATTGACACAAGTGTAAAATCAGGAATATCGGGTCAAAGGTATTTAAAAGTTCAATATTGTCATTGTGTTGACCATACAGTAGTTTAGGCAGCAGCGCCGATTCTTGCTGCTTTGCGAACCATGTAGCGCTCCAATGCTGCGTCAAATACTGGTCCGACTGTTCGTTTCTTCCAAATATCCACCGGAGGTTCTTTGGGTTCTTCTTTCTTCGTCTCCACCACTTTCTCGTCCTTTTTCTTAGTTTCAACCTTCTCTTCGATCTTAGGAGGCAACTTGGGTTTGTCGCCAGCCGGATCGCTGTACTTCTTCAGCCGTATCCTTTTCGGGTCTTCCGTATCCGAGTGACTGCTGTGTGCCCCACTACCGTCGGACTCCTCGGAAGACGACTCGCTCGAAGAGGATGAACCGAAATTCGAATCCGCATCTTCGCCTTTGTCGCCACCGCCAGAACTATTGGAATCTTTCCGCTTCCTGTACTGTCTTGCAGTCGAGCCTTTCTTATTTTGTTCTACTTGTTTCTGTTCTTTTTGCTTCTCTTGGCCGCCATCTTCTTTATCGGCAACAGTCGTCTGGTACAAATGACGGTAGAATCCGCTTATATCTTGCTGCTTAGTGACGTCTCCTATGTCCTCCAGCATATCTTGCCTCTTTTGCTCTTCATCCAATTTGGCAAATTCTTCCAATTTCTTCTTATAAGCCGTAGTAACGAAAGTCTCTTTGTCTTTAAATTCATCACCTTCAGCTTCTCTCTCTTTTTGCACCACTCGTTCGTATCGTCTCTCGTTTTCCATTTTACGTTTCTCTGCAGCTACCAATAGTTTCTCCACATACTTGGGTTTCCGGTCTCTATCCTTCTTTGTAGCACTCTGTTTCTTTTGGTCCATCTCATCGTATATTTCGTCGTATTGGAAAACCGTTGCATCTTCCTTCAAAGCTTTCTCAATCTCCAACTTAGTTTGTCTTTTGGCGATGGAAGATGAAAAATCAGTTTTTGACGACTTTTTCAACCAGTCTCCTCCATCAGACTTGTCGGAGTCACTATCCTCACCGAACACGGAGGTTTTAATTATCGGCTGATTCGCCTTTTTAGGAATTTGAAGACCATATTGCTTTTTACCAGATGCCATTTCTTCCGAGTTCAATAAGAGCCTAGGGTCAACTCTAGTAGGTCAAGGTACGTGTTCTCGTCGACTTGGTTGTTAACTCCTTCTGTATGAATTTACAGATGTTTACCGTTCGAGTATTTCACATACTGAGGTGTAATTAGGCAAGAGGAAGGGCTAGGCAGTTACTTAGATTATCAATAAGTACTTAAATGATCATAACGACCAAGGAAGATCCGTTGAGTTGACGATGGGAATGCGCGAAACGACGAAGCTGGTAGGTACCTATAATTTCACTAGAATATCGTTTGAAATAATGTAAGATTGAAGAACTTGTCACACACAAAAAACACTCACATTTAGAAAATGGGTAAATTTTAGTTTTCAGAAGCATGGAACACTGATAAGATAACAAATATGAATGGATCGCATGGACCTGGGATACTAGTTCCATCATGGATCTTAAAGAGAACGACTACAGTACCTACTATCATGGACCGAGACTCCATGCTAGGTATACTAGGTCCATGCCTACCATGGAAGTCCTATTGTCAGGGTTGCCACATTAACCTAAAAGACTGCAGACTATTCCTTCCACTGATTTTCACTCTCCGGCTTATTATTTCTGCCTTATTTTGAATTATTTTTTGCCTAGGTACTTTTCTTATGAACTAAAGACACAAGAAAACTAGCTGGTTCTATTCTGAACCACTTTCAGCTACTACCTTCATTATCAATAGGGGGCTCGCATGATTTTTTCAATTACAAAAGTAGGCCTCATCCTGAGAATTTTGACACCAGCCGTTCTCTTTTTGGATGAGTAGATCTTTTTCCAAGATTTTTCAAAGTTTCGAAGGATTATGACGTCACGCGCCCCTCCCGCCCAGCCAACTGTGACGTCATGAACATTCGAAACTTTGAAAAATCATTGAAAAAGGTCTTCTCACGCTAGAAGGTTGCAGCTAGTTTCAAAATTTTCAAAATGAGGTCTAGTTTAGATCAAAAATAACAATGAACAGTTTTTCCGACCCATGCAAAAAAAAATCGCTAAAAAGCGACAAAAAATTATTATTGACATACCTATACAGGGTGTCCAAGTAACTACGCTACCCCCACTTATTTTCTCTAATAGTGTAGAATAGAATAACAATCGGATTAACGCTATTCTTCATAAGTTTTTGCGTAGAATTCAAAAATGACAAAATTGCGCAGTGCGCAATCGCGCAATCATGATCAACTTTGTTTTTTCAAATGAGAATCCCCATTTTTTATTGCAGATTCGGATTCTACGTCAAATTTCATGAACAGTTAACTTCGACAACTTTTTTTTGGACGCGCGCAGCCCGCTCAGCTAGCGCTCAAAGATGCACAACCCAGAGATTGCGCCAAAGTTGAGATGAAGGTAGACCTCAAGTGCACAATACTTAGCACTGTTTTTCTGCGCTGAATCGCGTGGTGATATCCCTTTCTTGATTTGATTTCATTTTACTGCATTTACAGCAGAAAAAGTCACTTTTTGAGGAATAAATCATCGACTTTCCGTGGAATCTTTTCCGAGTATCGTTTCCTTCACGACTTATTTCTCCTCTGACACAATTTTATAAATTTTACAATTTTGTTACACTTCATTGGGATCGATTCATTACCCTTCATAAGAAAATCGATGACTTTCACCTCAAAAAGTGACTTTTTCGGCTGTGATACGGTAAAGTGAAATCAAATCAAGAAAGGGACATCACCACGCGATTCAGCGTAGAAAAACAGTGCTAAGTGATGTGCCGCACTTGAGGTTTACCTTCATCTCAACTTTGGCGCAATCTCTGGGTTGCGCATCTTTGAGCACTAGCTGAGCGGGCTGCGCGCGTCCATAAAAAAAGTTGTCAAAGTAAAATGTTCATGAAATTTGACGTAGAATCCGAATCTGCAATAAAAAATGGGGGTTCTAATTTGAAAAAACAAAGCTGATCATGATTGCGCACTGCGCAATTTTGTCATTTTTGAATTCTACGCAAAAAATTATGAAGAATAGCGTTAATCCGATTTTTTTTCTTACACTATTAGAGAAAATAAGTGGGGGGAGCGTAGTCACTTGGACACCCTGTATACTATTATTTTGAACCAGAAAAACATTTAGGTAGTATTAGTTTTTAGGTAGTGTTTTCGTGATTTCAGCATGATTGTAGTTTCATGATGTTTGTTAGTTTTTCAATAGTTTTCTGGTTCTAAATAAGGCGCCATTACTTCTTCGATAAGATTGATGGTCAATCAAATGTTCGTTGTTGACGTCGGTGTGAATTTCACACAGCAGTTTCATCCTTGAGCCCTGATGGAGATAATTATATTGACCAAAAGCTCGAAAAAAAGAGGATTGAGTCTTTGACCCTTGTCCCGATCAATTTTGGCCATTCACTACCAGCTCCATCTTAAGTCCTCTGCTGTTAATAATTATTGGTCACACTTTCAATGATAATAGCAACCTCAATAAACCAGCATAACATTCTACGTTCAATCAAGTCCATAGTATAACACATATAAGAGGACTAACGTCTCCATCATGAGCTTCGGATCGAAACAATAAACGATGCTATAAAGCGACAAACTGTGAGACACCTACAGCGGCTAAGATGTCACATCAACGAGGAAGCTGTCCAACTCCTTGATACAAGTGATTTCATCAGAAGATTGAAGCGCACCAAACCACTTGACCTAGCTAACTTGTGAAGCAGCGAAGTGAAACATCCACCATAATCAACAAACTCAGTGATGTATCTTAGTTTTGAATATTTTTCCATATTTTCAAAATAATATTGTTAATAAGTTATACTTGGTGCAATAAAGAATATTGAAAAAAAAAAATTTTTAAATAAATGAATAAACCAGAATTGAATAATAATATTGGAATCATCTTGAAGATCATACAAGAAATTCACAGAGCTTTCTACAGTAACTTGACGTTATAGGGCTGATTCAAAAACGCCAATTTATTTATGTGAAAAAGTTGTTTACTAGAAGTAAAAATATAAATAAATCACATACAAGCATGACAAAAATAGGTACGTTACATTCATCGAGCCTTTATAATAGATATAGTACAAAACCTTGGAAAAATATTAATAATTACTTAATAATTAGTGCTTAAAAAAGAATATCAGAAGTAGTTTCCTGGCTCCAAGCCATTTCCTGATCCATGTTTACCGGTTTCAAATATTCATCAGACTGTTGAGGTTGCGGGGTGGAATGTTGAGTGTGAGACAAGACCGAGACGGTGCTGGTGACTCCGAGCTCAAAGCCCGTCGGAGTGGGGGACTTGCTGGGGGTGTACCTGGAGAGAGTAGCGCCACCTGTTGGCAGAAGAAGTCCTCGATTAAAAAAGTAAAGTAAACAACCATTTCAGGTTGAATTTTCGTCCGACTGCCATTCCTGGCGTTGCAGAAGTCATCAGCTGTCTTCCAAGGGGAAGATCAGAATTGGTTCTGATGATTTCGCTCATGGCTTCCCATTGGCCTCACTGCCCTGGGTTGTGATGAGGGAGGCAGTGAGCCACAAATGTCTGAAAACACGCCCGGTGACCGAGACTCGAACTCACATCTTTTCAGCAGAGATCGGTTCTTATCTCGGCCTCGAAACGTGTGGGCGAACGATCACGGCTACTGGAACCCCCTCCTCGATTAACTCTAATTGGACCTTGGTATGGCTAGTATCACCGAAAACAACTCAGGGACTCCAGAGAAGTCCCAAAGTATCACCAGAGTAACCAAAATTAAATTACATTTTTACATTTAATGGACAGAAGATTTTTTTTGGGCTCTTGGAAGTCTCAAAATAGAACTATGACAAAATTTTCCAAAGAAATCGATGAAAATAAACATTCTATCTATCGATGTGGGACGTCCTAAAAATCACAAATAAGAAAAATTACCTATAATGGAGTAGGTTATCCAGTAAAATAAAATTACCCAATTTGATTTTTAAATTTCACGTGAACAACATTAAAATGAATTACCGATTGGAGTATTAGGCAGTGGCGAGGGAACCGGTGACGGTGGAGGGGAGTGCGTCTCAGAAAACGACGTCTCGTCGATGAGAGAATCTTCGGAAGGGTACTCGTACAGTGTAGTGGCCTCATCGTTGAATTTTATCCTTCTCGCTCGAACCTATAAACATCAAGAATTCGTTAAAAATCCTATCATTACATACAGAAAGAGTAAGAAACCTTTTTTTAAGAATGCCTCCCTACTTCTGGCCAACAAGTGGTCCAAATCCAACGCTCAAGTGAGGATGTGGGTGGGTTCAGTGAAAACTCAATTCTTCGTCCATAGAGCGGTTTCCATGAGGCAAAGAGGCCCAAGGCCCAAGCATTCACAGCAACTATCAACAGTCGGCCACCTCTAGTGCAACCTCCACTAGTAGTTACCCGAGCGGAAATCGGAAGACGGACTTCTCGACCATTCTGTCAAGATGGCGACCACCATTCTCCAAAGGGGAAAATCAACCAATCAGATTGCGTTATTTCTTTCCGTCGTTCCGACCTTTCCATCCCATTTGCATCCAGATTCAGACTGGAGCAGCCATTTGGCTCCTAGAAGATTGACGCTACACACGCACACATGCGAAAAAACCTTTGGCATAAATCGGTTTGAGGTTTTGGCAATAATTTTGAACTTTTGGAAATTTATTATTGTAGTATTCGGGAGTTTAATAATAAGCAAAACTTTGCAGGAGACAACAGTGCTACCAACTTCACTGGTTAGCAATTATACTCTTAGCACTAGAGTTGTGGTTCCCTACAATTATTATGAATATTTTGCACGATTTTAGAATTTTTCCAAATGGGGTATTTCGGTAGGAGAGTCTAGCCCCCAGAAAGTGTTGTCAGGTTTCAGCGCTACCTACTGCCACTTCAACGAACTACCATTTCTGATATCTTATCAGGTGATCACGCTCGCAACCGCATTACCGTCGCTCCTCTAACTTGCAGTTATCCTAAGATTACAATGAAGCAATGTACATGGACTTATTGACTCGACAACGTTTATTTTTGAGTTTTACAATTGATTTGAATGCACTAGTGGTGAACTTGATGTGTGTCTAAAAAGAAATAACAACTAAACAGCCAAACTTAGAAATTAGAGTGGTAAAATCGAGGTAAGCCAACTTTTCAAAAATGCCGCTTGACCACGCTCACATTGAGCTGAAAAGGATGGTAGTTCGCTGAAGTGGCGGTAGGTAGCACTGAAACCCGGCAATACTTTCTGGGGCTAGACTCTCCTTATTTCAGTTGGTCGGAAATTCAGGTTTTTGACCTCAAATTCGGATTCAGCACCCTTGAAAACCTTTGTACTCCAACTTTTAGCCCAATGATACTATAACATGTGGTAGAAAAATTAATATCACACGTTTGAAAAAAAGGCGGGCCGCCATAAATGCACTCACACTACGCCGCGCGCGTGTGTGAGTAGTATTTTGTAGTATCCAAGAGGTCCATAAGGGTTTCTGTGCATGGATACTTTTTTCAAAGACAGTTGGCTAGCTACGTCACACCATTCAAATCTTCAACTTTCCTTGGCTTCTCTGATTTTTTAAAAACATTTTCTCGACGAACAGACCCGATTACTGTTATTCCAAGCCATACTCTTTTGAAAAAAAAAAAAAAAAAATTGACTGAAATACCCTATTGTTGCTCAAGTTATCGTCAGGAGTACTTGAAAAAACTTCAGGAATGTCGCAAAACTGGTTTTAGTGATGAATTCATTAATTCTTCATCTTCTTCGAAAATTTGCCAAAACTTTTTACAAGTACCTAGCTGATATTTGTGGCCAAGATAAACATTTACGATGGACGACAAAACCTTTGTGGTGATGTTTTTGTTGAAATGTCTCTTTAGTTAGTTGTGTTCAGAAATTCGGTGTGCGACCAAGGATTAGAACCTACTCCTTTAGTTTTCTAAGAAAAAATGCGCTAAGACGAACAAAAAGCGTTACATCCATGAATTTCGGGCTTCAGAAACCTTTTCCTTTCTGTCTACGCAATTTAAACGAGTACCCAGTGTTAATAAAAGTAGCCGAAAGACATGTTTAAAAACCATTAAACACAAAGAACAGAGTTGTTAACCGCAATATTTTAACAGGGAAAACATATTTTCTGTAAGAATTAGGATTCAGTACACTTCCATATTGAGAGCCTCACAAACTTATCTGCAATGTTTCTTTTTCGTCACAGCTATTAAAATTATATTATTTCTCTCGTACAATTCAATGTACTTCACGCAGCGAATCATTCTTGACATTCACCCTATAAATAATCAATTCCCAATATAGCGAGTGTTTTACATTAGTCTTATCAGTCGAGAGCATAAAAGAACTCATCGACCGAGATTTCACTGGATTTCCTTAAGCGAAATATCGACGATTAAGAACATTTTAATCAGCTGGCCGTGACAACGCGTAACCGACTTAATCGAGACTAGTCTTAACATATTATTAAGCCCTCAAAATCATTTCGTTCAGAATACGAGTATATCAACTTATTTTGCATAAAAATTCATGCAGTTCTTCATCCTTGAATAATGGAGTTGAACCCGAACTCTGCCTGCGCTTCTGGTCATTGGAAACGTCGATTTCAAAACTTCATCCAGAGCACTCTAGCAAACGAAGAAGAAAGGAATTGTTGAGTTATGCTTGCATTCCAGAGGACGTCCCATTGGATAAGCATTAGTTCGATTTTAACCAGTAAGCGATGAAACCTGAATTTTTATTTATCTTTCTATATAACAAAACAGCATTATGGGCTTGTCACAGAATGCTCGGAAAAACATGGGGCCTGACGCCCAAAATGACCACCAGGCGACAAAGCGACTGTCAGACCCGTGGTCACCTATGTCTCAGTAGTATGGTGGCGAAAAACAAACCAGGCTACATTTATACTCCAGGTAACCCCAATTACAAAGGCAAGCATGCCTTGGTATATCTGGAGCAATAAAAACCACCCCGACAGCAGCACTAGAGGTTCTTCTTGAACTCACTTCTCCACATTTAATGCTGTGATACTATTATAGATACCACTATATAGACCACCATAGATTATAGTTACCACTCTTGTTAAATTGTTGATTCTTCCGGTTTGTGGGCGTTGGCTGCGGGGTCTGGGTCGAGGAGTCTTGGCCAGCCGGGGGGCGGCCCGCTTGGTGGTTTTTTCCCCCGTGAGACGTTTGTACTACAGACAAGACCATTGTCCGGTATGAGTACACGGTCTGGGAGCCGCCGTGGTGGGTGGGTCCGGGCCCGGCTGGGTGCCTCCCGGCTGGGCTCCGCTGCATTGGTCTTCTGGAGGATCTCATTTTTCGTTCTTTTTTACCCGTGTGCCCTGTCTAGTGTCCCATTGTTCTGTTTACCCCTATTACTCTGTAATGTTTTGTTTCATATTTATATTTTATAGACTATTGTCGATACAGTTTGTGTGGAATGGCAAATAAAACATTCATTCATTCATTTTTGTTCGGAGGACAGCCTTCCTGGGGGCTATCAGAACGCTGCACTCGGGAAAACTCAAACTCTCCCCCCATAAAGGGAGCCACCTGGAAATACTGGACCAAGTCCACACCGATCCAGT
This sequence comes from Apolygus lucorum, assembly GCA_009739505.2. NCBI lineage: Eukaryota > Metazoa > Arthropoda > Insecta > Hemiptera > Miridae > Apolygus > Apolygus lucorum. The sequence goes on from CM019183.2 coordinate 2,042,271, forward strand.
GGCTAAGTCAGTTGAAAAATATCACAATACAATTTTAGCCAATGTAGTTTAAATAGCATGTTTAGGATATACCATATAATTTTTGGCATACCCCTTAGCCATCATAACATTTCTAGTCTCGAATTGGAACATCATTTCAAAATTCATGATCTACAGGGTGTTACGGTTAAGGTCGAACCACCGGCCAGGGTTCGATTCTACAACTTTTTTTGTCTCTTGAATTTTTTTTAACCCCCTTAAAACCCGACTTTTTTCACTTTTAATATATTTTTCGTATTTTCGACCTTAAGCCATTAAAACAGCCTTAACTCCCTTGTTTTTCAGTCAAAATTCAAACGTAATTATACTGTTGGAAAGAGCATTAAATTTTCTACCTCCCTAGTGCTACATAAAACTTTTAAAAGAAGACTAAGATGCTGAAAAATGAGACCAAATAGTAAAATCTAGAAAATCTCGGAAATGTACAGTTTTTTCAAACGTTTGTAAGCCTAACTGAAACTGCCGGTTAATTTCCCACTGTAACCACAAAAGTTGACCCAAAAGCTCAGCTTTCCAACGGTATGGTCAGAACTGTTTCCAATGTTTTTATTAGTGGAGAAAACCGCGCTTGAATGAGAAAAAATCGACGGTTTGACGGGAGGATTTGGGGTTTCCTCCACCGCCGCTCCTCTCACTCTCCATCCAACCCCAAATTTGAACATTTGAATTTTGACTGAAAAACAAGGGAGTTATGGCTGTTATAATGGTCGAAAATACGAAAACATCTTAAAAGTGGAAAAGTCGGATTTTAAAGGGGTTAAAAAAAAGTCAAGGGACAAAAAAATTGCACGACACAAGCTGTTTACTAGACACCAACAAGCAATCAGATGACCGTCACCAAGAGACTCTCTAGCTCTCGTGTCGAGACTGCCAATTCGAAGTAGTGACATCTGAGGACAAGTAGACATGACTCTACAGGGATTCTTTCATCAGGGGTATTAAATCCTAATAATAGAGAGTTCCTAGTGGGTTTGGTTCAGTTTAGATACTGCGTGATGTATTACACACATACTCTCAATCCGGCGCCGTAATATTACGGCAGAATACGTCACTCGGAGGCAATCTGGCGCGCCGCATTGAAAACATGGCGGACGATCGGGTTCCGGCGGCGCCGTATCGACCCTACTAGGAGCTCTCTATTGTGGTGATCTCCAACAAGAAAGCGAAGAAGTCAAAACCGTACCTTGTTAGGGTTGGGATCCTTCCTCAAACTGGACTTTCCATTGATAAGTACGTTGTCACCGACGAAGCTGACATCACAAAATAGTGGAGCCTCCCACTCTTCTTCCGTGTCTACTTCATCCCTCTTCTCGCTCTGCTGCAATGTAAAATCAAGTTTAGGTTGGCAAATAAAACAGAACGCGGTTTGTACAAATCCTGATTCATTTCAAAATGATTTCAATAAGTAACAGTCCTGCAGCATGAGGTAAGAAGGGTATTTACCATTTCCAAACATAATCAGCTAAATCTGATAGAGTAAAACATTAATGACACTTGTAATTGCTCAAAAATGATCTAGGAAAATTTAAATGCCTAAATTCTTGACGCTTTACTTTTTTTATGTGAAGAAATTACATCCTATTTCGTAATAATTTTGAGAAGATTGATGAAGATTATCGTACAGCTCATAGATTTATTGAAAACGAGCAAAACCCTAAAAAATAATATGGCGGCTGCTCATGAGGGCGCGGTCGTAGTTCAACCAAATGATAAGACGTATCAGATAGCAATGCAGCCATAAAGTAGTGATTCGAAAATCTGTAAGTTTTTCAGGAAATCTTACTAATTTTCTACATTAACACAATTATCCTACTTCGCACTAATGCTTGAAATTTGAAATTGTTTGCACTCGGGAAGAACCACAAAAAGCTTTTGAAATTATGATGTCAGACGAGAAAAACTCGAATGAATTCAAAAAATGAATCGTTTGACAAGATATGAAGTGCCAACCACAAAACTAGTTTCAAATCATTTACCGTATCTTGCTGGAGTATTTCCTACAAAATATAACAAACCTGACTCAGTCAGATCTTTGTAAACTAGAGAAAATCGAATTTCTATAGAACCAAAATGCTGCAAATCAAAATTTAATCAAAACTGTGGTTCATTATTTTTCTATGTCAATCACCTATCTGCAACGGACACAGGTTTTGCTTCCGTGTCTACCAAGGTAGCGGAAGCTTTGTTTTCACTTTTCAAGGTCGAAAAAAAAAGTTCTCCAAAATCAAAATTTTCACTCGCGTTTTGCGTTTTAGACCTTTCTGAACAATTTTGGTTCAGTGTCTGTGTGTCTGTGTGTCTGTCTGTCTGTGTGTCTGTCATGAATTCCTTGTAACGCGCATAACTATACGAAGTTATTGTCCGATTTCAATGAAATTTTCAGGGATTGTGCGGGTTGGTGTGTAGACGGTCCCCTATGAAAATCATCATCCCCGGACTGATAGAAGCGACTGCGCATGCGCAAACGTGAATTCCTTGTAGCGGCCATAACTTCTACATTTTTCATCCGATTTCAATGAAATTTTCAGGGATTGTGCGGGTTAGTGTGTAGACGGTCCCCTATGAAAATCATCACCTTCGGACTGATAGTAGCTACTGCGCATGCGCAAACGTGAATTTCCTTGTAACGGCCATAACTTCCACTATTTCTACCCGATTTCGATGAAATTTTCAGGGATTATGCGGATTAGGTTGTAGACGGTCCCCTATGAAAATCATCACCTTCGGACTGATAGTAGCCACTGCGCATGCGCAAACGTGAATTTCCTTGTAACGTCCATAATTCTTACATTTTCTATCCGATTTCAATGAAATTTTCAGGGATGTTACAGATTAGTATTTAGATGGTCCCCTATGAAAATCACCACCTTCGGACAGATAGTAGCCACTGCGCATGCGCAAACGTGAATTCCTTGTAACGGCCATAACTTCTACATTTTCCATCCGATTTCAATGAAATTTTCAGGGATGTTACAAATTAACTTGTTTTGATGTTTTGAGATTAATTACTATGCATCGGATCATCTATACAATCGGGTTATGGATACGAGGAAGCTATGTGCCACACCCACTTGGCAGACGTTTTTATATTGGTTAATACTGTCGTAATAAAACTATACTATAGGTCTACCACAGAAACTTAGCATCCGTGTGGCGCCCCCTAGGTGGCGGATCCGCGAACTATAACGATCGAGTCAACCTTTCATGGTGAAACCTTGACGCAGAAATTGGAGCCATGAGAAATTTGATGTTTGTGTAGTGCTACGAAATTTCAATTACGGAAATGCAAGAATTTCAAGCTGCAGTAGTAGGGAAATCAAGTCCCTTTTTAGGGGAGAAATTAAGAAACATTATCGTCGGCGCAGGAATCTACTTGATGATAAGAGATAATTAGTTCTATGTTCTCCAGAAGAATGCGCCAAAGGGATGCAAAGTTTCTGTGGCCGACCTATAGCCCTATATATTCTTCAACATCCTGCTGCACCCTAATGGATGTATTGTGGAACTAAAAGCTAAAAGCTCGCTAGATTGCTGATTAATTATTTGTCTAACCCTCAAGTCCTGAGTGGTCTCATTCGATTAATACTATTCTTAATTGATAACAAAACAGTACATTTGTATGAAAAGTGCTCAAGCTAGGCCATTTTGGAATGTTTATCCCATATTTTCACCCTATAGAATTGACTGAAAATACTAAATATTAATAACAAGCTATGGACAGAACTAGACCTCAATATGAGCCCTATATTAAATATAGGGCTCATATTGAGGTCTAGTTGTGTCCATAGTTAGTATCATGCACCAAATTTCATTAAATTTTAATGAAATTTGGTGCATGATACTAACTATGGTGGATGGAGGAAATGTTTTAAATTTCCAGTTCCAATTTTGGACTTTGACACGTAATACTTCAAATTTATAGAAGAGAGGACATTTTTTTCTTGCTGGATTCCAAAGGTTCATTATTGAAAACAAATAAAAATGGAGTTTTTTGAAATTGCGTTGTGCTGAAAACCTTCCGGATTAAGGGTGAGACTGGTTTTTGGATTTATGAATTGTGTGAGGGTTATATTTTAACTCAACTAGATCAGCACTCTACCTTAGGCGGGGCTCTCCCAGTAATGTTGAGACCATCATTTTCAATGTAGTCTGGGACTGTTGGCCTCGAACTGAAGTTGAAAACCATTGTATTGGCGTTCTGCCAGGACTTTTCTTTCCATGCCTGTACTTGCTCGCTGTCACTTCCACTTTCAGTTCCGACCTCTTCAACGGGCTTTATGACGCTTTTGGCAGTGTTGATCAGGTTGTTTTCCACTTCTTGCTCCGTTAAAGGCTTCTTGGCAGGGATAGGCCGGATGACAGCAACCTGCGAAATTGAATCATTTGTTTTTATATGAATTAAAATACATGGAGAAGTAAATGAATTAGTATTGCATAATAGTGGACATTCCTTGAACTTCTTTCCATCCATTTTCCCAAACTTACAGCGCTCCTCCCATGGACTTCTGTCGCTCCCGTGAACATGCTCAATCCCACCTATATCCACACTCAGCTCCCCTTTGTGCTGGGTAACCAATTAACCAAGTTATCCAGGCAGCCTACTGAATAACATCGAGGCTAACCTGGGATTGTCTGGACTCTCAGAAGGCTGCGGCTCGGGGCAATAAGTTGACTTTGCTCTGGGTCCCTGGCCATGAGGGAGTGGATGGCAATGAGGAAGCTGACCACCTCACCAACCAGGGATTGGAGTCCCAACGTTTCAGACCTGAACCTCTACTGTTCGCAGATTGAAAGAATGCGGATGGCTTGATAAGGTGTCCATGAGTATTACAGTCCCAAAAACATCGTTTTTCTTCTACCTGCCTCTCAAACCAGGAAAAATGAGACGGAGGGTTGTTGACTACCGACAGATGATGAAGTGAAAGGGTTTATTTATTACAGGCTGCTGCGGTCTGCCAGGGCTTTCATGTTTTACGTAAAAGACAAGGTTACTATTGAGATAGACCAAACTTCAAAAATCGACTGTACAACTAATTTCAGTATGAAAATGTCTCTTAGCACTTTTGTTAACCATTTGTTTTTCCAAGTTTTTTTTACCCTGTCACTAAAATTACCACAACTACCTTAATTTACCGTAAAAATGTAAAAATAAGGACATTTTGGGAACGGGCGTCAAATTAAATCAATTATCTACTATCATTATCAATTATCTACCTCATCTACCGAATTATGTACCTACCTCATTATGACTCAAGTTGCTCTCTACGCCCAGATTACAAAGGGGTGAGATGCGGAGGCTCGGCCCTTTCCCCAGCCCGACTCACCAGGCTACTTAAGATTTTGGAACAGATAGTCGTCTATGCTAGCAAGTATACCCTTCGGGAAATAGGTCAGCCGCATTCTTTCAATCTGCTAACAGTACTTGGGGTTACAAAGAGCTTTATTACTTAACAGGTCCAGAATTGAAAGGACAGCAAAAGAGCTGCATATTGGAGCAACACCCCAAAGCAGAGGCAAGCCAAGCTGATCACCATTTCTAAAAATAGAGCAAAAGCCCTGCTATCACTGAGGAGGAAAGACCTACGCACCACAGTAGGCCTCCTAACTGGCCACTGCCCCTAGAGATACCATCTCAACAACATGGGCAAGGCCAGGACAGTTGAATGCCGACTCTGGTGCGAAGGATTCGAGACAGCAGAACACACTCTCCGTGAATCTAACAGATTCCAGTATTTCGGTAAGGGTACTCTTGTCCCGGCCGTAATTACTCGGGAAACACTCGAAAAACTCCTTCACTTTGTGAAAGAAGAGGTTTTCAAATGGGCACTTAAGAGAAAAGGGAATTTTGTTACAATAGATCAAACTTATGGTCTAATGGGGGGTACGCCTCATTTTTTTAAAATTTTTGATCGAAAGTGGACCTCATCCTGAGAATTTTGACACCAGCCGTTCTCTTTTTGGATGAGTAGATCTTTTCTATGATTTTTCAAAGTTTCGAATGTTTATGACGTCATGCGCCTCTCCTGCCTAGGCGGGACCCCCAGCCCACTGTGACGTCATAAACATTCGAAACTTTGAAAAATCGTAGAAAAAGGTCTTCTCACGCTAGAAGGTCGCGGTTGGCGTCAAAATTCTCAGAATGAGGTCTAGTTTAGATTAAAAATAACAATAAACAGTTTTTTCGACCCATTACAGATTCCAGCCCCAGAAGCTGTTCCTTGATAACGAGTAATGATTCAAAAACACGATATTTTCTCCCTAAAACAAGTAGCGCAATGATGCAGTCTAAGGTGCCTCCATGTATGGAAGGTTCAAAGTTATCAACACGCACTTATTTCTTTCAGCCGTACTTTGGTAAATAGTCTGTAGTTTCCCACAAAATGAATTGATTTAGGATGATTTTGTTTCGAGAGGATATTAATCAATACTCTATGCTGTGTATCTGCGCCACGGTATTGCACATAATTGAAATTTGTGAAGATAAGTCATGGTGATAGAAGGTCAGATACCTTCTAAAGGTGGACACTGGACAGCCAAGAAGTTAAGATGGGAACGCAATACCGCAGGCTATTATCGCGCTATCAGGGTCAACAGGAGATACAGATAGACATGTTGAAATCCACTGTTTGAAGGAAGACAACTCCAACGTTTCCACTTGATTCATCTCAAGATAGATAGGTGATGAAACGAGTTTGATTTTCATTAAAATGTTCCACAATTATTCTGCAAAAGGGAAACGAACTTTATACCATTCAACCTATATCACGTGGGCACTAAACTATTGTGTTCTCATAGGAACCGTACATTACAGGGTTTTGAACGATTATAAAACTGATGGTACGTACGTGGCCGAACAATAAATTGATTATTCGAATAAAAATAACATAAATAAAGAAGTTGGTGGTTTTGTTCGCGTTCGTTCTTCGGCCTTTTGACGAATCAGCTGTTGAGATTTGAATATTAGGTAGATAGCTCCTCGTTGTTTTTAGTGTTTCGCATTTGGCTTATCTTCGTGGCGTGACTTATCTTCAATGCCTTATCGACTCTTTGGTTGTGACGTCTGATCGTCACATCGAACGTGTGTTTTGCTATAAATTCAGCGAGGAAGAGGTGATACCAGAGATTCAACGGAGATATCGTAGCAATGAGCAAAGGTAGAACATTTTCGTTAGAAATCATAGGTACTTGTTGGTGTAAAGTACCTGGTGAACGAACGTTTTTTCATTTTTCGAAAAAAAACTGTGAACTCGGCAAACCGTGACTGTCTGTCGCCAATAACTACCCAATAATAACAACTTTAAGGGTTGTAGTAAACCTAGAGACGGTCCCCTATGAATTTAATACACATCGGACAAACAACCGAGATTTTAATCAAACAACAATTTATCACGATTTAAGAGTCCAATTTATGCATTGATTCTATACTGCGTTGGTCCATAAGTTCCTCTTCCATCTTGAAGAAATGGACAGTGACCATCTACTAAGATGGTCCCAACTGACGGATGTTGAAACGCCTGACTCAACGAATGACCGCCAGAAATTGGCACAATTATAAAGGGCCGCCAGAAGCTTAACTAACAGTCAAAAGCTCAGGCGTAAAATAACAATAACAACGTACATTTTAATTATTATTTGTGGGATAGCTATACCGCCCATCCATTTGGCAGACGTTCGAGAAATAGTTTAATTGTTCAATCACAGACGTATACAAGATGTAAGCCTAACTGGTCTGCCATACTGCAGGAGTCGATTCTACAACTAATTTGCGACAAAAATGTCCCCTAGCAATTTTATTTTAGAGGCTTCCTTCCCGAGTTATTTTAATTTTAAGATTTTTTTTCTCGTGATTTTGACCTTACGTCATTAAATTAGACATAACTCCGTTAATTTTCTGTGACAATTACAATTTGATGATACCGTTAAGAAGAGCATTAAATTTCCTGTCGGATAGATTCCTTACCTTTATTTTGAGTCTAGGTTTAAGACATGAAACAGCCCTCTGAAAAGAGAAATTTACGTAAATTGTGAAACCTCGAATCTTTTCAATCACAAATTGAACTACGAGAACCAATATTTTTTCAAGATGCAAGAACGGTAAAAACTGCGCCAAAATCTTAGCTTTCCAATGGTACAATCAAACAATATTTTACAACCAAATTTAGGGGAGAAATTTGTGTTTGGGCGAGGAAAAGCGTACAATTTTCAACGAAATCAGCGCTCCCGCTAGACGATCTGAGGGGTCGTACGATGGAAGTGGGAGGGTCGGCGCCCGGAAACAGGAGGCCGGAGCGCTAATTTCGTCGAAAACACCACTTTTTCTGTCGTTAAAACACAAATTTCTCCCCTAAATTTGTTTATAAAATATTTTTTGATTATACCAATGGAAATCTGAGATTTTGGTGCAATTTTAACCTTTCTGGCATCTTGGGAAAAGATTGTTACTCGTAGTTCAATTTGCGATAGAAAAGATTCGAGGTTTCCCAATTTACATAAAATTCTCTTTTCAGAGGGTTTTTTCATGTCTTAGAAAACCTTGACTCAAAAAAAGGTGCATTGGTGGGTATATGGAGTGACCATATTGATGATTACGGGTGGAGTCTCTTTTTCAAGGGTTTATTACCTCAAAGGAGAGGTGTCATGGAGCGAGCCGCACCGACTATCCATTCAAATAAAATGATTCTGATTAGAATGATTACAATTTTAGTTATCCCAAACCATTAGACTGGTGATCCAGTAATTCACATTTTTCAACATCTATTAATTAACCTTTATTCACCGATTATTCTACAAGTAAGTAACAATTTCACCTAATTCATTTCCAAGTATGAAATCCAAGTAAATTTCCTAAACGAAAATTATTTCATCCATCTCTAAATTTGCACTTTGTTTCAGCTGTTGTGGTACAACACAATTAGCGGGGCTAGTGGAGTGAAGGGAGAGGGTATGAAATGAATATTCAAAAAACAAGAAGGTAGATCTATAATAAAAATGCAGATACTGATTTCTATTAATAACCAGATTTGATATATAATTTTAAAAAAATTTGGTATAATAAAATAAAAACATGACCTTTGAGGGTTGAAGAACCGGTGAGGGCGCCCTCCATGAATGACAATGGACGAGGTACTATAGATGCAACAGGTTAAATCCCCAGAATGATGTTCAAAAGTCAGTTGAAATGAATAAATAAAGAAACATTGACGAAAACTGCTATGCGGTTTAGAATTAGATTATGTATATGTTGGTATTATTATATATTATGTATATAATTTTATTTATATTTATATTATGTTAGTTTTATTTTTATTTCATTTTAACTATAAGTAACTTATATAATGTATTTTAGGCTGATGAAGGCGACGAAGTTTTGAGGTAATAAACCCTTGAAAAAGAGACTCCACCCGTAATCATTAAAAAAAGGCGTAAGATCTATCCGATAGGAAATTTAATGCCCTTTTCTACGGTATCATAAAATTGTAATTGTCACAGCAAATTAAAGGAGTTATGAAAAAATCTTAAAATTGAAAAAGCTCGGAATCAAAGCTTCTAAAAGAAAATTGCTAGGGGACATTTTTTGTTGCAAATTAGATGTAGAATCGACCCCTGTAGTATGGAAGACCAGTTAGGCTTACACCCTGTATAATTAGTTGATGAAAGTATGCTTGATTGTATTTAAGGGTACCTGCCTATTCAAGTGTTTGTACCTACCTACTACTGATTAACCCCCCAATATGAAACTGGATTTCCACAAACCTGTTGGTGGTTTCCCTAGTTGACGAACAGCAACAAGAAAGAGACAAGATTGAGAAGTCGTTCGAAATTATGGGGATTTTTTTCGTTTGAGCCGTGGTACACAACATTAATGTTTGCATAACAAATATTTCTATGAGTTGAGCTAATCGAAAAATAAAATTTGGGATGTGTTTTCGTACGCATTATAACAGATCCTCTCGTCGGCAGCTTGATAGGGACAGAAATAATTCTTTATGCAGGGATTACGATTTTTGCAACCTAAATTGATAGGTAAGTACGAACATTCTAATGAGCAGAATTCGGACTGAATAAGTCTTAATAGGGTAGAATTTTGAAAATTCTATCTCTCAAAAATAATATTTTTATACAATTTTTTTGGTGGGTAATTCTATAATTTTGTGCATCAGCGTAGCACAAAAATACTTGGGACTTTCAACATAAAAATCAATAAATGGTGACAGTTCAGTTGACCTACCACAAGACGATCCTATCACGTAAACGGGAAACCCGCTTTCGCTCGTGTTTGCAAAGCCTGTGGAGAGGAAAAAATCAATCCGAGGTCTGACTAAGAGGCCTTGCCCACTAATCGATAACCCACAAGGTGCCGACTAGACTACTTCCCCCCTTCCTTCCTGATGCATCAACTTCATCACCCCGCCCAAAAACGGTTTCCAACACCCTCGATGTCGCTTCCAAATTTCATTGTTTCACAAATTCGAATCTAATCTTCCAATTGAATTGGTTATAATCAGGACAAAACGTCTCTCAAGTTGGGAGAGCAGCAAGTAGGTGAAGCTCCTCATGAGTAACATTGGCATAAAATCTGTTGGTACGAATATGATTGCGAAGATCAGATAGCTAGTAGTAGTATAGAGAGAACAATTACGAACCCACTACGAGGTACTCACACACAAAACCACAACATAAGGAGTGCGAACAATAATAATACTGAAACCTTGGATGTTAATGGTATTTTGGTTTATTATTTTCAATAATTGGAATCGACCAAGAAAAATTTTTCTAACACCCCCTCAAAATTTGTTGGTTAACGTTTCAAGGTACGTAGAATCCAAAAATCGAATAAAAACGCTGCAAATTATTACACAATGGTTTATCATTTTTCTATAGGTCACTCGTCTGCAAAGCCACCAACCATCCAACATGAAGAAAAACATCGATCGCATTTCGGTCAGCTAACATTTGAAGGGAAATTAGGCCTCTTTTGCGATTCACACTCGTGTTTCTGATTTATCGTACGTCCAAACCTTAAATTCTCGTAGGGAGCGAACGGTTTGTCCTACAAAGCTCCGCGTGGTCTCAAAAAATTCTAAAAATTCTATAGTATCTTGGAAAAATTGAGATCCTTCAATGAACCCGTATGCTCTGATATACCCACTGAACTTCTTGTGGAAAACGTAAACCACGTACAACTTATGCCGGTCATGATTGCTTTAAGGAAGTGCCATTAGTAGGATGGTAAACTAGGCTCAATTTCTTCCAAATCATCAAATTTTGGATGTGAAAATTAGAGTTTGGGAGTTTCCGATGGTCCTTAATCCGGCAGTGAGGTCAGATATCACCAATTTCAGTGGATGCAGATTGGCTATTGGTATGTTCTATTTACATTATGGGTATAGCCCACCTAATGCCTGGAGTTGACTTCAACGTCACAGAATAAAAGATGGGACGAATATTAGCATCCCAACTCTGCTTTCTTCGTAATTAATCGTATGTTCTGTCGCACTGCATTATTATATAATTATGTTTCATTGATTCTCACTCAAGTAATCGATATTGCATTCAGTGTTCAATAAAACATTTTAAATAGACAGTGTATTTCTCCATAGTGAACGTTTCCGTCATCCAATAAGAAAGTCCCATTATCCATGTTCATTATGCAGTCCCAAAATCACAATTTTTCAATTTTCGGTTCCTACGAAAGGGATTAGCCAGCTATGCATAAAGAAGATACTATAACGATATTCACTTCAAGACTCAACTTTTCCGAAATATATCCACAGAAAGTTGTTAGAATTTTCGTCCAACAATCAAAACAAACCAAGATCAATAGAAGAGAACTTACCGACCAACCCGTCACGTCTCTTATCACACACCTCTTACATCACCTTCTATTTAACCTGTATATTTTCATTCCCAGATTTTATTGCTTATTCTAATATTATGGTATATTTCTGAACAACCATGAAGAGCCATTCAAGTAATACAAATGCATTTTGCACATTTTTTGTATACAGGGTGTCAGTCACCCTTACGGGCGCACCACCGGGCAGGGTTCGATTCTACTACTAATTTGCAACAAAAAATGTCTCTTAGCAATTTTGTTTTAGAGGCTTCGTTTTTGAGTTATTTCACTTTTAAGATTTTTTTCGCGTTTTCGACCTTACATCACTAAAATGGCTGTAACTCCCTTAATTGATGAAGTAAATTAAAATTTGATTATATCATTGGAAAGAGCGTCAAATTTCCCATCTCCCTAATGGGGTTTTAGAAAATTTCAAATGAAACGAACGGGTGTAAAATAAGCCAAAAGTAAAAAATTGGTAAAGTTTCGAAAATTTTCACTTTGTTCAAAGTTCGATTCTCGAAACGTCGTGAACGGAAATATCCATGCTGTAAGCCTAAAAGTTCCATGTGAATCCCAGCTTTCCAACGGTGTAGTCATTTTTTTTAAACACCTCTTATTCAGTTAGAAAATGACGTTTTTAGGGCAGAAAACGTTCATTTTCGGGTGCAAATCGGCGTTTTTCACCAGAAATGCTTCCCAACTTAATAAACCATTTGACATGAAATTTTACGTACTTTTTGACGCTGAATCGAATGGTAACACTTTCCGATCTCCTCGACAAACAAATAGTACTTTTAAAGCCCTTCAAGCAAACAGGGTACAACAACTGAGTCCTCGACTCCCAACTTGTTATCTATCGAAAAGATAAAGCTTTCCTCAAATGATCGGGACGTTATTTTCAAGAAAGAGGGCAAAAATTATGTAAGTCAACAAAACAAAGTGGAAGGAGTGCGGGTCATTAATAACAATTTTGGATAAAACGAACAACGAGATTGAGCCCTTCGCCCAGAGGAAAAGGCTTGAAAAGTACTATTTGTTTGTCGAGGAGATCGGAAAGTGTTACCATTCGATTCAGCGTCAAAAACTACGTAAAATTTCATGTCAAATGATTTAATAAGTGGGAAAGTATTCCTGGTGAAAAAAGCCGATTTACACCCGAAAATGAGCGATTTCTACCCTAAAAACGTCATTTTCTAACTGAATAAGTGGTGTTTTAAAAAATGACCGTTAGAAAGCTGGGATTCACATGCAACTTTTAGGCTTACAGCATGGATATTTCCGTTCACGACGTTTCGAGAATAGAACTTTGAAAAAAGTGAAAATTTTCGAAACTTTACCAATTTTTTACTTTTAGCTTATTTTACACCCGTTCGTTTCATTTGAAATTTTCCCCATCAGGGAGATAGGAAATTTAACGCTCTTTCCAATGACATAATCAAATTTTAATTTACTTCATTAATTAAGGGAGTTATAGCCGTTTTAGCGATGTAAGGTCGAAAACACGAAAAAAATCTTAAAAGTGAAATAACTCAAAAACGAAGCCTCTAAAACAAAATTGCGAAGACACATTTTTTGTTGCAAATTAGCAGTAGAATCGAACCCTGCCCGGTGGTGCGCCCGAAAGGGTGACAACCTGTATTTATACAGGGTGTCTACACTTGAGATGGGCATAACTTCAGGGTTCGATTCTACAAGGTATTTCCGACAAAAAATGTCTCTTAGCAATTTTCTTTTAACCCACTCAAAATTCCATTTTTTTTCACTTTAAAGTTTTTTTTCGCGTTTATCGACCTTACCGCACTGATATGGTCATAACTCCCTTATTTCTCATGCAAATTCAAATCTGACTACACCGAAGGAAAGAGCGTTAAAATCCCAGGCTATCTAGTGCACAATCAAAATCTTTCAGCAATAAAATAGTTTCAAAAAATCAAGTAAAAAAAAAACTTTAAAATTTTTTTGAAACTTGACTTTTTTCGACCAAAGATTTCACTCTAAATCCCTGCTCATTTCGTTGGGCGCTCTTCGAAGAAAACATTCTCAAATAGTCTGCTTTCCAACGGTCTATCAATTTTTCTTTTTAACATTCAAATTAGAAGAGTAAATGAAGTTTGAATGTCAAAAACCGTGTGTTTTACAAGAAAATCCATTGTTTTAAGCGGTTTATGGTCCCCCTCGATCTCAAGACGGCTTGGCGAGTTTGGTACCATTTTCTATGTAATTGTTTACGCTGAATCCAATAGTGATACTTCCGAATGATTCCGAATTCTAGAAAGTGGGGTTTTCGAAGAAAACCTTCGTTTTTCGTAAATAAAATACGCATTATTCGTAGATATAGTAGTGAGCATCAATTGCCACCTTTCTACTCAGCAAAAAAGCAAAAAAACTTCAATCAGCTAGAAATTTGGTGTTTTTATTGAGTTTACAGGTGTTACTTCATACTCACTACCATATCTACGAATAATGCGTATTTTATGTACGAAAAACGAAGTTTTTCTTCGAAAAATCCTCTTTCTAGCAGTCGGAATCATTCGGAAGTATCACCATTGGATTCAGCATAAAAAATTACATAGGAAATGATACCAAACTCGCCAAGCCGTCTTGAGCAGTGCTGCCAACAAGCGGCTACCAAAACCCCCTGAGCCAACCTCGAAAAACCCCCAAATCCCCCCAAAAAAGAAAAATCCTAAAACTTAAGGATGAAATAACAATATCAATGAATACAATGCAATTTTTTTTTTTTTTTAGTAGTAGTTTGTAATTCATTAATGATTTGAGGGCGGAGTGGATCTTGAAGACAATGCAATTATTGTATTAGCGATATACGTTTCAGGTCATACAGGTTTTGAAAAAAACATTAAAAACATTTTTAAAAATAAACTAGTTTCTTCAGGTAGGGTACTTTTTTGTACAAAATGTCAAACAGTGAGGTCGCATTAGATCCCCATCTCCAAAACCTTCTCAATTTCTTCAAAACTTCAAGTTTGCTAATAGTTACGAGCGTGAACGGACGAATAAACTTCAAGAATTTATCAAAGTGTGTGCTTGCGAAAGATCAAAGATCGAAAAAAGTTTGTCCTCCAAAACTCCAAAATTATAGTCCCATTGAGCCCACGATAGACATTGGTAAATTCGGTGAAGTTTTTCACTCCATTGAATATATATATTACCTGCTGCTATTTTAATTGCTGATTCATTTTTATTCTACCCAAATCCCCCCGACTCGTCGGTAAAAACCCCCAAAAGATTTCTCCCCCCAAAATCCCCCGTCAAGAAAAAAAACCCCAAATTTGGGGGGGGGGGGGGGAAGACTCTTGAGATCGAGGGGGACCATAAACCGCTTAAAACACTGGATTTTCCTGTAAAACACACGTTTTTTGACAGTCAAACTTCATTTACTCTTCTAATTTGAATGTTAAAAAGGAAAATTGATAGACCGTTAGAAAGCTGATTATTTTAGCATGTTTTCTTCGAAGAGCGCCCATCAAAATGAGCAGGGGTTTAGAGTGAAAACTTTGGTCGAAGAAAGTCAAGTTTCAAAATAATTTTAAAGTTTGTTTTTTGACTTGATTTTTTGAAACTATTTTATTGCTGAAAGATTTTGATTTTGCACTAGATAGCCTGGGATTTTAACGCTCTTTCCTTCGGTGTAGTCAGATTTGAATTTTCATGAGAAATAAGGGAGATATGACCATATCAGTGCGGTGAGGTCAATAAACGCGAAAAAAAACTTTAAATGAAAAAAAATGGAATTTTGAGTGGGTTAAAAGAAAATTGCTAAGAGACATTTTTTGTTGGAAATACCATGTAGAATCGAACCCTGAAGTTATGCCCATCTTAAGTGTAGACACCCTGTATATGCCTACAACTGGATTTAAGACATGATGGATTATTGAGATTCCATAAAACTTGATCGAAATCATGTGCAACTGTATTAAAATGTCCAGAAAAGTTCATTTCGTTGATATTTCCACCTCATTTTTCCTACGCTATCCTTGGCATTCCCCTATGGAGCCGACCCTCCCTACTCAACATACGAGTAGAACATATGAGTCATGGGTGCACCACTTCACCCCCGAAATGACGACCCAGAGCATGGTTCGGCAGCAAAAAAGAGCCCCACCTCCCAAAAAAGCCAAGATCGTGAACTCTGCTGGCAAGATTATGGTCACAGTTTTTTGGGACATGAAGGGCATTTCGCTGATTGAGTACATGTCACGTGGCACTACCATCAATGCTGTGACATATTGTGAGATTTTGAAGAGGCTGAGAGCAGCAATAAAGTCGAAACGACCCGGAAAGTTGTCAAAAGGAGTCCTGCTTTTCCACGATAACGCAAGACCTCATTCAGCTGCACTGACCACTCAGCTCCTTCATTCCTTCAATTGGTACATTTTTCCTCATCCCCCATACTCTCCAGACCTAGCCCCTTCAGATTTTTTCCTCTTCTCATTCCTCAAGAAGCATTTGGCTGGGAAACGCTTCAACACATATGAAGAATTGAAGTCCGGACTCGAGAGTTTCTTGCGGAGGTGGGCGGAAACGTGTATGCCGGAGGCTTGAAAAAGCTGCAGCAGCGGTACCAAAAGTGCTTGGATTTAAATGGCGATTACGTCGAAAAATAATGAGATGTGATGAATCTGAATCTTTTAATAAAAATTTTCTATCTGTCTTAGTTTTTTTTTTAAATAGGGGAAAAACCCCTCGTAGTTCAATGAACACGGAGCTGACTTACTCTAACACACAATGATTCCATTTTCCCCCCTTCTTCGGCTCTATAATAAATCCTTATGGGGATAATCCATTATGAGGCAGATCAAGTGGCGGGGGTAATCGATATGTCTCCGAATATGTTTAATCGACCTTTCGATATATTTAATCAACCAATCTATATAGATTCATAAAACTTTCGAGTAACGAAAGGGCAGCATTCAAACATGGCAACAACATTTGTAAAGTATTCATTGTGAAACATGAGCAGTTTTTGTGGGATTCAATTGTCAAACGAATAACCGCGGTGTAAGGGGAAACCTCCATTGTTCCGTTCGAAATGGAATTGGGCATCGAACCTTGGCGAATATTGTCTGACGGTCTTCGTAATAAATAGCTTGTAATTCGGCAAAGCGTTACCTTGGGATGATTGGAACATAAATTTCGTTCATAAATCGCCTTGAGCGACGTTGAGTAGAGATGACCGTTCTAACGACTAAAATAACGAAGACTAACAACGGGTTATAATCCCCAATGTTCTTGATCCTCGTGTTGCGATATATGAGGCAACCTCAATCCAATGCTATCGAAGTGCCATTTAGCCGGGTTTGTTCTGCATTACTTAACTGTGGTAACTACCACTTCTCGTATTGTGACCACGATCTGTGATGCTCTTTGTTGTCGATCTCATTATACGAGTTTTAGTACGTTTCTTCATCAGTGAGCTCGTGTTTCACTCTAACCTAGTACAAATAGTAGTTCTACCTGTAGGAAGAACGGTTTTTGATATTATTTAATTGCGCTCCGATCTCCGGCCTTCAGTCGGACAATTGGATACAATTCCATTAAATTACGTTGCAATTCAATCTCAATGAAAAATTGCAATTCAATCTCAAATGCAAAAGTAATACCTATGGCCAAATTCTGAAAAAATAAGTTTTTTGAGAGCGTTCGGAAAATTTTTTGTCTGGAAGACCAGCGTCTAAATTACACCTGCAGCATTAGTTCATGAATCCTCCGCTAGGGATAATAACTCGTTTTTCCTTTGAATCAGATGAGATAAGCTCAGTTACCTATTTTGGTAAAGCTTGAGATAATGCGACGCAGGTGATTCAAGGGAAAAATGCTTTACTATCCCTAGCGGAGGAAATATGAACTAATGATGCAGGTGTGATTTAGACGTTTGTGTCTTGAAGAGATCATAAACAATATTAAGTCACCAGGCTCGTGGTTTCCATGATTGTGTACACCCTATAAATCCATAGTGGATCATCAAACATGAATCGGAACTACAACTCTTCATGCTTGCACATGCGTAGTGGCTAACGATGATCCGATCACCGCGAAATTCGTAGGGGACTATCAAGAGTCCAAACCTATCCCTGTAAACCTCGTCGATGTCGGACTGTACGTTCGATAAGTTTGTCAATGAACATGAAGAGGAATGAACACGGAACCAAAATTGTTCAGGACTGTATAAAGTATGAAATTCGAGTGTAAATTTTGATTTTACTTGAATTTTTTTTACTTCCCGAGAGCAAAAACAATGCTTTTAATATATTTGGCAGACTGAAGGTAAATGGGGTATTTCAGTCAATTTTTTTAATTTATTTTTTTCAAAAGAGTAAGGCTCAGGAATAACGGTAATCGGGTCTGTTCGTCGAGAAAATGTTATTAAAAAATCAGAGAAGCTAAGGAAAGTTGAAGATTTGAATGGTGTGACGTAGCTAGCCAATCGTGACGTAGCTAGCCAATCGTGACGTAGCTAGCCAACTATCTTTGAAAGAAGTATCCATGCACAGAAACCCTTGGAGGACCTCTTGGATACTACAAAATACTACTCACACAGGCGCGCAGCATAGTCTGCGGCGTAGTCCTTGCCTAGTGTGTGTGCATTTATAGTGGCCCGCCTTTTTCAAACGTGTGATCTCTTTAATTAATTTTTCTACCACATGTAATAGTATCATTGGGCTGAAAGTTGGAGTATATAGGTTTTCAAGGGTGCTGAATCCAAATTTGAAGTCAAAAACCTGAATTTCCGACCCACCGAAATACCCCATTGCTACATTTTGGGATTTTGCAATCAACAAAGAACTACTTATTTCGGGCCTTCAGTCTAAAATTAATATGTTTTGGTTATGGAAAGACAAAAAATGGCGATTTTAATGAAAATTACTCACGATAATCATAAGTCAGTCAAATAGGATCGAATTTCTGAACAAAGGAAGGACTGAAATTTCGAAACAAAAAGGTACTACCACATATCATGAATGAGATCTAATCAGAAACGAATGAAGGACAAATCTGATCCATAATTTTGTCAG
The DNA here is from genome assembly GCA_009739505.2 of Apolygus lucorum. Lineage (NCBI taxonomy): Eukaryota > Metazoa > Arthropoda > Insecta > Hemiptera > Miridae > Apolygus > Apolygus lucorum. Next base: position 2,061,183 of record CM019183.2, read on the forward strand.
AGTAGTTTTCCAATGGATTGATGAACTTTGCGGAGTCGGGAGAATATTATTCTGTGTTGGTCGATTCGACTCAGGATCGGGTCCTCTTCTTAATAAAAAAAAAGAGGGGGAGACGTAGGTTCTACTTTTATAATAGCAACAGTTTGGCTGGAAACCTCTCCAACGTCTCAGGCTTGTCACACAACAAAAAAAAAAAGAAGTTGCTAGCGGAATTACTCAGAATTCGTGCAGGTGTAGGGCAGTTATAGTTATACGCCGTGCTACCCTACCGGATACAATATAATCTTACAATCACCATAAATAGTGCCAGTACCAGGGGCAGCTACTGATGGGAGCATAAGCGCATGGGCACCACAGCCAATTATTTTTTTCAAAGTTCGTTCCTCTTTGTTTGAAGAATAAGTAGGCTAGTGACAGAAGACACCATCATAGGTACTGTGCTAGTTGAATCTATACGCGAAAACAGAGGTGGGAGCTCCCTCTTTCCTGACCAATCAGCGGCGTTAGGAGCATCAGTGGTTTTCTGCTCCTTGTGTTTTGAGGGTGACGTGTTTCAAGGGACCTGGGGGGCACCTGAGATTGACCAACCAGAGAGCAGGAGATTTTCTCGGGTTGAGCAGAATGAGGAATTTCACCGAATTTTGTTTGCATTTTTCCTGAATAGTTAATGGTGTGGGATAGATGAAAATTGGGTTGATTTCGGAAAATAAGTCTCCAGTTATTTTTGGGAGACAATCAAAATTTATGATTTCAAATAATAACCGGGAAAACGGACCTCTTCAACGTGAAGCGGGAACGTTGGCTGATTGGGCTGTTCGGATCGTCGTCTCCTCCCAGTGTTGCCCGATGGTATGACGAAATTGTGTTATCTAAGAGGAAAGTTATCAAACAAAAACAGGGGAAACCTAATTTTCCCCATCTTGCTTTTTCCATTTTTTTCTTCAGTTTTTCGATTTCGAACTTTACTGGTTTTGTGAAATGTTGCATCTGGGGACTATAGATTTCATGATCTCAGCGCTTCAAGCAGCCGTAAATGAACTATTCCAGGATGATGTCATCCTCCCGGGGTTTTTAAACGTTCATATTTTCTACACTGTTTTGTTTATTCGTAAATTAGGAAGTACGGACTGAAAGTTTGCCTTAAAGGGTTTTTCGAGGTGCTGAATCCGATTTTGGGGTCAAAAATAGGAAATTCCGACACAGTGAAATTCCTCATTGATTCATTGTGCCTCCGCCAGAGAGATCTGCAATACGGGTTTCCTTATTGAGTTTGAGGCAAACTGAACTGATAAGGAATTTTCGTCTTGGTCCATTGTTTTGTTTACTGCCTCGCCAGTCCCTGTCCCTGGCTTTACTAAGTAATGTGATTATTAATGAATGTAGGATAGATGATTAATTTGGCGCATCATATCAAAATAAAATATTCACATTTGTCGGTGATGGAAAAGTGCGTCATTTGAGAAACTGGCCGTCCCTTGCTGTCTCTACCTGGACTTCAGCGGAGGTTGAAATTTAAAAAATCGTGTAGATTCCTACCATAAGTTCAACATCGAATATTATAAGAAGGTAGATTGGCTGTGTGGGTGTGAAGTGACTAACAAATTATTTTGCTAATTCCAGCTATTGCAATAAGATGGATGCATTTCTTGGGTTTAGACCTTCGATGATTAAGTATTTCAGAATTTCTGTTTACCACTAGAGAACATTTTTGTGTCTATTGTACGTATTTAATACCAATGGCAATTTCAAGATGAAAAATTTATCAAGATTTATCCCATTTGCATATCTTTGAAATTTCTATTTGGCTGAGAAAAACACCTATCCCTTCTCTATAGCCTCTCCTAATCTCAGTGCACCCCTCGAGTTTTAGGGCAGGAGCCGCCACTGGCCAGTACCTAACTTGAACAATGATAAAATCGACATTTTTTGGTAATTTGGAATGGAAAAAAAAAAAAAAAAATCGGGGAAAAAACCCTTGAAAAATTTTGGAATAAAGAAGAAAAACTCGTGTGACTCATACCAAATGAAATACACTTTAGAAAACACACCACTAATATGATTTTCCAATGGATGTAAGTGAGTAATTCTGGTAGAATTTCATACCTGTTTGTATGAAGTCGGCTCGACAGTCTGACTCTTGATAAGGCAAGGATTGGTCGCCTGCATCAGGTTCCTGCGAGGGAAGCAGCTGCTGAGGGAATTTTCAGCGTAGAACTTGGCGATGGGGCTCCCCCGGTCTCTGGACGGACTGTCCGGAGGGTCATCGTCGCTCTTGATGGACACCGGGCTGCTGCGGACAGGCGACAGAAGCGGGCTGCTGTCCGCGCTCTGATTTGGCTTGACGGAGATGGACGGGAGCCGCAGACCGATTGATCCGCCAGAGAGGAGAACCGGTTTGGCGTCAAGCCCAACGACCCTTGGACCACTATGCTGAGGAACCTGTAAATTTATTCGAAATGACGGTGGTAATTGCAACTAATAGCAGGTGCCTTTACATGCCACCTAATCAACTCCTGATTAACTGGAATGAATTACGTTTTTAAAACCACCTGATTAACGGAAGTTGTTCATAATGGTAATCCGATTACTTGACTTTCAGATTTCATAGGAACCTTCTAGGTAATCCGAGAATATTTCAAGGGCAGCCAATTCCGTTATACCAACAGTTATCCACACAATGTATAAACACAAGTGTTGATAATAGTTGGTAGTTAATAATTTGAATAATAAAATGCAAAGAGAACAGAATTACTGAGACTGACGAATAATCTATTATACGAGTATATGTCGGCGAAGAACTCCTAGAATCTTCATTCCTACTATTTCATCGAATATGATATCAATTTGAATAAGAATTTATTAAAAGATCTGTACGATTGGCTAACTAGGTGTCGTCAAATGGAGGCTCGAGAAAGCACCCGAGAATACCTATCTGGTAGTAATATTTTTGATTCATAATATCGATACCTTAAGGGGTCTCAGTCGGTCGCCGTTCATTTTTAGTATTTACCGAAATTGAAGGCGCAAAAACTTGTACCTAAATTTGAAATTTCAACGGATTTTAGAAATTCGTTAGTGCACGGCCCTAGGGAATTGAAAGACTGAAATATTGCCGCTGGAATCATCAAAATCGAACAACAATTGCCAAAGAAAAATGGGAAAAACTATTGAATAAACGGTTTTTCCCATATTTGTCTGGCAATTATTGTTAGATTTTGATGATTCCAGCGGCAATATTTCAGTTCAAATTTAAGTACAACTTTTCAACTTTTTACGCCTTCGATTTCCTGAAATACAGACCCGGAACGAGGAACGAACGGCGACCGACTGAGACCCCCTTAAAGCACAAAGGTACATCCATCTTCCACATTTTCTATCTACTTTGAATTTCAGAAAAACTCAAATCAACAAAACTAATAATGACCTTCTTGACGATTATAGCTTGAGAATTTATTGATGAAATTAAAGAGTCAAGTGTAAAAAGCCATTATTTTAGGAATTGTGCACTGGTGATACTTTCTTTTGCGTTTTTCTCAGAACTCTGTTTTTGGACATAGCGCCTTTGTGCTTTAAGGTATTGATATATGGCGGGGGTTGCAGCCTCCAGTTACATTACATTATAGTTCTGCCCTGATAAGGTACTACCTACCTGTTGGTCGCATACCTACTGCATTCGTACATCTATCCTGGGGGAGTTTTTCCGGTTTGGCTTATTCAAATCACAACAACATACTTATTCAATTCAAAGCCTCATAATATTCAATCTTGGCGAAAGCGTATACAAATAACCCATAGGTTTGCTTTAATTGGTCATTTCAAGACTCGCTCACGGGTGACTGTTCAGGTCCTGAAGAAGGATAAATTCAAGGAAATCATTCTTATTCGATGTCATATATATATTGTCATTATATTGCCTAAAGCAGTGCTGGAAGGGTGATTACTCGCAGGCACATTCCCCCTCAAGTAAGTGATGTACAGTATTTAAAACACTTGTCATGGGACGACTTAATGTACACCCAACTTTATGACCGACTACAGAACACCCAAAAACCCGAAGGAGGAGGGATATCAATCGATCCAATTGACCATCAACAGCGCGATTCTTTTTCCATTGTTTTCACCTGATATTTACAACGGTTGCAACTTACGTTTTAGAACATTAAAAGTTACGATTCAACTGTACTGTGTTAAAAGTCAAGGACTCCGAAACACTCAATTCAACTATACTCACAATAACTACAAATTAAGAGTAGGTAACCATTTATATAAATGCAATTGTTCATGGAGGAATCCCCCACAAATTGATACGGCTCAATCACCATTATCCATCAAATTTTTGGGGCTAACCAAATCGAACTGGATTCACTGCTCAAAAATAGCGAAAAAAAGCAATACCATACTGTTTTTTCTGAGAATGCTATAGCAAAAGTCCACTCATGCAGCATGAGTTAATGAGCAAATTTTCATAGAAATGAATCTTTTCAGAATGTTCTAAAACGGATTTCAGTGAACATTTTTTTTTTCTCGAAAAATTCCATTCTACAAATTTTGAGGTCATTGCTTAATTTTTTTGTTGAAAATTTGCTAAAAAAATCAAGGGAAATGGATTAAGGCAGACTTATTTTTGCTGTTTCCATAGCGTGATAAATTACGGAATTATACGTTGGGTTCATGCCCCGACATCTTCACAAATGTTTTGATTCCCAACGAAAAGCCGTGAGGATTAATCTTATCTGATCCCGGAAACAAAGAGGATTGTTCTAGACCATTTGATTCGTTGAAAATCCTCACATTGCCCATATTAACCATAACTATGCTATAATATAAACACATTTAAACGAATATAATATCATAAGCGAAATTAATTTTTTCAACACCAGAGGGTCCAATATATTGGAAATCAAAAGAAATAAACTGAAAAGGTGAAATAATGCTACGAACTATTGGGGAAAAAACTATTCAACTGTTAGTCGCGGAATCGCGTGTGGAATCGGATTATAAAAAAATTGAGAGCGAAATTGAAAACATTTCTTCTACAAAAAGCTTTCCATCATATGAATGAGTTTATAGTGTTTGATAAGGAAACTCTTTCATGTAAATAGTAATATGAGTAGAAAAACAAAGGAATTCAACACAAGTAGCACTCTTGAATCTTTTAATTAAATTAAAATAAATAAATTAAAAAAACGTCTGCCAAGTTGGGTGGGCAGTATAGCTTCCTCACTCATTGTAACATGGACGTATAGAATCAGTTGGCGAAAAAATTATGATTCAAAGAGTTATTGAATACCAAAATATTGGCGATAATATGCGGGATAGGGTTGCAGGTATTAATGTTTATAATATTTTTATAATTTTTATAAGGTATTATAGTTTATAATATTTTGTATTTTCAACGTAGAATTTAATTTAGCGGTTCACCGTCCAGGACCTAAACCACACAATCCCTGAAAATTTCATCGAAATTGGTTGAATAGTTGCCGAGTTTTGGTTGTAACAATAAATTTAAAGTTCGCGCATGCGCAGCGGCTATTGCTTGACCAATTTGATTGAAACTTATAGGGTGTCTCTTAGAAGTTAGTCCCTAACTAACCTCCAAATTTGAGCAAAATCGGTTCATTAGAAACCGAGAAACCGAGGTTCCAGGAAATTCACGTTTGCGCATGCGCACTCGCTCCTATTGGTCCGAAGGTGCTGAAATTGATAGGGGACCGTCTAGGACCTAACCCGCACAATCCCTGAAAATTTCATCAAAATCGGACCACAGGTTAGCATAGTTTTGCCCGGGACAAGGATTGACCACAGACAGACAGACAGACAGACAGACACGGAACCAAAATTGTTCGGGAAGCTCTAAAACGCAAAAAGCAAGTGGAAATTTTGATTTTGGAGGACTTTTTTTCACTTCTTTCACGAATACAAAGCTTCCCTACCTTCGGTAGTGAGGAAGCAAAAATAAATAAATAAATATAATAAATTTTATTATAAGAAACTGATTTGATGTTTGTTTTGGTGTTGTGAAAGTATGCGAGTAATTTATTGAGCGCATTTGAGGAGTTTTCTTTCTCGTTTGTGGGAAGTTGAGAAAAACTAATTTCATGGCGAAGGAAGTTGTCTAGGGTTCCCAAATTTTCCAAATAATTCGTTCGCAGAACTTTTGATTGTAATACCAAATTTCGAACGCATGCAAAATTCAAATTCAATGATTACTGATGTATATCGATTTCCTTGGTAACAATTATTGTTTCTCCCGCCTTTAATCACCTATGCAATCAACGCTATTCAAATTATCGGAGTGGTGACGAAAAAAAATTACTTCGAGTGTAAACATTCTCTTCTCGGTTCTTTACAACAAGAGTACGTACTAAGGAAGTAAATTTTCCTTGTGCTCACCAACTATACTCGTGGAGTAATTTACTCGCGCAGTAATTTACTTCCCGTAGTAAGTTTTTTTTCCCCGTTGGAGGTCTTTTACGAGCTGATCTTCAGACTCCTTCCACTGCGACCTAACGAGCTCTATTGTGGAGTGCCTCCTGCAGGTCGATTCTGTAACTCGCTATTTGGTTGACGTTATCGCGTCGGATTCGGTATCCCTCCCGTGCAACGACAGGTCGATAACGACATTGGAATTCTCTAATCGGGCATAGCGAAGTTTGGTCGTTGCATTTCAAAATAACGACGTCGCTATGTGATCCGACAATATTTCGGTCTAGAGCGAGCGAAAGGTAGCAACGCGTGATTTTTAGCCAATGGGAAGACGTTTTGATAATAGTTTCCAATTGTTATCACGGGAAGATGAAATTCACTGCAGTTTGCAAAATGTCGGATTCATATTTTTTGCCGTGGTGAATATACAAAGGAATGACGCGTAAAAACGGAATTTTTCTCGTGATTCGTGCTTTTGTATCATGGAATAATGATAAATGGAAAGAATTACTTTTCATAAATCGAATTCATCAGTCACGTTGGTATGAATTTCGTCCGTCCACGATGCTCCGAATAATCAACTGCCTGTCCATCTTACTACAAGGTAAGAATCGTCTTGTTATTTATCGTTTATTCATACTCACACATTCATACTTATTGGTACCTTCAACTACTTTGAGTGAGAAGTCCATAGCTAACTGCCTAATTGTGTGCGGTATACATTATTGTTACAGATTCCGGAAAACAAGTACCTAACACCTACTAACGAAAATTTCGGAGTTCTCGACGTCTTTTCAGAACAAAATAGATGTATTTCACTCTCAAGGGTAAAAAAAAACCTAATATCACTTCAAAATTTATGAATCGCTGTTTTACTCATGTAAAGTTTCATGTATGTTATAACACTGAATGAACATAATATTGTATTCAATAAAACGTAAGATTCATGACGTAATTTATTTATCTACCTTCACATTCATATTTCTTTGAGTCAATTTTATGTTACAATTTTCATCTACCACGTCATATTCTCTCCTACCGTCGATGTCGATTACGGATATAAACAATCGTAAATTCGTGGTAAATATTTTCTCAGGTAATAGCAGGTAAGGTGGTATAAAAAAGAGCATTATCAGCACAATTATTTTAGCAAAAAATTACCAATTTTAGGGGTTTTCTTCATTTTAGGAAGTTTTTATGCTGACACACATTTAATAAAATAGTCAAAAATTCAACTAGAATCTACCTATTTTATAAGCTAACTATTACTTTTATGTACCTACTTACCTACCAATTTCCGAAAATGACAGTATAATTATTTTTATCATCATTCAATGTTGATATAAAAAATGCTGTTGATAGTTTGTCAAAAACTCAATTCCATTGAAAAATAGGTACTCTCTTTACTATGATCAATAGAGTACATGAATTTCTATACGAATTAACAGCATGAAATAATGTAAATACTACGATTTTTGTTTAATACAATTGTAGAAAAAATCAAGTAAGACACAAATTAAAACGGCGAATAAACTGCTCATTATGAGGGTCGGATATTATTTTTTAAATATTCACCAGAAATTATGTACGAATGTATAAATTTTATTCTCAAAATGATTTGATTAACAAAACTAATAACCCACAATACGGAAAAAATGCACACAGCAACTCGGAAACTGAAATATGACTTCGAATAGGTTAGGAATTAAAGAGCGTTTTAAGCTACTTTTTCATAAAGACGGTTGTCGTAATCCATACCGGGGGGTTTCGAGCCGTCGAGATGGTAACGACACTTTTCGGCCGAAATAGCGACGACTGAGCGACAGTTGTCGCTATTTCGCGTCTGCAGAATCGCGATCGTCGCTATTAATCGTTATTGTTATCATAACGACACTTCTTTGTCGCTATTATCCCATAGCGAGTTAGAGAATCGACCTGCTGCAGGCCTACTGAAGTGCCTCCAGGGTTTACTGAAAACCCCTTCTTCCCACTTTTTAGCAAAGCAAAGATCGGTGTAAGTCACCTTAGAAAAGGTGTCAGGAGCTAAGACATCACTTCCGAGGGTTGTGTATCTAGCTCGACTCAGTGCTTCACAATAGCGCATAATATGTACGGTATCTTCCGTTTCCATATCACAGAAGCGGCAGATGTCCGTTGTTAGTTTGCCTATCTTTTTTAGGTGATATCGGAGTGGGCCGTAGTAAGTTTACTCTAAAGATTAATTTTCTTAAGTTGGTGCTCGCCACCATTAATATCAAGATGGCGCAAATTTGTTGGCTTGAAGAGCAGGTTGGGAGCTTTGAAAAACGCTGCAAATTGGATTACTGAAAAGACTGGGGGAAAACCAAGTAATTCGCTCTTGGGTGGCCCTAATTTCCGAAAAACCACGATTTGGGGGCAGGGAGAGGGGGCTGAAGTAATTTTGCTTCCGAGTCTACCAAGGTAGCGGAAGCTTTGTTTTCACTTTTCAAGGATGAAAAAGAAAATTTCTCCAAAATCAAAATTTTCACTCGCGTTTTAAGTTTTAGACCTTTCTGAACAATTTTGGTTCCCTGTCCGTCTGTCTGTCATGAATTCCTTGTAACGGGCATAACTATACGAAGTTATTGTCCGATTTCTATGAAATTTTCAGGGATGGTGTAGGTTGGTGTGTAAACGGTCTCCTATGAAAATCATCACCCCCGGACTGATAGTAGCCACTGCGCATGCGCAAACGTTAATTCCTTATAACAGCCGTAACTTCCACATGTTCCATCCGATTTTGATGACATTTTCAGGGACGTTACAGATCAGTATTTAGATGGTCCCCTATGAAAATCACCACCTTCGGACTGATAGTAGCCACTGCGCATGCGCAAACGTAAAATCCTTGTAACAGCCATAACACTAACAGTTTTCATTGGAATTTGATGAAATTTTCTAGGATTGTCCAGATTAGTGTGTAGATGGTCCCCTATGAGGGTAGTGAAAGGTACTTAGAGATTGGTGTTTTGAGATTAACTTGAGAGCATCGGATCATCTATATAATCGGGTTATGGATACGAGGAAGCTATGTGCCACACCCACTTGGCAGACGTGTTTTGTGTGTTCCACATATTGAATAGCCTTATTATATTTCTATAAACAACGAATCTAAGCTTTCAAAAAATAGCCTTTAGATATTTAAATTATTAAGTAGAAAAAAATGCAGTGGTTAGTAATTGTAATTACCATGTAAATCAGTAGTTACAATTTATCACGTAATTAAAATTATCAATTACGTAAAACATGAAAGTACTTGCTCAGTTCAAACTACTAATTACTCAAGTCATTGGTAATTACTTCTTTACTTAAAGCACTCAATAGTAATTACTTGCTGCCCAACTCTGCATTTTAGGTAGATTCTCCTTTTTTCTACCAATATTGAAACCATTTCTCGTTGAGCTCAAAGATCCCTGAAAACAATTCACTTCCAGAGTGCGATAAATGCAAGTATGTTTGGTGTTTGTCTCTTTTGCGACTCCGACTGTAACGAGGTGAAAATTCTTATTTCGAGGCTCGAGTTTTTAGTATAAACAAAAGCTCGGGTAGAATTATCAGCTTCCAAGGTCAATTATTAGTGACAAAAACAGGCTAAAACGTGGTTTGAATGCGAAAACACTTCTGTGGACTTCAATCCGTGGTTAGTAGAAGGAATCTCGGTGAAATGTGTGCAAATTACTCTCTTTGTAAACAGATATTTTTAGGTAGGTGCCTTTCTATCGATTAGCTGGGTCAAATGAATCCCAAGGTGAACTTACCTACACTAGACGTGATTTAATTTTAAACTGAAATATATTTTTAAAAAGACTTCCGCAGCGAGATTTTATTGAATAAATAGTTTTTACTCCACGGCAAATCCGACGTTTTCACACTTGAAGAATTTTTTTCGAGTTTTTAGTGTGACTAAAATGGTTATATCTCCCTAGATAAACTCAAATATGAGGAAACCTTTGGAAAGACCGTTAAGTAAAATTGCCTTTCTTGTTGTTCTACTCAAGTCACGTCAACTAGGCTTAATAACCTGAACTTGCATTTTTTTCAACTTCCTGCTTCTTTTAACAATTTTAAATAGTATTTTGATACCACTAACTGAAAAATGGATGAAATGCACACTAAAAACTTTCAAGTTTTATCAACTTTTATTTTAGAGTAGTTTGTGACCCAGAAATTTGTATTTAAAAGCGAAAAAACGTGCATTTCTTACAACAAAATCACCGTTTTGGCGTGTAATAGACTCCGGGGATGGCCGATGGTGGAGGGGGGGGGGGGGCGTAATTTTTCTCGCTGAATCGAATTCTTAAGACTCTCATCAGATTTATTTTAAAAATCATGACCATAATGCTATTGTTTTTAGCGAAAAATCGTTTTTTTTTGTCCTTTTGAGACAATTGTAATTAGTTGAAGTAAATTTCATGAATTGTAATTAGCAATTCGACTAATACGATTAGCAATTCGATTAGTACGACTCCGAGCTGAAAATCGGAAATTGTTATAAAAGACGGTTTGATTTTTACAATTTTTTTCTCGCAAGAAGAAGGTAGAAGGTTTGTTAGGTAGTTTTTAACTCGCTTTGAGCTGAGCTTATTTCTTCAAGACTTCTTCTTTTAGTGCTTTCTCTGAAGTCAGAGGTTAGCGACAATTTGTCGGAATTCATCTCTACTCTATTCAATGCTTTATTTTTCAAATCGTGATACTTGAGTCCTGGCCATTGTAAAATGTTGCTGTACCACGAGGTCTTCCGTCGCCCAATTCTTTTTTTTTTTTTTTTTCCTTCAAACACCAGCTGCAGCAATGAGTATTTCTCACCACGGAGTAGGTGACCAACGTATGAAACCTTTCTCCTCATAACAATTGTTAGAAGTTTTCGATCGGTATTCATCAATTTTCGTTGGTCATCCTACGAACCCATGAAATACGCTGCATTCGCCGGTAACACCACATTTCGAAAGCCTCGATTCGGTTCAAATGGGAAGCCTTCAATGTCCATGCTTCAACCCCGTACAAAAAAACCGACCATACATAACATTGAAGGAAGCGCAAATGAGCTGGTATACTGAGATGTTTGTCACAAAGCACGGCTTTATACTTCATGAATGAAGCTTTAGCCACAGCTATCCTCGTTTTGATCTCAGTGTCCACCTCGGTGTTCTCGTGCAAACGACATCCAAGGTATTTAAATACTGGCACTCTTTCAATGGGTTCCATACCAACAGACAAGCAAGCTGTTTGCTGTTTCTTCAAGACGTCGTGCTGCAATTGATATGGACAGGAAACACCAAAATAAATAAGTGAAAATCCAAAATGCAGACACCTCTGAAACTTAATTCGAAAACGGATGTACGTCTCTCTGTGTAACAAAATCTTGAGTGCCCAGTCAAAGCCTCAATTGCTAAGGTTTTTGAACGAGAAAAGGATGATTGAGTTAATAAAAGTATGAGGTAGTTGGGGACGTGTGGCCAGTCTAATCGGGTTGTCTGGTCAGTCCGGGGGCGGCTCGCCTGGATAGCTCTGCGACGTTTAAAAAAGTTAGGGCTGTCTACCTAATAATAGGAGGCAGCCCCGGAAGCCGCCATGGTGGGTGGCTCCAGGCCCGGCCTGGCTCCCCGGCTGGACTCTCGCTGTTAGCCCACTGGCACATTCACATCGACACCACACAATCAGAGATATGGTAAATGAACCGAACACCTACCCAATAAAATTAAATATAACTAATTGACGCATTCAAGTACATGCATAATGTATAAAGACAAATTGAATTGAACTGTACAAACTGGGGACGAGTTTTCTTTGTTTAAACCTCCTGACAAATTTGTCAGTCACGCTCCGTTTATGTTAAAGGGGTACATATTAAGTTTCAGTAATTATCTTATAATGACCTATACTCAATAAATAATTCTTGGCATTATTACCTGTACAGGTTCAGATCGTGCGACCGTCGCGACGGCCCTGGGAGGCACAGCCTTCACCGGGGACGAATTTGGTGATGTCTTCGATGACGTCACTACCGGGTAGATTCTCTTGTTAGGCCAGTTTGGGCCCCTCGGGGGAAGCTTGTCTCCCGAAATCACCGGTTTGGGCCCGAGTTGGGGCTTCACTCGATCCACTGGTTTCTCAAATACTGCTCCAACTTTGACATTATTGGTCACTTTGTTCAAAACAGTCTTTTTGTTTCTTTTATCACCGGTTGAGTTATCCGTGGTTTTTTCAAATATTTTTTTCGTTTGTTTCACAACATCTGGAGGGGGCAGTTCTTTGTCGTCTTGAGCACAATTTTTTCCCACAGCAAACTCCGTATCTCTGTCAACAATAACCAAATCTTCATTCGCAATGACAGACTGAGTCATGCCGTTCGGGCGGACGCTTTTAGGTTCATTCTTAAATAGTGTATCCATTGATCTCGCTCTTTTCATTGATTCCCCTTTAGAGATCCCAAGATACTTGGCATGATGCTGCGAAATCTTATTATTTTTTTGCCAATTCGTGTTGCATTGCTTTTTGATGAAATGGGCTTTGGGTTGGGCCCTGGACGCATCGTCCTCCAACATGTTCTCCAGGCTTGTAGCCCTCCGGAGATTGGCAAGAGACGGCCTGCTAGAGTATCTTTGGTTGTCTCTCAAAGTCATGGACAAGTATTTGCTTTTCAGTTTATTGACGATTCCCGGGCCATATTGCAGTTCTTCGCTGGAATCCGAATGACCATCAACTTCTTCTTTTCCGTTCAAATCAATATTTTTAATGGAATTGAGGTAATCAGCTCTGAGCTTGTCCATAGTTCTGGACGAATGTCTTTTGGTTACCCTTTCTTCAACCATTTTTACTCTAGACTCATTAACCATTACACTAGAATTTACAATATAATCGCCTGGTTCCTGTAATAAACGCATGGTTCTCATTGACGGGTGAAAGTCTTCTGCACCATATTTACTGTTTAGCTGAAGTGACCAAACATTTCTCCCTTTATTAACTAATTTCTTTCTCAATAGAAGTTCTTTCTTCCAAGGAGGAATGCTTTGATCGTAGAGAGGATTAGACTCAGGGGTTTCTGCTGCCATTCTTATCAGGTGTAGTGATTTCTACGTGTACTCCTTATCGACTTAGACATATTTGAAGGTAGGTACCTGGGAGATGAGTTGAGTTGAAATCCTGTTAGTCTTGTGATTACTTGCTAATGCACACGCGAGAACACACGTAAAACAGAAGAATCTGCCCCCCAAACGGATAACCCAAATACTGAAGTAAAAAGGGAACTATTACCTAAACAACCTCATAATTATCTACCACTGAAAGATAACTGTTTGGACCGTACGATGAGGGGAATCTTCCCTCGACGGGGAAATTCGTAAGCGCTCTCTATCTTCATGAACTCAAGCTATAACGGTTCAAGGGAGGTTCGGTGTACATGAGCGCGGTCAATGCATCCTAGGACCCCCACCTCGACAGGAACCATCGAAATTCCAGTTTCCTCCGACTCGTCCCGATCCCGGAAGGAAGCAGCAATCACGAAACCCGACTGGAAGAGAGAGTGGTTTTCGGGAGACTGGTTCTTCTCTTCTTCTGTGACTTTGGTATCCAATTCCAACGCTAGTTGAGCTCAGCGCTAGTGTGTCAAAAGCATGGAAGTAGGATTAACCAATCACCATCCTACTTCCACGCACAGAAGTTTGTAAACCTGCTAACGAAATCACAAAAAGTCGGTAGATAATGGTTCTATGAGGCAGAAAATCCTATTTTACGGATACCGAAAAGGCCATTTGACTCTACTTGAGGAAATGATATTTAAATCCTTTGAAGAAACGGTTCAGTACACAACTGCTATCCAGTGAAACATCCAAAAATTCCCTACATCCATGTGTTGTACTAATCCATGTTCTAATCGAATACGTTGAAGAAACCATGGAAGATGTTTCATATCCCAACATGGAAGAAATTACTCTTCCTAATTTTACTTCCATGGAAGCAGCATCCATTAGTCTTCCATGTCATGATGCTTCCCCATACCATCCATCCATCCACAGCATCCGTTGGTTCTTATCTCCGTACTACTGATAATTTTTATTTGTCTCATTTCATGTTGTTTAGTTTTCCGGGCAGTTCATTTTATTAATCGCAAGTAGGATTTTCATGAATACAGGCTGTTCAAAACATTATGTTACTGGAGTACATCACTTTTAGATCAGTGCATTCTTAACATCATCTACATAAATAGTATTTTCAAACTATGTCTTCTCGAAATGACCCACCAATCAAGGTAGTATTCAAGCCCTTATGCTATACAGTTCGCTGTCATTAAGTTATTCTCCATTCAATGGGGAGAAAGTGTGGCGGATTTCGCTCTGCATTCTTTCTCCTATTTCTTGAAAACGATCACGTTCTAACCATCCATTCCACTTAAATTAAGTTTGAGTACCTAGTTGGAAGTGGAAGGCATTTCCAAATAAGTTGTGCCTATGGAAAATTAACTTAAAATAATTGTCCCAACTGACTCCCAGTTGTATGTTTTACTCAGTGTTACTCCCTATGGGCTTAAATTTGAAATAATTGTCGCAGCTGACTCCCAGTGGTTACGAAACATGCGGGGGTTTCCCAACTGACTCTCGACGGCCTCCTAAAAGTCGTAATATGACTTTTCTTCATATTATGAAGAAAATAAATACTATCTTCCCGGCAGAACAAAAATGAAAGAGACCAACTCTTTTTTTTTTGTAATTGTTTATTTTGTTTAAGACTATTACACAACAGGAATATACCTTATTGACAAAGTGTTCATACTCTCATTCTTATACTATTATCTACAAACATGGTTGAGATAATTTATTATCTAAATATTCTTAAGTAAAACAGTTGAAAGGCTGCTCAGTTAACTGTTATATTGGCAATGTCGATAATGTGACGTGGGCGAGTTAATCGTCTGGTTTCCGGAGCTTGGAATCCCTCTTCAATGAAGGGGTTGTAGTGGTCCGTGTTTCATTGTACGAAAGTGTTGCAGTGCTGATTCAGAACGTCGATTGGAGGTTGTAATTGGAGATCGTTGTATATGGTTTCATTTCTCACAAAAGGAGGGGCTCGTACTATCCGGCGTTGTAGGATTTTATGCTGTTGTTGCTCTATTCTCTTGAACTCTGATCTGGAGCAGGTTCCCCAAACTGCCAGGGCGTACGTCCAAATGGGTCGGATAAGTGTCTTGTACATTATTAATTTATTTTGTATAGACAGATGGGGGCTATCAAGGAAGGATCTCAGCTGATTAACTCTGTATCGAACTTTCACAATTAATTCGGTTATGTGATCGTGGAACGTTAGTGTTTTGTCTAAAATCACTCCAAGATATTTGTGAGACGTATTGTTCGAAATTAACTGTCCTTTATATTGTAGAGCAGGAGCATTGAACTTTCTCTTGTATGTATATGTTACGATGCTAGACTTTTCACTATTTATTTTTACCCTCCATTTGGTGCACCATTGTCCCAAAGTATCGATCATTTGTTGGAGGTTGTAGTTTGCAACTTCTGACTCTTCGTGAGATACAGAGTATACCAGATCGTCAGCATATATACCACAGAACCCTTCGTTGATCTCATGAGGTATGTCACTCGTGTATATGGAATATAAAAACGGACCCCATACACTCCCTTGTGCTACTCCTGCTCGGATTGGTCTAGGCGTTGAGTGGACGTTTTGGATCGAGACCACGAATGTTCGTTCTTGTAAGTAGTGTTTGACTACTGAATATAAATTGTTGGGTAAGTGCTGGCGGAGTTTATGAAGAAGACCATGCCAAGTTTTGTCGAAAGCTTGTTCCACATCGAAGTAAGCAGAATGACACACGTTTTTCTGGTGGTATACGTTTTTAATGAAATTCGTGAAACGTTGGAGTTGGAGTGCACAAGAATGGTTCTGACGGAAACCAAATTGTTGGTTTGGTATTAGATGGTCAGTGTACCGTTGGAGATATGGGAGCAGAAGTCGTTCAAATACTTTAGATAAGAGAGAAAGTAAGCTAATAGGACGGTAGGATGTAGGTAAGTGGGGAGGTTTGTTTGGTTTTAGTACCATAATTATAGCAGCATGTCTCCAGACTTTAGGAAAGTAACCAAATCGAACTGAAGCCGTATAAATGTGGGCCAAGTGGGCAAAAAGTTTACGGGGACCACGCAAGAGTAAAGGCTGTACTATCAGATCCAGACCAGGGGCTTTTCTGGTAGGTGATGCTCGTATGATCCTTCTAACATCTTTGGGAGAGAAAAATATAGGAGGAGAAGGGAAACTAGTATACCCAACTCCGGTATACCAACTCCTCACAAGCGAAAAACATACCATACACCTTGGAACCCATTCCTGATTCCACACCAACCCCCCAAACTGAACTGTTTTAGAGCATTGTCAAAAAAAATATGATGTTGCAACGTCTTGATGATGAAACCATGTTTTTTCCATTTCAGAGGTACCGGAGGGAAGAATTGGAAGAAAAGTCGGAGTCAAGTTCAGAAGAAGAAAGCGAGGTGTATGTTCCTCTAAAAGAACGTAGAAAAGAGTTGCTTCTCAAAACAGGCCGTTTAGCCCAGGTTCGTTACCCAATACGTACCTTCTAAACTTACTGTAAGGTAGATTATGGTATTACATCATTCAACTCATTGCGAACATTACGATATTTGTTCCTGACTGAATCATTTTCAGTGAAACATATTTGCCAATCCTCCGGGCTAACGGTAACCATACTGCAGCCTTAACATACTTACTGTAGCATCATAGTTTTTTGAAATTGTTGTTATATTTGTTACAAACTCGGTACAAACTTGTTAAATACAGCTATCTATTTATTTGCCAATCCATGTTTTTAGCTGAAAGAAGACGAAGCGAAGGCAAAATCGTCCAGTGACAATGAGAAAGAGGAAGAAGACGGTAAAGTTTGGGGCAGAAAGTCCAACATCAGTCTGCTCGATCAGCACACAGAACTGAAGAAAATGGCTGAAGGTTGTGAACTGAAACTGAATGTCATTTATTATAATTATTATAAAAAAATAATATTATTAATAATAATTATTTGGGTAGGTTCTGGGTGGTGATATTTAGCCAATACAAGATTCATTACATGATTCGTTTGTACCCTGGTTGGGCTACACGTCCGCTGCGTCACTCAAAAAGTGAACTTCCCATGGGCCCTTATGGGGGAAATTCGCAGAATTCCACTTTTTCGAAATTTCAACTTCAATTTGATCTTTAAAATTTTATATTGGTCTGAAAGAGGTTCCTCTGTCCTTTCGTTTGAAAGGTATCACAATCTTCGTACACTATCAGAGAACAATAATCATTATTGATTCGATTTTTAACTCCATCATCAAATCGCCCAAAATTGCGACTTGGGTGGCAGCGAGTTTCTGATTACCTGTCCACCGAGATGCAAGGGACGTATTAACGAAAAAGACCACCCTTATCAAACTCTCGCCAAACAAGAACCTCACATTCCGATTGAGTAAGTGATTAGAAATAAATAGTTTTGAACTGTTTATCAAGAGCGGATGTGTAGGTATACATTTGAAGAAACTTTAATGGGAAAGAGTGGGACAAGGGTTGAAAAATGTTGGACTCAGCATTACTTTGGCCCTTTCTCAAGTAGAGTAAGATTAGTTCTTACTTTTTAACTGAAAGAGTGATCAATTTCAGCTAAGAAAGAGAGCGCGATGGAGAGACAGTTGAAAGAAGAAGAAAAAATCCTGGAAAGCGTCGCTGAAAGAAAAGCTTTGATGGGTGTAGCTGAGCTCGCCAAAGGCATTCAATATGAAGAATCGCTTAGAACCAGGTGAGGATGAACTGCAATATATTATTTATATCAATTTTGCTTAATGTTCTTATTTTATTTCTATTTTTTCAATTTAAATGGTCGATGCATGATTAAATGAATATTACATGCTTTAAAATAGACATTGTAGTTTGGAAAACTGTACAGTAATTAGAGAATTTTCACTCTTTCTTCATCAATATTCACTTCACATTTGCATTGTTATCATGAATTTTGAAAAAGAATAATGTTTGAACCTTCCCACCCAGAATTGGCGGCAAGATTCAAAGAGCCGTAAAGTACAGTTAGTTCAGGTGCCCGTCGCTAGAGGACCGCGCACAGAACGAGGGCTAATCAGTCCAGATCAAGCAACCATTAGTCCTATGCATTCAGGAATGGGGTATTTCGGTGGGTCGGAAATTCAGGTTTTTGACCTCAAATTTGGATTCAGCACCCTTGAAATCCTATATACTACAACTTTAAGCCCAATGATACTATAACATGTGGTAGAAAAATCAATTAAAGAGATCACACGTTTGAAAAAGGCGGGCCGCTATAAATGCACACACACTAGGCAAGGACTACGCCGCGCGCGTGTGTAGTAGTATTTTGATGTTTCCAAGAGGTCCTCCAAGGGTTTCATCTCTTCTCTGTGCATGGATACTTTTTTCAAAGACAGTTGGCTAGCTACGTCAAGATCGGCTAGCTACGTCACACCATACAAATCTTCAACTTTCCTTAGCTTCTCTGATTTTTTAAAACATTTTCTCGACAAACAGACCTGATTACCGTTATTCCTGAGCCATACTCTTTTGAAAAAAAAAAATTGACTGAAATACCCCATTATGAACCAGTTCTGGATCATTTAACCCTTTCCTGCCCTCCAACATCATACATCGGGCAGCTGTACTTTCCGTAGCTGCCCGCTGCTGATAATAGCCATTCTGGCACTTGAGCTCTTTCACTGTGTAACTACGATCTTCCAGGGTGTAATTTTCCATTACAAACCTCATGATATTGCATTCATAGAACAGTGTATATCGATACCATAAAGCACAAAGGCGTTATGTCCAAAAATGTCACTTTTGAGATAAATGGGTCAGTCACATCATAGGACCATACTCTTTCATAATGATACATGATTGTAGCTCTAAAAACTTTGAAAATTGCCTAAAAACGGAAAAATTGACAGGGTTCTATGTCCTCTCTCGAAAAATCGTTAATGCCATTCGGTGCTTTGTCCAGAAGAGGAATGCACAATGGTTCTATGTCCCAATAAGATAGCCATAAAATTCAATCGTGTTGAGGACACTCGAGCTTTGTCCGGACATAGCTCTTTTGAGCACTAGGTTTATGGAAGGTGCGAACTTTTACTTAGAGAAAAAACACCGTTCTCTCTCTTTAAGAAATCAAGGGTTGGGATTGAAATAAATCAGAAAACCAGTTTTTTAATTATCATCACAACTTTGGCCTTTTTTTAAAAACTTGAAGTGTGGCCGAAGTTAGGTACCGTTGTGCTCCAACTTCGGCCACCTATGAAAAATGCATTAAACACGAAGAAGCAGTAATTAAATTGTAACTTCGGCCGCCGAATAATTTTTTAGAAAAGCTTTTTTGAATTTAAAATTATAAAAACCATACAACGACTTTTTTGGAACACCTGTAATACAATAACATTCTTCGCAATCAAACAGGATACAGATTTTATTGCAAGTAGGTAGTATTCTATGCAGATGGTTAATACCTACTAGTACTCGTAATAAACCGTTGTGTAGTAATTTGCAGCGTTGTAAAGTTCAATCCAATGTTTCTTAAAATCGTGGCACATTTTTTGTGACAATTAAGTAAATAACACTGCAAATTATTACACGAAGGTTTATTATTTTTCTATATAGATCACTCGTCTGCGAAGAACACGGCTTTGCCATTGTTACCACCAACCAACATGAAGAAAAACATCGATCTCATTTCGGTCAGCTAAAATTTTAACGGAGATTAGGCCTCTTTTGCGATTCACACTCGTGTTTCTGATTTATCGTAAGTCCAACCCTTAAAGTCTCGTAGGGAGCAAACGGTTTGTCCTATAGGGCTCCCCGTGGACTCTAAAACTTCTACAAATTCAATACTATCTTAGATTGATGGAAAAACAATGGGTACCTTTATATCAACATTTTGTGAGTTTGGGCTTTTTTTTCTTGGTCGATTCCAAAGATTCATTATTGAAAATAATGAAATAAATTTGATGATAGTTCATTTTTAAATAGTTTTTTTGGTACATTGAATTTCCGTGATATTTTATTAAACAGTAGGCAACTTAAGATCAGATAGGTAGGTAGTTAAAGAAGACGATTTTGGTGATCCTTGAAACCAGAAGTTCCTTCAATTTTTGTGCTCCTAATTGATATAATATTAATATTTTGTAATTATTTGAGATTTCTAGGAGAATAAAAGAGTTGAAAATATAATTATTGATGTTTGGTAATCCGTGTATTATGCATGAATAACTTTCCAAAATTCATGATCAACTACAGCTACCAACACGCGAAACCGCCTGGCGTCACCACCCTCTGGTGCCAGTCTGTCACCAAAAAACCGGTGGTGAAGCCAAATTATTATCGAGAGCGTGATGAAATCCCTTCCCCAAAGGGGTCATGTCCACAATCGAACTTGGCTAGAGGATCTATGTCCCTAATCTTACTTGGCCAAAAGAGCTATCCATCCATCCAGCTGTCCATCCATCACCCACATTTTTTATTTTTTTTAATTAAGAAAATCTCAAATTCAATAAAACTATTTTTTGAAGAACGTCTTGAAGAGTATAGCTTATAAGAAATTAAAGACTTTAGTGGAATAAGCCATTATTTTAGGAATCGTGCACTGGTGAAAACTTCTTTGGCGTTTTTCTCAAAACTCTGTTTTTGGACATAGCGCCTTTGTGCTTTAAGGTATCGATATATTCCTAGAACAGTTTAAGTGTTTTTTTTTCTTCTCTAATCTCATTGTTTGTCAGTAAGTTATCCTTGATCGAATACGTACGTTCTGATGCAGCGGCACCTCAAACAGTTGTTTCTCTTTGATCTTCGCCGATTCGTTCTCTGTATTTTTCTTGTTTTTTTTTCAACCCTTCTAATTTTATTTTGGTACTTTTGACGGTAGGCCTTTCAAAGATATTGCCGCCCTTCGGATATTTCACCGCCTGTTTGAACCCTGCTCGGGAATATTCGCAAAAATGTTTTGTCTCTCTTCTTACATACACTTCCCACCTTTGGTTTTCCCCACTATGAAGAGTTATCAAATTGTAGGAATTTTCCTAAACAGAATGAAAGTGGAAAACAATAAATTATATTGAATGAATTTAATAGAAATCGGAGCGAGTCATGAGGTATCATAATTATTCTACATTAATTTAATTATTTCCATTATGTTAAATAATTCACATAATCTCAATAATTCTCATAACAGAAAGTATCACGCGAAAAAAAGTACAATAAAATAATGCATAAAAGCAACGAAACAACTTCGGACGAACCACCGAGTTGCCAAAATAATGCGGTACCGAGGGGACAGAGGGACCGGCCAGCGGGCGGGCTGTGAGGGACTCTTGAGAATCCGGGCGCGAAAAGGTTAAGTACTAATTAATGAAGTTCATAAGATCAAGTAAAATATTCAAGTTCTTTATAATGACGGTGCTAAGTTCAGATCATGTAAGCCGCGGCCGTTAGAACCGAGGGAATCCTCTTGCTCCGAATGTTCGAGACCAACCATCGCCACTTGAGTTCCGATGTTAGACCGCTATCAGTACAGTTTAACTCTGCGCTCATTATTATTCTTTTATACACGTTTAGTTCGGTTTAATACAATTTTATTAGTTACATTCAAGTTCAGTTCTTATTTATTATTCCCGAGGAATCGACAAATATCTTGTAGTACTTTCGTAATGAAATGTTACTGTTTTGCTCGCTCTTACAGTTGGAGAGCTCCTCAGTGTATTGTAAAGCTAGGGGAAGGGAGACATGCCAGGGTCAGAAGAAAATACCGCATATTGGTGGAGGGCGATGAAATACCTCCGCCTTGTCTTTCTTTCGAAGAAATGAAACTTCCCTCGTCTATGATATCTGCACTCGCAGCTAAGAAAATCGCTAGTCCTACTCCTATTCAAATTCAAGGAATCCCCACCATGTAAGTCGTATATATTCCTACTCTAAAATACTAAAATACTCTATTAAAATGTTCTCCTACTTGTGTGAATTTCTTGCGTTTCTCATTCTTTCAACACTCATCGTTTTCTGTTTCAGTCTCACGGGGAGAGATTTGATTGGAATTGCGTTCACAGGCTCTGGAAAAACACTTGTTTTCATCTTGCCGCTCATCATGTTTTGCCTAGAACAAGAAACTAAAATGCCCTTCATTCAAAATGAAGGCCCTTATGGTAAGTAGAAATCATTCATGCTGGATTATCTGTTTATCGATTGGAGTAACACCTTAATTCATCATGGGAACCAAAATGGCCTTATCCACATCAATCAAAGATCAATACTGATTTAAATGACGAAAATCGTCTTTCCAAATACTAAAGCTGGATTCACTTGGGATGGAAAGGTCGGAACGACAGAAAGAAATAACACAATCTAATTGGCTGATTTTCCACAGTGGTGAGTGGTGGCCGCCATCTTGATGGAACAGTGGAAAGTCTGTCAGTGGAAGTAATTTTTATACAGTCGTCTACTTTCTGCTCGCTGATAACCACTAGTGGAGGTTGCACTAGGAGGCAAGTCTTCCAGGAGGAAGGTTAGCTTTCCATCCATGTGAACCTTCCACTGACTCCACCTACCCCCTCCATTGGTTTTCTTTTTTCTTTTTTTTCTCTGTCTTTCCATCGTTCCGATCTTTCCATCCCATGTGAATCCAGCTTAAGAGTCGTACATTTTAACCTATTATTTTGCAATTTTAGAATATAGCCGATGTGAGATGTATTACGTCTTAGTTGGTATTCATAAAATGACAACAAATTATCATGATTGTGAGATGTACTAAATAAAAACCATGAAGCCGTCGCTGTCAGGTGTGCGACCTTGGAACCCCGAACACACTTTGCCACTTGATTGAGGAATGTGCCATGTTCTGGGCTGAACGTAGACAGTTTCTGGGTCGAGCGGTTTAGGCGCTGGAGGATCGGCCTTGCCATGTGCTTCTTGGCAAAACCTTCCAAATTACTCGGTTTTTTGAGAAGCGTCCACCGTTTGCGCTTGTGTGCCTTTAGGGGGTCTCAGTCACTCGCCGCTTGTTCCTGGTTTGTATTTCCCTAGATTCAAGGATTATCGAAATTCCCATTTCTTTCTGGCGATTATTGTTTGATTTTGATGTTTCCAGCGGCAATCGTTTAGTTTTTCAATTCCCTAGACTGCTGCATAATGAATTAAAAAATCCTTGAAAATGTCAAATTTAGGTACAATTTTTTAACTCTTTATGATCTAGGGAAATACTAACCCGGAACGAGGAACGAACGGCAACCGACTGAGACCCCTTTAAGTGACGCTGCAATTTTCTAATTACAAGTTTTGACTTATGATTTTCTAGAAGTTGATTTACTTTATTAATTTATTTTGTACACGTGCCAACCTTTGTAATGGCTATTGGGCTTTATTATTATTATCATTATTTCACTGGAGGTAAAATTCTGTTTGAAGGCGGATCCATCGAACGGTCATTGTATGACCACAATATAACTTCTCGATCATATCTATCTCCTGATGTATTATTATTGTACTTATCATTAAAGCATCCTTTATCTATCTATCTCTCAAACATGATTGTATGTTTTAGGGCTCATCATATGTCCTTCGAGAGAGTTGGCCAAACAAACCCATGACATCATCAAACATTTCACTTCCCACCTCGAAAAAGCTGGATTTCCTTTGATACGATGCGTCTTGGCGATCGGTGGTGTACCTATCGGCGAATCCTTGGATGTAATTTCAAGGTTAGTTTCTCTATAATGAATATGAATATTTTGCCAATTATATTGGCGGACAGGAAAGAGGCATCTGGAGGACATTCTTTGAATTGGAGCTCCTCATTGGGGCGCTTCTACTCATTACGTTATGATTTATTCCAAAATTCAAACTGCCAAGATTTATTTACTTATAAACAAACTAAAATATCAGAATATAATCATTCTTGCTTTCAGAGGTGTTCACATTATGGTAGCGACTCCCGGGCGACTCATGGATATGCTCGACAAGAAAATGGTCAAACTCGACATTTGCAGGTGAGTATTTAAATAGTCTTTCCAAGTAGTTCTCTATTTGGCTTCAGAGAAACATTGCGGCAACTTTGGTTGAAAATTTACAAAAATCAATCGATGTCTGTTTGGTGTTCAAGATATCTGGTGATGGATGAAGCAGACAGAATGATAGACATGGGATTTGAAGAAGATGTCAGAACAATTTTCTCTTTCTTCAAGGTAAAGATGATGAAAGGTGATTTACCTAAGCATATTTCAGTGAAATATTGAAAATTAAACCGTGAAAGTAAAAGCGAACTCTTGTTATTCAGAAGTACTGTAAGATAGTGAAAAGAATAAGGACATGGGTAAGTGTTGTCATGACGCCATTTTCGTTCGTCCTAAGATAGCAGCAAGCTGGGTTGAGCGTAGAAACGGGTTGGGGGGGGGGGGGGATTATGAAAATGGATCCCACCAAAAACAGTCGTCTCACTTCAGTTTGTGATTTTATAATTTAATTTCCCTTCTAGTTCTTCTTATTTCTTTTAGTACCTACCTATCTACTTTCTTTGTTGGTAGCTGTACAATGCGTCTGTGATGAGAATGGTCTCCAACTTCTTCCACTTCTACCTTAGAGGACTATTTTTTCCACTTTTTTGATGCCTAAAGCACACATGACCTACAATCTACAGTATTATGAGGTTGCATAGTGAAGTTCCATGAAAACCCAAAAGTTCTCAAAGGTGAAGAAGAATAATTTGAGCATTTTCATCGCAGGCTCTCCCTGGTTTGAATACTTCACACCATTGCGGGTGAGGATGGCACAATCATGGATACTATTGCAACGAATTCTGGTTCACACTATTTATTTTTATGACTGCACTGTTTTACCTACTTACCGTTTATGCTAGTGCTAATATAACTTTTTTTGTAGGGGCAACGACAGACGCTCCTGTTTTCAGCCACGATGCCTAAAAAAATTCAGAACTTCGCAAGATCAGCGCTGGTTAAACCTATAACCATCAATGTTGGCCGAGCTGGTGCAGCATCCATCAATGTCATTCAGGTACGTAACTTAGAAGTTCATTTTCAAATTGCTTACAGCCATGTTTCTATCTGCTGAAGTTGGTGACATAGACATTGTCACCTCTGCGCCCCAAAAGCAGTTGGCTTCGTGGTGGTAGTGGTTGATTACCCAGGCTGGATGGCCAAGCCTGAAAGTTGAGGGTGGCACTCCCATGGTAGACTTGTCCTTGTGAGTTATGCGGCACGCCAATAACTCAGGCACCAACCCGCATAGTTGTTAGGGTGAGCTAGAACACCCAACTCCACCTGCAGTGCTTTGCAATCAGGTACTCACACCTATGTGTGTGGAGCCCCCCCACTGTGGGTATGACAGTCTCCCACGGTATTTTACCAGGGATTTTCCTCTTTGCTTGCAAAGAGGGATGGAGGACGGCACTTTGTGCTGGGACACTCCCTTACAAATCAACCTTGGGATTCAACCCCAAGGGGGAACAAATTTCATTGCTGAAGTTGGTGCTTGAGAACAGGCCAAGTCTATGTCGTAAGATTTCAAAGGCACCAACTTTGTGCTTGGTAAACTACTAAATGTATTATTGTAAACTATTATCTTTCACAGGAAGTAGAATACGTCAAACAAGAAGCTAAGATAGTGTACTTGCTGGAATGTTTGCAAAAAACGAGCCCACCTGTGTTGATATTCGCTGAGAAGAAACAGGATGTCGACGCTATTCACGAATACTTGCTGCTCAAAGGAATTGAAGCTGTTGCCATACACGGAGGAAAAGGTGCCGTTCTGCTCAATTTCTAGCTGAAATTATTGACTAGCCAACACTCACTTTAACTATGAAAAAATATTTCATTGTTTTGAATTGTGAGTTTTTTTTTTTTTTTTGTACAAATCGATTGTTTGTAGGTGATTAGGTCAGTCATTGCATAAAGAGGTGGGTTTTTCGGTTTAAAGCTGGGTTCACATAGGTGCGTAATGTCTGTAACCCGTAATGCGCAAAAAGAGAAGTGGGGGTGGTCCGTAATCCGTAATGCGTAAAAGAGCGTTCACATGGCCAAATGATTACGCAATTACGCAGAAGCGTGCAGTAGGTTCTGTGCAGAATTGTTTTCCCGCTCGCCTTTTTTCCCGCGTTCAGCTGTTTTGCTGTTTCTCCCTGTTCATCGATCGAATAATTTCTTATTAATTATTAACTTCGAAAAAAATGATTTTCATCGTCTTCTTGGTGATTTGCCTACTTGTAGGCCCGGTGAATGGTATACCCAGTGTTGGGCAAAAATTAGCTAACAGCTAAAAGCTACAGCTAAATTAGCTACGATTTAGCTGAAGCTAGCAGCTAAATATTTAGCTATTAGCTGTCGAGGAACAGCTAAAATTTGTAGCTAAATTAGCTATTAGTCGAAAACTTATAGCTAACAGATTTAGCTGCGGTGATTTAGCTGTTCCTCGACAGCTAATAGCTAAATTTATCTTTTAGCTATTAAAAAAAAGCTAAGCTAATTGAATAGCTGTAGTTGAAAAATTAACTAGCTAATAAATTAGTTAGCTAATGCCCAACTCTGGGTATACCCATTTCGGAAAACGAGGTAAGTACCTTTGATGTAAAAAAATAATGTTATTGAATTGTTGTGAAGAATCTCAATGTTCAAAACGACCAAATTCTCTCAAAAGTGTCTTTTAACCCAGGTTTTTGGAAGTTGAATCAATTGAAAAATAGGTTTTCGGAAGTTGAATCAATCATATTTCCACATAATACGCAGACTTCTTTCATGCGGTTATTGGAGAATGATTTGATTTCTGAAGATTTAGGTATTGACATAATTTGATCGGACGAGATCAATGAGGCTCTCATTAAAATCACTTAAATTCATATCCAGCAAAGCACAATGCAAAAACGAAAATGAAAACCAAATAACATCACAGAACCCGGAATCGGCAATCGGATTGTTTGGTCAATAAACCAAAAACGAGACCGAGTCAACGACGAACAGCTGAACGATGAACAGACGACGAGAGCTTTCACGAAGTTTGCCGAAATTTATCGAAGTTCATCCGTAATGCGTAAAATATCTAATTTTACAAAAAGATACACTCCGCTCCAAAAGTCTTCGTCCGCAAAGATTGCTCCCGCCCCCTCAATTGGCTCCAGCCAATAGCATCCAATTACGCACTACGGATTACGGACATTACGCACCTATGTGAACCAAGCTTAAGGTGTTGAGGTTTCAAGTACCAAATTAGTCCAAAATGTACAGAAAATGTCTCTTTGGTGATATTTTCAAACTGAATTGTTGATCCTAACGTGGGCCCAGTATCCAGATGGTTTTTGTTTCTGCCATGACACTACAGATTTGTAGTCCACGCCTTAGTGATAAGAAATTGATTTTTTTGATTTGTGGAAATATAAGAGAATTGAAATTCTCGTTGTCGTGGCCTCCACCTACCAAGCATATTTTCTTGTAAACAAGTAGTGTTCGTTTTACCTAGAGAGCCAGGTGTCCCGATCTAATAGTCAAGACGGTGGGCGTCAGATTCCCTTTGTCTCGCCCAGCTCTCTTTTGACCAGCCTAGACTCACCTGAGTTTATAAGGCTCTCTCGAGGTGACCCGACTATGATGCATTCTAGGCCAAATCGTCGACTTGTTCACTCCTTGAAACGATCATTTTTTGAGCCAGGTTTGGGCGTTATTCACTGACCCCCGTCTAGTTGGAAATGAAAAGGTGGGAAGAAAAGGCGGATTGTCCACTGACCCCCGCTGACGTGAAACGACCTCTGACCCCGTCTGAGAAAAAATGAAGATATGCCTCTGACGAACTGTTTGTTTTGTTCTCAGAGTGATAAATGCACCTACTACCTTAGATCATTCGTCCGCCGTTCACCCGGCAGTTTATAGTAGTACGAAGTTAGTTTCATTTTACGTTTCTCCTAATAACCAGTGCGAGAACCATGAGCCTGATTCCAGAAGCCTCTGAACGTGGTGGGGGACTTTCGAGTGGATAATTTCAGATTTGTGTTTCAAAAACGCCTCGCGAATGGGAAACGATGGGTTTGCGCTGAAAGAAGAAAATTTGAGCCTTTCTGCGAAGTCCATTTGAAGGTAGAGAGCACAGTCAACTAACTTTTGTGAGTGATTCTCACAACCACCCACAAACAGTGAACAAGATGTGGTGACTAAATTTTTGGTCCATGCTTCAATCAAACAATTCTACATGCCTCTCGTCTTCTGTTTACTTCCTAATAAACAGAACAACTACCCTGCTTCGCGGGCAGTAGCCAATCCATTATTTAAATAATGGGGGTCAGTGGCCATTTGCTTTTGTCAGTGGGCCGGGGATAAATGTCTACTAAATGGGGGTCAGTTTCTACAATTAACCAACCACAGGGGTCAGTAGTTGGATTCCCCCTGGCACAATCATTCTAACCACCAAACCCACATCATTGTATCGGTTTCGGACAGGCATGATATTAGAGAGTTTTTGGCAACCACTAACGGGCCCGTGGAACCTCTTCACAAAGCACGGAGTTTGCGGGTGACGATGAGTTTGCCTCTCACCAACATCGGGCGACGATGAAAGGGTGCCCCTAGACAGTCACCCGTTCCTAGAGGCCCACCGTCACGAGCGCCTCCCTTCCCCCCTTATCCTAGGTCACTGGCTTCCTCCTTTAACTGGGTAGCATCCTCTGTTGCTCGCGCTAGTCTCCTCCTAACGGGCCCCCTGAGATTTTGGCACCAAAAACTCTCTAATGACTCGCCCTCACCTACGTCGTTTTAATGGAAATGATTGGCTGGGGTGTTGTGATGGGCTGATTGACAAGCTCCTTCACAAACTCCAATCTCTTCACCTCATTTTTCATTAGAGTAAATTCCAAGTCAAGTTTAAAGTCAGTATCAAATTTTGACAATTTTACTAAATTCACTTTCCAAACACAAAGTCAAACTAGAGTCCTTACCGCTGTCAAGCAAGATTAAACTTCTTAAGTTCCTGAACCAAATTTAAGCAAACTTCTCTAAAGCATTCCCATTCTGGCAAGCTCCTCAGATTGGCAAGAGGAACTAGACTGGTGAGTTGGAGCTGTTACAAGAAGGTATAACACAGATCAGTTACAACACCGATATCCTTCGACAATTGGATTTATAGAAATCAGGCAGTTGGATGTACAAACTGGTACTCGAATAGGCAACCCTTCCAAAAATCAGTAGATCACAAACCTGAGATGTCAATCTCACGCTTCCCACCATTTAGACATCTTTGGAAATACGTTGTTTTTTCTGGAAGTTTTCAGTACCCGACAGTTCCTCATATGGAAATTTCTGGACATTTTCAGATCAGGAGGAGAGATCTCGATCAGTAGAAGCCTTCCGAGCGGGCAAGAAAGACGTGCTAGTAGCTACTGACGTTGCTTCCAAAGGTTTGGATTTCCAAGATATTCAACACGTAATAAACTACGATATGCCTGACGACGTTGAAAATTATGGTAAGGCAATCCAGTACTCAGTCGTAATGATTTAGGCAATGAGTATCTATGTATTTTACTTTCCCAGATATTTCTGTGTGTGTGTGTGTGTGTGGGACAACCCCCTCTATAGTGTTGGGGTGGCGGCCAGTGACCTCGAACTAACGGGAAAAAGTATCCTTGCGGCCAAAACTGACTCATTCTTATTGTGCCTGAAGGGAAGCATCCCTCTCTCGGGGAAAGGGAAATATCCCTGCATGCGGCAACACTGTCATGGAAGGGGCCGCCCAACGTTGAAGCTCACTTTCAATCATGCACACAGAAATATCTGACGGTAAGACATCAAGTGGGTTTAGTGTTCTAAATCTGGCTTTAGGCTGAATTGGCTACTTCGTAAAAGTTGGTATAGAATACTGATAACATTTCATCAATGAAACAAAGAACGTCGTGCCTTACTTATAGTACCTAAAATTGTTTTCAGTTCACAGGATCGGCCGTACAGGTCGTTCTGGCAAGACAGGCCTCGCCACGACATTCATCAACAAAGCCAACGACGAAAGTGTACTCCTCGATCTGAAGCACTTGCTTATTGAAGCCAAACAAAAAGTACCTCCATTCCTGGCAGAACTACAATCCGAAAGCGAAAAATATCTGGATCTCGGAGGTACCAAATCGGTTCAATTTTCAATAATCTATTCATTCGTACTCTTTATTTAACCCTCCAGCACTCGCGTCGGGTCTTTTTGGCCCGAGCCATTTTAAATTCAAGTTTTGTGGGTAAAATCGTTACAAAACCAAAAAACAGACACATATTCTGAAAGAGGTACTAATTTTCTTTATTTAAATAACAACATTTGCACATTGAGATCGATCTTGGTATTTTTAAATTGAGCTCAAAATATCAGATGCCATTTACCATATTTTCACTACAGTCCCAATTTTAAGCGTCATTTACCTATATATAGTGCAACTTCTAATAATTCTCTGAAAAAATCATCATGAAAATACAGTCTCAATCTGGACTCCAGCATTCACCCCTAAAGTTTAATGTCGAGTATTATAAGAAGGTAGAATGGCTTTGTGGGTGTGAAGTGACTTATAGTATACCACTAGAGAACGTTTTTCGTGTCTATTGTACGTATTTAGTATTGTTTGCAATTTTAAGATGAAAAAGTTCCTAAGATTTATCCAATTTGTATACCGTTGAAATTTCTATTTGGCTGAGGAAAGCACCTATTCGGTCCCTTCTTGATAGCCTCTCCTGATCTCTGTGCACCCCCTGAGTTTCGGGGCAGGAGCTGCCACTGTGCGAGATGTTACTGAAATGGGGAATTTGCCTCAATTTTATATTCTGGAGTTTCAAGTCAAATCCGATAATAGGGCCCTATAATTACGTTTACACCAAGAATACCCAAAGGAAAAACGCTGCAAATCATTGCCCAAAGGTTTATTATTTTCTGTATAGATCACCCTTCTGTATAGATCACTGGTTCTCCGAGTTGAATTGAGGGTTCACTGGAAAAAACAGCAAACATTCACAAAGGCACCTCGTCAGAAAAAGTTACGAGTTCACTCGCGTCGGGTCATTCGGAGTTCCAAAAACAATACGTAGGCGCTCGCGTCGGGTCAAAATGCCTCTTTTACCTATGAAACATTACTCTTTGGACTCGTGAATCATACTGACAGGCGCATCTAGCCGACTGGGAGGATTAGCAAGGGATTTGGAGGGGGGAACACGCACTGTTCTAAGAAATATTCACCTTTGAAAGGAGGCTCGGGTCACCATGACCCGAAGCGAGTGCTGGAGGGTTAAGTAAGATCAAAATACGTTTCGGGAGAGTCATAAAGTTCGATTTTGGGTCTTCATAAGGCTTTTGTTTCTCTGTTGTGATCAGCTACCTCTTCGCATTTCTGTCTATTCACTTAGCTCAGAGATAGAGAGCTCAACTCAGGTTTGTGTGGTATAGTCGGAAGTCTGGAGATCGATCCCCAGTCGAGGGAAGTTAATTTTAATGGCACAACAAAGAGGCAGTTGGTAGGACCTGAATTGGTACCTCAGCATTCTCTGAGGATAATTATTGTTGTCAACAAAAACTGCTTCCTTAATACTCGAGTCGAGCCGCTGCCAATTCGGGCAAATTGCTGAGTTCAGTCAAAATAGAGTTTTCTCAATGGGTTGTAAAACGCCGGCCAAAGTCCCTCACTTCCCTGATTAGGTCCCTCACTTCCCCAATTAAAAACACGTGAATGCTCTTTGGTCATATGACCGTCAACGGTAGTTCTGTTGCTAAATAGGTAACAATACTTCAAAAATCAGACGCATAAAAAAACAAAGAGAAACAAATAATGGAAGAATCGCCAGTTGAAGCAGACAGAGAGAAAAATTACAATTTATACAACCCTATAAAAAAAAAGATAGAAGCAGAACAAGAAAAAAAATAGGTATACCAAAAAGAAATAACCAGAGATGTGGATAAAGGGCCTCCTAATTCCTATAGTTGAATTCTGATACCAAGAATTGCCTCCCTGAAGAGCAGACGAGTTGCGTTCAGTCAGGCCCATTCAAGATAAACATTAGTTCTTCTCTGCTCAGCATCGTTCTACCGAAATATCTGAGCTGCGCATTCCCCAATATTGGGCATTCCGCCAAGAAGTGCTCCGTGGTCTCATTCGCTCCGAGATTTCACAGTTTCACAAAAACATGCGGTTCACTACCCAGGGCTTCCAATTAACATCCAAGAGCTCGCCTCTGCACATCATATTGAGTTGTGGACCTGACATAATCATCTTCCCAGTTCAAATGGCGGTAAATTAGATGGAACCGTTGCTTCGATCCCTCCGTCTGAAGTTCAGTTTTTGACCCTCGCACACCGCCTTTGAGAGTTCTCCAAAACGAGAGGGATCAAATGGGTGAGCCACAGCGTCCACCAGAAACTCGCCAAACATCATTCCAGATTCTTGCCCAACCAATTCCCTTCTTAATCATTTCGAGTGCCGTCATCTTGCTGAACCTACTTACAGGTAACTTGAACACCTTTAAGAGGAAGCTGGCATTCAGTTTTGTAAGGTTCGCCTCCTCTGCGGCTTTGGCGATTAGGTCTGACTTATTTTTCGTTCTACTCGTGGATTCGGGGGATTTGAAAGAACCTGCCTAGTCCTAAGTTCCCTAACTGGTTATCGCCGGAGATCGGGTTGATCTGGGGGGCAATTGCCTCCGGATCTGAATATTCGACTATCTGCTTGGGTCTAAGTACTTGATACCTTCGGGCTTCGTGGACTTTTGAGAGAAAACACTTGTTTGGATTTTTGAATGAGCAACGGGTTTATTTGACAATTGGAAAAGGGGATTGAATTTTGATAATATAAAGGTGAAAGTGAAGCCTTAGGTGGTAGCTTAGTGGTTCGCGACGGCGGAAGTCGAGATCGGGTAAGCTGAAGCTAAGTACTTAGGACTGACCTGGCGACCCTTTCTTCAGGTCTCGATAGACTTTGGAGATTTGTCCCAGGAGGCGTTGACGTGGCAGCTACCCACTTCTTCTCCTGGAGGCGGCTGGTTCTCTCGGACCGACGTAGCCTGTAGTGATACCGCTCTCTGTCACTCAGCGGAAGGCAGCAGAACTGGGTGCTTTTCGATCGAAGGGCACTAGGTTCCAGATGCTGATGCACGACCCCAATTTCGGCAGCGCGTAACAGTTTTGTTCAACAGCTGGGGGCGTATCTTCTGGCATATGGGCGGTCGAATATTTTTGGTGATTTTCTTCCAGTCCTTCCACTTCTCCTCGCTGGTTGGATGAGGAGCTTTTCCTGGGCGTCGATTTACCGGCTGATTATCGAAAGCGGGGATAGATTTCCGCTAATCAGGCCGCGGTAAATTTTACCGAGGAGGGGACTCCACGTGCCGTGTTTTTTGGCGACGTGGGCCTTACGAATTGTTTTCCCTGGGAACCGTCGATTTACTTTTTCCGGAGTCGAATAGCAGCGACTCGATTTTCCAGGGAGAAACCTGAGACTTTGTCAGCGTTCGTGTCTGACAAGTTTTAAAGTGGTTAAGAACGCTGCATCCTGCTTCATCTCGTTGTATACCACGTAATTTGGAGAGTTCATTGGTAATCTTAAGAACTTTTTCAAGAAGAACCTCTTGTCCTTTTCCGCCTCTTCATACCGGCAAAAACCCCGTACCTGGGCACCATAGCAAATAGTAGCCTGAGCGACGGCTTCAAACACCTTAAACTTGGTCTCGTTAGGAACGCTGGCAAATGTAAAGAGCCTGGTCCAAATGGCGTTGAGCCCCGCTCGGGCTGCTCTATAAAGTGGCTATTCATCCGGAGATTATCCGACAGTTTGATGCCCAGGTATCTATTTGAGTCCACCATCTCCACCTCCTCACTGACTCAGATTTATGTAGTGTAGTCAGAAGTCCAAAGATCGATCCCCAGTCGAGGGATGTTAATTTTTAATGACACATCTCTACTTTATGTGAAAACCGTTCCATTTGCAGACTCAAACATACAAAACTCGTATGTTCATTTGTAGACTCAGTTCCACTTCAAAGTTCTCACTCCTCCCCCTTCCTCACAAATCCGATCCTACCTCTTTCTAGGGTCTTGACTGAGGAAGTGTCACCATGCAAACGGATCTGCTGATTTCAGCCAGTCTTTAACCAATGTACGAGTTTTGCGATTTACGCAATTAATCTACCTGGATTGTTGGTTTTATTATAGTTTTATACGCATTAGGTAAATAGTAAAATTGCTTTATTCTTGTGAGAAAACTATTTGCACTACCTTCATACTTTTACATTTCTAAAACGTCTGGCATAAGTGGGGGTTGCTCACCAACACACTCAGCATTGCTACCAACATTGCACATTTTAAATAGCTACAAGAACTCTATCAAAATAGTATTGTTTTAAGAGAACAATGAGGTATTTCGGTGGGTCGGAAATTCAGGTTTTTGACCTCAAATTTGGATTCAGCACCCTTGAAAACCTATATACTACAACTTTAAGCCCAATGATACTATAACATGTGGTAGAAAAATTAATTAAAGAGATCACATGTTTTAAATAAAGGCGGGCCTCCCTTAACGCGCACACACAATTATGCCGCACGCGTGTGAGTAGTATTTTGTAGTATCCAAGAGGTCCTCCAAGGGTTTCATCTCTTCTCTGTGCATGGATACTTTTTTCAAAGACAGTTGGCTAGCTACGTCACAATTGGCTAGCTACGTCACACCATTCAAATCTTCAACTTTCCTTAGCTTCTCTGATTTTTTAAAAACATTTTCTCGATGAACAGACTCGATTACCGTTATTCCTGAGTTTTACTCTTTTGAAATTTTTTTTATTTTAAATTGACTGAAATACCCCATTACTCCCTCCAACAAAAATATTGTATTATGGCTTATACATTATGATTATGATCATTGTCTAACGAATTCCAGACGAGAGAGGTTGCAGTTACTGCGGCGGTCTCGGCCATCGTATCACCAACTGCCCGAAACTGGAAGCGATCCAGAGCAAACAGGCTTCCAACATCGGACGAAGGGACTACCTGGCAAACAACGCAGCGGATTACTGAAGATTACGTTTGTGGATCTCTCTCTTATTTGGGCAGCATTCTAAGCCCCTCTTGTGCATCGCCCATATATGGACTACAGTGCAGTATTTATAATTTGTAAATAATAATAATTAATAAATGAACGATTCTATTTGTTTGCTCTTTTTTCTCAGACACAGGGATCGTACAATTTCCAAGGTTGTTCTGTTTTATAACAAATTTATATTTCCATCAATAAATACAAGAGTGATAAAGTATTGTATAAATCAAGTAAGGAAAGTAGTCAGTATACTTCATAAATGTGAAGTTTTCGGCAAGTGTTCGAAAATATAACTAACAGAGATGTAACAATGACTTAGCGGTGACTAACGAATTGTAAAATCAATATCCTTTGCGACCTCGGAAACGTTGTCTTTGATCCAACTGAAAAATATAAATTCACCAACGTTTTGATTATGTTTCAATTATAATTTTCAAAAATAGGGCAAAGAGTAGGATATCAGTTGAAATAATTGTTGATGCTTGGGAATGATAATATATTTGATGGAAAAAATTATATACTACATCCAGATTTGAGTGCTTGGGTCAGATTGAGCTCCAAAATTGGGCACTCTTGGTACTTCGAGACGCTAGGGTGTAAGCATCGTGCGGGATTTCGAAAAAGATAGATGGCGATTGGCCTCAAAATGGAGTTTGCTGTTATGTAGAAGTAAAGTACAAAAGAAAGTTGTATTATATTGGCACTTCATTAAATCTTTCAAGTAAGACAATCGAAGTAGTCATTATCTATATCTATCTATTATTTTATACATTAATTATTTCACAGAAAATTCATAAGGAAAAAATGGAGGTGCGCCTGATTTTTTTTTTTTTAATTCTTAATTTAAAGTAGACCTCATCCTGAGAATTTTGACACCAGCCGTTCTCTTTTTGGATGAATAGATCTTTTTCTATGATTTTTCAAAGTTTCGAATGTTTATGACGTCACTCCTACCAGGGCGGGGCCCCCCAGCCCACTGTGACGTCGTAAACATTCGAAACATTGAAAAATCATAGGAAAAGGTCTTCTCACGCTACAAGGTCGCGGTTGGTGTCAAAATTCTCAGAATGAGGTCTAGTTTAGATTAAAAATAACAATAAACAGTTTTTCCGACCCATGTGCACACCCCATTGGAAAATGCCCGGATTAGGATTGAACACAGGACTAGTAGAACAGATTGGGAGAGGGTAAACATGTTTCTACCGAGAAAATTGATAATATTATAACATTTCGGTACATCACTGTATGATCTCGTACAAAATAGGACCGAAACTTGAGGAGTAGGTACTATGATTCCCACGGAATCTGGAGAGTAGGAAGAGAGGAAAGGTGCGAGTGCCTCAATAAGCTCCTCCCTGTTACATGCAGGGATATTCACCATGTAGACGTTTATCATGGAGAGGAAAATTTTGAGACTCCTCAGCTAATAAAAATTCTCTTTATTGGAGAACCCCATCATCAGTACAGTGACTGAACTGCTACTAAATTTTTATTAGCTGAGGAGTCTCAAAATTTTACAAAAGAATACAAAAATAAAATCAAGTATTTTTCAATCGAATACTCTAAATAAATTACTCACGCCAACTTACAATAAATAGGCACTTATACATGAACATTAAATGGATACAGCTTTCGTACAAGTACGCAACCACGAGAGACATTTTATGTCCTATGTTTAATAAATTGAGAGCTTTCCAATGAGTGGTGAACGATTTTTGTGGGGTGGAAAATGAGGAAGTTAGTTTTCCCTAGGAACGATTGGTTGTACGTGAAAATCATCAGAAATTTCCGCGTGACGATTTTTCATTCATGTGCCATAGTAAAGACATAAAATGTCAAAAGTATTTTTGTTGATATCATCATTTTGGTTTATTATTTTCAATAATAAGCCTTTGGAATCGAGCAAGAAAAAAAATTTTTTAACCCCCCCTCAAAATTTGATGTTTTACGTTTCAGGGTACGTAGAATCCGAAAATCGAATAAAAAAATTTCCGTCCGTCCGCCGTACGCCGTCCGCCGTACGCCGTCCGCCGTACGCGGCACTTTTCTTAGCAACACTGGACCGATTTGGTTCAAATTTGGTATATGGGCTCCATTTGGGGTCTAGTTGTGCCGCGAAGCTTTTGGTTGATGTAGGTCACTTCTAAGGGGTGAAAATTAAGGGTTGAAATTTTCAAGAGTGCCCTAGCTCGAAAACTCTCGAAATAAAGGTATCGTTTTTTCACCAATTTTAAATAGTACAGAATTTTTAAAAATTTTTGAGACCACCCGGAGCTCTGTAGGACAAACCGTTCGGTCCCTACGAGTATTTGAAGGTTTTCCTTCGATAAAACAGAATCATGAGTGTGAATCGCAAAAGAGGTCTAATCGCCGTTCAAATTTTATCGGACTAAAATGCGATCGCTGTTCATTTCTTCGAGTTGTATTCAGTTTTGCCTTCTGCGTAACCAGTAATCAAATTTCCATATCAAGCTTTCTATTTTTCGAATCGAGTGTGGAGCGTTTAGTTCTTTCTAATAAACTTGATTGTGAAGGTGTGAAGCCATTATAGTGTGGTAGGTAGTACCTACCAATAGTTGGTAGGTAAAAAAAAATTGGTAGGTAAAACAATGTTTGTAGGTAAAAAACGCTGCAAATCATTGCTCACTGATCAGATCACTGATCAGCTGAGTGAGCTCCGAAGCCATTTTCAATGCTATTGAATGGAAGTGCTCTTCCAGGCGTCTCCAGCATTCGAGGAGATCTTCTTCACTCCTCACATCACTGATCAGCTGAGTGAGCTCCGAAGCCATTTTCAATCCTATTGAACGGAAGTGCTCTTCCAGGCGTCTCCAGCATTCGAGGAGATCTTCTTCACTCCTCACATCACTGATCAGCTGAGTGAGCTCGAAAGCCATTTTCAATCCTATTGAATGGAAGTGCTCTTCCAGGCGTCTCCAGCATTCGAGGAGATCTTCTTCACTCTTCAGATCACTGATCAGCTGAATGAGCTCCGAAGCCATTTTCAATCCTATTGAATGGAGGTGCTCTTCCAGGCGTCTCCAGCATTCGAGGAGATCTTCTTCACTCCTCACATCACTGATCAGCTGAGTGAGCTCGAAAGCCATTTTCAATCCTATTGAATGGAAGTGCTCTTCCAGGCGTCTCCAGCATTCGAGGAGATCTTCTTCACTCCTCACATCACTGATCAGCTGAGTGAGCTCCGAAGCCATTTTCAATCCTATTGAATGGAGGTGCTCTTCCAGGCGTCTCCAGCATTCGAGGAGATCTTCTTCACTCCTCACATCACTGATCAGCTGAGTGAGCTCGAAAGCCATTTTCAATCCTATTGAATGGAAGTGCTCTTCCAGGCGTCTCCAGCATTCGAGGAGATCTTCTTCACTCTTCAGATCACTGATCAGCTGAGTGAGCTCCGAAGCCATTTTCAATCCTATTGAACGCAGGAGCTGAAATTTGAGAGGGAAGGTCAAGGGAGAATACAGATGGTGGTAGGTGCTATTGATGGAGAACCAGTGATCTATACAGAAGGATGATCTATACATAAAATAATAAACCTTTGAGCAATGATTTGCAGCGTTTTAAAGAAGAAATACGAACCATCGACCGCTTGCATTCGAAAAATAGATTTCGAAGAGCTTGACACTGCATAGGAACCGTTCCATCATCAACAAGGAGACATTCTCGAGGTGTTTTTTTACCCTGAAAAATAAGACAATCGAAATTTTCAAGATTTGTCGCTCCAAAAATTTCAATTTTCACAATCAGAACTTTCTTGCTTTGTTTGCTAGACCAAGGTGAGGCTTGAAATTTGGCTATTCCTCTCGCAGAAAAAAAGACAACTGGATGCAATTCTTTAATAAAAAATTTTACCGTTTGTACGGAAAAACTCATGCGTATATAACGTCTTTTGGCAATTATTTATTTACAATATAATTTATTGTGGTGATATAGTACCTATGAAGTGAAATTACTTGAAACAAAACTTCGAATTGTTCTGTCGTTTGTTGCTAAGAAAAAGTTACTTCCTAGTAACGTAATGAAATACTAGTACTAGGCTTTTTTGTCATGAACCAAAGCCAAAAGAAATCATTAGAGAGTTTTTGGTGCCAAAATCTCACAGGCCCTGATAGGAGGAGACTAGCGCGAGCAACAGAGGATGCTACCCAGCTTGAAGGAGGAAGCTGGTTACCTATGGACAGGGGGGGAAGGGAGGCGCTCGTGACGGTGGGCCTCTAGGAACGGGAGACTGTCAGGGGGCACCCTTTCATCGTCGCCCGCTGTTGTCAGGAGGCAAATTCATCGTCACCCGCGAACTCCGTGCTTTGTGAAGAGGTTCCATGGGCCCGTTAGTGGTTGCCAAAAACTCTCTATTATCTACGTCAAAATTCCATATTAGTAGTAATAATTTATTATCAGTAACTAACGATAGTGATCAAATGTTGATGGGATTCTAGTGCCAGGCTCTCAGTGTGAGTGAATAGAGACAACAAACCAAAATATGGTGCAGTTGTATGCTTTTTCAAGGACACTTTAGTGCAGAGTCAAGAGACGTTCAAAATGTAGGGTAAGAGGCAAATGAGTACTTATACTGGAGCCCATAGTTCCAAGACCTTAGACACCTAGACTCACCATTTCAAAGAGTGAGCAAGACGTGAGCCCCCCAAAACAACCAAGGCAGAGAGAAGCTGAGGTGAGGCACCACAACTGTATATAAATTGGACCACTTATTTAAGTAGAGGAAGCTCACCGCACTGCTGAAGTACTTAATCTTCTCACTGCTTATTGAGTGGATTCAGCCTCAAACCCTATATTTATCACTTCTGCGCCTCTATCTACTGAACTGAGGAATATCTATTTCGAAGAGACTAGTCTGAAGCGCCTTTTGTGAGCAGCAATTCAATGAAAGGAGTCTACCTCAAAGAATCAGTTGAAAGCACCTGTGTGAAAGGTAGATCCCAGTCGCCAACTCTACTCGTTTGACGAAGCTTAATCTAAAAATCAGGCTAAAGGGGGAAAGTTAGCCTGGAGGTCAAATCGCTACACAGCTAATAATGCCTTTTGGCTGGTTGTATGGACAGTGACTAGTACGATCCCATGAACTCCCAGGCCCTCAAGTGAACCATTCGATGGCTAAGAGACAACATGTGATATGAAAATTCTACTGGTTTCAGGAGAACGAAAAAACTCTTCTATTTTGCTTGCTTTGGATCTGTATAAAAGGTAGCTGAACGTGTTGATAACACTTGTCTCAACTGTTGTTCATAACAAATGTTGTTCAACTTGAAATAAAAAAATGTCCAGCTTTTCGAACAAAAAAGAGGACCATAGCAGCACTAGATTCCAATTTTTTCATATCACATGTTGTCTCCTATCCATCGAATTTGCACATTACACCAACATACTGATCCCAGAGATTAGTTAGCTGCACTACGATGTGCTAGAGCCGGCTCAATCACGGTTTCTATGAAAATGCTATTTACAGACATTATTTACAACCCCAAAAAGTTAACATAATAGAATACTCATTGAAAATGCAGGAAAAATACCTTTTTTACGCAGTCACTTTGTAATAAACAGCTTTTCAAATCGGCTCGGACGCCCGCACAGGCAGATTGATCATGAAGTACATTACCGTGGGCATCGAATGTCACTCCCTCCTTGCCCATTGTTGCTTCACTATTCACTCAAAAATTTAGAATAATTGAAAAAACATTCATATCATGTCACAATGTTAAATTTTTAAGTAACGTAGTGCACTTGTCATGTACAACCTCTACAGTTTTATCACTTCGTTATCTCTTATCAGAACCTCAACCATGGAGTGGTAGATGGATGCATCCATGTTGGTGAAGGCAAGAACAAGAAACGATCCTACTGCTTCAAGCGCTACATTTTTCAACTAAAAATAGACAGGGCTGGGCAGGATGTTGCCGTGGCCGTGGCTAATTTCATCTCAGCTGTGTGCTTGTGTTGTGCTGTTGTGTGGAAGTTGGAGCGGGGGTGAGGGGTGCTGATGCGGTCCGAATTTGTGTCCTGTGCAGTTTTTCCAATCTTCGATTTTTTCACCATTCAAAATAAGGTATCCACTGTTTATGATTATCGCTAATATGCACGTCTAATTTACGACGGTTCGAATGGATCGTGCGATTTACAAGGGTCGGAATGAGTCTGTGGTGAGTATGATAACGTCAGATAATGGAGGTGATTGCCACTGTGTTGACATGTCAAATTTCTAGTCGTAAGTTATCTTTATCTCTCGCATTCATATCCTTTTGGAAATAGAAAATTATATTTCTTGGTTTTGAACTCGGGCTGTAGCCATACTTGCTGAACGTAGCTACTAGCTATTCTCCAAGGAGTTGGAATTTCTTCGTAATCAAGTGAGCACTCAATGCATCCTTCGTGAGTGATGAAGATGAAGTCTTCTGTATGTTTTTGTACCAGTTTCAAGAACTGTACTTATTTAACCGTAAACTTAGTACGTAGATACTGCCTTCTTATTACGACTATCTTTTCTTCTCAGCAAACTGTTACTTAGCCGTTTTTCAAAACTACCTACAAAATTCTACAAAACTACCTACAATATTCTATCTATTTAAAGTTTGTACAATCAACTGCGCGTCTGAGCGTTTGTAAATCGTTGATTATTAGACGTACTTGTAGTGCTGCATTACATATACCATCTACGTTCTAGACAAGAATACATTTTGCTATAAATAGTAGCTGTATTTACAACTATAATCTCTTACTAGTTAAAGGTCCAGGAGGTTAGTTGTCTACTTGGTAAAAAGGACTAAATCCTCTGTTTTATTCCTAGATCTTACAATTTTCCCAAGTTTTACTACGCTATCACATTCATTTTTCTAAAGCTTGTCAATGAATTACGAGTTAGACAATTGTTTTGCTCCACTATTTCAATTTGAGTTTGAGTGTGAGATTACAGCGTATGTTGGGTACCTAATTAGTGGAACAATCCTTAAACTACGCACGTATAGTCAAATGACAATGGGGGATGGAGTTACAGCTGCTGGCTCACTCCTCGTTCCAACGGAAGTTGTGTTACGTTGCCATGAATACCAATCGTAAACGCCGCGTGGTTTCACCTTCCTCCTCTTCAGTCTACCGGGTTTCCTCGTCATATTTTGTTTTCGTTCGCTGACTTTTGCTGGTACTTTGAAGAGAGGATAACAAATAAGTGAGTTTCTACTCACAATCAACATTAGCGTATTCTTTTCTACGTACCCGAACTTTTTTTTCATTTCTTTTCCAAACAGTTCTGGAATTACATATATAATGGTAAATTTGGTTCTGCGTCTTGTTACCCAGAATGTCAGAATATCTTTCAAGAAGAGTAAATAATATTTACTATATTATAGTGGTGGTATGGAAGGGAGAAAACCAAGATGAAAAACTTTAGCATTAAAAAAGATAATTTAGAGAGAAGGGATTTCGATGATGAGACGAAGGAAGATGTCAAATTTCTTGGCGTCGTTCTCGACCCAGAGCTCAGCTGGAAGCCTCCTTGTGCTCAACTTCGGTCATGTCTCGGCAGCTACATCTTTCTTTTGAGGCGCCTTCCGAGAGGCTTACAAGGTCAGCCGTTCTGGCAGCTTTTCATACCTGCTTCCAGAGCAGAGCTGTATATGCCATCCTCAGTTGGGGGCATTCTGCAGCTTCCTCCACCATTTTTTCTAGCCAAAGGAAGGCTGTGCGAGTCGTATCTGGTATGAGTTACCAGAAGGATTGTAGATCAGCTTATAAAGATCTGGAAATTCTAACTATCCCCGCTGTCTACATCCTTGAAAGCCTATGTTATGTAAGGAAGAATAATGGGTCTTTCCATACCCCAGATCACGGTTACTCCACTCGTAGCAAAAATAATCTTTGTATCCCGTTCCATCGACTTGCTACTAGATGCAATGGTACCACCTGGTGGGGTTTTAAATTTTTCAACGCCCTTCCCATGAATTTGCGAAATGCTCCGATCGGCATTTTTAAGGCACGTATTAGCAAGTACGTCGTCAGTTTGGCTCCTTATAATTTCGACGAATTTCTTGGTGATCTTGAGCACACTGACGCTGTGTTGATATCCTAGGTGTTTTTTCATGTTTTATTGTTATACCTACCTAGTCATTTGATACCATTGTTGGGATTTTTTGTGTGTGACCAAATGTTTAATTTTTATTCTTGTAAGAAAGCTGACCATTTCTCACACACTACGTGCTTTTGGCAAATAAAAGATATTGATTGATTGATGACGTCAGACGAAACACAAAGAAGAGATAGTAATTCCTCGCGTTTAGACGTAAAACAAGCAGTTTTCAACATGACAGCAAAATTTGTCTATTTATTGCAGAAATCAATACTTCTAGAATATAGAATATCGAGAATTCAATAGATTCCCTAGAGTTTAGTTCATTTTTGGTCTCATGAATTCTCAAGGGAAAAAAAACCCTGTGTTGTTGCCTGTAAAGTCGGTATACGGGCGAAAGTTTTACGTGACAACGACTTTGAGTGGTAAAATAATTTTAATGTTAATATTCATTCGTATAGTAGGAAGAAGGATAAAATAAAATTCTTTGTCAAGTTGCACAGAGTAGGTATTTCCCGTAGGTAGTAGGTACCTATTTCCCATGGGTGGGGGGGGAGTGAGTGCCAGGGATGGGGGGCGGGGCGCTCCCGCTTTTGTGAGCGCCGGGGAAGGGTTGGACGCGGGGGGGGGGGGGCTTTAGGGAGCGCCGAGCTGCACCCCCTCCGTGAGCGGAGCGTAACGCAGTTTCTTGAAGTGTCCCCGGTAAACCAATTTATAAGACGTTATCACGTCAAAAAATCTTAACTTCCGCAAGAGGACATTCACTGTCGTGTTGCAACTTACCGACCACCAGTCAGTCAGCAACATGCATCAGCATCGCCATCCTTGTTTCATAATTTCATTCTATCATAATTATCCTACCGATATTAATTTTCTTTGAAATTCCAGTGTTGTGATGCTGCGAGAATGCGGGTCGTATTTCGTCATTTCCCGTCGGGCTTGTAAAATGGTGCTGACCTAATCTCTGTCGATAATGGAATTGAAGGTTTGGGTTGAAGGAATCCAGCGCATTGTGTGTGGTGTGACTGAATCTACAACCTGCCAGGTAGGTTAATCTCTCTTTGAATTTCTCCTTGACATCAAATGTTATTGCGTAGGTTGGTACTACTGAAGAACT
Source organism: Apolygus lucorum (assembly GCA_009739505.2). Taxonomy (NCBI): domain Eukaryota; kingdom Metazoa; phylum Arthropoda; class Insecta; order Hemiptera; family Miridae; genus Apolygus; species Apolygus lucorum. The sequence continues at coordinate 2,105,925 of CM019183.2, forward strand.
TTCACAGAAGATTGCTCAGGAAGTGTTGAACTCGAGGAAGTTTCCTTTGTTTTCTCTATCTTTTTCTGATTGTTCTTCTTATTCATGTTAATTTTAATTAGTTAAGAGAAAAAGAACGGAGATGGACCAATGAGACCTTGTTATTCATTTTGGCATCATTGCTTCACTCTTCCTGTAATTACCTAGTTCTCAACCTGTATGTGGTCGATGGTTATCATTGGTACTATTGTCATTTTTCTCCAAGTCTACGTTAGATGTATAGGACGGACTACTTATCTTACAAAAATCACTGTCATCTTCTTGATATATAATCGATTGGAATAATTCGTTTTCGTAGGATGTCGTCTATGCCCTGGCCCACGCTACTGGAAAAACTGGAAGATTTACGCTTATAGAGAGATGGAGAAATAACGAACGATTGCTGGCTCCGCAGGAACATCCCCTGAAGGTGAGAATAACGTTCTTCATCTATTGGTAGGAGATTCAAAGATCAATTTGTTCTTGAATTACTTCCGCATTGATAAATTGATGGATGAATTTGTAATTGATGATAAAATGTGCTATTGGGTTTCTATTGGATTGGTGCATTGTTGATGTGCTTTGATCTAAATCGATTCAGAACTCAGATCAGATAAGTGTCATATCGGTTCATCACTAGGCCTAATATGAAGATTAACTTGGGTCGGTAGGCATTCTTTGAAACGATTCATAATCATGTTCTGAATACTTGCATGAACTGGTCAGAGAAATGTCTTCTTTGCCACCCCCTTTAGATCTGCTACTGTGGTTTGCACGATATGATGGAGGTGCCACTGTCCCAATGGGGTAGTTGCATGGGTCGGAATTTCGTGTTTTTGACTTCAGATTCGAATTTAGCGCACTTGAAAACGTATCTGTACCTGTTTTCAGTTAGAAATTCCATTTAGTTTAGCCGTATATCAATAAAGAAGTACCGTGCTTTTTAGTGTTGGCGGGCCACTCCTCTTACGTCATCCCTAAACGAGAATCTCACAATAGAGTGCGTTGAGATCACTGCCATCGAGGACAATTCGAGTCAGAAACATTGAAATATAGTTGCAAAATAATGGTGATGATTAAAAAAACTTTGAAATATATTTTTCAAGCTTTAGATGTTTGAATTAATCGTTTAAATTGAAAGTTTTGAAGCATATTTTGGTTATTTTTCTTGTTGCGTTGGCGCTAAAACCTTGCGTTACTTTTACGGTCATGTTATCACGTTATCAGTGGACACATTTCTGGTGGTGCGGTCTGAGTTGAGTGCAGTCTGAGTTCGTACCATAGTTTATACCGGTATTTACCTACCATAATTTGTTAGTTGATTGGTTTGGAAAACATAATGTTCTCTGTAAAGTTTCAAGAAGCTTTAAACGCTTGCATAGGAGTCTGCAACACATGTCTTCATTTTTTCCCGCTACCTACCCGATAATCTGCTTTTGAATGTTGTTGACAGTTCTTTTAACTCAGGGGTATATCTCAGTTTCTTCCGTAAAGGCCATATCACACGAGCGATTTTTCAGCTTTTTTCCGCAGAAAAATCGCTGGAACGTGAAGAGGAAGTTAGAATAAGTTAGGCGAAGTTGAAGAAGAATAACCGCAGAAAACTGCGAATAGAGCGCATTCTGGCGGCCAGTGATTTTCACTCTACAAGTTTTGGATCAGGTTATAGTAGTGTGGAATTTTGAAGCAACGTTTTAGCGTCGTTCCCACTCCCAGAAAAAGTAATCACTTTTTTTAAAGATGGGTGATAGCAGAGGTATTAGTCAGAATAGGACCTAAATCTACAATTATTATTTTTAAATAAAAAATAAGTGTGTTGAGCAAAAGTCACGAGAAGAATGTATTTTCCTATTCAACAATAAATTGTAAAATAGGAATCACCTGTTGTTTAGGTAATTGATGGGTGGGAAACTAAACTTGATTTTCGGTCCTGGTAGGTAATTAATTAATTGAAAACTTGGCTTCTTTATTTTTTTCACTCGCCAACAACTTTACTTGTCTCCGTGGCGTCACTACGATCTCGTTTTCTTCAGTTTTTGTGCTCCTGCCATATTATTCTTCAAAATGGACCCTATTTCCTTGATCATTAGTGGTGAGTACCTACCAACTACAATATCTTAACTTAAGTATATAAATTATGTACCACTGTCCAGTATTTTGTCTGTCAAACATGTAAGTATTTGTACAGAAAGAATTACTGAAATCTGATGGTTCATTGTTAAAAATCGTCATTGTAAAAATGAACTGTTGAGTCATCAAAAATTAACTTCCCTCGACCGGGGATCGATCACCTATCATTCCGATTCTAAATCGGAGCTCCTACCACTTGAGCTAAGGAAGCGAATGGACAGAAATGCGAAGAGGTCGCTGATCACAACATCTTCCCCCCCGTTAGGAAATCTTAGGTACTCCGTTACCTAGTCAGGGCCTGCGTTTTTACAACCCATTGAGAACGCGTATTTTTGACTGGCTTCGGAGTTTTTTGTTATTGTTTTCCTTATTGACGAGGCGGGGGATCTGTTGACCTCAACGTTTGTCCAAATAGGCGGTGGCTCGACTCGTGTCTTGGGAGGGAGTTGTTTTGATGACCTAATCTTAATGAATTATTGTTTCTCTGAGAAATTCTGAGGAGACCGTTCGGGCCCGATACGACTGTGCCATACTGTTGAGTCATCAAAAATTAACTTCCCTCGACCGGGGATCGATCACCTATCATTCCGATTCTAAATCGGAGCTCCTACCACTTGAGCTAAGGAAGCGAATGGACAGAAATGCGAAGAGGTCGCTGATCACAACAGAACGAAGAACTGATTAATTTTTCTCTCAGAAAACTGCAGAAAACTGAACAGACGTCGACTAGTAGATCAAGGAATGCTACAACCACAAATTACTTATCGATGGAGAACCTTCGAATGGTTTCCTTCCAGCTTTTTTTCCCGCACAAAATGGCGGACTAGAAAAATTAGAACGCGTTCTAAATATTCCAAAGCTAGAAAAATCGCTCCACCAGGGTGCAGGCTGGGCTATGGGGGGGTGGGGAAGTGGAATTAAAAACCCGCTGCATGGATACTTGAAACACTGTACTTCTTCCCTTGCATGGATACTTGAATCACTGTACTTCTTCTTCTTCACGTTCCAGCGATTTTTCTGCGGAAAAAAGCTGAAAAATCGCTCGTGTGATATGGCCTTAAGTACAGCGGTTTTGGCAGCATATAATTTATGCAAATATTTAGGGCTTTCCAACGAATGGTGAACGATTTTTCTACGAACACGAATGACGAAGATAAAGTTAGGTAGGAACGACTTGGTTGTAAGTAGAAATTATCAGAAAACCAACCGTAACTTTTTCGTTTATGTGCCAAAGTATTGAAATAAAATGTCCATATGCCAAAAAGGAGAGCCATCGATTAGAGTTTCGAGGTGGCTTCCCTGGAAAATATTCCGTACATCGATATTGGCATGTAGCACGATTTTTACGTCAATAAAAGGTTCGTCAGCGCCGAAATAAGAGGAGCCAAGAATGAAGGTAAGTTGACACTTTTCTAGAAAGTAAAAGATCAGTTGTTTTCTTGAGTGTAGTACTTCTTCATCAAAATGGTTGCAGTAGCTCATTTATTGGAAGTTTCATCTTAGTGTCATTATCCTGTACAACGTAGTACCAATGAGTGTTAGTAAATTGTTAAATAAAAAGATGTTGGTTATGTCCAACTTGGAAGAATCTAGCAAATTTGCGAGGTTGTGGCTCGAGTATCACCAGAACACCGCGTTTCTTCGCAACCATATAAGGCTTCAGTTACAGTAGAGGGAATGCCTGAAGGAAACAAAATCTTAGATGCAACATGTTTCGATTGCGCTGCTAGCAAAATTCAGTATGATAGCACCTCAAACGAACGTAAACAAACAGAGGGTTGCTATCAAAGGACCCCCCGGGCAAAGGATCCCTCCGGCACAGTACCCCCTGTCGATAACCTTGCGTCAGGATAACAGTGGTGTAGGGGTCTTTTGGCCCCCTTCACACCCGTGACTTAGCCCCCACCCCACAGCGTCCTAGCCATGTGTAGGTTTTCCTGCCTGAATCCGAGAATCCCGTTCTTTGAAAAAATCTCTAAATTTTTAGGAAGCGTTTCTGGGAGTTTTATTTGCAGATTCGTACTTCAATAAAGATTCTCTACATAGAAAAAATACAAAAAAATATCATGCAACTACCCCATTGTACACCATAGGATCAAGCGCTACCAAGGACTCCCAGAACTTCCCCAACGTAGGCCATGACCCTGGTTTTTTTTGGGTGCCTCTCCTTTCAGCTCTGGCACCGCTTGGTGCAAATCATCTTTATCGTACTTTCTTATCTTAGCCTGCCAGGTCTGCTCCATGCCCTAGCGGTTGGTCATCTAGGATCATGCAACCTGTCAATAGACCTGTCTAATCTCTTCCTCTTAGTATGGGGGGAGCGCCCAATTTAAAAAAAAAATTAATCGTAAGTAGACATCATCCTGAGAATTTTGACACTAGCCGTTCTCTTTTTGGATGAGTAGATCTTTTTATATGATTTTTAAGTTTCAAATGTTTATGACGTCACGCGCCCCTCCCACCTGGGCGGGACCCCCCAGCCATCTGTGACGTCGTAAACATTCGAAATTTTTAAAAATCATAGAAAAAGGTCTTTTCACGCTGGAAGGTCGCGGCTGGTGTAAAAATTCTCAGAATGAGGTCTAGTTTAGATTAAAAATAATAATAAACAGCTTTCCCGACCCATGCGCACACCAGTAGGTACCTACCAAGGTCGACATGGATACTTCTGCTCCATTCTCTCTATCTGTGGACTGAATATGAATTTGGATCTGGAATGGTGGCAGTGGCTTCATAGAGGTTGTTTGCTGGTTTGTGTAACTTTAGTACCTGGACATCTGAAATAAGAGTACACATGACTCTGATATCATTCTGAAGGACATTGGCAATCTTACATGAGTTCTTGTTCACAGGTGGTGACCAAATGGGGCGAGTACAGCAGTGAAGTTCAGTTGATACTTCAGCGGTCTGGGGGATGGTCAACTCCTCCGTCCAGCCCTCCCGTATCTCCTCTCCAAACACCTTCTGGTGGGAGTGCCGGCCCTTCGTCAATTTCAGGTTTGGCAGCTCACAAGAAAAACCTCAGTGCCAGCCCTAAAAGAAACCTACAAGTCAAACACCAAGGTGGTGCTCATCCTGATTCAGCTAGTCATCAGGTATGTCATTGTTTGAGTATCTAATATCTTTGGGAAGTTCTTTTCTTCATTTTTCAATTTTCAAGAGATATTCTACAGATTAATATTTTATTAATGACTACTTGATTCGCTCAGTGTAAAATGAGTCAGTACTTCTTAATTTGTTGTTCCTATGGAGCTATACAGGAACTATTGCTGCAAAATTCTGTTTTCCTGAGGAAACTGGCAATCGTTGTCCTCAACTGTTACCCCTTGCTTGAATTTTGCAAGCCCCAACTTGTGAGCTTACTAGTAGTTTCCCTTTTACTCAGTACTTTAGTCTTGAAGAAGATGTTGGAATGAACTGCAGAGACCCCTGCAGGTCGATTCTGCAACTCGTTATGGGTTAATGGCGACAACGAAATATATAACAATAGGATAACTTACCTTGTAGTAAGATGGACAGGCAGTTGATTTCTCGAAGCATCGTGGACAGATGTAGACTGATGAATTCGATTTATGAAGAGGAATTCTTTCCATTAATCATTATTCCATGATGTGAGAGCACGAATCACAAAAAAAAATCCGTTCTTACGCGTCATTCCTATGTAATTCACCACAGCAAACAATCTGATTCAGTTATCCGACATTGTTTTTCCAATGCAAAGTGCGGTAAACTTTAACTTTTCTTGAAAACAATAACCATGGTGACTGATATTAATAGGTCGTCCCATTGGCTAAAACGCTGCAAGTTATAACACAAAGGTTTATTATTTTTCTATATAGATCACTCGTCTGCAAAGAACTCGGCTTTGCCACTGTCACCACCTACACCTACCACGTACCTACCGCGATCGTATTTCTGTCAGCTGAAATTTGAACGGAGATTACACCTCTTTGGTGATTCACACTCGTGTTTCTGATTTATCGTAAGTCCAACCCTTAACCCTAATTAGACTTTGGTGGAATTAGTGTCACCGAAAACATCTTGGGAATTCCACAGCTATCCCAAGGTGTCACCAGATTTACCAGATTTAAATTGTGATTTAAAATTTCATGGATAGAGCTGAAACCATTGTTAAATAAATTAAAGTCAAAAAATGATGTTAGGACAAAAAAAAATGTCATCGCTTTCTTTAGAAATTAGTCATTACTCTAGTTTGAGACTTATAACAGCCCACAAATAAAATTTTGCTTTATTTTCCATTAAATTAAAAATTTTAATTTAATTTTGGTTACTCCGGTGACATTTTGGGACAGTGTGGAGTTCCTGAGATGTTTTCGGTGACACTAGTGACACCTTAGTCCAATTAGGGTTTAAGGGGGTGTCAGTCGACCACCGTTCGTTCCTCGTTGTGGGTCAGTATTTCCCTAAATTGTAGGGGCAAAAACTTAGAATGAGGAATTTCACCGATTTCTGTTTGCATTTTTCCTGAATAGTTAATGGTGTGGGATAGATGAAAATCGGGCTGATCTCGGAAAATAAGTCTCCTGTTATTTTTGGGAGACAGTCAAAATTTTTAATTTCAAAACTAACCGGGAAAACAGACGTGCAGCGGGAACGCTCGCTGATTGGGCTGTTCGGATCGCCGTCTCCTCCCAGTGTTGCCCATTGGGACGAAATTGTGTTTTCTAAGAGAAAAGTTATCAAACAAAAACAGAGGAAACCTAATTTTCCCCATCTCGCTTTTTCTATTTTTTTCTTCAGTTTTTCGATTTCGAACTTTACTGTTTCATGAAATTTTGCATCTGGGGACTATGGATTTCTCGATCTCAGCGCTTCAAGCGGCCATAAATGAACTATTCCAGCATGACGTCATTTTCCCGGTTTTTTTAAACATTCGTATTTTCTACACTGTTTTGTTTATTCGTAAATTAGGAAGTACGGGCTGAAAGTTTGCCTTAGGGGGTTTTTAGAGGTGCTAAATCCGATTTTGGGGTCAAAAATACGAAATTCCGACATGGTGAAATTCCTCATTTGTAGCTGAAATTGAAATTTTCAACAACTTGAAAAACTGAAACAAATTTTTAACTTTTTGCCCCTACAATTTGGGGAAATACTAACCCGGAACGAGGAATGATTGGCGACCGACTGAGTTCTCGTAGGGAGCGAACGTTTTGCCCTACAGAGCTCCCCATGGTCTCTAAAAATTCAATACTGTCTTAAATTGACGGAAAAACAATACCTTTATATCGATTTTTTTGAGCTAGGGCGTTTTCAACATTTCAACCCTTATTTTTTAACCTTTAGAAGTGACCGACATCAACCAAAAGCTTCGTGGCTCAACTAGACACCAAATGGAGCCCGTATACCGAATTTCATCAAAATCGGTCAATGCTAAGTGGCAAAAGTGCCGCGTACAGCGGACGGACGGCCAAAGTTTTATTCGATTTTTGGATTCTAGTACCTTGAAATGTAAACCAACAAATTTTGAGGGGGGGGGGGGGGGTTAAAGTTTTTTTTTTCTTGGTCGATTCCAAAGGTTCATTATTGGAAATAATAAACCAAAATCATGTGCTGCTACCTGTTGCTCGACCGACCTAAATATTGTCGGATCAGATATCGTGTCGTTATTTTGAAATGTAACGACAATTCTAAACTTCGCTATGCTCGATTATAGAATACCAATTTCGTAACACGGGAGGGTTACTGAATCCGAAGCCATAACGTCAACAGAATATCGAGTTGCAGCATCGACCTGCTGAGTGGGTACATAACCCTCCTTAACTCTGATTTCTTCACAAATGTCTTCTACTTCTACTATAATTTATTCTAATCTGATTTCTTCATTGTCTTCTCTTCAAACCTTTAGCTGGTTACACTAGTTTACTACTGCATGCGTGCTCGCAATATTTTGCCCTGCTGTTCTGAATAATGAGGATCCTCAAGTAGGGAATTTGCCTCCTACCTTGAGCTTATTGTACCTCCTGTATGTTGTGATTCCTTAAATAAATTTTTCCACGACATAAATTTTCAATTTCAGAATAATAAGAAGGAAAGAGGTGAGCTCAATGCCTTGTCCATGAACAAATATAGTCCTCCAGACCACAAGAACAGCAATATCATTCGCGTAAGTTGTCAACTTTGATCTCGTGAAACAATTATTTTGTGAGGGTATATATATTTTTTTAGCCAAAAAGCTTGTATTTTTCAGGGCTATAATGGCGGGAAAGATGAAACCGTCGTTTACAATGCGCAATATCGAGACTTAGTCAGGTTAGTCAATTATCAGAGAGAGAAACTCGCCGCCCAACAAGCTGAAATTACCAAGGTTGGTACTCTTGTCTCAAATTTGAACTTTAATGCTGTTTTCACTCATATCAGTTTTATAACTCAACTCATCATTCCAGTTCGACGCAGAAATTGCCTTTTGGGAAGGTAAAACTCGAGAACAGCAGCATCAAATAGAATATTTGTCCAAGGAATTCGCGCATTACGAAGCCGTATCCAATAGCAATGAGCAAATGGTTAGTATTTTCGTGTTCAAAAAGTTCTTGTAGAACTGTAATTAATAATAAAATTAGCAATTTAAAATTAGTCGCCAACTCTACCCCTAAATTTTATTGTCTTTCCCTCCTCCCAAATTTAGGGGTACAATTAGCCACCCGAACCAATAAAAATTGCGTCGTAACTCATGCAATTTTCCTTTTTTAAAAGTTCATTTTTCGTCGATAATTTGATAAAAATGCAGTAAAATCAAGAAACTAACATCACCACGGGATTCAGCGTAAAAAATACTAAAATATCATGTATCACAGTTAGGTACTTCGTACATGCACATTTTGACACAACCTTGCGGTTGCGCATCTTTGAGCGCGCACTGAGCGGGTTGCGCGCAACAAAAAAATCGGTTGAGGGGTGAATTGTTCAAGAAATTTCACGTAGAATCCGAATCTGCAATAAAACGTGGGGGTCTCATTTGAAATTGAAAAAACGAAGTTGGTGTGCGTTGCGCACGTGCGCAATGCGCACCGAGATCATATTTGAGATCCTTGGGAAAAATCATAAAGATTAAAAAAACAAAAATTTTTACCACTACCTGGACGATTTTAGCAGGGGGGGGGGGACGTTTTCGGGGACACCCTGTATAAAATAGCACCCCTAGTGCTTTAGAGATGTCGATTAAATTGTGACATTTTATCCCTGAATGTTATCTGTGTTTCACTCCTTAACTGCCTTTCAAGACAAGTCAGTAGGTGGGTACTTACTAACAATTTCAAAAATATAGCATATTGTAACTATTGATATTTATTATACCGCCTATTGAGTTATTCTTACTTTCTTCCTGAATATCCAGCTCAAAGCATTGATGTCGGTTGAAGAGGAGAAGGAATTAGTTCAGCAACAAGAAAGAACGCTCAAGTCTGAAATTACGCTATTACGATCGAAATTGGCGAATTGTGAGACAGAACTACTTCAGTGCAAGAAGAAAATCAGGTTCGTTTTACAACTTGTTGGACAGGGCTTGCTCCAGTAGAATTCAAGCTCATCTCTTTACTCCTTAGTTTTGTGGGTATTTCAGTTAAGGGGGTCTCAGTCGGTCGCCGTTCGTTCCTCGTTCTTGAATCAATTACCGGAACTCAAATTTTAAAAGTTGTACCTAGATTTGAAATTTTCAAGGATTTTGAAAATTTCGCTGCATTACTGAATTTTGAAAATTTCAAATTCAGGTACAACTTTCAAAGTTTGAGCCCCTTTAATTTAGGGAAATACTGACCCGGAACGAGGAACGAACGGCGACCAACTGAGACCTCCTTAATTGATGTATATGGTTGAGCCTGATTTGACTGTTGGTGGTTTTCAAATCCTCTTTATATAATAAAAAAAAAACAACGAGACGTAGGTTTTGTGTTATTTGATTGTTAGTAACAGTTTTGATTGACAACTTGCCAGCATCTTCAAGGTAAAACATTTAAAATTTTTTTAGAAAAAACCATAAGAACAGTGGACCGCTTATTACACTTTCGTATGGCACATTCTAATCAAACACTCGTCTTAAAAAATATACGTTCTTATAGTTCTTTAGTTATATTCTTATATTTAGTTCTTATTTATATATTTTATCTTAATTGTTCCTGGTTAAACAGGTTAATTTCCTGTTAATTCGTTTAAAAAAAATAACAAGTCATCTTCATCAGCTTATTGAGTCTTTCTATCATCGGTTAAAGCTAACTTCATTCAGATGTAGTAGGATAAAAACTGGAAAACGAGAATAGTACTGTAGTAAAGTACTTCTGATAATAAATGAAGGTTTTGACAAATAGTACGAGTATACGGAAGTATCGAGCATCTAAGGTGTTCCAATGTTCACAGCCATGTCCGACTTCCGCTTGCCGCCATTTTGTAGGCTTCGCTATTGGTTTGCTCTCATGAGATGCAAACAGTTTTTTTACTCTTCTTTCTTTCATCATAGATTTCCTTGAAAGTGATATTACTACAGAATTCGTTAAGAAATGTCCTTCATTTCAATAGCCGCAAAATTGTTAATTCACTCAACAGTTTATCTAATAACGAGTTTGTTAATTTTCAGGGAGCTGGTTGACGAATTGGAAGCAGAACAGAGAGGAGAAGTCGCCCTGATGGTTGAGGTTGACAGGCTACAGCGTGATATTGAACAAGCCAAAGCTAGAGCAGATCACACGTCTCACTCTGCTGAATCTCTCAGATCACAGGTATAACTGCATCAGATTGCGTGTTACTTCATCGAATTTAGACTTGAACTTGTTATAATACCTCTTGTACTCCTCTGAACGTATAGGTCATATCATTGGAGGGTGCTATCAGTGACAAAAAGCGACAAGTTGAGCGGCTGGTCACAGAAATGAAAGAAGCCAACCTTCAGTCACTTGCTGCTGCTCCACCTGAAGAGCTAAAGTTACTTCTTGAAGGTACAACTCTCTATTATTGCTATTTATTAACACTGGCATTTGACCGCATTCAAGAAGGGTTGATGAACATCTATTTGCATTTATTCGTTTTTATATTTCCTTGGATGAAGCTCGGAACATGTTCGAACTCGTTGTTAGGTGTTGAAATTTGCTTCTAACAAGCACGCATTCAATCTCAGTGGGGGATGTAGAACAAGGCACATTTTACTCATTGGTGTGAAGAAAAAACTCTATAGAAGAGGCAGGTGTATACCATCCATTCATCATAGATCAACGTATCTATTAATTTCAAGCGCTGGTGTCTACAACTTCACTACAAAGGATTATGATCTTATGGGTCATTGTTCCCTCTTGCCTTCTCCAGATACCATCTGATCTATGGGGGGGCTAGCTGTGGTTGTGCTCGTTATGGCGTGCGTCTCTTGGCGACGAGTCTCGGATATGCCGCAGGGGGCTGTGAGATCTGGGCTCGAGTTGGGAGCGTATTTTCGCGCAAGATCAGTCCAGGATCAGTCCCCCCCCTCCCGTCAAAACTCAGGGCAGCGAGGCAATGGGAAGCCATGAGCGAAATCATCAGAACAAATTCTGATCTTCCCTTTGGAAGACAGCTGATGACGTTCGCGACGCCAGGAATGGCAGTTGGACGAAAATCCAACCTGGAATGGTTGTTTACTTCACTTACTCTACTTACTTACCATCTGATCTATGACGCAATGGATTATAAATGGATACTAAATCTACCTGCTTCATTGAGTTTTCGTTAACGACTGCACCAAACTTCAAAGTCGTCAAGTCTTCTTAATAATTAGGTACTTACCTACTTATTTTCAAGGAGAAGTAAAAACAGTTCCTTTTAATCATCCTGGTAGGTACATAGAACTACTGCAGTTCTTGAGTCTTGAGAACTATTGCAGTTCTTGAGTCTTTTAACACAAGATTAACTGTTATGTCAGGAATATAAACCTGATTGGAGCAAACACGGCTGTCATAATTACACAAGAAGGGGTTTAATTTCCTACTTCCATGGGCCTGTACATGGACGGTACTTAGTTTGTAACGTGTAAGATGATCAATCCCAGAATTTTGATGGGAAATGTACATACAGGCAATGAGGGTGCATGAATTAAGGCGACCTTCATGAGACGTCAAGATGCAAGTACATGAGCAGAATAAAGGAAATGGAAACCCCTTAAGCCTCCACAAAACTGTTAGAGTCACGCAAATAGGGAAACCACGCACGCAAACAGCGATTGGAAAAATGCGTCTGCCGATAACATCAGGGGAAAAGGTAGACTGTCTGCCAGAGTTCGTAGCTTGAGCGCTTTCTCAACATCAGTAAAATAGCGTAACTAGTGTTTTAATCCCGCTCAAGTTTTTGTTTCAATATTTGTCTTACCGTCATTTCTACTCGACGACATGATCAACTGACCCTGTAGCAAATTTAACCGCGGACAAAAATAGGTCGGTTCAATAGTGATTGTGGAAAACAAAAGAAAAGGAAATGAAGAATTGAAAACGAAGACTGGAAATTTTAAATTAAAATGACTAAAGACGTACCTTGGTGCTGTGCAGCTTCACTTCAGGGCTCTTGGGTTGGTGGCACTGAAGATGAATTCCAAAGACGAAACTTTGGAGACAGGAGCCAAACCAAGGAGGTAGCAGGAGAGAGTGTAGACGTATTTTTTAAGGAAACTTAGACACAACTATTTGCCTGACAGTGAGACTGGCTCTGGGAAGGATTTGAGAGACTCTAGAGCTCCCAAAGGAACAAAAAAATGAGCTCTGGTACTCGATTTCCAACACAAACCAGTTCAGCGCTTTCTATTCTTTTTACGTGTCCTAAAATTGAAAAGTCAGTGGCCTCCGCCTTATTGACTTACTACCCCTTATTGTACTTTCTATCATGAAAAAATCATTGATGATGATAATTATCAACTGACCGAAGGAACTGTTGGTTAGTCATTGTTTTAACCAAGGTATCATCTTAGCAAATGTGTAACTGATTGATGTTACAACTTAAATAAATGGACAGTTCTTGTCCTTGTCCACCTCCATTCCCTCTACAATGTTAAATAAAGTGTTTTTTCTCTCAAAAAATGGATAGTTCAACATTATAAAGGTGTCTGAAGGTACTCGAGAGCTTGATATCTTATTTTTACAAAGTGGTGCACCTTTTCATGCTCAACCAGGAACAACTTTCTGCCTGGGTAAGATATTGGATGCATCCCAGTTTGCTCTGGTAGATCCCCTCTTTCCTCTCTTGTATATTGAAACAAATCCTGAAATGTCTTTTCCCTTTTGCATTTTCATGCATGATTTTTAGAAAATAAATCACCTAAGTGCCCTTACAAACGTTCCTTCTCGTTGAATGAGATATGAAATAGCATGAATTGCTCATGATTGAGATTATGGACTGCCAGTGGGATTAATTCGTGAAGAAATATATTGTAAGTAGGAGTAAATGCGGCGACACTCCGGCCTGACTTTACCCGATGCACGCCAGACCAGAGGGGTATGTGACACTGTATGTGGACCCCAGAAGCGAGGGGATCCATGTCAAGTAGATTACCGCTCCTTGATCTTGAGCCGGAATCAGATTCCAAATTAGAATTTGATGTTTCAACAACTTGGTTTTGTGTCAAAACAATTAGGGGCTGAAATTTTCAAAAGCGCCTAACCTCGAAAAACGCCTAACTCTTGATATTAACGTAATATCATTTGTTCGCCAATTAAAATAGTACTGAATTTTTTTAATCGAAATAGACCACCCAGACTCTGTAGGACAAATAGTACGCTCCCCGGACGATTCTACTTATGATAAATCAGAAACACGAGTGTGAATCGCAATAGAGGCCTCCGTTCAAATTTTATCTGAACAAATTGTGATCATTGTTCGTACTCAGTTTGTCTTTGAATTGCGTACTAAGTTTCACGTATGCAAACTAATACACTAGAGAGTTACAGCAACATTTGGAACTGTTCAGACGTGAGAAGCTGCTAGGGCGAGCATCGAGTGGATGCTAACTTTCCGACGTGAGTCTCACGTCAATGACTTGAGGCTCACGTGATTGACGTTGCTTTACATTTTTCAACACTCCATAGGTAAGGTCAACTCAATCCACGGTTTTTGTTTTCATTGAACCGATAAAGGAAAACAGGAAGGAAAATATAAGGAAATCAATGAAGTACGCTCGTTCATTACCCAAAATAATCGTAAAAGTATAAATAAATAAATGCAAAATGAATGTGACCTAATCGTGCATTTCAGTCCATCCCCTTGTCTGAGGAGTAGATGACAGACAACCGAATTCAACGAGATTTGTAGTTTATGATCAACCTCAGACTAATCAATCTTTTCGTATTATATTCCAATATTACCTTTTTGAAGTAAAATAAATTTAAAGTTGGTCAGAAAGGTAGAGGATTTCTTCCTTCAATGGGGTAGAAATTGAGATCAATCGTCCAACTGATGTCATCGAGATCAAACATCCGCCATCCACACTTCAGACGCCGCAACAGACCGAAATGTATAAGGGAGCAATATTCACTTCAAGCGAAATGTATAAGGGATCAATTCTTCAATCTTCAATTCACTTTACCACGGCCCCGAAGATGAAGAACTCGCAAAAGATTCACCGAAACTCTTCAAAATGAAAGAAACAGAATGATCAGCTGATTTACGGCGGCCATTAGCTCAGCCACAAAAATAAGGAGTTGACGACAAAGACGGATTCTCAGTGTCGCTGCCCCCATTTAGATACACTGGAGGGGTCCGCTCTGGTGCTCAAGTCTGGTCTGGTCGAGTCGCAGTGTGGCCACACCTTAAAAATCATGCCAAAATAAAAAAACCTGGTTTGCCTTTAGCTGTGCCTGCTAGTTTTCCCATTCACTCATAACTTGTGTATCTCTGAAGAATCCGTTTAGACAAATCGGATTGCTCACTGAATCTCTAATTTTCCAGGGCCACATAAACCAGGTAGTGTACGAAGAATGATTGGTTCGCCGCGTCAACTCGAGAACGCCGTGCCTACGAGTAAAAACCCACATGGCGTGTGGGTTTGATGAATATGCTGTAAGGGGTTGAACGTATTTAATAGAGAAGACGAAAGTAGGTCACCATTTGATTATTTCAATAGCCAGAATTAAATCGTTCATGTAGCAAATTTGTATCTATTCAGCTAAATTTGTCGATTTGTGTTTCTCAGAATGTTAACATCGTATATTTGCAGTAAGTTATATCTTCTTGCACAAAGTGTGTACTGCCTATCTTTGACTAGGGTTCAGAATTTGCTGTTTCCGACTTCAGAATCTGATTCGCACTATAGAAAATTCCACTAGTTTTAGCGCCTGAATACGAAAGGTGGTGGAATGAGCTAAATTAGAAACTTGTGACGTATTAGATTATTTGTGTACTTCCATATTCCTTTTCGTGACACTAAAAGTATTCGTTGTGCAGAATGCTTTCCATCGCGTGAAAAGCCTGCATTTATTCTTTCCGTGTGAACTTGACATTCATGATGTATATATCTGAACGTAAACACCAGTTAGCATCGACATGTGCTGGCTCTATCCACTAGTTTATACGTCCACATGAAGAGGAATATGGGAATGACAAGAATCCTCATAATTCACTGGGGAGGAGATCCTGAAGACTCGCTCATTTCATTTTTTTTTCGTTCATTTTCAACTGAGTGCATCACCTGACATTGACAAAGCACGGAAATTACCAATGAGAAAATGACTATTTCCTGCTTCATCATTTGAATACCTTTGTCAATATTGTTAATAACATTGTTAATTCTAATAGCCTGAGTTTTGAGAAAGCTTTAATCACGTTCGTCGTGTCCACATTGTACCTTCTTTTGCGTTGTTTCAACTCTTCTCATGAGCGCTTCAAGATGCAACTACAACTAATGCTGTAAAAGTTCGGGTGGCTTGTGATGGAAGATCTTGGGGGAGCACTCATGAATGCTCTATTGAAGTGTTTCTGTTGTCAAAAAGTTGAGAATAGGAAATAGAGAGGAAGTAATGTGGGAAAGCAGACTCCACTTTCTCAGGTAGATGGAGCACTTCCTGTTAAAGATGCCTTCCCTAGAAGGCCTAACCTTATCATTCTTATCAGCCCTGCTGATTCTGAATGAAACGAGCTCTTTGATTGGAGAACCCCTTCCCCCTTGACTTGCCATTGCCTTAACGGTTTTCCTTTCTTCAAGAGCTCCCAGTTGTTGGTGGTGTTAGGCCCTCTCTATTTCCTTTGCTTAACCTCTTTGCCTGCTAGCCCGATTTTGAGTGAAAGGAGCCCTTTAATTTGATCCCCCTTGATTGTCTCTGCCATAACGGTTTTCCTTGCTTCGAGACCTTCCAGTAGTTGATGGTGTAAATGAGAGCCCATTTCTTCTGCCAAGATCTTGTCCTGCCACAAGTTGAGATGAAAGTGGAGAAAGAGATTAGGATATTGTAAGAGGATATTTGTTATTTTTGCTCCAGGGATGCTGGAAGAGAGTGCCTCCAGGCCCTAAGCATTCCCTGGTCGATAGATAGAAAAATCAATCGATCTCATCCGTAAACAGTTTTGCTATTCTCTCATTTTAGATCAACATTGCCTGGTCTTTACACTCACGTGCAACAATAGGTTGGTTGACAGCCTCATGAAATGTGATGAAAACCTGCCCATGAGTGAAAAATACATAAAACATGTTTATACAACCACTGTCTTGACGAGCTACCAATCATGAGAAGATAAATCCGTATTCTCTTTGCCTGCCATGTAGGATGAACCAGGATGGTTGTCTCACATTCATTCTGACGACTCATCAGTTAGTTGCGACTGATGATCAGACGATCCATCAATCGCTTCTTTGCAATTTCAACTCAAACTTGTTTCGGGTGAAACCTTTCCACCAGCACATTTCGAATAAGTTTCCCCTGTATAAACCTGCCTGACGTCACGGTTTGCCCATAGTCTCCTACAACGCCCCAAACCTTTGCAGAAAGCCTCTATCGTCACCTAAATTCCACCCTATCCCACTCTACAGGGTGTAACACGAGTGGTTTACGATCTTTCTCCCACGTGTTCTACAACTAATTTCCGAAAAAAAGTGCCTCTTGACATTTTTTTTGGTATCCCCACTCAAAATGCCTTTTTTTTTCACTTTGAATTTTTTTTCCGTTTTTGATCTGTGCTCAATAAATCTACCATAACTCCCTCAATTCAAGATTTAGCTCAAATCTAAAAAAAACCTTGGAAAAAGCGTTAAATTTGCAATCTTTTTGATGCCCAATAACATTTTTTGATGTGGAGTTGAGATGTGCAAACGACGTATGAAAAGCAAAACTCTTCATAATCTTGAAATCTTTTTTTTTCAGTCGCCCTGTAACCATATCAATTTTTGACGCAGCATTGTGAAACTTTCCTAAAAAGTGCACCAAAATCTCAGCTTTCCAACGGTGTAATCAAAAATTATTTTACAATCGAATTTAAGGGAGAAATTTCTGTTTGAACGCGGAAAAACATGCATTTCTATCAACGAAATTGACGGTTAAGCGACAGGACTCCGCGGTGCACGTTTTTCCGCTTTCACACGTAAATTTCTCCCTTAAATTCGGTTGTAAAATATTTTTTGATTACACCGTTGGAAAGCTGAGATTTTGACGAGCAAAGATCAAAAACACGAAAAAAAGTCTGCCAAGTGGGTGTGGCACATAGCTTCCTCGTATCCATAACCCGATTGTACAGATGATCCGATGCGTAGTTGTTAATCTCAAAACATCAATCTCTAAGTACCTTCCACTACCCTCATAGGGGACCATCCTCACGCCAAACTAAACAATCCTAGAAAATTCCATCAAATTCCAATGAAAAATGTTAGTGTTATGGCTGTTACATGGATTTTACGTTTGCGCATGCGCGGAGATTACTTTCAATTTTAAGGCCTTGATTTTCATAGGAGACCATCTACAACCTAATCCGCATAATCCCTGAAAATTTCATCGAAATCGGATAGAAAATGTGGAAGTTATGGCTGTATCAAGGGATTCACGTTTGCGCATGCGCAGCGGCTACTATCAGACCGCGGGTAATGAGTTTCTGAGGGGACCATCTACAACCTAATCCGCATAATCCCTGAAAATTTCATCGAAATCGGTCAATAACTTCGTATAGTTATGCCGGTTACAAGGATTTCATGACAGACACACACACAGACAGACACGGAACCAAAGTTTTTCAGAAAGGTCTGAAACGTAAAACGCGAGTGGAAATTTCGATTTTGGAGAACTTTTTTTTTCAACCTTGAAAAGTGAAAAAGCTTCCGCTACCCTGGTAGACTCGGATGCAAAATTTCAAAGTGAATAAAAGGCATTTTGAATAGGGTGTTTACCTCGGGAATGAGAACTAAATAACCACACTGGAACTAAAACGTTTGTTTTAAACAGAACGAATAATTGATTTGAACAAGAAATATAGAGCAGAGTTAAACTTGGTAGGTAGTACGTTGTAGGAATGGCCATGGCATCGGGACCGCGGAGGAGTATCTTCGCCGCAGCCGTCTTGATCTGCCCTGTGAGTTCATGTTCTATGTTGTTCTTAATTATGATCGTTCTTGGTCTACTAGTTCATCAACTTTTACAGCTCTAATACTGGCCTATTTGTTCTGAATGCAATAACCCATTGAATGTACGAGTTGAAGTGTCTTATTCTCCAAGAGTCTTTGACGAATTTTCGGTGATAAAAGACCCGCAATAAAAGCATCTAGAATGTTATCATCTTTATTCAGTGTCGCCGAAACAGCTTGGAATTCACAATCTTTGCCGAGGGCCTTTAGAGCTACAAGATATTAACTAATTGTTTCAGAAGAGAGTTGCTTCCGACTAGCTCGTAGGTGTCTCGCAAAAATGACATTTTTCTTTTTTATGTATAGAGAACCTAAGATAGCAATAGCTGCTTCAAAAGAATCACAGTCATTGATGAACTCAAAGACGTTCGAAGAAAGGAAATTAGAGAGTACCTTTAGGCGGTCATCGTCTCCCACCTCAGCTTTGCTTATGAAGTTTTCAAAAGTTCGTAGCCAATGGATCCACTCGCGTTGGGCTGTTGGCTTGTCCGGGTCCATAGAGAAGCGTTCTGGCCGGTAGAGCTTATCCATTTTCTTTATTCGATTAAATTGTAATGAATAATAAACCTTCACAAACATAAGGCCTTAATCGAATAAAGAACTTGACATATTGAAATAGGAGAGTCTAGCCCCCAGAAAGTATTGTCGTGTTTCAGCGCTACCTACCGCCACTTCAGCGAACTATTATCCTTTTTCATCTTGATGTGAGCGTGGTCAAGCGGCATTTCTGAAAAGTAGGCTTACCTCGATTTTACCACTCTCTAATTTCTAAGTTTGGCGGCTTTACTTCCCTGCCTTTTTAAATTGCGAGGAAAAGGAACTTGATATTGCATTTTTGTGTTGCTTTCAATTGTTGTGTTGTTCTTCTTTGCTACATTGTAATCTTGGGATAACTGCAAGTTAGAGGAGCGACGGTTATACAGTCGCGAGCGTGATCACCTGATAAGATATCAGAAATGGTAGTTCGTTGAAGTGGCGGTAGGTTGCGCTGAAACACGACAACACTTTCTGGGGCTAGACTGTCCTTAACATAGCAATCGGAATCACAAATTGGGTAGTGAAGTAAACACATGGTATTCGAGTACCTAACAACTAAATAAATATCATGACATTGATCTAATTTGGTTCATTCTTTGGGAACTACTTTGCTGGCAAAAGGGACTACTTTCTCTTTGGACCTACTGCCCACTTTGGGCGGGAAGGTCCAAACATGGGGATACCAAAAAACGTCAAGAGGCACTTTTTGTCGGAAATTAGTTGTGGGAGAAAGGTCGCGAACCACTCGTGCTACACCCTGTATAACTGACACGTTTGAATACCTACTGAAAAACGCAACAAATAATTTATTATCAACAATGAATGAATCGTTCATGATTATCTGGATATATTGTGTGGAATCCAAACTCGATTCAAAAGTAGGAAGGAATTATAGGGAATTTTCTCATTCATTTTTTCTCGGCCATCATCATTAAAGGCCTAATTTTTCTGTCGCAGAATCGTAGGAGCTTAGGAATCATTAGTGTAAACATAGTTTTTTCACTGAGCTATCGCTTAATTCGCATACTGTTGACAAGTTATGTATATTTAGAACATAGTTAATTATTTAGAAAATCGCCTACATCTACTCATAACCGTTTGTTAGTTTTTTCTACTACGTTCTTGTTGAGACGAGCTGTTAGTTTTGCTGATCTCTATTTTGTTAGCTCGATGAGTTTCCTCAGAATGTTGATTTTGGGATTGGACTGACTGAAAGGTATGCCTTTAAACAATTATACTGGATAAACGATACTGTTACGTGGTGTATGGTATGAAAAGCCGTGCAGTCACTGATTTTCTTGGTTCGATAATCGCACCCCTTCGGGTATCGTTTAGCTATTTTATTACCTTTTTTTCATAATTATTCTGCCAGGCAGAAGTAAAGTCGTATTTACTCTTAGTTATAATTAATTTTCGTGTCAAATCCGAAGACTTTGCCTAGGTATCGTGTTATTTATTGAACCTGGACAACTTGCAGTTTGTACCTATACTATACATCATAAATTAATTGATTTTTTACGACACCCTTCGGCTCTCCGGGAGGTCACTTTATGGTGCCACTGCTTGGAACTTTAGTCTCTACCTTATAGAACTCGTTTTCTCACGTGAGCTGACCATAGCAATGACGTTATGGACATCATTTAGCTAAAATTTTACCATTTTTTAATAAGGTGGTTAATTTATTTTAATCTAGTTGAACGTTATGAAAGAAATTGTAATATTTATTGATGAATGTACATCAACGTTATTTGTTCAGTTATTGAATCACTCGATTAATAAAGACATTAATTTCTAGCCATATATATTCCTCTTTGTTATGTCGGCTTGGTGGTTTCTATTGGTCCCTACTCAACGAAGGTGAAGGATGGAGTAGCACTTTCTGCCCGGCGCGTTTCCACCTACCGCCTGCAGGAGTGCATAGAACTAGCTCAGCCGCGATCCTCGGCGCGATTGCTCGCCAACTGGAGGGAGGCGGTACATTTACCTAGGTCCTAGTTGGGGAAGACAACTCCTAGGCGAGATGGGAGCGGAGGCCGGCATGATGAGCCTACTGATACCTCCGAGGAACTTGGGGCTCCCAAGAGATGACGAGGGAGAGCAAGAAATAATCAAGTCGATTTTTTGTAGACTACTGCATGAAGGTGAAGCCTTGAGTCCTCCTTTTATACTACTGTAACAAGGTAAAGGGAGAGTGGAGGAAGGTGAAGTCAAGTGACGTGTTTGTCCCCCATACCTCACTCTACCTACCTGGCACGATGAGTCACTCAGGGTTTCCCTTGTGTCCTTTATTGGAGAACTAACATATACGAGTAAATGAGGCATTACATAGGTCCCCCTAGTTTGAACAATAAAGAGACTAGTTGAAAATTTATCACAAATAGTAAAAACTTGAGTGATTTGAAAAATATTCGTAAAATTACATAGGTGTTATGTACACTTGAAAATATAAAGTATAACAATAATGGGGTATTTCAGTCAATTTTTTTAATTTTTTTTTTTCAAAAGAGTAAGGCTCAGGAATAACGGTAATCGGGTCTGTTCGCCGAGAAAATGTTTTTAAAAAATCAGAGAAGCTAAGGAAAGTTGAAGATTTGAATGGGATGACGTAGCTAGCCAATTGTGACGTAGCTAGCCAACTGTCTTTGAAAAAAGTATCCATGCACGGAGAAGAGGTGAAACCCTTGGAGGACTTCTTGGATACTACAAAATACTACTCACACACGCGCTGTGTGTGTGCGTTAAGGGAGGCCCGCCTTTTTTTCCAAACGTGTGATCTCTTTAATTAATTTTTCTACCACATGTTATAGTATCATTGGGCTTAAAGTTTTAGTGTATAGGTTTTCAAGGGTGCTGAAACCAAATTTGAGGTCAAAAACCTGAATTTCCGACCCACCGAAATACCCCATTGGTTGAAAACGAACAGTTGTAGAATCTTGAAGATGAAGTTCTGTGATGATGCGAGATGAGCTGTGTAGAAGCGGATGATGATTCTTCCAGTACGTAGAATGATGAAAAGTTGAAGTTGTATTTCAAAGGACACATCCATCGAATTTGGCCAACTTATGTGTGGGGTTCCAGACAGGCGTGTTACCTCAGTGAGTCGGGTAAGATTGCTTCCTGTATCTGGAGGATTTGAATGTGCGTAGCCAAAGTTAGTGACTGGAGTGTCTTGGACGGTCAATGTCTTCTAGAGGTTGAGAGGATCCCCCAGCTGATGGGCGCTGGTGTTTGATGCACTGAGTAGCATGAACCCCAGCCGGGGATCATCCTTGTAGAAGGGCTGTGAAGTGAGTGGGGTTCAGACCATCATGGCCTCGGCGAAGTCTGGTTCAAGCGGCGGTGTTGGTACTTCCATGTCCATGAAGCGTCCTTTTGTTGAATAGAGAACCAAAAGCGTGAGGGGTCACCAATGTTATGTCGGCGTGTCATCGTGTGAAGGCGATGGTCTTCTCGATGGCTTGATGGTTCTATTGGTCCCTACTCAACGAAGGTGAAGGATGGAGGAGCACTTTCTGCCCGGCGCATTTCCGCCTACCGTCTGCAGGAGTGCATAGAACTTTTAGCTCAGCCGCGATCCTCGGCGGGATTGCTCGCCAACTGGAGGGAGGAGGTACATTTACCTAGGTCCTAGTTGGGGAAGACAACTCCTAGGCGAAATGGGAGCAGAGGCTGGCGCGATGAGCCTACTGATACCTCCGAGGAACTTGAGGCTTCCAAGAGGTGACGAGGGAGAGCAAGAAAATTTCTGATTATTTCTTGATTATTTAATAATCAAGTCGATTTGTTGTAGACGAATGCATGAAGGTGAAGCCCTGAGTCCTTCTTTTATACTACTTCAACAAGGTAAAGGGAGAGTGAAGGAAGGTGACGTCAAGTGACGTGTTTGTCCCCCGTACCTCACTCTACCTACCTGGCACGATGAGTCACTCAGTCATGAGTCATCAAATTCGTGGAAACTCACATTTTGGTTCAAATTTGAGTTCTACCACTGAAACTAAGTCCGTACATGATTTTAGAGGCAGAAAATAGTAGAAAACAATCTAAGATTGTTAGTGTAAAACCTAGAGGAACCTGGACCTTTCTCTCATCTTGATAATTTCCATTTTTTCCTTTATTGCCGTTTTTCTTTTTGATATTCAACTCTAATAACATATTATGTTATTAACTAGATATACCACGACAGTTTCACTATGAAATGGGGAATTTGCCTCAATTTTAGATTCTGGAATTTTAAGTCAAATTCTATAATCGGGCCCTAGAATAATGTTCAACACTTGGAGTACCCAAGGAAAAAAAAATTATCATAGAAGAAAATGCCTAAGAAGCGAAGCCATTGCCAAAAAAACACCGCAAAAATCGAGGAATTCATGTCACACGAAAAAAAAAGAAAAAAACCGATACGAAAAGTGACGGGATTCACATATTGAGCGCTCTGGCGTAGAATGCCAGATAGTACCGGAGATCGATAACAGGTGGAGTTCTAAGCGCGACAACAAGAAACAATCCTGTCAACTGACCACTCAAATAATGTGATTCAAATAACGAAACTAAGTTAATACAGAAACTAAATAAGAGAAGGTGAAGACTAATAATGCTCGTTAAGCTAATAAAAAGAATCGGATTGTAAAAAGAGTGAGTAAAATTGCTTCTTTTAGTCACTTCCACGTCCAGTTTTTTCTCTTCCCCCAGTCACGCGCTTCTGTGTTTGATCACGTAAGCTACAGTTTCATTTAGTTCTTCCAGAGGTAGCGCTACCTCAGAGGGGCACAGCTCCTTCTATACAGTCAGATTGGTCAGAAAATCCGTTACGTTGCAACCCTGTGCCCCCATGAACAGATTGCCGCTTCTTTTAAAATTTCCATCTTCCTTAAATTCTCTAAATTTTTTGGATACTTTTTCGAGCAGCACACTATGGTTTTCTTCCATAACAGTGAACCCTCTTTCAAAAAAAAAATTTTTTTTGAGGCAAATTCCCCATTAGACTTGAATAGCAATTCCCTACAAATTTTGTATGTGCGCCACAGAGCGCCTCTCAGAGAAAATGCGCCACTGACATACGTCACGGAGAATGACACAGTACACCCTCCTTTGTCCATCAGGAAGCTACTGGGAAGGACAGTGCAGGACTGCCAACCTTCTCTATGGAGGAACAAAAAATACCTTTGCGTGATCTGTCAGATCAGCCGCGACTAATGAGGAGGACTAATGGACTAATGAGTTCCGCTGGAGTCAAGTGAACACCTCGCACTGATGCACTTAAACACCTCGTGGAGCTTAGGGCATCCGTAAACAGAGAAAAAGGTGAACATGGTTACAAGTCTTTCGAAAAAATATATATAAAAAAAAATATATATAAAAAAATATATATATTTCGAGAACCACGATAGTTGCTCTAAAGTATGAGGTTTGAAGAGCTGTTGAGCAACATAATTATAGTCTGTTCAGAGAAGCAGTCCCGAACCAGTTCAGAACCGAAAAAATCATCAGAATTGGCTGAGAAAAACGCAATTTTGGAACTAAGGTAGGTACGATTTTCGTACTTATAATTTTCGTACCTATAATATTTTTATAATAGTTTTACGAGCAGGTAACCTACATTAGGGAATGATGAAGAACACGAAGTTCTGGAGTTCTATTATTTACCAGTTATATTACGTATATCCACAGGTTTTGGGGCCATTTAGGTGTCATCGACGGGTCGTCGCTCCCTGGCTGATAACTTCATTTTTGGCTATCAGTTTCCAAGACTCTGACTTATCTTACAGCGCAAAACCCCTTATGAGAAGGGAAGTGATGACAAATCTCGTGCTTCCTAACTTGATTATTATTATAGCTGGGCCCTCGAGAAACGCCGAGATTCGTTGCAATTATTGAAAAGCGTTTTCAAAAACCATACAAATCTCAATGCGTAGTTGAACATTTGCAACCTTTTAGCGCCGGGGTCCGCATATTTTACAGGTTACTTTTTGTTTTGTTATGACGCCCCTCCATTCATTTTTCCTCCTATCATTCAAGGTCTTAAAGACGTAGTAGTTGAAAGACTTTAGACTTCCATTGTCATACTTTAGACTTACATTGAACATTCGACATCACTTGGCGGGGGAGGAAGGGTTTCTCCTTCCATATAGTTCAATTACCGCTTGCTTGCCTTTTCCAATAAGTGTCGTAATTCTTCCGATTTATTTATTTATTTTTTTTTGTGTCAAATTTTCATATTAAATTATTATTCTCATGTCAAGTCAAAGTTTGTGTTATACTTGAAGTATTTTTATTTTCACCTCATTTTTGGAAGAAAACTGTTTAGAAAAACGGTTGAATATAAAACAATTCTGGATATTTACACATGGTTAAATACTATATACTTTAACAAAAATTATCTCAAACTTTGATAGAATTTGAACGAAAATTGCGAAAATGCAAAATAAATCAGGACAGGGGAGTTGTCTCAGTCCAAGCGGGCCCTTTAAATCCAGGTCTGGGGAGCAGCCTGGGCATTTAAAAGGCAGGCGCCAAAAGGTTACTTTATTTCAATCATTCAGAATTTAAAACACTATCACTTCCACTCTATTTTATTGGATTTTGAATTTTGAATTAAGTTTTGATATTAGTAGTACCTACTTGTACAACATTTTTAAACCGGGGTTTTTCCGAAAAATGTATAGGCCAGGGTAATCCTTGGCAATTTCATTAAAACATCCCAAATAGAGAATAAGTCGTGACTAAAGTGGCAAAAGAACGTAGGCCAAGTGTGTGTGGCACATAGCTTCCTCGTATACTAGACATTTTTGTATAGATGATGAAATGTATAGTGGATAATCGAAATTTCAGGGGTGTCCGGTGTGGCTACGGTCGTTGGGGCGTCGTTGTTTGGCGGTGGACTTTGAACGGACTTCTGCGGGGGTCGTGGGTTCGAGGCTCATCGCCGGCAGCGTGCGTTTTTCGGCGGCCGGGTCTCTCATCGCTCCCCTCGTCCAGACCCAGGGCAGTGAGGCAATGGGAAGCCATGATGGTATGAGCGAAATCATCAGAACAAATTCTGATCTTCCCTTTGGAAGACAGCTGGTGACGTCCGCGACGCCAGGAATGGCAGCCGGACGAAAATCCAACCTGAAATGGTTGTTTACTTTAAGTACCTACTTGTTATTTTTTTATTTTTTTTTTTTTTAAATCATAATTTCAATCTCCAAGTACCTACCACTACCTTTCAAATTTGATGATCAGATGAAAAATGTTATAGGAAACCATCCAGAGTCCACACGATCCCTGAAAATTTCATCAAATTCAGAATTGTATAACTTGTTACAAGAATTTCTCGTTTTTACGTTCAAGGCTCCTAACAATCCGATGAATTTCATAGGGGACCATCTATTCGCCAACTCGCGAAATCCCCGATAATTTAATCAAATTCAGAATTGTAAAACTTGTTACAAGAATTTCACGTTTGCGGTAGCGCAGAGGCTGCTAATGAATTTCATAGGGGACCATCTATTCGCCAACTCGCGAAATCCCTGATAATTTCATCAAATTCATAATTGTAAAACTCGTTAAAAGAATTTCACGTTTGCGGTAGCGCAGAGGCTGCTAATGAATTTCATAGGGGACCATTTATTCGCCAACTCGCGAAATCCCCGATAATTTCATCAAAATCGGACTGTAACTCTGCATATGTTTGCTCTTTACTTACACGGATTTGTGGTCACAGACTGACAGACGTAGGCTGTGCAGATGCGGAAACAAAATTGATCTGGGAGGTCTAAAACGTAAAACGCAAGTAGGTAGTAATTTCAATGTCGGGAAATTTTCTGATCAAATACCCCCCCCCCCCCCTCCACTTCCTGATCGAATTTTGGACTTCGCCAACGAAAAGAGCAGACCGAAAAATAGGGGGGAGGGGAGAGGGGGGTTACGAAAAGATCTCATTTTCGTAAAAGTTGAAGATTTGTCTAAAACGCCTCAGCAAGGAATAGTCGTATTCTTCGCAGACGGGTGATCTTTACAGGAAAACTATAAACCATTGTGTGATAATTTGCATCGTATTTTAATACAATGTAAGTTTATTATTTTCAATAATGAACCTTTGGAATCGACTAGAAAAATGATGAATAATTAATTAAACAATTAATCATTGTTTAATGATCATCAATCAATTGATCATTAAAATTAATGATCAAATTTAACACTAAAGTGATTACAGTAAAATTAAAGATTAATTTGACACCATTTTTTCCACCATAAATTTATGATTAATGATTTTGGAGGACAGTTTTTTATTCTTAAAAAGGTAGGTAGGTACCTACTTAAAATTTACCTACCTATCGTGGAAGAGTGTGGAGAAGACACTTGATTTGTTGTGTCAAAAAAATGTAACTGCGCTCGACTGGGGATCGATCTGTAGACTTTCAGATGGAACTATTCAAACCTGAGTCGGGCCCGCTACCACTGAGCCAAGGAAGCAAATGGACGGAAATCCGAAGAGGAAGCTCATCACAACACTTCCTCCATGGAATCCGTCATCTCAAGCTTCCTGCGAAGAGGAATGAAGTTTTCGCAACAACAGGTTGTGGTTTCTTATCGCGTTTCTCTTTCTCAAGATAAGACTGGAAGAGGGGGAAGTAGAAATTCAAGTGAAATCGAGTCGAAGTGTCTCATTTGAGTTTACGTGAGTTCAATTTGGATTTTGAAGGCGTTTGTTGGACGGATCGGCTCTCTCGAATTCGTCGTTGGAAATGTAATATTCCAGTAAAATCGAAAATCTTCGCCCACCTGCCCGACTCCATGGGGTTCTGAGGGCCGAAGAGAAGCACTTTTCCAGGTACAATATCGAAATTACCTTACATTTGAATCCGATGATATTGCATTTTTTAGATTGTTAGTTAGGTAACTACACCTATCGAGAGTTTTACCTACCTTGATTTATACAACATACACTTGGAACTCATCTCCGGAATTTTTTCAATCAGGTAGGTAGTATTTTTGTACCATATACCTACTGAGACTATACAAGAAGATAATTCTTCCCATACTTAGATTGTTTTGTATTTATAGAGCATTACATTTTAAAAAGTAGGTTTCACCCTATGGTGGGTGCTCTCGAAATTCAGAAGCTCCGCTCGCATTTTCATGATATTAAAGATAAATTTTAGATCCAAATCAGAGTATTTATCGATCTAGCACCTTATTTTGGAGACAACTATACGAAATTATTGAATTGTTTCGATGAGATTATCAGGGATTCTGATGCTTAGATCGTAGGCGGTTCCTTGCGAATTGCATTACCTTTACTCTGAGTGTGTTGTAAAGTGCAAAATTTGCACCCCCTTAATTATTTAATAATAAGTGGAGGTCATGATGAAGCGGTTTTCCAGTTCTTGAAAGGCTTGCATCGTTCAAATTTCGATGAGGTAACCCACTAGAGGGTTAAGGGGGTCTCAGTCGGTCGCCGTTCGTTCCTCGTTCCGGGTTAGTATTCAGCGAAATCGACGGCGCAAAAACTTTAAAAGTTGTACCTAAATTTTAAATTTTAAAGGATTTTAGAATTTCATTGGTGCACGACCCTAGGGAATCCAAAAACTGAAATATTGCCGCTGTAATCATCAAAATCGAACAATAATTGCCGGAGAAATAAGGGAAAATTTTTGGGAAAAACCGTTTATTCGGTAGTTTTTCTCATTCCTCTTTGGCAATTATTGTTCGATTTTGATGATTCCAGCGGCAATATTTCAGATTTTCCCTAGGGCCGTGCACTAATGAAATTCTAACATCCTTTAAAATTTCAAATTTAGGTACAACTTTTTAAGTTCTTGCGCCTTCATTTTGGCGAGATATTAGGAACGAACGGCGACCGACTGAGATCTCCTCAATGCCTGCTACTTACCACACTTTAGAAATTCAATGGGGAATTTGCCTCAATTTTAGATTCTGGAATTTCAAGTCAAATCCTATAATAGGGCCCTAGAATAACGTTTAACACTAGGAATAACCAAGGGGAAAAAATTACCGTAGGAGAAAATGCCTAAACAAGTGAAGCCTCTGTTACAAAACACCGCGAAAATCGAGGAATATTGTTGACGTCATACGAAAAAAAAAACGACGCGAAAACAACTCCGACAACAGACAGAGTTCTAGCACCGCCACACAAAACGATCCAGTGAAATGGCTACTCGAATAATGTGATTCAAATCTTGAAACTAGATAAGAGAAGATGAAGACTAATAATGCTTGATAAACTAGTAGGTAGAATCGTATTGTAAAAAAGTGAGTAATATTGTTTCTTTTGGTCACTTTAGTGTCTTGAGTTCTGCGTTCTGCCCTCCTTCCTAGTTCACGCATTCTTGTGTCAGTCCTTGTAAGCTAAAGGTTCGCGTATGTTCCGCTTCTGTGGTAAGCGCCACAGAACCTCCTTTGAAGTCAGATTGGTAGAATATCCGTTACGTTTCAAACATGGCTGCCTCTTACACATTGCCACCACATTTAAAATTTCCATCTTCCTTAAATTCTCTAAATTTTTTGGATGCGTTTTCGAGCAGCTCACTATGGTTTTATTCCATAAAAATAAACCCTCATTCGAAAAAAAAAAAATGTGAGGCAAATTCCCCATTCTTGTGAGCGAATGGTTTGTCCTAGAGAGCTCCGGGTGGTCTCAAAAAATTCTAAAAATTCTATACTATCTCAAATTGATGGAAAACAATACCTTTATATCAACATTTTTTGAGTTAGGGCGTTTTCAAAATTTTAAAATTGATTTTGGAACCCTTAGAAGTGACCTACATCAACCAAAATCTTCGGGGCACAACTAGACCCCAAATGGAGCCTAAATACCAAATTTCATCAAAATCGGTCAATGCTAAGTGGGGAAAGTGCGGGCGGCCAAATTTTTATTCGATTTTTGGATTCTACGTACCTTGAAACGTAAACCAACAAATTTTGAGGGGGGTTAAAAAAAAATTCTTGGTCGATTCCAAAGGTTCATTATTGAAAATAATTAACCAAAAATCCGGGTTGAAATTTACGCCCTACCTCGGTAGAGCGGTTATTATGAATGTATTATTTTTTCAATACTTTAAAGTAAAATAGTATTGAATTTTCAAAATCGAATGAAACCACACAGAGCTCTGTAGGACCAACCGTTCGCTCCCTATAAAGACTTGAAGGTTGGTCGAATTATAAATCTTCTACGTACCTTGAAACGGAAACCATCAAATTTAGAGGGGGTGTTAAAAAAATTTTTTCTTGGTCGATTCCAAAGGTTCATTATAGAAAATAATAAACCAAAATTAAAGTCGCAGGAAAGTGTGGAGAGGAAAAAAACCACAACCTCGCATTTTGG
Organism: Apolygus lucorum; assembly: GCA_009739505.2. NCBI lineage: Eukaryota > Metazoa > Arthropoda > Insecta > Hemiptera > Miridae > Apolygus > Apolygus lucorum. The sequence continues at coordinate 2,136,491 of CM019183.2, forward strand.
TTTATTATTTTCAATAACAAACCTTTGGAATCGAATAAAAATTTGGCCGTCCGTCCGCCGTACGCGGCACTTTTGCCACTTAGCATTGACCGATTTTGATGAAATTTGGTTGGTAGGCTCCATTTGTGGTCTAGTTGTGCCCCGAAGATTTTGGTTGATGTAGGTCACTTCTAAGGGTTGAAAAATAAGAGTTGTTCAATTGTTTCAATTTCAGTGTTTCAATTTGTTATCAATTTCAATGTTCATTTGTTCAGCACTAACGGGTGCATACCTCTTGTAATCCGTATAAATGATATCTTTATCGTATTTCTCGTAAAAGGAAGCCATGTTCACTGTTTCAAGTTCACTGTTTCATGTTCAAAGTTGTAATACTTGTCTCGTTCCAACCGATTTATTATATCAAGGAAAGAGTATCCGCGACTTAAACTGTATAGCATAATGATACACAAGTGACCGCAAATTGGTGGGTCGTTGTAATTTTGTATTCGACTCTGATTATAAATCCATCCTCGTTCGCCCAAGTATCTGAAGAGTTCGAGTGGAGGTGGTGCATTGCCAAAACTATCGAAATATATTAGAGACCCCGGATCACTAGAGGGATTTTTGTACCAACAAATCCAGTGACTTCCGGGCGGTGAAGACATGTTCAAATTCAAAATTCAAAATACATAATTCGCCAACAGTCTTTCGAGCTTGCAACTGAGTGAATGCTGCAGATACCGGTTTAACTAGACCGCCTTTGCCAACGTTTCAAGGGCATCTGTAACGGGTTTGGTATTTTGTTTTTATATCGCATCAGTAAGAGGTTTGAAATTTTTCTCAGTTTGTCGTTGCTCTTCATCCACACGATCTACAGCTCTCTTGTACGTTTGTATCAGCTTTTCTTCGATTTTTTTCGTTTCTAGTGCTCGTTTCACGTCCATCATGGATACTGACTATTGATAGTTGGGCAGTCGTAAGTTTCCATATCGTATTTGACAAAAAATAAATCGAAATTACAAGTAAACTCTATAATTCTCTATAAAACTCTGTAAGCTAATCAACTCATCGTAAATAGTGTCAAGCAATTTCGTCAATTCACTTTTTGTCATTTCTGTTTTGAAGTATGAACGTTTTCTAGTTATACGATTCGCATGTCATTCGCATAACACATTTAATAGCTTAACACTGTTTGGATCTTTTCGTTTTTGGTATACAAGAGTTGCTAATGGATGCTTTACCTTGAACTTTTTAATAGCACTTTGTAGATTCATGTGCTGTATTCTAATTGCGTAATAAGAATATAGAGAACCGTCATTAGTTGAATATACAGGGTGTAAGCCTAACTGGTCTGCCATACGGTACCAGTCGATTCTACAACTAATTTGCAACAAAAAATATCTCCTAGCAATTTTTTTTTAAATCCTTCGTTTTCGAGTTATTTTAACTTTAAACTTTTTTTTCTCGTGATTTTGACCTTATGTCATTAAATTGGTCATAACTTCGTTAATTAGCTGTGTAAATTACAATTTGAGGATACCGTTGGAAAGAGCATTAAATTTCCTATCGGATAGATGCCTTAACTTTTTTTTGAGTCAAAGTTTGAGACATGAAAACGTCCTCTAAAAAGAGAATTTTACGTAATTTTGGAAACCTTGCATTCTTTCAATCTCAAATTGAACTACGAGAACCCATACTTTTTCAAGATGCAAGAACAGTGAAATTAGCGCCAGAATCTCAGCTTTCCAATGGTATAATCAAAACATATTCTACAACCGTATTTGGGGGAGAAATTCGGGTTTGAACGCGGAATTTTTTCAATGAAATCGGCGCTCCGCCTAGTCGATCTGAGGGGTCTGACGATAGCAGTGGGTGGGCGGGCACCGCAGTAGACCGCGAGGCCTCCGGGAACAGGAGGCCAGAGCGCCGATTTTGTTGAAAAAATGCACGTTTTTCCGCGTTCAAACACGAATTTCTCCCCTAAATTTGGTTGTAGAATATGTTTTGATTATATATTGGAAAGCTGAGATTTTGGCGCAGTTTTCACTATTCTTGCATCTTGAAAAAGTATGGTTTCTCGTACTTAGTTCAATTTGAGATTGAAAAAATGCGAGGTTTCCAAAATTACGTAAAATTCCCTTTTTAGGACGTCCCACAGTAAGACTTGGGCGTCCTTATGCGATCGATCTGGGGTGAAGGAAGACAACACTCAACAGAAAAAAAAATAACCACACAGTAATCCGTTTTAGACCATTATGAATCCAAATCCGCGAAAAAACCATAGGTGTATGTCTGTGTGTGTGTGTGTGTGTGTGTATGTGTGTGTGTATGTGTGTATGTGTGTGTGTAACAAAATCTTGTGTACTCTGCACAGGCCTTAGTTCTCAACCGATTTTCCTGGTTCTTTTTTTGTTCGTCGCGGAAAACTATCTAGTTGTGCACTACGGCGCCGGAATTTTGGATTTTGCTTTTTAAGAGGGGGAAAGGGGGGGTTAATGCTTAAAAAACGTGCGTTTGCGTGCATAATCTTGTAAACTCTGCCCAGGCCTCAATTTCCAACCGATTTGCGTGTTTCTTTTTTTGTTTGACTCAAATAACTTCCGAGTCGTACATGATTTTACCAGAGTACCAAAATTCGCAAGGGGAGGGGGTGAGTGGGGGGATAATATTCACAAAATATCCGATTTTTCAATATTTTGGTTCCTTTACTACTTACTAATAATTAGTAACAATTATTGTACCCAAGCTTTGAAATTGAGGAAAAATTCTCATTATACCTCCAAATTTTCATGAATTATTCTCTGTACCACCATGGAACTAATAGTGGTGCCACCATGGTGCCATGATGCCATAAACCGCTTATTTCGTGGTTTTTTTTTTGTGTTTCACCTTGAATACGGATGTGAACTTCGACGGACTGCCTACCAAAACTAACAGATGAAAGTTCAATGTTACGACGTATTTCCGCTTTGGTGCCAGACTGGCACCATTGTTGGCGTTGGGGAGGTGGGGGGGGGGGGGTAACTCGAATTCGCATGTTGGGTATCGTAGATCATGGATTTTAAAATGCTCTTCAGATTCGAGGCTCCCATGCCGCTAGAAATGTTAAGGTGGATAATGGGGGGGGGGGGGGTCAGTATTTCTTGCCTAAAGTAATGAATAAATTACATCGAGTGAAACAGTTTTATCGCTTACCAACTGGTTAAACTGATCTAATGCTTATCCAATGGGACGTCCCCTGGAATGCATGCATTACTAAACAATATGTTTAGAGGACGTTTTCATGTCTCAAACCTTGACTCAAAAAAAGTTAAGGCATCTATCCGATAGGAAATTTAATGCTCATTCAAATGGTATCCTTATATTGTAATTTACCCAGCAAATTAAAGGAGTTATGACCGATTTAATGACATAAGGTCAAAATCACGAAATAAAGTTTAAAGTTAAAATAACTCAAAAACCAAGGGTTAAAAAAAATCGCTAAGAGACATTTTTTGTTGCAAATTAGTTGTAGAATTGACTGGTACCGTATGGCAGGCCAGTTAGGCTTACACCCTGTATAGACAAACAAACTATTGTGTTTACCAGAGGACTTTGTATATGGAGATGCTAATGTACGAAGATGGAAAATATGATTAATAAATACTAGTACCATTAAAAAATTAGTAATGTTAATAATATATAATGTAATGCAATAGTAATGTAAATAGTAACAAATTCTTTTAAGAGTCTCCATGGTACTAGGTATAGGTGTTTCTAAGAACCTACTTAGAACGTGCACGATTTACGGAACTAGTCGTAAATGAACTTTATTTATCGGATTTGGCTTTTATGATGCATTAATTGAGTAGAACTAACTTTTATCGATAACTTTCATTTCATTGACTTATACGCTATTGATGTCTCAGAATTGACTTTTGACAGTATTTGCGAAAAGTGTAATTTTAATACGATCTGAGTTCAGTTGATAGTCGTCATCCTCGGTGAAATATACAGAATTTCAATACGATCTGAGTTCAGACGGAAAGTTGTCCCTTCCATGTCTCAACCTATTAAATTACATCATCGTCTGGGTCTTGATATCTCCATATGGAAAGTTGAAATCTCCAGACGGAAAGTTGAAATCTCCAGACGGAAAGTTGTCCCTTCAGTGAAATATACAGAATTACGATATGAGGACAAGTCCTCGTTGCCTTCATATAAAGAATTCAGGCTGTAGGGGTGAGGTTTAAAAGAGTAACAATTATCGTACCAGTCAACGGATTATTAGACTTAAAGTCGTAGTGGGAGCGGAAAGTTGACTCACCCCAAAATGGACCTTTTTTCGTAGGATGTTCGAGTTTTGAGGCCGGTAGACGTTGAATGGAGCATTGGCAGGCTCTGGAGAAATTCTAGTTTTTTTCTGTAGTACCATCGGAAAATTACAATACCGCATGGGGGAGTTGGGGGGGACACCTCCATTTGCTGCACCAGAACACTCATTTACTCTACTACTCTTAACCACACCTTCAACTGAATGATTTCTTTAAAAATTCGCTCATTAATTCATGCTGCATGAATGGACTTTTTCACATGCTTTTCCACTTTGAGTAACATTATTTTTTTCGAAATTCAAGATTTAGTACTAAAATAATCATTTTTAACGTCAGAAAACATATTTTTGGTTTATTATTTTCAATAATGAACCTTTGGAATCGACCAAGAAAAAAAAATTTTAACATCCCCTCAAAATTTGATGGTTTACATTTCAAGGCACGTAGAATCCAAAAATCGAATGAAAATTTGACTGTCCATCCGCCGTCCGCGGCACTTTCCCCACTTAGCATTGACCGATTTTGATGAAATTTGGTATGTAGGCTCCATTTGGGGTCTAGTTGTGCCCCGAAGATTTTGGTTGATGTCTTCGACGAGAGTCTTCGACTGAACTCTAATGACTTTAGCTGTGCGTGTTTTAGCTTTTACTTGAGCAGCCTCTCCCATTAGTATGTCTATCTCATCTTGGCAATACTTGGGTTCCTCTGTTGGGTCAGCCTCAATAAAGACTATTGAATTTCCCATCAGTTCGAATTCGCAGCCAGAACTGGTAGATCTCTATCTATGTTCAGTTTACGTCTTCTCAACTCAAACTTATCTGGTTGCTATCTAAATTATATGGATTCATGATTGTAAGTTGTGAGGAATTAGATTAGGCATAGCCTCTGGCCCCACGTTGGGCGCCAATTTCTGTAGGGTAAATCGGTTAATTCCAACTGCCATAGAGCTCCCAGGCTAGCTTCCGATGATCGTGGGTTCGTGAGGGCTCTGTAAATCTTAAGAAGGACTATGTTACCTAACCTATTTATTTAGGGCGCCACCAATTTGCTTAAAGAATAGGTAATTGCCTAAGGCACAAATCGGAAAGCCAGCAATTTGATGATGAGAGTGTTCAAATAAATTGCACAAAATAATGGTATATAACTAATAAATGTAATTGTTGGTCAATTACTCGCATGCTAGGCCTGACTGGACAAATATCCTTCTATAAATATCTACAAATATCACTTCTAAGGGTTCCAAAATCAATTTTGAAATTTTGAAAACGCCCTAACTCAAAAAATTTTGATATAAAGGTATTGTTTTTCCTTCAATTTAAGATTGTATAGAATTTTTAGAATTTTTTGAGACCACCCGGAGCTCTGTAGGACAAACCGTTCGCTCACTACGAGAATTTAAAGTTTGGACGTACGATAAATCAGAAACACGAGTGTGAATCGCAAAAGAGGCCTAATCTCCGTTCAAATTAAAGCTGACCGAAATGCGATCGATGTTTTTCTTCATGTTGGATGGTTGGTGGCTTTGCAGACGAGTGATCTATATAGAAAAATAAAAAATAATAAACCATTGTGTAAAAATGTGCAGCATTTCTAATGTGTTTTCGTATTCGGAATCGAATGAAACCATTTTCGAGACGATACATAATTTGTTCAAAAGAAAATGATTTTTTTCCGCTTTTTGGCCATTTGGCCCCACTGTGAGGCGACCGATTGAGACCCCCTTAAGAAAATCGAAATATTAGCTGTGTGTGTGTGGGTGTGGCACATAGCTTCCTCATATCCATAACCCAATTGTATAGATGATCCGTTGCATAGTAGTTGATCTCAAAACACCAATCTCTAAGTACCTTCCACTACCCTCATAGGGGACCATCCACATGTCAACCCACACAATCTCTGAATACTTCTCCCAAATCGGATGGAAAATGTAGAAGTTATGGCTGTGGCAAGGATTTCATGACAGTCAGACAGACACGGAACCAAAATTGACCAGGAAGGTCTAAAACGTAAAACGCGAGTGAAAATTTTGATTTTGTAGCTTTTTTTCAAACTGAAAAGGGAAAACAATGCTTCCGCTACCCTGGTAGAAGTAGAATCAAGGCGACCGACTGAAACCCCCTCAAGTTCTCTTAGGGAGCGAACAGTTTGTCCTAAAGAGCTCTGGGTGGTCTCATTCGATTCTAAAAATTCTGTACAATTTTAAATTGATGAAAAAAAGTTTATAGCATACGTGTATTATTATCTAAAATCCTTTAAAATTTCAAGTTTAGCTCCATTTTATGGGAAAAACAACTGAATTAATAATTATTATTATATTGTTAATTATTATCTCTGGCAAATATTATTTGATTTTGATGATTCCAGCGGCAATATTTCAGTTTTTCAATTTCCTAGGGCCGTGCACTAATGAATTTCTAAAATCCTTCAAAATTTCAGTTTTAGGTACAACTTTTGCTTCCCAGTCTACCAAGGTAGAGGAAGCTTTGTTTTCACTTTTCAAGGACGAAAAAAAAGTTCTCCAAAATCAAAATTTTCACTCCCGTTTTGCGTTTTAGACCTTTCTGAACAATTTTGGTTCCGTGTCTGTCTGTCTGTGTGTCTGTCATGAAATCCTTGTAACGCGCATAACTATACGAAGTTATTGTCCGATTTCTATGAAATTTTCAGGGATTGTGCGGGTTGGTGTGTAGACGGTCCCCTATGGCAATCATCATCCCCGGACTGATAGAAGCGACTGCGCATGCGCAAACTTGAATTCCTTGTAACGGACATAACTTCCACATTTTCCATCCGATTTCAATGAAATTTTCAGGGATGTTACAGATTAGTATTTAGATGGTCCCCTAAGAAAATTGCCACCTTCGGACTAATAGTAGCCACTGCGCATGCGCAAACGTGAATGTCCTTGTAACGGCGATAACTTCCACATTTTCCATCCGATTTCAATGAAATTTCCAGTTGTTACTGAGTAGGGTTTAGATCAGTGGTCCGCAACCTTCTTTGAGTCACGGCCTCCCTGTGGCACCCCACCATACAAACACAAAATTTCGCAGTGTAATAATTTCGGAATAGAAACAAGTTTTCAGTAAAGAGCAAAAAAACTTTAATTAATAATTAATAGGTAGGTAGGTAAGTAAAATGTTATTTCTTTTTTATAGTGGTAGGTAACTCAAATCAATGTGAAATTTGTCCCTGATGTTTTCGGCAAATTTCTGGGATTCTAGGAGGCAGTTGGGAAAGGCAAACCCTCATGTCCTCCTCTAATGTGCTTTCCAATATTCTTTGCCGTTTCTTCGTTTTCATGGTCGCAAGTGTCGAAAATCCAGTTGTAGAGTTCGGTCGGCCAGTTGTAGAGGTCGGCACCTTCTACTTGCACCATGGTGGAAAACGGATTTCGAATCCAGTCATGCTTTTATAATACGTCGCTTCACACATATTTCACTAGGTAGCGGATCTGTTAGTGTTTTGGGATGTGTTTAGTTCAATCATGTCCCAATAAATTGCAGTTTTTCCTTTCTTATTATACAAAAAGTTATTCCGATCTCAAAATCTTGCGGCACCCCTGGACGGGGCTCACGGCACCCCAGTGTGCCGTGGCACCCCGGTTGCGGACCACTGGTTTAGATGGTCCCCTATGAAAATCATAGAGAATGGTTCTTCATAGAGGGATGGTCCCCTGTGAGAATCTCAAATCCTATTTCCCACCCAGGGCATAGAGGGGTCCCGGGTTCGAATCCCAGCCGAGGCTATGCATTTTGCTTCCGAGTTCACTTTTCAAGGACGAAAAAAAAAGTTCTCCAAAATCAAAATTTTCACTCGCGTTTTGCGTTTTAAACCTTTCTGAACAATTTTGGTTCCGTGTCTGTGTGTCTGTCATGAATTCCTTGTAACGGGCATAACTATACGAAGTTATTGTCCGATTTCTATGTCTGATTTCTACGGTCCCCTATGAAAATCATCATCCCCGGACTGATAGAAGCGACTGCGCATGCGCAAACGTGAAATCCTTGTAACGGCAATAACTTCTACATATTCCATCCGATTTCAATGAAATTTCCGGTTGTTACTGTTGTTGTCCTGTTGCTACTGAGTAGGGTTTAGATGGTCCCCTATGAAAATCATAGAGAATGGTTTTTCATAGAGGGATGGTCCCCTGTGAGAATCTCAAATCCTATTCATCACATCACTAGGCCTCAATAGCTCAGAGGTAGCGCATAGAACTGTCCTCCAGGGGTCGCGGGTTCGAATCCCAGCCGAGGCTAAGTATTTTTTTGATCCAATCACATACATCTACTCACTTAATTTTTCATCCGAATTTGATGAAATTTTCTAGGATTGTCCAGATTAGCGTGTAGATGGTCCCCTATGAGGGTAGCGCAAGATATTTCGAGATTGGTGTTTTCAGATTAACTACTATGCATCGGATCATCTATATAGTCGGGTTATGGATACGAGGAAGCTATGTGCCACACCCACTTGGCAGACGTTTTTATGTTTTTGCGCCTTCGATTTCTTGAAATACTAACCCGGAACGAGGATTTGAGACCCCCGTAACCACAGCATTGAAGATTCCTTTGAAAATTCGCTCATTACCTCATGCTGCACGAATGGACTTATTTTCGTTCCCACAAGTCGCCCAGATGTTTTTTCCGTCCAGCTGACTTGGAACCAGATGTTCCCAATTCGGTTCCGAAATTCCCCGCCAGAAAACCAGTGTAACCATTTTGCGATCGAACGAAAAAGTTTAAAATTTCGACTTTTATGTGAGAGTATTTTGATTTTGTGGTAATTTGTAGGTAATTGAGGGTAATTTTCTGGTGGTGCAGGTGTGATTGGAGAGGTCATGGTGAGGAGCCCCGGTCGACATGATTCTCTGCAGTGGACTGTTGGGCGCTCGGGGGGCGGCGAATCGATGGCTGAGCGTGCGGCTCCCGTCGACCTTCCGCCCGCACTCGGATCGACCGGCGCTCAGAGCCGCTGCCGTTCGGAGCTCCGCCGTCTCCCCGCGGCCGCTCGTCCTCGTCCTGAGGCACATGACCACCAAAGCCGCCTCCGTCGAGAGCCTCAGTTCCTCCGCTAAGGTGAGCCTCGCCAAGAAGAAAGTGAGCGGGAATGAGCTTCGACGGATCTTCTCTCTCGCGCGCCCCGAGTCATGGCGCCTCACCGGTAACTCTCTTCCTCGTATTTACCTGTAGAGTAGTAACTAACTAAAGTAGGCTGCTGTCAGCGTAAAACTTAGCAGATACCTCCTGCGTGAGCCCCAAAGTAATCTTAACCATCACAGCTAGTCAGTGCCTTTAGCCTTAACCTCACTCACCAACGTTGCTAACTGTACATAACGGTTGCTAAGTGCTTAACACCACATTACTAACACACTTTCGGCTTTCTAGGGCCTGAGCCTCTAAATTAAGATTCTTTTTTACTCATCACCAAAAAGGTGTATTTCGGTTGTAAGGCCCACCAATTAGAATCAGGACTAGTCGGCGCCTTACCGATCATTGATATCTTTACAGCAGGTCACTAAGTAGAGTACAGGAATATTCCCTGCGCATTACCAAAAACCTGTTAGCATCACAGCTAGTTAGCCTTAACCCGGTCCTCACTCACCAACGTCGCTAACTGTACATAACGGTTGCTAAGTACCTAACACCGCGTTACCACCACACTTGCCAATATCAGCTTTCTACGGCTTGAGCCTCTAAATTAAGATTCGTTTCCTCTCATCTCCTAAGATGAAGTATTTTGGCTGTAAGGCCCACCTATTAGAATCACGACTAGTTGGCGCCTTACCGATTCCTAGACATCAGATGTCTGTTCCCAGAGCCTCAAAGTAATCTTCAACCATCACAGCTCGTAGTGCCTTAACCCGGTCCTCACTCCCCAGCGTTGCTAACTGTACATAACGGTTGCTAAGTGCTTAACACCGCATTACTATCACACTTTCGGCTTTCTATGGCTTGAGTCTCTAAATTAAGATTCTTTTCCTCTCATCTCCTAAGATGAAGAATTTCGGCTGTAAGGCCCACTAATTAGAATCACGACTAGTTGGCGCCTTACCGATTCCTAGACATCAGATGTCTGTTCCCAGAGCCTCAAAATAATCTTCATCCATCACAGCTCGTAGTGCCTTAACCCGGTCCTCACTCACCAGCGTTGCTAACTGTACATAACGGTTGCTAAGTGCTTAACACCGCATTACTATCACACTTTCGGCTTTCTATGGCTTGAGTCTCTAAATTAAGATTCTTTTCCTCTCATCTCCTAAGATGAAGAATTTCGGCTGTAAGGCCCACTAATTAGAATCACGACTAGTTGGCGCCTTACCGATTCCTAGACATCAGATGTCTGTTCCTAGAGCCTCAAAATAATCTTCATCCATCACAGCTCGTAGTGCCTTAACCCGGTCCTCACTCACCAACGTTGCTAACTGTACATAACGGTTGCTTGTACCTAACACCACATTACTACCACACTTGCCATTATTGGCTTTCTATGGCTTGAGCCTCTAAACTAAGATTCTTTTCCTCTCATCTCCTAAGATAAAGTAATTCGGCTGTAAGGCCCACCAATTAGAATCACTACTAGTTGGCGCCTTACCGATTCCTAGATATCTTTACAGCAGGTCACTAAGTAGAGTACAGGAATATTCCCTGCGCATCACCAAAAACCTGTTAGCATCACAGCTAGTTAGCCTTAACCCTATCTCTCTCTTCACCAATGTTGCTATCTGTACATAACGGTTGCTAAGTACCTAACACCGCGTTACTACCACACTTACCAATATCAGATTTCTATGGCTTGAGCCTCTAAATTATGATGCCCACCAATTGAAAACACGACCAGTTGGCTGATTAACGGTAGCCCTTCTTTACAGTAACTAACTGAACACTCGACAGCGCTGGTACCTGCTAACTTTGCTTGAGCCTCCAAGTACGAAAATATCCTCTGTAGTTAGCAGCTCCGTTAGTTGGCGCCTCGCTACAGCTCTTCTCCTCAGTAACTAACGAACTGAGGCATTTGACAGCGTAACAACTCAGCTGATAAAGCTGTTTAAGCATCAACTTCTTCCTCTATTATAGAGGAAGCTATTATAGCTTCTAGCTCCTCTATTGTAGCTGTAATAGCTATCTTGAATTCGGCTCTTGAAAGCGCAATAACTCAGCTGATACCTCCAGCTTGAGACTCAACTTCTTTCTTTACCTATAGATATCTTGAATTCGGATCTTGGAAATGTAATGCTAATAAAGCAAGGTAGTCTTGGGCCTCAAAGTATGATTTCCCACATTATTTTGAGCATATTTACTTATTGTCAGTAGATCACATTACCATCGTGCCAGCATATCACCACTTCATTACCATTCGATAATTTTCATTAAGAACCTCAAAACAGTAATTTGGCACCAAGTTTTTTGAAAATTCCATCTCCAAGTGTAGGTCAAAAATTCTTGCTATTTGTTACTTTGGCGCCTTACTTTGGTGTTTTGTAAGGCGTTTCTCTGGTGCGGTGCTGACTGCAAACTCTTTCCCACCTACATAACTAAATTAACTTGTTATCCAAAAATACTCCAATTGAAATTGTTCTACTCAGAAAGATATAATACATTTTTCTCAAATATTACTTGACGAAAATGTCTAAATTTTACCTTCATTTTCTTTCTGAATCTGAAGTTTCTTAGAACCCTTCTACATTTAGATGAAAATGTCAAGAAAGTTCAAGTTTTTTCTGAAAAAAAAAAATCAAAATTTTTTCCTGAAATGAAGTTTTTTTTCCTGAATCCATTCATATTTAGATAAAAGTTTGTCCTTTTGACTTTTTTTTCTAAAAAAAAAGAACTTGTCTTTCTAAAAAATTAAGTTTCTTAAAGAGTCTTAAAGTCTTAGAGTCTTAAAGAATCTCAAGTTTCTTAAAGACTTTCCGTATTGCGATTATAATTTTCCCATCTTCAATTGATTTTTCTCTGAATAAAAGACATTTCTTCTTCGAAAAAAATTTAAAGTTTTTTCCAAAATATATAGGTAAGTATCGTTTTTAAATATTTTTTTCAAAAAAAAAAAATTTTTTTTTTGATTATGAAGTTTTTCTTAAAATGCGTTCTCATTTGAATCTCAAGTTTCTTGAAAACCTCCCATATTTAGACTATAATTTGCCAATCTTACATTTCTTTCTCTCAGAACAAATGAAGATTTTTTCTGAAAAAAAAAAAAAGATTTTCTTTCTGAAAAAGTCAATTTTTATCTGAATTTCCTTTCTTCAAAAAAAATGAGCTTTGTGTCTGAAAAAATACGTTTTTTTTGTGAATCTGAAGACTTTTAAAAATTGCATAAATATTGCTTAAAAATGCCCTATTTTGTCTGGATCTGAAGTTCCTTAAAAACTGTCCCTGCCTAAAAAAAGATTCGTCCATCTGAAGTTTTTCTGAAAAAAATGAAGTTTTTTCCTAAATTTGAGGTTTTAAAAAAAACTGCCCATGTTTAGATGGAAATTTGCTCATTTAGAATTTCTTTCTTTCTAAAAAAAAAAAATAGATTTTTATTTCTAGAAAAAATGAAGTTTTTTTCTTTTTGAAAAAATCAGGTTTTTCCTGAAAAATAAAGTTTTTTTCCGTATAACTTCCATGTTTAGACAAACATTCGCCCAACTGGAATTTTGAACGCTTAGCAAAAGCTCATTTTTTTCATAGAAATAAATAAAAAAAATTGACTAATTAATAATCAATCGAGAAAGAAGTAGTTTCGTCGAAAAGTTGGTGGAAGTACCTACTTGGGGAGAATAAATAACTTCGTTTCAGAAGTAAAACTCACCTCTTTAGGTCACTCCGAGTATGACGAAGGTAAGGAAAGTGGTTCCCTCGCGAGCGACGAATAAACCTTCAGCTCCTCGCTCTGCCCCCATTTATAATACTTACGTTTCAAGATCCGATCTACACGTTAAAGTTCGTCCCGAATTCACGTTTTGTCGCATAAACACCGCATGCACACTGCAATCCCGATCTCGATCGATTTGCCTCTATCATATAAAAACACTTAACCCTGCCTGACCCCCGGAGGTCCTTTTTGGCTCTCGACCGCTGCCTCGAGGGTACCTGAGTCTTTCTTAAATTATCTGCAGACGCCCCTTCAATTAGGTCAAACATTTTCATGATTATCAATTGATTTGAATCAAATTGTTTCATCGCAGACACCATCGACATTTGTGAGTTCGAAGATGATTGTTTTCATTTTTGAATGTTGGACAAAAAAGCTCTTCAAAATCAAAATTTCCATTCGCGTTTTACGTTTTAGGCCTTCCTGAACAATTTTGGTTCCGCGTCTGTCGGTGTGCCGGTCATGAAATCCTTGTAAAGGTGTAACTATACGAAGTTATTGTCCGATTTCGATGAAATTTTCAGGGATTGTACGGACTGGCGTGTAGATGGTCCCCTATGAAAATCATGGTTCCCGTTTTGATACTAGCCTCTGCACATGCGCAAACGTAAAATACTTCTAAGAGCGGTAACTTTTATATTTTCCTCCCAAAACGTAAAACTATCAGGGGTTGGGTGGAGAATAGGCTGTAACGACTGCCAAAGGAGGTGTTTACAACCCCTCGACACTATAACCCTAATTGGACTATGGTGTCATTAGTGTCACCTAACAATTTTAGGAACTCCACAGCTGTTTCAAAGTGACACCGGAGTAACTCGAAGTAAGTAATTGCAATTATAAAATTAATTGAAAATTTCTTCATCGATTTCTTTGGACATTTTTGGCAACTATTTGGAGACTTATAATAGCCCAGAAACAACTCTGCAGCCCATCATATTTAAAATTGTAATTTCATTTTGGTTACTCCGGTGACACTTGGGATATCAGTGGAGTTCCTGATATGTTTTCTTTGTCAGTAGTGATGCCATGATCCAATTAGGGTTAATACTGCTAGACAAAAATCTCAGAAGACTACCAGATTACAATGCTGCAAGTCTACAATCCCACAACATTTGAGATCACTACCCCGCAAGACTTCAATCCTGCAAGACTACAATCCCACATCCTTTGAGATCACAATCCAACAACATTTGAGATCACAATCCTGCAAGACCACAATCTCAAATCCTTTGAGATCACAATCCAACAACATTTGGGATCACAGTCCTGCAAGACTACAATCTCACATCCTTTGAGATCACAATCCAACAACATTTGAGATCACAATCCTGCAAGACCACAATCTCAAATCCTTTGAGATCACAATCCTGCAAGACTTCAATCCCACAAGACTACAATCCCGCAAGATCACACTCCCACATCCTTTGAGATCACAATCGCGCAAGACCATAATCCCACATCCTTCGAGACCACAATCCCACATTATTTGAGACCACAATCCCACAACATTTGAGATCACAATCCTGCAAGACTACAATCCTGTAAGATCACAATCTCACATCCTTTAAGATCACAATCCTGTAAGACTTCCATCCCACAAGACTACAATACCGCAAGACCACAATCCTACAATCTTTGAGATCACAATCCCACAAGACTACAATCCCGCAAGATCACAATCCCACAATCTTTGAGATCACAATCCTGTAAGACTTCAATCCCACGAGACTACAATCCTTCACGATCACACTCCCACATCCTTAGAGATCACAATCCCACAAGACTACAATACCACAAGACGACAATCCCGCAAGATCACAATCCCACAATCTTTGAGATCACAATCCTGTAAGACTTCAATCCCACGAGACTACAATCCTTCACGATCACACTCCCACATCCTTAGAGATCACAATCCCACGACATTTGAGATCATAATCCTGCAAGACTTCAATCCCACAAGACTACAATCCCGCAAGATCACACTCCCACATCCTTTGAGATCACAATCGCGCAAGACCATAATCCCACATCCTTCGAGACCACAATCCCACATTATTTGAAACCACAATCCCACAACATTTGAGATCACAATCCTGCAAGACTACAATCCTGTAAGATCACAATCCCACATCCTTTGAGATCACAATCCTGTAAGACTTCCATCTCACAAGACTACAATACCGCAAGACCACAATCCTACAATCTTTGAGATCACAATCCCACAAGACTACAATCCCGCAAGATCACAACCCCACAATCTTTGAGATCACAATCCCACAAGACTACAATCCCACAAGTCGACAATCCCACAAGATCACAATCCCACAATCTTTGAGATCACAATCGCGCAAGACCACAATCCCAAATCCTTCGAGACCACAATCCCACATCATTTGAGACCACAATCCCACAACATTTGAGATCACAATCCTGCAAGACTACAATCCTGTAAGATCACAATCTCACATCCTTTGAGATCACTATCCAGTAAGACTTCCATCCCACAAGACTACAATACCGCAAGACCACAATCCTACAATCTTTGAGATCACATTCCCACGAGACTACATTCCCGCAAGATCACACTCCCACATCCTTTGAGATCACAATTCCACGATACTTCAACCCCTCAAGTCTACCATCCCACGTGAATACTATCCTGCGGGACTGTTAGCCCTCTTAACTTGGATTAGCAAGTCCAGTGATCTGTACCTACACTCACCGTGCGATCTGACATGTTTAGTAAATAAATGCTGCTCAGTTTAAGCTGCAATTGATTATCCCTGCAAAATATACTTGAAACAGATAACTGTACTGACCGACGCCTGATTCGTCGAACTAACCGAAAAACACCACTTTTGACGGTAACAAAATTTGACAAAATCAAGCTTCCAACTCGATACCACTTTTTTGACTAGGTAGATGGGTGGAGGTACCACCCATGATACTACTGGTACTACCCATTTGATATTACTAGGTACCACTACTTTTTTCCGATCAAACTCAGGTTGAAACGAATTGATTTTCAGAGCTTGCTGTTCCATATTTTATGATCGTCAATTCACTTCTACTTCTCTACGAACTGTTCGTGATGTCTTCTTCGCAAAATGTGTTAAATGCGTTGAAAAAACAAATACCGTGATAAAGTATTCGAGTCTTTGATGGGAACCTCCCTCTTTTGGTTGTTGCTACCTATTCATGATTCATTTGATGACCCACTTCCTAGTTTTTTGTTGAACTTGGTAAGTCGTAAGTCCAGTCGGGAGTGGCGGTTGCTATGACGACGTTGACAAACACGCACATGAGCAGTCACCCGTTCAAAGGATTGTAATGGGAACGCAATCATTAGTTGGTACTCAAGGGCGGGTCAATAACCTGAGATACTACCTGGGTACCCTCGTACTTCCTGGAAATTAGAATGTCTTTCAAGTACCTATCGGTCCACTTCGTCACGGAAAGTACCTAGTAGGTATTTATGCCGTGAATTCGATGGCTCTCCCCATCTTTCTGACATGTTTTGCTTGCCCAGTGGGGGCTGTTCAAAAAAATCCCCCTCGCATTTGCGTTTCAGAGCTATCTAAAGAGTTTTATTCCATGACAAAACCATAAGAACCCAAAAATTGTACGATTTTAATGGAGTTTTTTGGCAATATGCTGTGGGTGAGTCCCCTATGAGTTCAATTATTGTTTGCCTAAGGGTGGCGAATACGCTTGCGTCAACGTGAATTCCTTTGAACTTCGTTTTCGCTGTCCCTAATAATCCAAAATCCCTCAAATTCGGATGGGTATTGATTGTTTCCAATAATAAAGCTTTGGAATTTAGCTGAAAAAAAATTGTACTCCCCCTCTAAATTTACTATTTTACGTTTCAAGAGTCAAAAAATCCCAAAATCGAATTTTAAAAAAAACAAGTCCATCCACAAAAATTTCAGTGCATTGAAATTGATTCTGTGGGCATCATTTGGGGTCTACTTTGTCCCGAAAGTTCGCTTATTGTCTGTCATAGAGGTGAAAACGCTGCAAATTATTACACAAAGGTTTATTATTTTTCTATATAGATCACTCGTCTGCAAAGCCACCAACCATCCAACATGTAGAAAAACATCGATCGTATTTCGGTCAACTAACATTTGAACGGAGATTAGGCCTATTTTGCGTTTCACACTCGTGTTTCTGATTTATCGTACGTCCAACACTTAAATTCTCGTAGGAAGCGAACAGTTTGTTCTACAGGGCTCCGCGTGGTCTCAAAAAATTCTATACCGTAAAACCGTCAAACTTTACCCCACCAGGGGTAACTTTACCCCAAAAAGTGAGAATCTTCAATTGTGACGTAAACGTGGTAGGACTTAGATAAAAGTTAGCTATTGTGTTTTCGTTATTCTCCACATCCCAGAGAATCGATGTGGCTTGTGATGGCTCCTTTATCCACGTTATCAGCTGTTATCAGCCATAGTTACCTGTTCAGCTGTTTTTGTCCTTTTTCTTGTGCTCCAAAATTTCTTCCATATCAGGTGTTTGGAGTGGATTTACCAGGCAAGCCCTCATCATATCACTTTCAATATCTTATTTTGAACAAAATACACTAATCAAATTCTCAAAAAAGTGTTTTCTTAGTTATGCCTTTGTTTACCAAAAATTTGATGGTAACTTTACTCCAAAAACCGGGTATCTTTACTCCACTATAAAGGTTGGGATAAAGGTAGCCTCACTCATATTTTTCTTATTTAATCTCGAAAAATATTTGAGTTTTATAATTTTCGCAGTGTTGAATGTAAGGTTTTTAGTGTATCTCATGTCAGAAGTTAGAGATGGGGAGAAGAAATGAGAAAAAGCTTGGTACGTGCCCCTACCGAAACTTTACAACTGAACAGCTGCATTATGATATGAACATGAACGTGCTTTGGTCTCACAAGTTGTGATTTCCAATATTATTTACTCATGGGTTAACTTTGAAATTTACCATTGCAATTCATTTGAAAGTTATCGAATGTGAAACAGACTTTTTCTGTGATTTTGTTAAGTCATTCGTTTATCGTTTATTGTCCTTCAATAGTTCTTTACTTGTAGAAAGTTTTGCTCGATTACCTACATAAGTCTATCTATACTGGAAGACTGAAATTGTGATCTCATAACCAAAAATATTGCATTTCAAGCAAATTCGTTGAAATAAATGATCATTGGAATTTATATTTTTCTTAGGTTATACCTGTATTTTTCAAGCTAAAAAGTTTTTTTTTCAGAATATATTTTATGATAATATTATTAATACTTGATATCATCAAGTATTTCTGGGGTAATGAATTCAATCCCGACTAGTAGCATTGCACCACTGCCCGTTTCTGTAGCGATAACCGTGAGTTTTTCAGAGTGGAGTAAAGATAGACGCACTCGTAGGTAACTGCACTCCAACATTTAAACAATTAAATCTGGGGGTTACAATTATCTGATCCATGAGCTCGACCACTCAAAATGTTCTGGAAGCCCTGAATATCAATTCACTTATTAAAAAAATCAATTTAACCCATTTCGAGTGGGGAGAAATTGTATTTGGAAATGTTTTGGAGTAAATCTTGGGGTAAAGTTTGACGGTTTTACGGTACTACCTTAAATTGATGGAAAAACAATACCTTTATATCAAAATTTTTTGAGTTAGGGCGTTTCAAACTTTATTTTTCAATCCTTAGAATTGAACCAAATTTCATCGAAATCGGTCAATGCTAACTGAAGAAAGTACGGCGGACGGACGTCCAAATTTGTATTCGATTTTTGGATTCTACGTACCTTGAAATTAGTTTAAAGTGAAATAGTATTGAATTTTCAAAATCGACTGAAACCACACAGAGCTCTAAAGGACCAACCGTTCGCTCCCTATAAAGACTTGAAGGTTAGACGAATTGTTAATCAGAAACACGAAAAAACGTCTGCCAAGTGGGCGTGGCACATAGCTTCCTCGTATCCATAACCTGATAATACAGATGATCCGATGCCCAGTAGTTAATCTAAAAACAATACTCTCCAAGTACCTTTCACTACCCTCATAGGGGACCATCTACACGCTAATCTGGACAATCCTAGAAAATTTCATCAAATTTGGATGAAAAATGTAAATGTTATGGCTGTTGCAAGGATTTTACGTTTGCGCATGCGCAGAGGCTACTGTAAATTTTAAGGCCTTGATTTTCATAGGGGACCATCTACTACCTAATCCGCGTAATCCCTGAAAATGTCATCGAAATCGGGTAGAAAATGTGGAAGTTATGGCTGTTACAAGGAATTCACGTTTGCGCATGCGCATCATATCAGTCCGGGGATGATGATTTTAATAGGGGACCGTCTACAAACCAACCCGCACAGTCTCTGAAAATTTCATAGAAATCGGACAATAACTTCGTATAGTTATGCGCGTTACAAGGAATTCATGACAGACACACAGACAGACACGGAACCAAAGTTGTTCAAAAAGGTCTAAAACGCAAAACGCGAGTAAAAATTTTGATTTTGTAGAATTTTTTCTTTTTCATCCTTGAAAAGTGAAAACAAAGTTTCCGCTACCTTGGTAGACTCGGAAGCAAAATTGCAGGCATTGCCTACATACCTTCCCTAGATGGGCGGAATTCACAGCTGCAACTTGAGTCTGAGTGCGCCCTCAAATGGTTCGATGAGTGTAGGTGAGGGCTCAACGGTATTCTTTGTCAAGATTTGAGGGAGTAGGTCTTCAGTACTCTCAAATCAGATGTTGAGTTGAGGTTCACCCTCCACTCAATGGACCGAAATCCTTTCGCTACCAGGAGGTCTCCCGTGGTGCCCCTCAGCTGAGCCATTGTCAGATTTTCCCCACTGAAAATTGTGCACATCGACTCAACTATCTATTTTGTACGGTCGTTCGTTTGATAAAATAAAGCAAACTCAATTAAATAAAAAATCAAAAGACAAAGCAAACTTGATTCTTTCTGAATATCGGGTTTTTACGATGCAATTGCCAGATTCTGCTCCAATTTGGAGAATAGTGGAAATTTGCTCGGTATTGTTGCTGGAGAACAGCAATCCAAAACAGCAGAAGAATTTTTGGGAAAGAGCACAGTATTTCGAAAAATCGACATGAATCGGAAAGAACTCTCAATTGAGTCGATGCTTCTAAATGTAGGGAACCCGCAACTTGATCGTGACTTAGATTTAGGTGCCTTCGTATTCTGATCAACGCGATCGAAGAGTTCAGGGGAAGAATGGTTTTTGTACACTTCTTACTAAAAATGAGATAACACCTTCACCGGTTGCCTATTCAACGTAGCTAGCAACTAGTAATATTGTCACAGGGGAAAAGTGTTCTTTTCCGAAGATATTACACGGAGAAGGTTTGCCGTACTGAGGAAGAATGGTTCCATCTCGCGCGCCAGGGAAAGAATGGTTCTTGTCCCGCGCTCCCTTCCACCCACGGGAGGTGCAGTCTCACGGCTTTTGTGATTTACGTATCATTTTCTGTTTTTCCCATGGAATTTTCCAACTGGACTGACCACCTATCGGGGTTTTACATTATGAAATGCCCATTCCATAACTCGGCCTGTTAAAATCATCCACAAAAACAAAGAAACACCTAAAATGTGGCACACAGCTTCCTCGTATCCGTAACCCGATTGCATAGATGATCCGATCGGAATGATCGAAATCTGATGAGAATTGTAAAAGTTATGGCAGTGGCAAGGAATTCATGACAGACACTTAGACAGACAGACATACACGGAACCAAAATTGTTCAGAAAGGTCTAAAACGTAAAACGCGAGTGAAAATTTTGATTTTGGAGAAGTTTTTTTTCCAACCTTGAAAAGTGAAAACAAAGCTTCCGCTACCTTGGTAGATTCGGAAGCAAAACCCCACAAATACAGCCAATCATCCTCAAGAAGAAGATTTACAACACTTAGCTTCCCATACAATCAGCAAAACACGGAGATTTTCAGTTTCTTAAACATTTTTTTTCAAGAAAACAGCATCCCAAAAATTTTATTCAAACCTTAAGAAAATTGAAGAACCAAAAAGGAAAGAGCCGAAGAACAAGAAAAGGAAGAAAAAAGAGTACGACAAGGAAACCGAAAAGGATGTGATCAGTGATGAAGTGATCATTGGTGACAAAATGTAGGAAACAGATGTAGGGGTGTTGCTGTCCGAACCTTCCGTTTATTTCTTTTTTTTTCAGTAAAACAAATGGTTGTTAGTAATTTTCCATTCTGTAGTACAGTTCAATAAGAGTATGCATGCTCGTATTTTTATTTTTTGAATTTTGATCATACCCTTGCCTCAAAACGTTCTGAAACCTTGAAACTGGTTTTTCTCGAAATCAGGTTTTATGGACATGTATCATTCTTTCCCTGCACTCTTCAATCGTATTCGAATCAACAAAAGATCCTGAATGTTCATGTTATTTTTTCTTGCTTTACTGCCCACCAAACTTGGCAACTTTCGATATGGAACTTCCTACTTGTAGTCTGTGAATCCTCTTTGTGACCATTTTATATTTTTTAACGTTCTCTTTGTTTCGCAGGTGCGATCATATTGTTATTTGTATCATCATCTATATCCATGGCGGTGCCGTTCGCGCTGGGGAAGGTCATCGACCTGATATACACGACGGACGCCGCCACGATGAACAGGAACATTAACATGGTGTGCGGCGCCCTTCTCGCCATATTTATGATCGGAGGGTTCTGCAATTTCGGACGAGTTTACCTCATGAATATGGCCTGTGAGTTTCTTGATTCTTTTGATTTAATATTGACAAGATAATTCTTTATTCGAGAGTTGGATCGGTTTGGGCCGAAATGTTGTCTTTGATCCTCAAATTGCCATGTTTTCTGGACCTGGTGCAGCTGCTCCCTGATAATACTAACTCTTATGTCGGCCGTTCTATCCAGAGAATTGACTGTAGTGATGTTCCTGTGAAACAGGTCATTGAAGTGTCCAGAAACGGATCCCCAAAAAGGATCTATTGATTTTGGATACTCTTCAACCGGTGCACAGTGTCCATCCTATTTGATTCATAGGCATCAAGATACTAGACGTTAGGTGTCAAACCGGCGCTAGTTCTCCCTGGTCCCACGGGGAGCGCAGGATAATTGGGATGACCGATGTTACCGATAATTGGAGCGCAAATTAATGCCAAACATTCGCCAATTTATCGCTTATTAGATTATGGCAAAAAATTTTTATTATTCAACTAAAATAATGAAAAACCATGACGACTTAACGCCAGCCCTTCGTTTCAATTCACACATTGTACAATGGTACCTAATGATATTATCTTCGTTTTATTACATACGTAACTCTTTTATAATAAATATTTTTCCTATACACTTCATCTTTGATTGGCACACAATGGGAATGGAGTATTCAGCTTTATTAGTTCTTTTTGATTTTCTTATTGGATAGTAAAGAGTGAAAAATACAAACACTTGCTACGAGGGACGTCTGGAAAAAAAAGGGGACAAATGCTGTTAAAATTAGAAAAATGCATATATTTTAATGAAATTTTCAGGATATGTTCAAAATTTAATCCTTTATTTTTCAACATAGTCCCTGGCAAGTTCCACACACTTCTGCATCCTAGGCACGAGCTTTTTTATGCCTTCGACATAGACGCTCCGCTCCACCTCCAACAGCCACTTCTCCACAGTCTCCTTGACCTCCTCGTCGCTGGAAAACCGTTTTCCACCCAGGAACTCCTTCAGTTTTGTGAACAGATGAAAATCCGAGGGCGCCAGGGGAATATGGTGGGTGGTTAATGACATCCCATCCAAATCTCACAAGGAGGTCCTGGGTCACACGCGCGGTGTGGGGCCTGGCGTTGTCATGAAGGAGGCTCACGCATCGAGTCAGCATTCCCCTCCTTTTGTCCTTAATTTTTTTTTTTCAATTTTGTTAAGGTTTCACAATAGGCATTGGCGTTGATGGTGGTCCCTCTGACCATGAAATCAACCAATAACACTCCCTTCCTGTCCCAGAACACAGATGCCATGATTTTGCGTTCCGAAAATTGCACCTTGAATTTTTTGGCACTGGGGGAGTGGGTATGGCGCCACTGTAGGGACTGTCGTTTGGACTCAGGGGTATAGTGGCATACCCAAGTCTCGTCCCCAGTCACTATAGAGTCCAGGAACATGCTTCACACTTGATCACTGCCCGAATCTCGCACCTGCGGTAGGTGGAGCGAACAACACCTGCAGAGGTTGACGCGACGGACTCCTGCGACGACATTATTGAACGAACTGAGACGGGCGAGCGCTCATTGTGACCGTTAGAAGTTCCCCTACACGAAAAAAAAAAAAAATTGAAAAAAAAATTCCCATCACCCCCTACGACAATTGTCCCCTTTTTTTCCGGACGTCCCTCGTATATACTTACTATACGAATATCATACAATTACAATCCCATTTTAAATAAATAAATAATGATAAATATAATGATATTTTATTTAAAAATATCATATTATTTTAATAGATTTTATAATAAAATAAGAATACTGGTGAATATTAAAAAGGAATGTGTGGAGTAGGTATCAAATTTGTCAGGCTATGGTAAACGAATGCTCTGAATTAGAAGTGACGTCAACCAAAAGCTTCGGGGCTCAACTAGACCCCAAGTGGAGCTCATATACCAAATCTCATCTAAATCGATCCATAGGAACTAAGGAAAGTAGGTACGGCGGACGGACGGCCAAATTTTTATTCGATTTTTGGATTCTTCATACCTTGAAACGTAAACCAACAAATTTTGAGGGGGGTTAAAAAAATTGTTCTTATGGTCGATTCCGAAGGTTTTTTATTGAAAATGATGATCCAAAAAATAAAATTCATCTTTAATAATAAATTGAATGTAATGCCCAACTTAGAAAATATAATACCCATGATTTTTTTCTCCTTGTCAGAGTGTTACTGTTACTACAGCTGTAAAGGCCAAGTACAGCGACGAGTAAGCTGTGTTGGGAGTGGTGCTGTACTGGATGCCCTAGATGGGATACGACCGTAACTAGAGCTTATTTCAATGCATGTTTAGAGCAGAGATGGTCGAATTCTTATTCATAAATACGATTATGAATACAAATTATATCCGCGATTTTATGATTATGAATACAAATACAGGTATGAATATGAATTTGAATACAAATACAATCGTATTCTCACTTTGAACATGATTTTCCCCCTTATTCGTATTTCGAATACGATTTTATGATTTTTGCTATGATTCCCCTAAAAATCAATTTTTTAAAACGATTTTCCCTGAAAATCATAATTTTTTATGATTATAAAAGAATTATAATATTTACCGGAATTTCGGTCTTATTTATTCTCCAAAATTGTCAAAATAATCAACTAAAATTCGTAACACTCACCAATTCTTATAGGCTTTTTCACGCAGAATCGAATGAGACCACCCCCAGGTCGCTACAACCAACCGTATAGAAACTACGACGTAATTTACGCTGAAAATCGTATTTTTTACGAATTCCACTGAAAATTATTCAAAAATTATGATTTTTAGTGTAAATTGTAAAACAAATACGATTTTCATCGAAGATTTCGTTGTAGTTCCTATACGGTTGGTCGTAGCGACCTGAGTTTGGTCTCATTCGATTCTGCGTGAAAAATCCTGTTAGAAAATGTAAACGTTTCGAATTTTGATTGATTATTTTGACAATGTTAGGCCATAATATGTCCAGAGTTCGAGAGAAAATCATAAAAAAGTATAATTTTCTGGAAAAATTGTTAAAAAATCGATTTTTAGGGAAATCATAGAAAAAGTCGATTTTTATGGAAATCATAGAAAAAATCATAAAATTATTCTAAATACGAATAAGGGGGAAAATCATGTTCTAAATATACATATAGGATTGTATTTGTATTCATATTCATATTCATACCTGTATTCGTATTCATGATCATAAAATAGCAGATATGATTTGTATTCTTAATCGTATTTATGAATAAGAAATCGTCCATCTCTGGTTTAGAGAGTTTCAAGTGCATAAATATTATCTTTACATTGTAGAGTTCAAATTGGTTCGGGCTGTAGTAATAAGCCAACGTTGAAACTCTCAAAAGCGAAAAAAGTAATTTTGTCAAATCATACATCCTTCCTGCGATTAAGAGCAATTTATATGATGGAATAATCTGTTTTTCAGCGCAGCGCATCACCCGTAACCTCAGGGAAAAGGTTTTTCGGTCGATAATGATCCAGGAAACTGCCTTCTTCGACTACAACAAAACCGGAGAGCTCGTCAACAGGCTGTCGACTGACACTTCGGTCGTGAGCGGTTGCGTCACCACAAATATCTCTGACGGCCTGCGCTCTTTCATCATGATTGGAACTGGTGTTTCTATGATGGTGAGGATGGTGGTTTCTTTATGCATTCGATGTGGAAGCTCAGTGGAAGTTTGGTATGAAGAGTAAAGAGGTTTGGTGTTCGAGTTCCAGGTTGCGTCCATAAGGAATTTCTTGTTTCATTGCTTATACTGTGTTACGATTGAAAGAAAGCGGCCGGCCAATTTCCCGAAGGGTATACCTCCTTACACAGACGATTACCTGTTCCAAAATCTTAGGTAGGTGTGTCAGGCTGGGAAAGGGCTGTAGCCTCCGTACCTCAGATCTTCGTAATCCGGGTATTGAGAAACTCGAGTCATAATGAGGTGTGTTCCGGCTGGAGAAACCAACCCCAAGCCTCCCAATCTCAAACAAAGCTGAATTTTTAAACCATTTTTTGTAAGTCATTAAAAGTCAAAACGCTGCGAATAATTTCACAAAGGTTTATTATTTTTCTATACAGATTACTAGTCTTTGGCATCGTCACTACTTACCTACTTCACAATCAAATTTATTTCGAAGAAATAGGGAGTTTCATAAATGAATATCGATCGCATTTTGGTCAGCTAAAATTGGAACAGAATTTGCTTGAGAAATAAGGGGTTATGTAAATCGCTAAGACGGATTGTTGTTGAAAATTACTTGTAGAGTTGATCCTTAGAGTGTGGTTTATCTCAATAGTAGGTATTCTGTATATAATTGGGAACCACTGCCTAGAGGTCAAACCCAAAACCCTGGCCGACCACGAACGGTCTGTAATAAACACACCTGCCACTTCGTCATCGGTAGGTAGTCAACACCCTCGGTCTCATTTTCCCCTGGCGCGAGTGACAGGTAGAAGAAGGACGACGTTTTTGAGACTGTAATACACATGGACACCTCACCAAACCAGCCACTTTCTTTCAATCGTAACACAGTAACTTCTGGATGATGGTATCTCATAGGTAACGCGAGAAGAATTCATGGTCCTCCTAGTTGTAAAAATCAGGATCACTGGGGGTGCAACTTGACCGTGGTCGCTGCGGCGCGCGTTCTTTGTTGGAGATTCTTGGACTGGCTTCTGCGAAGGGTCGTATGTTCGATTCACACCGCGGGGGTGTGTTTGTGTGCGTCATGGGTTCATCGCCCCCCTCGTCCCAATTCAGGGCAGTGAGGCAATGGGAAGCCATGAGCGAAATCATCAGAATGAATTTGAAGCCAGGAAAGGCAGTTGGACGAACATCCAACCTGAAATGGTTGTTTACTTTAATTCTTACTTTTACTCAGGATCACTGGTCTAGATTGGTCTATAATCCTCACAAACTCTGGACGTACCAAGTGTTTTTTTTTTTTCGGCAGGCAGGTGAGAAAATCTTCAAGATCCATAGGTGGAGTTGGATCTCGTAAGATACCTGGAAGGATCCGCATCTTCCGGTTATGTGGGATTCAAACCCACTAAAAAACACCTCCTTTTCTCCCACGTTGGAGCTCAGCCCGGAACCGTTTAGCACATTACTTCGGGCTGAGTCCTGGGGCGGTTAATCAGTTCTGGGTGAGGGGGCGGACCAGATGCTCCCTCCTCTCTCTTTCTCGTTCTAATAGTATCTTCCTTGTCAGGATGCTTTCTGTGTACTCTGCCACAGCAGACCAGCTCCTTTCACCTTCCAGCATCCTGCTGACAACATCCTTTGGTGTTGAACTAACATACCAAGTGTAGACCCAGCTAATTCGCTTCATTGATATCTACACCAACCTAGGGATGGCAACGATATATCGATATATTGAATTTATCGATATATTACGTTTGATATATCGATATAGAGAACCGATATTATCGGTCAATATCGATATATCGCGACCTGTTTTCAAGTATTTTTTTTTTTTTTTTAGTAAAATTAAATAGTATGAATTATGACAAAAAAATAAAAATGAATGGACGAGAAGGGACGCCTGTACCTGTAAAAACATCAAGTAATTTTATTCCAAATTTTGCAGGAAATAGTGATGAGTTGATGTCAGACTGTTGACTTCAGCTCTAAGGATATTTTGAAGGATATTGTCTACAGTATTCACCCCTGTCAATTTATAGATTAATTCAACATTTCAATGACATTTTCGCACTTTTTTCCAGTTTTTATACAATGAATTTCGATCAATCATACCCAGTAACTTTTGAAAGTAGGTTAATACTTATTTCACCAGGTTTTTTCAAATATATCTTCCGATATGTCGAGTATATCGATAATATTTCTTCCAAAATGATGATAGTAACTTTTTATTTCACCTACCTACTTACTTCTTCAAGTTTTTCCGAGTAGATACTCCGATATGTCCATAAATCTCATCCTAAATGATTTTTATATTGTTTTAAAACGATTAAATTCACCTACCTACTTCACACGTTTTTTGAAGTAGATCTTCCGATATATCGAAATATCGATATATTTTCTCCTATATATCGAAGGTATCGATATCTCATTGACGATACATCATTTGATCGATATATCGATACATTTAGTTCGATATGCCATCCCTACACCAAAAAACTACTGTATTCCACGGCTTTAAATCTGAAGTGTGATCAGCTGTACCTACTATTGAAGAAACAAGCAATGCCAGAGCGTAACTCTGACGGGTCACTGTGGTAATTTCCCGAGGTAAAAAGTAGGGGGTCAGAATTAGAGGTAGGCGATCTACAAGAGGTGCTGGAGGTTTTGAAGCACCCCTGATTAGGCGTTCTTATGTGTGCATAAGATCTTGTGGGTGGCCCTGCCTGTGGCAATCGTAACATGGCCACTTTACCCCAAGACCACTGTCCTCCAGCTGTACAAGAGCTATCCTGGCACATCAAGCCAGCCACCATAAACTATCTATGAAATAAGTAAGTTGTACAAGAGGACAACAACCAGGTTGGCTTTTTGTCCGACTGTCTGAGTCAAACGCCCGTGAATGGCCAGCGACAACAACTCGCTCATTATGTGGGAGCCAGGTCGTCGTTAGGTAGTCCATAGCCGGCGGTAGTCGTACGTAGTCGGTTCCAAACAGACCACCCTAGGAGTAGTACTACTAATAGTAAGACTAGTAGAAGTTGTATGCTAGTATAGCCCAGGCGAATTAGAGAAAATATAGGAGAAATACTTCATAGTAAAGAAATTTCTTCATCAGCGTCTTCCTTTACACTTGGTTAATCTTACCTCAAAAGTCCCTTATGGTGGGGGGTGAGCTCGAGGAGGGTCTCTTATTTTTTTCTTTTCATTTTTGGAGCCTATAGTTCACTAACTGAAGGTAAGGGTGCTGAAATTATGTGATATTGATACACTTTTCAGGATGTAAGTGAAAAAAATACCTACAAGAAACCTTTTTAAGTCATTGTCCGAGCATTACTGATGTTCGGAAAACAAGTCATGTATTACAATATGTCATCAGGCTTAATAAGAATGATTCCTGAGTAAAAAGACCATCAGAAGATCTTTTTGCTGATTTTTTAAAATGACACCTACTTTTCAACGCGCACTCGTAGAGAGTTAAGACAGTAAGTGTTTTCAATTAGGAGGCCATGATTCTCATAGGGGACCATCTCCGCCCCGAATTGCATAATTCCCGAAAATTGCATCGAAATTAGATGGGAAATGTAGAAGTTATGGCAGTGACAACGAAATAAAAGTTTGCGCATGCGCAGTGGCTACGATCGACTAGGGACAATGATTTTCATAGGGGACCATCTCCACCCCAACTAGCATAATTCCTGAAAATTTCCGAGTAAAAAGAGCATAAAAAGACCTTTATGCTGATTTTTAAAAATTATACCTACTTTTCAACGCGCTCTAGCGGCAGAAGGCGTAATCGTAGATACTTAAGTCAGAGGAGCAAATTGTAGGAAATTTTATGTACTTTAATTCTGGTAATAGTAAAAAATCCGCTAGAACGCTTACTTTTGGAGTTATAGGCAAAAAACCGAAAAAAAGTCGAGAAAATTTACCCCTCCCCCTCCTCAAGCTCACCCCCCACCATAGGGGACTTTTGAGGTAAGATTAACCAAGTGTAAAGGAAGACGCTGGTGAAGAAATTTTTTTACTATGAATTATTTCTCCTATTTGCCCATTTTTGGTCTAATTCGCCTGGGCTAGTAGGAGTACTAGTAGAAAGAGTAGGAACATTAGTAGTTGGATTTTTTTTTTTTTTTAGTAGGAGTTGAAATTGTTTTTTGTTTTATCGAGTAGAGATTCATATCACCCAGTTCAGCATTGTTTCTATAGCAACCAATAACCAAATTTGAAATTGATTGAAGGCACCTCTTTGGAATATTTATTCACTCTGTGATAACCGTATTTCACTCCCAAAATGACGATGGTGTCTAAAAAAAAATTCGTAATCCAAATTTGCAATAGGTAGGTAAAACTTTTTCTTTCAAAAATTGAATCCGAATAATTAGCATTTTTATCACAAAAATATCATATTAATTTGGATTCTATACGAAAAATTAAGGGGGTTAGCTTATCAATTCACGATAGATCATTTGTTTCGAGGAAAAATGGGTATAATTTGACAAGAAAGAACCTTGACTGGACTAAGGCATAATGAACTCGGTGTGCGTTTCATGAAAGACTTCTAAAGAAATTGCTCAATGGATATTAAAATAACAAGTTATTGTCGACATTGTATAACATCGAGTCGCGATCGAAGATAACGCACGGAGCGTTACAACACGCATATGAATGACTGGGGCCTCACAGTTTAATCAATGAGTCCTATTATGGAGTAACACGGAAGGTGCACGCGTGAGATGTTCGATATGAATGTTATCAGCTTCTGAAACCCTCCAACGACCAATTAATTATCAATGATGTGTATTTATTATTATTTCCCGAAACCTTATAGTAATAGTCGGCATGCTATAAGTGATTAACTCTGAGAAATGATTTGAAAATATATCATCTGGTTCGCCGAAGTCTCGCTTTGAATATAGCTCACTATAAAATAGGTATCCTGATATATTTTCTATTTCTTGGCCTTCCCAGCTAAACTTAATCTTGAAATAAAAATAAAAACTTTATTTACTGGACTAAAACGGAAGTCTCCTTTGGTTTTCCTTCGCTCGGTCTTCCCTTGTAGCTTCTTTAGTCCCTTGGTTTCTTGAGTGTTTATTTATTTATTGATTTATACAAACAATAACGGCATTAACTGCCAATTACAATATTTACAATAATTAAGTTTACAGAATATGATGGAATATGTAAAGTTGGATGGTAGTATATATTTTTGTAAGAATAGCTAGGTCGGTCCGTGAAGTCTTGGAAGCTGTAGAGGTGATGCTTACTGCGTTGTGCGGGGATGAAGAAGAGCCCTGAGGCGGAAGAGTGAGTCGGCATAGAAGTCGAATTCTTCACCTTCCATGAGAGCGTTGGCTTCCCTTGGCAGCCGGAGCAGCGGCCGATGGTAAAGGTAGTTCCGATTAGCGAAGGGAACATGGAACAGCTGATGAGATCGGGTGGGGAAAGTTGGCACTGAGAGCTGAACACCAGAGAGAAGTTCAGGACAATCGATTTCCCCTCTCACCGATCAGAAGAAGAATATCATGTCTGCCCTTCTTCTCCTGGCTTCCAGAGGTTCGAGGGCATTGTTTCTCATCGTCTGGGCATAATTTATCTCCTCGTGGTACACCAGTTCTGAAAGCGAAGGAAGCGACGCTGGATTCCCTCCAATCGGTCCCTATGGATGGCATAGTAGGGTGACCTCAAGATGCTGCAATAATCTAAAACAGGTAGTTCGAGCGATTTATGTAGGAGAACTATGGCCGCCGGGGACGTGAAGTCTCGCGAGCTCCTCAAAAATCCCAAGAGACGTAGTGCGCAGCTACAAACCCCATCCATGTGAGCTGAGAATTCGAGTCTAGGATCAAGAAGGATTCCGAGATCTCGGGTGACCGAGTTACGGGCCAGCTCTGTTCCAGAGATTGTGTATCCATGCTCATATGTGTTAAGAATGTGTTAAGTTGGATAGTTACAGAAAGGGGCTTTAGATGCGAGAGGCTATTAACACCTTCAATGCGGGCCGCAAAGTCGTGCAACCCTGCCGTACTGAACATTTTTCGAGCTTGAAACTCGATATTGGTGAATTGGAACGCAAAATTCGTATTAAAGTTCGGCATCAAAAACGGAACAATGTTTTAGACAGTTGAACTCATACTGAAGACGAAAAAAAAAAAAAAAAAAATGGAATATATCAAAAAGGGGAGGTACCAGGCCCCCTCCACAAAGAGAGTTGAAATGCTAGGTATGACCGGTCGACCGGTCATCCGCACTGAAGGTGTTGAACAGCATATGTATAGGATTAGAGAATATTAAATAGAGTCCATTCTTCAGTCCAATCACGTAAATTCAAGTAATGGTAGAAAAAGTATAATCAAATAAATAATAATAATATAAGATAATATAATTTATATCATATGATTTGTGTATCATAATATATATGTATTTATCAATTTTACTTACCCAGAGGGTGCAATTTTGCAAAGATCCTACCCTGCAACACGTGCCAAGCCTAACGTCGGGTAGGAAATCAGAGAAAATCGCATCCCCTTATGCATTTTGTTTTCCTATTGTAAAGAATTGTATAAACTGGAGCCAATAAACAAATATCTATCTATCTAGTCTAAGGGAAGTGGCAGGGGAGCACCGTCTTCCAGCTCCAAGTCCAGTTGGAAGGCTGGCAAATAGCTTTGACGGGGAAATTAGAGCTGTGTTGCTGGCACTGGAAATGATCCGGACCCAGTCACATCGCAAAGTTGCTATCATCATTGATTCCCAAGCAGCTATTACCGCGCTGTCTTCTGGCACCTATACAGAGTCCCATGACGTCCTCAGCGGTAGAGAGGCTATTCAGGCCTTGCTGCGAGAGGGTGCCACTTTAGCACTGCAGTGGATCCCCTCACACTGTGGTATCTGGGGAAATGACCGTGCTGATGCACTAGCCAAGGAAGGCTCCCGCATGGAAATGCCTGAGGCTCGCATTGGGTACAGAGCAGCCAAAAAATGCATCCAGGACAAACTAAAGGAAAGACAGCTGGAAAACCATCGGATGGCAGCTGAGGGAAGGAGATGGGCCAGACTTTTGGAGGAGAGGAACCGTGTCCCCGCAAATCTACCCCGACATATAACAGTGGCAGGGTTCAGGTCTATTACAGGACACGATTATCTGAACGCCCACCTTCATAGGATCCGAGTGAAGGATAACTCGGGCTGTTCTCTATGCCTCTCAACCCTGCCAATGACCTCGGACCACTTATTGGACTGTCCTCAACTCGAGGGCATTAGACAATCTTTCACACCAGACGAGACCAACTGGTCGAAAATATCGCTATTGTATTGGGCTGCGCGAGGTCAAATGATGGCGGAAACGCCAACGACCTAGTACTGGCGTTGGGTAAAAAAAAAAAAAAAAGCTCCAAGTCCGCTCCAAAATCGACTGTTCTCTCCAGGTGCGAGATTCCTCTCAATGGTCTTCGGGATTCTTTGAGCCGGTTCTGATGACTGCCAAATGACCTTTACCCATCCAGCCACCACGGAACGGGGTTTATCCCATTTGTCAGAGAGGCTGTCCCCCAAATTTTTTTCAAACATTGAAAATTCGCGGTGGAGAACGCCTTCACATGAAGTGATGAGTGGTGTGAAGGACCCTATCAGGTCTTCAGTTGCTCCATCGTATTTGTGGTGTTTGGCACATGCTGCTTTATCTGCGATGGTTGGCCAGTCACGGGTGGAATAAGAAGGGGCATCAGCGTTGATTACGTGGTTGTTAATTATTAGCACTAAGAGGAGGTAGAGATGGGTCGCTCAATAATGGGCCATCTCTTTCAGACGAGCGAGTGAACTACGGTTCAGAAAAAATGAACTGCGGTTCAGAAGAAATGAACTGATGTTCTTCAACCTTCAGATCTTAGGTTTGTTCCAGCAAGGCGACCATGGTTGACCCACACGACCGGCGCATGCGCATTAGGACTAACCACTGTTCCAGCTAGACAATCTGCCCAACTTGGCGGTTGAACTGCTGTTCCACCACGCTGGCTTGGTTGACCATATGTTGACTGCGGTGGACCCAAACCCAACCGCTTTGAGGAGTGCAGTTGCGAGCAGTCGGGATTGGAAACCTCACACAAAAGAAACCTCTATCTTAACCTTCTCATTTCAAAACAACAGTTGAGTGTTGCAGCAGCGGTTCATCCACGGTGATGGTCTCACCACTGCGATCCATAAGGCTGTGGTTTTTGTGCTCACTGTGGTCGACCACGGTTGGCCCTGCTGCAACAAACATCTTTTGAGACCGGTGGTGGTTCGGTGAAGAGCGTTCTTTGTTCGGTGTTCGTGAAGATCGTTCTTTGTTCTTTTCAGAAGAGAAGATCGTTCTGTGTTCGGTGAAGATCGTTCTTTGTTCTTTTCAGAAGAGCGAGTGGCGGCGGCACAGTAAAAGTAAATGAACGCCGAATCTTCGATCTTTGGTTCTTTTGGGATTGTTTGTATTAGGACTCCTTTCTCGTCAACTCACTGCTGCCAGCCCGTACGATAATTCATGGAAAAACACGAAAAAAATCGATCAATAACAATTTTGTAGAATTGTATCGTACCATCACTCAAGAGCAATTGTATTTGGTCATAAACTTTACCGCATTTTTCCAGCGTATTCTGTGGTCTACTCTCTGATTCTTTTCATTTTGTTTCTTCACCTTGTTTGGTGTTGTGTTCGGCGTGAAGTCAAGTGAGGGCGATGGTCCTCTCAATGCGCTGAATCTTTCCTAGCCTGAATCCTACTCAATGGAGAGACTGATCCCTAAAGCCTAAGGCTTTAGCACTCCATCCGCGGCGCCTTGTGGCCTACTGTACGGATAAGTGCTTGTAGAATCTATCTGTCAACCTCGGCGCCTGATAACAGACCCACTGGCGGGAGGCGGAACATTTACCTAGTGAGGCCTACTGTTCTGAAGAGGTCCCTAAGGGGAAGCTAGAGGTTCGCTGCCTTTATGGGGCAAACCGTTCCCTCGGAAGAACTGGGCTGTAGGTAAGACAAGAAATGATAAGTCGGATAGACGAGGTACGAATGCATGTAGGAAGACCCTTGAGTGCGGCTTTATACTCAAGTTAGTATGGTGAGGGGAGAGTTGAAAAAAGGTGATGTCAGATGACGTGTTCTTTCCCTTCCTTGCCTCGCCTGTGTTGGTGATGACTCATGCCACTCTGGGTTTTCCTACACGTCACTTTATTGGAGAACTACTGAGCATAGATTTATGACATTACATTTGGGTTACTAAACAAACTGTGCTTTTTGGGTTGAATTGCAAACCGTACTCAGGGAACAAGTGGCTCTCGTGGTAGGGCACACATCTTGTGGTTTAATGTAAAACATAAGTGGTAAAAGGAGGTAACAACATGGATATCAGGTATTAAACCTTAATGTAATTGGTTGCAGGTATACTTGTCTCCCGTACTGGCGCTGGTCAGTTTGTGTGTCGTGCCACCTGTCATGGTCATAGCAGTATTTTACGGACGGTACATTAAGAAAATGACTACGAGAACGCAGGTAAGCAGTATTCACAGCACTTACAAGTGACCTTGTTGGTAATTGTCTTTCGTTTTTGCAAGTTCTGATCGACTATTTTGTGCTCATCAAGTTTGAACTTCAATAGTAGGAATCTGTCTGTACAGGACGCACTTGCAGAAGCAACTCAAGTAGCGGATGAGAGGATAGGAAACATCCGCACTGTCAAAACTTTCAATAAAGAAGAATCGGAAATCCAAAAATACAAGGACAAAATGGCGCTTGTCTTGGAGTTGGCCAGCAAGCAGTCACTCGCTATGGGACTCTTCTACGGAATGGTAATAATTTGGATATGAGTGGGGACGGCACATGAAAATGGAGGCAACAACCTGTCTTTCCAGAAGTTTTCTTCCTCCCTCTTTTCAAAAGTCGATTAATTTCTAGTTACTCTTCCAGAATTTTACAAATTGTATTGGTTTTCCTTAGACAGGGTTCTCTGGAAATGCCATAGCGCTGATCGTCCTGTACGCAGGTGGTGTGATGGTATCCGACAGCACACTAACCGTCGGCTCACTCGCCTCGTTCCTCCTGTATGCGGCGTACATCGGAGTCTCCATCAGCGGTCTCA
The DNA here is from genome assembly GCA_009739505.2 of Apolygus lucorum. Classification (NCBI taxonomy): domain Eukaryota; kingdom Metazoa; phylum Arthropoda; class Insecta; order Hemiptera; family Miridae; genus Apolygus; species Apolygus lucorum. The sequence goes on from CM019183.2 coordinate 2,172,135, forward strand.
GTTCTTTCTACACAGAGCTCAACAAAGGCCTGGGAGCTTCCACCAGGCTCTGGGAGATCATGGATCGAACTCCAGCCATCCCGTTTTCTGGTAAGTGTTCCTTGTTGCTATTTCCCAACTTGTATCCTTTCCAGAATGTCGAGTTTGAGTATCGAGATCACGAGATTTGGGTTGGAGCCAAAACAAAACCTTGGTATTCGGATAGTGCAAATACAAATTGTGGTTACAAAGGATGCCAAGCCTTCTCAAGGCTATGGTTTGAGAGAACATTCAGGAGTGTTTAACGCGGATCGTGTCTGTCACGCAAACATTCTCCGCAAAAGGTTCAAGAATATCTGCTCCTATTCTTTTGTTCTCGGTTACCGCTTATTTCCAGCTGTTTTTTGATAGATGAACTGTTTATGAGACGAACGGTTCAATCCAGAGCTGAATCAGTGGAGGTTGAAGGTGAGCAGTTATCAAAGTGACATCATATCTTTGCGCGCTTCACAAAAAAAAAAAAAAAATTTCTCTGCCACAGTGGACTAAAGAGTTTTTTCCAGTGTTCAACGTGTTAGCTAGAGTTAGTAATATCAGAGCGATTTTGAAACTACCCACGTTTGATGTAAACCTTGTAGGTATATTGTAGGCGTCAATCTTGTAAGGATGGGCATTGTTACAAAAGTATCGATGCTGTATCGTATTCAAATATCGATATTCCAAGTATCGTTTGGCTTTAGTATCGATATTTCAAAATCCGAGTATTGATACTTTAATGTCACAAAATATTAACATTTCAAATGTTCTCAAGAAAAACATTTTTTCGAACAATGTTTATTCATCTCTCACTATCAAGTGTCCAAGCTGAGTGTATCAACATACCGTTGATTATTAATACCTAACTGTGAATATTTAGTGAGCAATTTCTCCATAATATAAATTAATTTTATCTATAGTTATAAATTATCTGACGAAATCCGGGCTTATTTCGTTGTGGTTTGAGCTTCACCCAAAAGTAAAATGACCCAACAGCCTCCCTACCTTCTTCATTTGTTAGCCATTATGTTGAATTTTCCGCCAGAACTTCATCGATGTTCGATATTTAGAAATATCGGATCCAAAGTACTGTTTGCAGATTGAAAGAATGCCGATGGCTTGGTAAGGTGTCCATGAGTATTACAGTCTCAAAAACATCGTCCTTCTTCTACCTGACACTCAAGCCAGGAAAAATGCGACCAAGGGTTGTTGACTACCAACCGATGATGAAGTGAAAGGGTTTTTTGTTACAGACTGCTCGCGGTCTGCCAGGGCTTTCATGTTTTACGTAAAATACAAGGTTACTATTGAGATATACCAAACTTCAAAAATCGACTGTACAACTAATTTTAGTGTGAAAATGTCTCTTAGCACTTTTGTTAACTAAGTACCTATTTGTTTATCCAAGTTTTTTAACATGTTTAATGTTTTAGGGCTGGGGGTCATTCTGTGAATTCCGACACGCAAATCTGCAACGCTTTTTTTTCTTAGTTACCACGGACCGATTTCTTAGTTACCACGTTATATCGGCTCCATTTGGGGTCTAGTTGTACCAAGATGGTCACTGATCAGCTGAGTGAGCTCCAAGGCCATTTTCTCTCCTGTTGAACGCAGGAAGCTGAAATTTGAGAAGCAGGGTCAATGGAGAATGCTGAAGGCGCCTGAGTGGTCACTGATCAGCTGAGTGATCGGCAATCTAATTTCTCCCTTGCGAGGGAAAAACATTAAACATGATTTAATGTTTTTCCCTCGCAAGGGAGAAATTGAACAGTTTGATAGTTTCGGGGCATTTCGGTCGTGATCACTATCACCCCCTGGAAATGAGTTGTTTTTTTTTTTTGACCCTGTCACTAAAATTACCATAACTATCTTAATTTACCGTAAAAATAAGGACATTGTAGGAACGAGCGTCAAATTCAATCAATTATCTACTATCATTATCAATCATCTACCGAATTATCTACCTCATTATGACTCAAATTGCTCTAAGCCCGGATTACAAAGGGGTGAGAGACAGAGGCTCGGCCGTTCCCCCAGCCCAATTCACCAGGCTACTTAAGATTTTGGTACAGGTAGTCGTCTATGTTAGCAGGTATACCCTTCAGGAAATAGGTCAGCCTCATTCTTTCAATCTGCTAACAGTATCTATATCCAAAAATATTGGGAAGTGTAGTATCGATACTTTAATATCGAGTATCAGTAGGAAAGTATCGATATTTTGAAATATCAAAGATCGATACCCATCCCTAGAATCTTGCTGAAAACATCAACTCTCTAGATGCATAACATGTTGGTTGGCTCAGTAGCCGAATGTGCAAATGCACATGTAGTTAATACAAATGGTTCTGTTGTGTTTGTAACAATCAATCTGGTTCTTTTCTTTTATAGGTGGATTGGTACCTCCTCACGAAGCTAAAGGAGAGATCTCCTTCAAATCCGTAAGCTTCGCATACCCTAACCGAAAGGACCACAGGGTCTTGGAGGACATGAACCTGTTACTGGAGCCAGGCACTGTGACTGCCATCGTCGGCTCCAGCGGTTCCGGCAAAACTACGCTCAGCTACCTGCTGCTTGGACTGCACCGCCCAGCTACAGGAACGATAGCAATTGACGGCTACAGAATAGAAGACTTGAATTTGGCCTGGCTCAGAGGAGCCATTGGAACTGTTTCCCAGGTATTGTTAATGCGAAAAACTGAGAGAAAAATATGAAAAAATATTGGGGGAGATTAGGTAAATGAACGCAGACCTCAAAAATATAGTCTTGTTAAACGCTCTAGCACGGACATTGGAGAGTTACAGTGACATTCGGAACCGTGAGACGCGCGTAATTTTACTGATAACAAATGAGATGACGTTACTTTAGATTTTACAACACTCCAAAGGTAAACTACACCTGCAGCTTCAAGTTTTCGTTGAATCCCTGAAAATGAAATAATCTCAGAAAAATGGTAAGGAAAGTATTAGAAAATCAATACAGTAGTCAAAGAATAAAAGGAACTTGTTAATTACCAAAATATACGTAAATGAATGAATGTGAGTAATCGTGCAATTCTGTCTATCTCCATGTCTGAGGTGTGAGAAGACAAACGACTGAATCCAACAAGATTGGTAATTTATGATCTATCTGAAACTGGTCTATTTTTCGCATTATATTCTAATGCACTTCTATTACTTTCGAATGTAAAAGTAAAGAAGCAATTAGAGGTGGAAACTTGCCCTCAAGCGAAAAGAAATCGAGATCAATCGTCCAACCAATCACCTCATTGCGATCGGTCGTTGTCATCCACACTTCTGACGTGGCAACAGACCGAAATTCATGATGGATAAATTTAATTCTTCAATTTTCAATTCACGTTGCTTCAATCCCAAAGACAGAGAACTTTTTTGTGTATCCTAAAATAAGGCACTACAAACGTCAATGTCATTCACGTATAATACAGGCAGTGCCGATCACAAGAGGATGAAAGGAGTGCAAGCGAGAGCTCCCCCCACTCACTGGCCGGCGCCACCCAACCAGCCCCGACTTGCAAAAATAACAAAGAACCTTCAAAACAAAAGAAACTAACAGATGATTGACGGCAGCCATGAGATTGTCTATGAAAATAAGGTTAAAGTTGAGGTTATCCACGACTCCACAGTACCCCCTTGAGAGCTGAGAGAAGCGAGTTCTGTAAGCGATGCGGGTACTGGGAACTCCTGTTTTCACCATTGCTCACAGTTTTTCTGTATTTAGGCCCACTGTATGGCTAATGTCACACGAGCGTGATCTCATGGATGGGGATTTGAGCGGATGCGGTGGAGGCAGGTAAAAAACATTGAGCTGTCACATGCGATGGGACAGGAAAAACCCACAGACGTGGCAAAAATAGGCCAAATACATGAAAACTAATGCTGCAAGAAAAGAACAGCAACGCATTCAAGTCAACGGATATACATTCGACACTGTGAATGAGTTCGTCTATCTGGGATCCCTAGTAATAAGTGAAAATGAAGTTGTAGATGAAGTGCAGCAAAGGTACAGGCGGCTAATCGATGTTACTTTGGATTAGTTCAACAGCTTAAAAGCAGGGTGGTCTCCCGAACGACCAAGCTGCGCCTGTACAAAACCCTGATCAGACCTGTCCTTACCTATGGTTCCGAGACATGGACCCTCACTAGAGCATTGGAAGAGGATTTACGCCACTTCGAGAGAAATGTGCTGAGGAGAATCTTATGTGGAACCTATGATCCAGAGAAGCTCGCCTGGAGACGACGAACCAATAAAGAAGTCATGGACATATACAGGGACTAAGACGTCCAATTTATAAAGGTGGGCTGGCCACGTTGCCAGGATGAGCCCAGAGGAGCCACCTCGTAAGATCCTTGATGAAAGAGTCCACACCAAGCGAGGAATCTTCGCTGGTTGGATGGTGTTGCCTCTGATTCCCGCTCCATCCTAGGCTGTACTGTTTGCAGATTGAAAGAATGCGGATGGTTTGGTGAGGTGTCCATGTGTATTACAATCCTAAAAATCCTGCCATTCAAGCTAGGAAAAACGAGACCGAGGGCTGTTGACTACCAACCGATGATGAAGTGAAAGGATTGAGCGACTCGAGTAGCTCGATGACTGGATTACGATTGCTGAGGCTCTTCCCTTTCCCCAGCCCGACTCAACAGGCTACCTAAGATTTTGGAACAGGTAGTCGTCTATGTTAGCAGGTATACCCTTCGGGAAATTGACCAGCCGCATTCTTTCTATCTGCGAACAGTTCAAGAAACTGGAGAGCAGCAGCACAGAATAGAGAGGACTGGCGGACGTCATTGCAGGAGGTCCTGACCCCACGACGGGTTGTAGCGCCATAGAAGAAGAAGTATCGAAATTCTTGACACAATGCTTGGACGGAGTGGGAATGCACGTACAGCGTTCGTGTGACAGCTCATGCGCGTCCGTTTTTTTAACCAGAACACCTGAGACCAGGTGGGGGACGTGCAAAACATCGCTCGTGTGCCATTAGCCTTACTCTCTATTGAGCAATACTTTGTGTAAAAGGATGTTACCAAAAGCTTGATTTCAGGTCGATAGGCAGAATATGGTTTGATAATCAAAGCATTATTTCAGCCTTCACGGACTACAAGTCAAACATGATTTGGTTTCAGGAACCAGTTCTGTTTTCTGGAACAATACGGGACAATGTGTTATATGGTGCTCCAGACGGTGTACCAGTGGGTGACAGTGAGGTGTTCGACGCTCTGAGAGAAGCCAACGCCTTCAACTTTGTCACCGAAGACTTACCTCATGGACTGGACACGCTCGTTGGGGAGCGAGGGATTATGCTGTCAGGAGGGCAAAAGCAGCGAATTGCTATTGCACGAGCCCTTATAAAGGTGCGTACCTTCAACCTAGGAATCGTAACATGCCAATATCGTATACTAGTATAGTTTCATCATTCAGAAATATGGTTTAATCGTTAACTCACTGAGGTTTGTGTAAATTTTGCAACGCTCAGGAATGTTGGGCACGAATTTATTAGTGTCAAGATTTACAAATCAAAAGTCCTGAGGGTGCGATTTCCCTGAGGCGTCTGCGGCCGCCGATTTTGTCATGTACCTACTCAGCCGCAGGCTACTCTGTGGAACAGTATTTTCTCGAAGAAGCAAGCCTGTTTCTGCAGTTTTGATTCAATTTCGATCAAATTTTCAGGGAGTAGGAGGGGTAGATCCCCTGTGCATTTTATTTATGCGAAAGCTACGTGCTCGTTTGGCAGAGTATTGCTTCCAAATCTACTATGATAGAGAAAGCATGGTTTTTACTTTTAAAGGATAAAAAAGTCCTCCAAATCAAAATTTCGTGGTCTCCTCACTGCAATTTCTTTGTTCTATTGCTAGAAGGTTTAGCCAGCCACATGTAAGCTACCACTCCCGTTAGTGTGAGCATTTGAAGAAGTTCATGATCTTACCTAGATCTACACTCTTACTAATAAATCAAGATGTAGAGTTCACAATAATGAATTTGTATTTGCTGAATTCTAGTTTCAGTGATACACGTCAAATGAATGACAGGAAGGAATGTCATGAGAGTAGCACCCAACAATCCTTGTCGGGTTTCAGCGCTACCTCCCGCCACTTCAACGAACTACCATTCTTGATTACCATAACTACCATTCTAAAGATTGTTGTCTTGCAATCAATTTCGTTTCTCTTATTGTTTTCTCTCTGAACAGTTATGGACGTGAAAATGATGCCAAGTGTTGTTTTATGTTGCGAAACGTGCCCTAAATCATTCAATTTCAAAGCTGATCTCCAAAATTGTCACTGGTTCCTATTTTTAAGTTTGGAATGGTGACGCATTCCTACTGCAGGTTAACACGTTGAACGCGGGGGAAAAAACGCGTTGGTCCTCTGTGGCAGAGAAATTTTTTTATTTCGTCGAAACACTATAGCAGCAACATATATTAAAAAGTATATTTTTCCAAAAATTTTGACATAAAAAAAGTTGAGAATTCTGAGAATTTATTCTCGCCGTCAACGTGACGCGGCCAGCGGCAGTGTGAAGTTGCTCCAGTTTGAATGGGAAATCAACCCCTATGTGAGTGGGTTGGCTCAGGCCGCCCGTCCACTGTACGCGAATTCTGACGGCCTTTGCAAGGGAGATGGGTTGATGGTGCGTAGAAATAGGTAGGAATCAATCATGTACGACAATATAATACCTAGTTATTCCATACCTGGGAAGAGAACGAGTCTTCTCTTTTTTGGGAGCTTTGTAGGGTTGTCTGGCAAAGATTCAAAACAGAAAAAACCGAGTCAAACACAAAAAAAATCGGAGTCGAACCACTGGGTCTTTTTTATGATAACGAACTTAAAGTATGAAACTTATGAGAGGATTGAGCTGATTATTGACACAACCAACAATTAAACAATGTCGATCAAACTTAAAAAGAGTGAATCATTCCGTGTGTTCAGGTGTCACTTTGATAACTGCTCACCTTCAACCTCGACCAATTCAGCTCCGGATTGAACCGTTCGACTCATAATATGTTCATCTATCACGAAAAAAAGCTAGAAAAGAGCGGAAACTGAGAACGAAAGAACAGGAGCAGATATTCTTGAACCTGTTTTGCGAGAGGTGTTTGCGTGACAGACGCGATCCGCGTCCAACGTGATAAAAGGAGCGACGCTAGGAAGCGCTCAAAAGCGTGATCAGCTTCGTTGAAGTGGCGGGAGATAGCGCTGAAACCTGACAAAGGTCGCTGTGGGCTAGACTCTCGTAGAAATGTCTCGCTAATGTTGCCTGTTGCTCGGCAGTTCACTACTAATAATGTTAAAGTGAAGTAAAGATTCTCCATAAGATTTCAATTGATCTGTGTGCCTTCAGTACTCTTCAGTCCTCATAGTGTAGCCTTCCCAGTTTGTCTTCACCACACCTTGAAACCACTAGCTCATTTCACAAAGGAATGGTATCCGCACACTAGTATTGACGATCCTCCATGACATGATCCCGCATTCTGAGAACTGTTTCTTGGTTCTTGATCGTCGAGCAGCGGGTTTCGGGGTAACATTAAAAACCATTAATGCCCATTGCAACTTCAAGTGTGAATGTGAGAGAAGTATCGCATAAGTATTGTAAAAATAAGACAAAGTTAGAGAGACAATTTTTAGTCTTGTTATGCGCACTCAAGTTGCTTTCCTGATGGCGTACCGAGCATAATCAGTTTCGCTAGTTCCCTACTAGATAGAGCATCAATAAAACTTCGGTAGCTTTCTTACCTCTGAATGCGACAATCGTCAGGGCACTTCTCACCAGTTCGATGTCATTTGCTAGGCCAGTCAGAGTTTATTTCGACAAATGCTTCCTATTCTTCAGTTGGATACGATAGTTAGGTTGTAACCTGGTTCGCCCGAAACGTTCTGCCAAAGCTCTTATGAAAGAATAGTAATCCATTCTCTCCTCAGGGCTCAAATCTGCCAAGATAGACAGAGCAGGTCCTCGAAGGCTGTTGGCTAATCTATCTCTTGTCGTTTGTGCATCCCAACGACTAGCATGTGAGGTTACTTCCTAATGAACCAGATATTCTTCCCAAATAAGGTTCCCGTCATACGAACGGAGTTTCTCCTAATAAGACAAAGTTAGAGATACAATTTTTAGTCTTGTAATGCACAACAACAACTTTTTTAACTGTCCACAAATCCTCAACAACCAACATGTGGAGTTGAAATCATCAACCCCACATTATATTTATACCAATTTACGTTAGAACGACTTTTATAATACTAATACACTTCTATTTTTGTTACAGAATCCGCAAATCTTATTGCTTGACGAAGCAACAAGGTAAGTCTGAAGTAGTAATATAACTGAACATGACAAATAAGCGATGTTAATCTTCACAATATCCGATCCTTTCACAAATTCTCGCATAACTTTGATGAAATGATATGCAGATTGTAAAATCTTAGTGGACTACTTAATCAGACGTAATATGTTTTCTATTGCAGTGCGTTAGACGCTGAAAGCGAACACTTAGTGCAAGAAGCTCTGGAGAGAATAATGAAGGGACGGACTGTCCTCACGATAGCCCATCGTCTATCGACAATCAAGAACGCCGGTGAGTTTCTCTATCATCTGGTAGTTGATGGCATTGTGGCCAAATATCCTGTTTTTTAAAATTTATTCTGGAGAAAACCCCTGAGCTAGCCAGGTTTTTTTGGAGGGAGTTTCCAGTGGCGTCTCCTCCAGGCAAACATAGCAAACACTGTTTGCCTTACTAAAAATATGCAAAATGAATAAATTAATTTTTACTATGATTCTCCTATATTTCCATTTTTGCAAGTAATATTTATGCGATTTTGGAAAACTTTTATTATATTTGGGGACTATTTCTTTATTACTTACCAAGGAAGTTAGATGAAATAAGTACCTACTACGTATTTTGTCTTCAATACTAGCCCGCAACACACCTGCGAGTTGAAAAGGTTGGTAACTACGATGGATTGCGGATGATACACGAACTAGCGCGAGGCCTGGCAATGCAAGGCAAGCAGTTAAAAAAAAAGAATTTTGCGGGAGTGTTTTGGATGAGAAAAGACGATAGGCGGGTAGGCGCAGGGTCAAGTATTGCTATACCCTCACTACGAGTATAACAGCATACGCCAAGGCAAACAATCGAATAACTGCTTCGTGACCCAGAAAGAAGAGAAAATTAATTGGAAGATGAGCCATGGGTTACTCTTCCTTAGCAACAGTAATCAAGTTTCTTAATGAATGAATTCTTTATTTCTTTGAATGGAGTGTGAAGCATTTCATCTAAGTAAGCTCGATTATGAAGCAAAAACATGGTTGGTAGGTGGTGACAATGACAAAGCTGTCCTCTTTGATGGCGCTTGATCTATACAGAAAAAATAATAAACCTTTGTGTAATAATTTGCTGCGTTTTTCACTATTGTTTATTCCTCTAAGACTAGTCAAGGTGTTTGCCTGACAAATATTGTCACCTGACGCCACTGGGAGTTTCTATCGTAGATGATACGAGAACAAAAGTGAAGAAAACACCACAACTCAACTTTCCAGTTTTAGGCTCCATTTTCGCTTATCGTTGCCGGTTCCTTTGTTGTTCTTGCCAAGTTGCAGCATTGCAATGGTGATCCACTGGATGGACTTGTCTTTAAGATATTCGAAGATATCGTGAAGGGTTTTCTGAATTATCGTACTTGAGATGTTCCCGGAGAGTTACTTCTGAGTTGTGAAGCAGCTGATACTCGTAATTTTAAACTCGTTTATCCTTGGTAAAATAGTAGACAATGTGATCAGTGCCTCTCAGCTATTCGTGTTGGGGACCGTCTCGGCAAGGATGGGGGTTTCCACATTTCTGAGAAGAAACATAACCTGTTGCAAAGGAGGCTGGAGTAGCATCTGTTCCAAATGGATTTTGTTTCTCTGGTTTAGATTCATTTCTAGTCTGCAGATTAAGGCGATCGGGTGTGCCCTGTTTTCTAGATGGGGCTGAAGTTGTGACTACTAATTATTGAATTCATGAGGCAGTCGCTTCTGAACTTATTCGCCATCAGATTAGAATGTTCCATCCTTTCTGGTAGCATGAAAGAAGTAGGAGAAAGTCTTGGACAACGTAGAATGACACTAGACTGGTGACAGGAGTAGTGCAAGTGCCAATTCTGTGCCTCAGGTCCGCCACCTGGTCAGGCATTTGGAGGTAACAGGAATTAACAAGGTAACAGTAAATGCGGTAAATTCCTACTACGAGTACCACGGGAGGTGGGAGCCCCGGGCTACCCATGGGTACCACCGCGCGTCATGCCTCCCTCTCCTGTACCCCCATAATGTTAGGGCTCTGGCACATGTCTCTGACAGGAGTAGAGCGGTTAGGGAGCAGGTACAATTTCTCTGCTTCCGGGCCTGTTACCTGGTCGGGCTTCTGGGGATAGCAGTAATGCCGTAAAAGGCTTTTTGCTCATCTCAATTACCAGTACCACGGGCCTTGGGGAGCCCCAGGCTACTGATGCACCGACTTCGGTCAAAGCATCACCTGCCTGCCCCTCAGTTGAGGTCGGATTCGTGGTGGTCGTGGTTGAGCAAATCCTACTTCATGGGCTTGTACTATGAAGGCTACAAGGGGAGAGATGGCATCCTCAAGGGCTAGTCCCCTGAAGATGTCTCTTGGCATGTGAGTTCTGTTCTCTCGGGTACCAACCTGTCTAGTAGGTAGAACCTTAACTAGGAGGTTCGGCCTAACCTGTGGTGTTAATACAAACAGGTACCTAGAGGAGCTGATAGCCATGACTAGCTCCCCTGGGGCTCCTGGGTGGTGAGTTCCTTCCACTCCCTCGATCACCCTGCTAGGGTTTTCGGGGTTTCATCTATCTGCTTGCAGATGGAGGGGGTTGCGAAATCCTGTTTGGATCGGCTCTCCTTACAACCAAATAGTAGCCCCGGGCTACCGACTTCGGTTAAAGTGTCACCTGCCCGCCCCTCAGTTGAGGTTGGAATCGTGGTTGTGAAAAGCCTAATCCATGGACTTGGAGGCTTCAAGGGGAGAGTCGACATCCTTAAGGCCAATGCCTCAGCATGTGACGTACTCGAGCACCAACCTGTCATGTTGGTAGAACTTTAGCTAGATTGTTCGGTCTGACTGGTGGAGCATCTCAAACAGGTACCCAGGTGAGGACTAGTCTTGACCACCTCTCTCACGGAGCTCACCATCCTTCCACTCGCCAAATCTCACTGGTGTACTGCGAGTTCTTCCGTGCTTGTGTAATCCTGAATGAATCGTCTCACCCCTCAATCCAAAATAATAAAAGTTTGATCTACCTTTGGTGGCTGAAATTGTTCTTACTACTGTCCACCGATGAAAAGAATGAACGCGAGGCCTGACAGGGAGTTGGGTATCCTCAACGTAGAACACCCTTTTCCACAAATATACGTTCACAGGTAGTAACTGACCTTATCCAACACCCCTGAACCTGCCGTGTCATACTTTCTTCCTTTCCCCTTGTTACCCCCTTCCCATTTTCAGGTCATTTCTCGAATATCTACAGTCACTTCTGTCCAATGATACCTGGGCAAGAAAAATACATTACGAATTCGTGATCGGGAAAGAATAGTGACCCGTTGAAATTAAGTAATAAAATAACTCATAGAAATAACTCTATAGAATTCCGTTTAGGGGCATTTCAAACGATTCCTAGATTTTACCATTTTTAAAACCAAAAATTGATTAAATTTCAAAAATTTGCTTTACAAAATCGCTAAAATAACCATAAAGATTAAATATTTTAGATGGAAGCAAATTTCTCTGCAGAGAAAGTTTCTAGGCCATAAATTGAATTATTGTAAATTAAAGTACGCAAAAAAAGTTCTCATAACATTGAAAAATGTGATTAGAAATTGCTTAAAAATGTCTTACATAATACCAAAAATCTCAAAATTCATAATGAGTGGATAAGTTCGTGGGCTGTAAACAGGATTGTTTCACATTGTTTCATGCGCAAATGTGTTCTCACATAGCATAAAAGGGCTCTAAACGTCGGAAAATGGCTAAAAATGTAAAAGTTGTATTTTAATAACGTTTCAAAAAAATTCGCTCATGCGGTCGTGCTGCACGACTTTGAATTTTCATTACAATATTTTTGACGTGATAACGTCTTATAAATTGGTTTACCGGGAGACACTTCAAGAAACTGCGTTACGCTCCGCTCACGGAGGGGGTGCAGCTCGGCGCTCCCTAAAGGCGGGCGGCCCCTCCCCTTCCCCGGCGCTCACAAAAGCGGGAGCGCCCCGCCCCCCTTCCCTGGCACTCACTCCCCCCCCACCCATGGGAAATACCTACTACCTACGGGAAATACCTACTCTGTGCAACTTGACAAAGAATTTTATTTTATCCTTCTTCCTACTATACGAATGAATATTAACATTAAAATTATTTTACCACTCAAAGTCGTTGTCACGTAAAACTTTCGCCCGTATACCGACTTTACAGGCAACAACACAGGGTTTTTTTTCTCATCGATTCATTTTCGTTAACAAAAACGAGTTAAGCTCACATGTAGGTTTGGCAGACAAATGTTCTTCAAACAAATATTTCGATTTTTGGTGATTTTTTTTAGACTTCTTGCCACTTTTACTGATTTCGCCGTCCGCATGCCGTGTGTGGCACTCCACCAATAATCATTCTCAATCTTCTTGATGTGGCCCACTTAGGATTTCCAGTCATATTTCACAGCTTCCTTGTAAATTCCTGAAGGCGTTCAAGTGATAAATCACCACCTGTATTCCTTCCCTTTATGAATTCTCACCCGAGCCTACCTAGCGAAAAGTCAGGTAAAGGATTTGAGCGAAAGTGACCGAAAATGGGATTTCCCTGGACGAGTGACAAGCTCGGAGGAGGTTGAACGGATGTTTTCAGTTTAGGATTCGGTAGGGTCCTCGCGTTCATTCTTTTCATCGGTGGACAGTAGGTCCTGGCAACTCACAATCCGCTGCAACTTAAACTTATAAACAACTTTTACTTATTCTGACTCACCAAAATTGTCCATTCAACTGTTTTCATTATAAATAAAACACATCAATCACACAAGTACCCGATTACTATATCCTTCTATGTTCTTTCCAGATCAAATCGCCGTTTTGGATAAAGGAAAGGTTGCAGAAATCGGTACGTACGACGCTTTAATGGCCTCCGATATTGGTGTCTTCAGGAACCTCATCAAGCATCAAGCTTTTCAACAGACGTGAAATGTGCTACGTAGGTTGTGTGTAACATAAGAGTATAGGTACCTCCTAATTATTATTGTTTACCGAAGTGCAAAATATTTATGGTTAAGAGTTTATATTTTTTTCAAACTTTTTTTTTCAAGTGTTTTTAAAACTGCCACAAAAATAAAATATTTTAGTCTCAAAAAATATAAAGTACGTTTTGTCTCATTCGCCCTTCTGCAGTGGCTCAAGGACCTAGGGTGGATTTCAAAACATCACAATAGAGTAATTTTTTTTTAGGTAGACGCTTTGTATTTACCTTTAAACTATCGAGAAGAGTGGAAATTTCGTTTGTCACTTCGCGCAAACATGAATTCCATATAACAGCTTTAACTTCTACATTTTCCATCCGATTTCGACGAAATTTCTCAGGATTGTTCAGATTATAGATGGTTCCCTCTGAGGGTAGTGGAAGGTATTAGAGATTGATGTTTTGAGATCAGCTACTATGCATCGGATCATCTATACAGTCGGGTTATGGATACGAGGAAGCTATGTGCCACACCCACTCGGCAGACTTTTTAGTAAATGAATCTTAACACGTTTATGAATTTTTGAAAAAAGTCCGTCCTTGCCTCACCATTTGAGTTACCTATAAAAATTCACAGTCCACTGCATTCCCAACTGAACAGTAAGCCGAATCTAATGGGGAATTTGCCTCAATTTTAGATTCTGGAATTTCAAGTCAAATCCTATAATAGGGCCCTAGAATAACGTTTAACACTAGGAATAACCAAGGGGAAAAAATTACCGTAGGAGAAAATGCCTTAACAAGTGAAGCCTCTGTTACAAAACACCGCGAAAATCGAGGAATATTGTTGACGTCACAAGAAAAAAAAAACGACGCGAAGTTCTAGCACCGCCACACAAAACGATCCAGTGAAATGGCTACTCGAATAATGTGATTCAAATCTTGAAACTAAATAAGAGAAGATGAAGACTAATAATGCTTGATAAACTAGTAGGTAGAATCGTATTGTAAAAAAGTGAGTAATATTGTTTCTTTTGGTCACTTTTATGTCTGCCAGTTCGCGGCGCACTCTTGTGCGCACTACTCGGAAGCTAAAAGTTCGTGTATGTTCCACTTCTGTGGTAAGCGCCACAGAATCTCCTTTGAAGTCAGATTGGTAGAATATCCGTTACGTTTCAAACATGGCTGCCTCTTACACATTGCCACCACATTTAAAATTTCCATCTTCCTTAAATTCTCTAAATTTTTTGGATGCGTTTTCGAGCAGCTCACTATGGTTTTATTCCATAAAAATAAACCCTCATTCGAAAAAAAAAACAAAAAAAAATGTGAGGCAAATTCCCCATTAGAGAGTTACAGCAACATTTGAAACCGTTTAGACGTGAGAAGCTGCTAGGGCGAGCATCGAGTGGATGCCAACTTTCTGACGTGAGTCTCACTTCCATCCAGTGAGGCTCACGTGATTGACGTTGCTTTAGATTTTTCAACACTCCATAGGTAACGTCAACTAAATCCGCGGTTTTTGTTTTCGTTGAACTGATAAAGGAAAACAGGAAGGAAAATATAAGGAAATCAATGAAGTACGCTCGTTTATCACCCAAAATAATCGCAAATGTATAAATAAATAAATGCAAAATGAATGTGAGCACCTAATCGTGCATTTCAGTCCATCCCCTTGTCTGAGGAGTAGATGACAGACAACCAAATTCAACGAGATTGGTAGTTTATGATCGACCTCGGACAAATCAATCTTTTCGTATTATATTCCAATATTACCTTTTCGAACTAAAATAAATCCGAAGTCGTTTAAAATGTAGAGGAAACTTGCCTTCAATGGGGAAGAAATTGAGATCGATCGTCCAACTGATGTCATCGAGATCGAACATCTGCCATCCACACTTCAGACGCCGCAACAGACCGAAATGTATAAGGGAGCAATATTCACTTCAAGCGAAATGTATAAGGGATCAATTCTTCAATCTTCAATTCACTTTACCGCGACCCCGAAGATAAAGAACTCGCAAAAGATTCACCGAAACCCTTCAAAACGAAAGAAACAGAATGATCAGCTGATTGACGGCGGCCATTAGCTCAGCCACAAATACAAGGAGTTGACCTAGTAGGTTATCTCACGTTGAAAACGCGGCTCTACAATGAAAACGCGAGAGGGCCAAGTCAACTGTCTTCTGTGAGCCTCACGTCATGCGCGAGTCTCGCATTTTGTACGTATTTTGGCCCGCTGTAACTCTCTATTATCTATATACCTACATAAAACGCCAACCGTACGTACATACGTATGTCGCCCAAACGTGGGGGTCCCGGATTCAACTCCAGGCCGCGACATCAATTTTTTTTTTTACATATCTACAATTTTTTTGCCTGCTTTTAGCAGGCTTTTCTGCTAGTTACAAGTAAATTAGGAGTGATAGGAGTAATTAAATGATATACGTACAAATTGGACTTATTTTCAACAATAAATATATATTTAGGCTAGTTGACTAGAAATCTACTAATACCTGTAGAATGGTATAATCATATAAATACATTCTTCTAACTTTTGCCTATAAATTCTCAATGAGATGGTAAGTATAAGGTTATCACTGACAAAAATATACTTGTCGAATTATATTATATTTAGGTACTCGCCACTATACGAGTACGTGAACTACCAGAATTTGGTTTTCCCGAGTTAGTGCAGACCTATGGTGGTAAATCATGACGTAGGGGGGTACTTATGAATAATGAGAAATGGAGTATATTCTCCTAATTCCTACTGAATGCACCGAATAGGAATAAATAGCGCATCAATGAACGTTGGATTATAATTTCATTGACACCACAATCCGAACAGTGCGATCGATAAAACCGTAATGATCGAAGCGAATAATAAAAATACGCGAGTAATATTTGGAATGTTATGATAAATACTAATAGTATTAGGTAATAAATATTGGACGTCACAGTATCTAGTAACAAGTTCCCCGGAAAGGTAGTCTGCTATAATTTACCAGTTCGAGGTAGTTCCAATGTAAGTTACAACTTATGGATGAACTATGTACAATCAAGTGCCATTCACATTTACATAATATGTAATGTGCTTGTTCTGTTTACCAGTAAGAGTTCAAAGCAAGGACGAAGGCCACGCATTAGTCTACGTAGAATGTCGCAGTACAAGTCTGCAGTGTACTCGTAGTATGGAATGTACTGGAATGTTTTCAGCGGTTTCCTTGCAGCTGACGTGGCAACCAAGGTGGGTCCCTCAGATTATTTAGTGTTAGTGGTCCTTACATGACAGTCCAATGGATCAGGAATCGACGCTCAGTTCAGATCGCTGCTGCTTTCAGTGCTGGTGGTCGATCTGGCCTGTAATCATGAAAAGATGAAATGTTCAATTTTCGTCAGTTATGTATCTTTCAAAGGTAATAGGGGTATTCATGGTCTGGGAGATTCGACGTCGAATCTTCGAATTTGAGATTCGACGAGAGTCAGTGCGCACGCGCACTGGCTAATACGATTCGATTTACCAAGGGCTGAAGGCGTCGTAAATCGAGATTCGACGTGATCCTAGCAAAATGTGATCCTAGCGCTAGCAGCAGTTGTGCGAAGCAACTATCAAAACATCAACAAACAGAACTTCTCGTCATTTCATTTTGAGTTTTTCTTTCAACAAAACCTTTTTTGTAGTTTATTCCGTTTCTCCGTTCGTTTATTTTGTTTTTCTTCTGTTCGTAGTGGGTTTTTTTTTTAAATGAGTGGAGCTGAGCCACCCAAGTGGCTAAGGAAAAGCGCAACCATCTGATGGTCTGCTGGAGAAGTTTAAATGTTGCTTACTGGCATTAAAGTGAGCATAGCACATTCTCCTTTCTAGCATGGAACATGTTTCAGCCATGAGTTCAGGACCAAAATGCGTTCAAAATAGTGTGACGGAAGTAGCAAGGGTTTTTCTTTGAGACAAGACTCCTCATCGGTAGGTACCTATTCAGAAGTCTGAAGCATGAACCATTTTTAGGACGTCCCACAGTAAGACTTGGGCGTCCTTATGCGATCAATCTGGGGTAAAGTTGGACAACACTCAACTGAAAAAAAATCATAACCACACACTAATCCATTTTAGACTATTCTGAATCAAAATCCGCGAAAAAAACCATAGGTGAATGTCCGTGTGTGTGTGACAAAATCTTGTGTCGTCTGCACAGGCCTTAGTTCTCAACCGATTTTCGTGGTTCTTTTTTTGTTCGTCGCGGAAAACTATCTAGTTGTGCACTACGTCGCCGGAATTTTGAATTTTGCTTTGTAAGGGGAGGAAAGGGGGGGTTAATGCTTAAAAAACGTGCGTTTGCGGGCATAATCTCGTAGACTCTGCCCAGGCCTCAATTTCCAACAGATTTGCGTGTTTCTTTTTTTTGTTCTTTTTGTTTGACTCAAATAACTTCCGAGTTCTACATGATTCCACCAGAGTACCAAAATTAGCAAGGGGAGGGGGCAAGTGGGGGGATAATATTCACAAAATACCCGATTTTCCAATATTTCGGTTCCTTTACTGAATACTAATTGTACCCAACCTTTGAAATTGAGGAAAAATTCTCATTGTACCTCCGGATTTTCATGAATTATTCTCTGTACCACCATGGAACTAATAGTGGTGCCACCATGGTGCCAGGACACCATAAAACGCATATTTGGTGGTTTTTTTTGTGTTTCACCTTGAATACGGATGTGAACCTCGACGGACCACGTACTAAAACTAATAGATGAAAGTTCAATGTTACGATGCATTTCCGCTTTGGTGCAGACCGGCACCATTGGAAGTGGAGGGGGGGGGGGGGGGTGAACTCGAATTCGCATGTTGGGTATCGCAGATCATGGAATTTTAAAATGCTCTTCAGATTCGAGGCTCCCACGCCGCTAGAAATGTTAAGGTGGATAATGGTGGGGGGGGGGGAGACCACTATTTCTTGCCTAAAGTAATAAATAAATTACATCGCGTGAAACAGTTTTATCGCTTACCAACTGGTTAAACTGATCTAATAATTATCCGATGGGACGTCCCCTGGAATGCATGCATTACTAAACAATATGTTTTAATTCTAGCCGTACATTTTTTCGTTCGTATACTAGGAATTTTCTTATAGGATTGATTAGGAACCTCTGGGGTATTATCATTTTTCAACTAAAAGGAAATTAATGAGCATGCGGTTCTCTTGACGTTGACTTGGTTATCATCTGATGCCGCAAGGAGCGCTAACGCACAATTCGATATTTGACAGGGAAAAATGTGGGAGCTTCATGAGACCACCCGAAAGGTTCCTAATAAAATCCTATTAAGGTTCCTAGTACACGAACGAAAAAAATCTACGGCTAGAATGAAACATATTGTTAACATATTGTTAATGCATGCATTCCGGAGGCCGTCCCATTGGATAAGCATTAGGTCAATTAATACCAGTTGGTAAGCGAAAAAACTGTTCACTCGATGTAATTCATCAACTGTTTTAGGCAAGAAATAGTTACCCCCCCCCCCCTCACCATTATCGAGCATTTTGAAATCCATGATCTACGACACCCAATATGCGAATTCGATCCCCCCCCCCCCCCACCAACCACCAATGGTGCCAGTCTGGCACCAAAGCGGAAATACGTCGTAAAGTTGAACTTTCATCTATTAGTTTTAGTAGACAGTCCGTCGAGGTTCACATCCGTATTCAAGGTGAAACACAAAAAAAAAAAAAAAAAAAAATCACGAAATATGCTGTTTATGGTGCCCTGGTACGATGGTGGCACCACTATTAGTTCTTTGGTGGTACAGAGAATAATTAATGAAAATCCGGAGGTATAATGAGAATTTTTCCTCAATTTCAAAGGTTGGGTACAATTAGTAAGCTGTAAAGGAGCCGAAATATTGAAAAATCGGATATTTTGTGAATATTATTCCCCACTTGCCCCCTCCCCATGCTAATTGCTTCCGAGTCTACCAAGGTAGCGGAAGCTTTGTTTTCACTTTTCAAGGACGAAAAAAAAAAGTTCTCCAAAATCAAAATTTTCACTCGCGTTTTGCGTTTTAGACCTTTCTGAACAATTTTGGTTCCGTGTCTGTCTGTCTGTGTGTCTGTCTGTCTGTGTGTCTGTCATGGATTCCTTGTAACGCGCATAACTATAAGAAGTTATTGTCCGATTTCTACGAAATTTTCAGGGATTGTGCGGGTTGATGTGTAGACGGTCCCCTATGAAAATCATCATCCCCGGACTGATAGAAGCGACTGCGCATGCGCAAACGTGAATTCCTTGTAACAGCCATAACTTCTACATTTTCCATCCGATTT
Source organism: Apolygus lucorum (assembly GCA_009739505.2). Classification (NCBI taxonomy): domain Eukaryota; kingdom Metazoa; phylum Arthropoda; class Insecta; order Hemiptera; family Miridae; genus Apolygus; species Apolygus lucorum. Next base: position 2,191,686 of record CM019183.2, read on the forward strand.
CGATGGAATTTTCAGGGATGTTACAGATTAGTACTTAGATGGTCCCCTATGAAGATCATCACCCCCGGACTGATAGTAGCCGCTGCGCATGCGCAAACGTGAATTCCTTGTAACGGCCATAACTTCCACATTTTCTACCCGACTTCGATGAAATTTTCAGAGATTATGCGGATTAGGTTGTAGATGGTCCCCTATGAAAATCATTACCTTCGGACTGATAGTAGCCACTGCGCATGCGCAAACGTGAATTACCTTGTAACGGCCATAACTTCTACATTTTCCATCCGATTTCAATGAAATTTTCAAGGATGTTACAGATTATCTTGTTTTGATGTTCTGATGATTTGAGATTAACTACTATGTTTTAGTAATAGCTTAATTCGAAATTTAACAGTAACAAATACACAACAGTGGTAACCCCAACGTTTGTAAATAAATAAATAACAAGTACACACAATTTTTTCAATTCTGAACGCATCAACCGCCACCCTCTACAATGGATTCTCCAGCTTCAAAAAAGTAAATTCCTTCTACAAATATCATCAAACACCCTTTTTTCGTTTTTAAATGATGCACATTCACAGCGTTGAAACGTTTCAACCAAATGAGATCCATCAGGTGTAGGAGAATGATTCAAGAGTACATTTGATTTAAATTTTAGACAAATTCGACTCCAAAAACTTGTTTGCTGATGGGAATTGCAGCCCCATTGACACTGAATGCAACTTTGCACCTCCCTCTCAAGATTGGTCTTCCAAATCTGCATTGTTAAAATTCAAACGGAATTTTCCGAACAAGCTACTTATGAGGGTAGATAAATTAATAATAACGCTGGCGCAGGAATAAAAAGAGTTGAGAAATTAGGATTGGAAACACAGTTTTGTCTTACCTTAGAATGCCAATGCTAACTGTCAGCCAGATTCAAGCGCTCGGACTTCGCATGGAGGCGTTGAAGAGCGGGAGAAGCGCCAGGAAATATGTTGGACAAAGCGCCTTCAAGAATCACCGACCAGAACCTCGTGTTCAAACGACCGACTTGCAGGAGAATGAATACCGAAGTGATGCCCGTCATTGTGGTTTGCCCACCGAGGATGTGCTTGATGTCGTCTGGAAACAAGAATGCATATTTTGGTCATGAGATCAGATGGTTCGTAAAGCTGATTTATGAAAATTCCAGGTTAAAGACAGCTGGTTGTCCAGATTACTTATACTTGAAAGTACAAAAAGTGCTTATTATTTACACAAAAATAATACTAAATAAGTAACTACATATTTCGTATTTACACAAAAAAGTGCTACAAATACTTAACGGAGGAATGAAGAACCGTCACCCATGATATCCACCAACTTCATCCATCACCCTCTTTAACCACAATCATCTATGTCTATCATTCACCTGGACGTCAGCAAGCAACAAGGGAAAACGCACACACCGAGTTGGATTTGGTGGGAAGGACGTCTAGTCGCCTGAGGGGTTAGAAAGGAATGAGGAATTTCACCATGTCAGAATTTCCTATTTTTGACCCCAAAATCGGATTCAGCACCTCGAAAAACCCCCTACTACAAACTTCAAGTCCTTAATTCCTAATTTACGAATAAACAAAACAGTGTAGAAAATATGAACGTTTAAAAAAACCGGGAGGATGACGTCAACCTGGAATAGTTCATTTATGGCCGCTTGAAGCGCTGAGATCGTGAAATCTATAGTCCTCAGATGCAACATTTCACAAAACCAGTAAAGATCGAAATCAAAAAACTGAAGAAAAATAGAAAAAGCAAGATGGGGAAAATTAGGTTTCCCCTGTTTTTGTTTGATAACTTTCCTCTTAAGGTTTGTTCTCGCAGGGATGGGGGTAGGCGAAATGTGTTCCAAGCGGTCGAGTTCATGTACCTAACTTTTACTTTCTACTCGGACTGTACACTGAACTGTTCCAAGCCCGATGGGTTCATGAAATTTCTGCACTGAGTTCACGAAAATTCCGAACTATCTGAGAAGGAGGTGCAGCTTTGGGTTCAGGTGCAGAAATAAACATCCATCTTTGTTTTTGGCGCAAAATTGAAGTTATTCGCTCTAAATCGTTGTTGTTTGTTCGTTCCAAGCGTTTTGTTCTGATTTTTTTCTCTCCAATTTTTTATTTATTTTGAAAGTGTAGAACTCTCAACGAGAATAATTGATGTGAATAATTTAATTTATTCTTTATTATTCGATGAGGATAGCCTTCCACTGGAACAAATCCTCAGGACTAAAGAGGAAATTGCTGTTGTGGTCAACGACCGGATTTGTAATAAAAATGAAGATTATTTGAAAACAGTACTATTATACGACCATGTCCAATTTATAGAGCATTTTAGAGTATCTAAAAAGATCGCCCAGAAAATCGCTGAGGGGATCAACCTTCGGAGTTCTACCACTCTGATACCGGGCCGTTTGCTTCCAATTGAGCAAGTACGTACATTTTAGCGAATTATTTAAGGCATTTTTATTCTTCAAGTCAATAATGTAGACAATTAATTAGAAGAGAGTTGCCTGGGGTTTAAATTTCAAAAATGCCCGAAAACACTCCTAAAACTCGCTAGCCCATACGGTCCAAAACAACCCGTCTAAATTTGCTAAGCAATGATCCAAAAAATCGAAGATAGGTATGTACCATAATATGGAGTGTCATTTTCCAGTCAGCACTAGTAAAGAGTTCGTACCTAGCCAGGATTTGGTTTCAAAGAAGGAAACCTAGCAACTATACGAAATTTCTCCCTTGATGGGAAAAACGATAGATCATGGATATGTCTAGGCAGTATTTTGTTCTCCATTAAGGGAGAAATTAGATGAAGGTTACCGACTTAATAGTTGAAATGAACGTAGGAAGATGTGGGCAGGAAAAAAAAACTTTTGTTCCACTTTTCGTGTTCCAAGCGATGAGTACACAAACTGAGAAATTTCTGCACCTGCTCAACACCTTCCCCCACTCCTCAATGAACTCACAAGAACCCGAACCTGCACTCACCTGAAATCGCCTCGCATGGAACAAACCTTTAGATAACACGATTTCGTTGTTCCATCGGGCAACACTGGGAGGAGACGGCAATCCGAACAGCCAATCAGCGAGTGTTCCCGCTTCACGTTGAAGAGGTCCATTTTCCCGGTTATTTTTTGAAATCATAAATTTTGATTGTCTCCCAAAAATAACAGGAGATTTATTTTCCGAAATCAACCCGATTTTCATCTATCACACACCAATAACTATTCAGGAAAAATGCAAACAGAATTCGGTGAAATTCCTCACTGTTGGGATTTGCGGGGGACTACTTTTCTGTTTGAGATAATTATTTTAATACACTGTTTCAGTTGGACTCTTTGATATTATTCATTCCTTCTCCGAAATACTTATAATTATTAGATTATTGCAAATTGATTTTCCTAAACAACATGGTTCCAATGGGAGTGTTATAAACAACATAGTTGTTTAGTAGTAACAGAAGTATGGAGGCGAGAACAGGATGGCGTGGGAGGTTTCTACTCTCCTCTGCAATAACAGTCATCGCGATCTTTATTAAATTACTAAAAATTCCTCTGCTGCATGATGAGATCTACTCTTCTATTTATGTCCATTAGTTTATTAAATGTAATAAGTGAAGTCTATCTTATGAATATCGACGATTTAAATAGTGGATTGCTAGTTAGTGCTGTTTTGATCGTGCTCTTAACACTTTCCACGCAGGTCCCAAAACGGTGATTTCATCACCAACGCGGATCCCAAACGGGGTGGTCTTGCCGACAGCGCAGGGTGCCTACTGGTAGGCACTTTTTCGCCGCTCTACTGCCATCTGTTTCTTCTTAGTTGAACCTGTTGGTAGTTTTTTTCAACAGGATTTCTCCATGTGATTTCGTTTAGTAATACCCATTCTCCACTAGGTCGCGTTTTGTTTCCGGGTAGCATGATTGCAATGGTTGCAATTTCGCCCGAAATTAGTAGTTCATACAACGTATAGAGAGCGCTCGAAACGTCAGCCGCTCAGGAGGTGGGATCTTGTTTGCCTGCCAGTAGGCAATCCGCGTGGAACGTGTTAAATCTTGATGCACTGCTATCACTTAAAGCACGCTGGGAAGAACACTGGTACATCTCCAAAAATGTGATATACCATAAGATAAAGATTGACGAGCTCTACCTGGGGGTGATAGTTGAAACTTAGTCCGCTAGAGAGCAGATGAACTTTTGTGGTTCCGAATGTTATGACCAGCGTGTGTGGTTGGCGAGAACGGTGGTTCATCAAGTCTTGTTCTGAAGGTTGCTGAGGAGCACATTTTCGGAGATGTTCCAGTTCTTCCCAGCGTGCATTGAGCTTCACTTTGTTCAGTATAACAGGACCCAAATATGTGAAGCGGAACTGGGTGCTTGATAGCCGACAAAACAGTGTTTGGTAGTTTTTCTTCCTGGTCTCTTATGAATGGATCTCAAATCTACGTTGGATGTTTCTACGCTAAATTTATACTCGAAGTTCTGACGCAGCACCTCACCTGTTAAACTAGACAGCAGTGCAGCTTTGGCAGCTACTCGAGTTCTCATCTTAGTAGCATGGTCCCGCGGCATGGAAGGCTCACTAGGGAAACCGTTGGGCCACTGGGACTCTCTAAAACACACAAAACAATCCAATGATTTGCCAAAGTCAAGAAGTTTACAGAATTCAATGGCAATCCATTATAAATACTTACAATGAGTGAAAAACTTTTAAAGAATACTTACTTGAATGCTGAGAGGTACGACGCAACTTTATTGGGCGATGTAAGTAAGGAAACGTAGTCCAATATGCGACGGTTCACGATGTCTCCAAACATGGTTCTCACGATCTGTCTGAGGAGGATCACCAGCCGTCTCCTCAACCATTGCGACGAAGCTTTGAGCTCAAAAACTTCTGTCATCAGCAGCAGCATGATTCGCATCGGAATGTTATCGTCAGTCTATCAATCAAAATGAATTATTGATTGGATCGTGTTCTCGCAAAGGTGGGGTATTTGAATAAAATAAGTCAGTTACCAATAAATTAGTCAGTTACCAATAACCAATGACAAATACCTTTATTTAAAATGAGATTAAAAAAAAGTTGGTACAGTTTTCATTTGAAGCAAATAAAGATAATGAAAAAATAATTGTCCCTTCAAAAGTAAACATTTTCCTTGAAAATTCGCTAAAATAAATTTTGGGGCAAAAACTTAAGTTGGCGTCGAAGGGATTTGAACCCTGGTAGGCAGCGACTTGGTTCCAGCGGCGTAGATGGCAGGTGTTGAACGAGGCTGATGATAGCTTTTCAGCCATGAAATTTCGTTTTGAGCCAAAGAAGAGCGATGGGAGTCGGCAATGTAGGTTGTAAAGCAATCCTGAATTCGGCTGGATCTATCCTGAATAAGACTCTGAAGACTGATGGAAGACTGATGAAGACTCTGATGGCTTATTTGCAAGAGGCGATGAGCGACAATAACCAATGACAGGTTGAAACTGAACTCTCGATGATTCCGTTTGTTCCGAGGTGTGGAGCATTGAAGAGAAGAAGGGGAGTTTGAGGCGGTCCGATGTTGGCAATAAGCAATGAACTTTGCCGAAAAGACGGCGTGACTAGGGGGACGTAAAAAAACCCAAAACAAACGTAGCATTACATACCTACCTAATGCTACGTGCTCAACAAAAAGAATGAAAGGTTTAACCGAGCTCAAACAGAGCGCTTAGATATTCTGACGGGGCCTATTGTCCTCTTACACATTAGGGTGGTGTAATGTCATACGTTCCTAGTCAGTAGTTCTCCAATAAAGTAACGCGTAGGAAAACCCCAAGCAGGCATGAGTCATCACCAACATGGGTGAGGTGAGGAAGGGAAAAACACGTCACTTGACGTCACCTTTTTTCCACTCTCCCCTCACCATACTAACTTGAGTATATAAGCCACACTGAGGGGTCTTCCTACATGCATTCGTACCTCATCTATCCGACTTATCATTTCTTGTCTTACCTACAGCCCCAGTTCTTCTGAGGGAACGGTTTGCCCCATAAAGGCGCCAAACCTCTCGCTCCCCTTAGGGACCTCTCCAGAACAGTAGGCCTCACTAGGTAAATGTTCCGCCTCCCACCGGTGAGTCTGTTATTATACGCCGAGGTAGTCGAATAGATCTTGATGCACTCATCAATACGGTCGGCCGCAAGGCGCCACTGATGGAGTGCTGAAGCCTTAGACTTGTAAGGGATAAATCTCTCCGTTGAGTCGGATTCAGGCTAGGAACAATTGAGCGCATTGAGAGGACCATCGCCCTCGATCGACAACAAGCAGAACACAACAGGTGGTTTCTGATTAAAAACTGCCAGGACACCTAGGGTGCCCCGTAGACTTTGACGTGTTGTGATCAGCTGCCTCTTCTCATTTCTACCCATTCACTTCCTTAGCTCAGTGGTAGCGAGCGCAGTCGCAGGAATATACAGTTCAGTCGAAAAGATTGGAGATCGATCCCCGGGAGAGAGAAATTAATTTTTGATAATACAACAAAGTGGGGCAGTCGGTAGGATCTGAAAGGGCTCCTCAGCATTCTCTGAGGAAAATAATTTACTGTGGTGTCATCAAAATAACTCCCTCAAGAAAGGATTCGAGGAACTGCATATTTGGACAACCGTTGAGGTTGTCCGGAGCCAACTCTTTCAGTCCAGATCATTTGCACCACCATTGCATAATGTTAAGGAAGAGTATAAGGTAGAAAATGGATGGATTTTTTATCACTAAATCAGAGCCAAATGGTAGAATTTTGTAGGAGAGCTGGTAAAGGAAAATGGATGGACGAAAAAGAGTAGGGAAGGAGGGGATTAGAGGAAAATAAGGCGCTGTATGGAGAACATAACGCGGAAGTAGACCAGCCTGATGACAGACCTAGGAGGCGGTGGCTGATCGATGTGGAAGATGACCTTAGGAGTTCTGAATGTATAGGAGAAGAAAGGCAGAGGGTCGAGTATTTTGGGGGGAGATTGTTGAGGAGGTCAGGACGCACACTGGGTTGAAGCGCCGAAAGAAGAAGAAGAGGAATGATGGATCAGTTTTACGTTACAAGCAAAAGCATACTGGTACCCATAGCAGTCCTCTGGCTATGTCTTTGATTACTTCACACATACATACCTCAGCATCCAAAGATGCACCAACTTTAACTGTCTCGGCGCCTTCCTTGCTCACTGTTCTAACTTGAAGGACCTTCGACAGGTTGTCAACCATCCCGTCCACAGAACTCATTACGGAATCAGGAACGGTTCGAACAGCTTGCATCGAGAATCTAAATAGCGAGTCCAGCTAGAACACGAAAATCATTACTAGTTCAACATTAGCGAATTTAATGATCTGTTCATTTAAAGTAATAACTACAGTAATCAACTAGGAACTAATAAAAACTGCTGGCTAATTTATGTACGATATATACAGTAAATTACCGCGCTCGAAAAATTGGAGGTTTGACGGTAATCAGTAGGTCCCAGGAAGTAAAGGAGAATCGGAATGAGACCAGGTTTCGAAGCAAGAACTCCTGGGTTGAACAACGACCTGAAAAGGCATAAAGCATAACCAAAATATTTTTTAAAAAATACCATAATGCCATTTCTGCGCATGCCTGTACAGGGTGCCTCAGCTAAGATGGATCTCCCCTCCCCCACTAAATTCCTTTCTTCGCAACATCAAAAACGCTGCAAATTATTACACAAAGGTATGTTATTTTTCTATATAGATCAATTGTCTGCAAAGAACACGGCTTTGCCATTGTTACCACAAAACAACTTGAAGAAAAACATCGATCGCATTTCGGTCAGCTAAAATTTGAACGGAGAATAGGCCTCTTTTGCGATTCACACTCGTGTTTCTGATTTATCGTAAGTCCAACCCTTGAGTTCTCTAAAAATTCAATACTACTTAAATTGATGGAAAAACAATACCTTTATGTCAATTTTTTTTGAGTTAGAGCGTTTTAAAAATTTCAATCCTTGGAAGTGACCTACATCAACCAAAAGCTTCGGGGCACAACTAGACCCCAAATGGAGCCCACATACCAAATTTCATAAAAATCGGCCAATGCTAAGTGAGGAAAGTGCGGACGGACGACCAAATTTTTATTCGATTTTTGGATTCTACGTACCTTGAAACGTAAACCAACAAATTTTGAGGGGGGGGGGGGGGGGGGGTTAAAAAATGGGTACTTGAGTATTAAACGGAGGCCACCTATCCTATAGAAATATTTCGTACCGGATACCAAAAATAACTACATAATTGGAAAGAACACACTTTAATAGATTTACAGGTGAAGTTTAGAATTAATCCGAAGCCTGGTTCTGACGTTGTGCAACCCAGAACGCAGCAATGTCGGTCAGGAATACATGTGGCGATCTGATGTCACAGCTAGCGGCGGCGACGCTTTCAACTCCATCTCGACCGACATTGCTGCGTTCTGGGTTGCACAACGTCAGAACCAGGCGTCGGATTAATTCTAAACTTCACCTGTAAATCTATTAAAGTGTGTTCTTTCCAATTATGTAGTTATTTTTGGTATCCGGTACGAAATATTTCTATAGGTTAGGTGGCCTCCGTTTAATACTCAAGTACCAAAAAATGTTTTTCTTGAACTCCCTCACCTCGTAATCTTCATCAAAACAACTCAGATAAGATGAGCATGCAATGAGTGTCAACACGCTCACATATAAATCGACAACCAAAGGGAAAAGTTTTTAAAAGTTTCTAATTCTTATGACGTCACGCGGGGCGCATAGGGGCACCCGCCTGTGGGTCATGGACCCAGCCCACTGTGACGTCATAAGAATTCGAAACTTTTAAAAATCACTGAAAAAGGTCTTCTCACGATAGATGGTCGCGGTTGGTGTCAAAATTCTCAGAATGAGGTGTAGTTTAGATTAAAAATAACAATAAACAGTTGTTCCGACCCATGCGCATACCCAATAGTTTTTCCCTTTGGTTGTCGATTTATATGTGAGTGAGCTGGCACTCATTGCATGCTCAGCTTATCTGAGTTGTTTTGATGAAGATTACGAGGCGAGGGTATTCGAAAGGTCCGAATTACTTTCTGAATTTGGTTTAATTAATTATTATCGTTTCCTTTAATAAGAAAAGGAAGATTTTTCACCTAAACAAAAACAACTGATTTTACAGCTGACATTTAGAAAAATTCCTGTCAACTAAAAAATTGATACCCCATGAGATACAGCGTCGAAAAATAATGAAAACCCTAACTTTGGGTGGTGTTGCGCAGTTATGAGCGTTCTAGGAGGTTGTGTGCGATCAAAAAATCAAGTGAGGAGTCAAACACACAAGAAATTTCACGTAAAATCCAATTCTGCAATAAAGAGAATGGATTTCCAGTTGAAATAACGAAATTGGTGTCAATTGCGCTGTGCTCAAAAATAAAAATTCCGCGTAAAAAATGATGTAGATTGTCATTTTTTTTATGTTGCGAAGAAAGGAACAGGGTGTGCGCCTGGGTAGGAAAAACTGTTTATTGTTACTTTTAATTTAAGGTAGACCTCATTCTGAGAATTTTGGTACCAACCGCGACCTTCTAGCGTGAGAAGACCTTTTTCTATGATTTTTTGAAGTTTCGACCGTTTATGACGTCACAGTGGGCTGGGGGCTCCCGCCCAGGCGAGAGGGGCGCGTGACGTCATAAACTCAGGATGTAGTCTACTTTCGATTAAAAATCTGTAAAAAATCAAGGCGCACCCCCCATTTAGTGGGTGTAAACCACCTTAGCTGAGACACCCTTTATAATACACCCATCCTGTGTAGATTATATTCACAATACTAAAACGGTGTTTTCAAGCAAGAAGCATCCCAGTGGGGTTGATAGGTTTTTGACGGAAAGACCTTCGAAAACTCCATTCTATGAGGTGAAAACTGAATTCTGTGAAAAGTTGACAACTTATGTTTCAAGTTCTTCATTCTTGAAAAGCAAAAGGAAAAGATCTACCTGAGATAATTATTGAGATGCATCATCCTCCTTTCCAGGGTCTTCCGTTCCATGTTTCCAAATGTTTTCTTGGCAGGAAACGACAATTTGGACAACTCAGGGAACTGAAATAATAATGTGTAATTATCTATTGTAATTTGAAAGCTCCTGTTAACATTATTTTGGATGGAATAAATGCCTATTCTACAGGGTGTCTACTATTTGGATAGATCGATTCTTTTTGAATTTAAATTTCTTTGAATTTCAAAATTTGAAATTTGAATTAGAAAATTCTTTTTGAATTTTTGATCGAATTTGGAATTTGATTTTTCTTGTAAAATCGATTCTTGAAGTTTGGTACAGACTGAAGTTGGAACAGATACATACAAGATTAGATAATAATATATAACCGAGGAACCAACCTTTTCTTTGATTTTCTGATGTAACTCGTAGAAATCAGAATATCGCCTATAAATATGCCAATGGTCTGGTCGGCCAGTTTCATACTTTTTCAACACAGACACTGCATACACTCCGAAAGTCTTTCCCTTTTCATGAACGAGTCCTGAAATCGACATTTTGCACCTTTGAAAAATATGTCAATCAAATAGCAGGTCCTTTGAGATAAAAATACTGACCAGTTTCAATGATTTCGGCACTCAGAGTGAAGGAGCCGCGGTCTTCTTTGGAGTTGGTGCTTGGACTTCCACCACTTCCACTTTCAGTTGCGGTTTCTGCAAATGAGAAAACTTTACTGTTCGATTGAATCAAAGTAAGGTTACTACCACGAAGCTCATTCTGTAATACAATGGGGAATCAGCCTCAATTTAAGATTCTGGAATTTCAAGTCAAATCCTATAATAGGGCCCTAGAATGACGTTTAACACCAAGAATACCCAAGAGAAAAAAATTACCCTAGGAGAAAACGCCCGAAGTGTAGCCTCTGTCAAAAAACACTGCAAAATCGAGGGAGGCTGAGGACGTCACCACCCCGGGGTTCCTCCCGCAAAACGACGCAAAAACTGACCAAATGCACACTGCGGTGCTCTGGCGAAGCGTAAAAGAAGAAAATTGGTATCAAATAACGACAACAGGTAGAGTTGTAGGCGCACTTGTGACCACACAAAACGCTCCACTCGAATTAAGAGATTCAAATAACGAAACAGGGTGTCCAGTGATTCGCCCCAAAAAAAATCCCCTGAGTTTTCCAGAGTAAATTTTCGACTATTCCAATTTATTCCTATTCTATTCCTATTCGAATTTTCCACGGTTCTAAATGATTTAAAATATGAATAAATAAGATCATAATTTCTCAACATTCTGTTTTTTAAGGACAATTTTATATGAAAAAGCATTAGAAATAGAGTAGGTACTAAAAGAAATAAAGAAAACTAGAAGGGAAATTAAATTATAAATTTGAAAACTGAGGTGAGACGACCGTTTCCGGTGGGATCCATTTTCCTAATCCCCCCCGAACCCGTTTCTACGCTCAACCCAGCTTGCTGCTAACTTAGGACGAACGGAAATGGCGTCATGACAACACTTACCCATGTCCTTATTCTTTTCGCTATCTTACACGGCCAATTCTGACAGAAGCTTCGCTCTCGAAGCTATAGTATATAGTCAACCATACAATAGAAGGTCAAAATGCCAGGCTTACCAACCCAGCCGTTGAAGCCTAATGACGTCAATAATTCACACTACAATGAAACTAGCACACTACTTCCTTAGATTCAACCAGTACCATATATTGAAGTTCAACCATATTATGACAAGCAAAGTTCAGCCAAAAATAATAAAGTAAACCTCGGCACAAAGTTCACCTGAAAATAAATAAAATCTGCAAAGTTCAGCCAAAATAAATAAAGAAAACCTCGGCACAAAGTTCAGCCGGAAATAAACAAAAACGGCAAAGTTCAGCCAAAAATAAATAAAGTAAACCTCGGCACAAAGTTCAGCCGGAAATAAATAAAATGGCAAAGTTCAGCCAAAAATAAATAAAGTAAACCTCGGCACAAAGTTCAGCCGGAAATAAATAAAATGGCAAAGTTCAGCCAAAAATAAATAAAGTAAACCTCGGCACAAAGTTCAGCCGGAAATAAACGAAAACGGCAAAGTTCAGCCAAAAATAAATAAAGTAAACCTCGGCACAAAGTTCAGCCGGAAATAAATAAAACGGCAAAGTTCAGCCAAAAATAAGTAAAGTAAACCTCGGCACAAAGTTCAGCCGGAAATAAACAAAAACGGCAAAGTTCAGCCAAAAATAAATAAAGTAAACCTCGGCACAAAGTTCAGCCGGAAATAAACAAAAACGGCAAAGTTCAGCCAAAAATAAATAAAGTAAACCTCGGCACAAAGTTCAGCCGGAAATAAACAAAAACGGCAAAGTTCAGCCAAAAATAAATAGAGTAAACCTCGGCACAAAGTTCAGCCGGAAATAAATAAAACGGCAAAGTTCAGCCAAAAATAAATAAAGTAAACCTCGGCACAAAGTTCAGCCGGAAATAAATAAAACGGCAAAGTTCAGCCAAAAATAAATAAAGTAAACCTCGGCACAAAGTTCAGCCGGAAATAAACGGCAAAGTTCAGCCAAAAATAAATAAAGTAAACCTCGGCACAAAGTTCAGCCGGAAATAAACAAAAACGGCAAAGTTCAGCCAAAAATAAATAAAGTAAACCTCGGCACAAAGTTCAGCCGGAAATAAACAAAAACGGCAAAGTTCAGCCAAAAATAAATAGAGTAAACCTCGGCACAAAGTTCAGCCGGAAATAAATAAAACGGCAAAGTTCAGCCAAAAATAAATAAAGTAAACCTCGGCACAAAGTTCAGCCGGAAATAAATAAAACGGCAAAGTTCAGCCAAAAATAAATAAAGTAAACCTCGGCACAAAGTTCAGCCGGAAATAAACGGCAAAGTTCAGCCAAAAATAAATAAAGTAAACCTCGGCACAAAGTTCAGCCGGAAATAAACAAAAACGGCAAAGTTCAGCCAAAAATAAATAAAGTAAACCTCGGCACAAAGTTCAGCCGGAAATAAACAAAAACGGCAAAGTTCAGCCAAAAATAAATAGAGTAAACCTCGGCACAAAGTTCAGCCGAAAAAAAAATGAAATCGACAAAGTTCAGCCAGAAATCATAATCAATGATTTTGATTGATTTTTAAATCAATGGTTTTTGACTAATTGTAGCCAACAATCATTGTCAAACTAAAAAGTGGCAGTGAGTTCAATTCAAACAGTATCACATCACAGGGCAAAAATTAGAGAAATTCCAACTACCTTTTCATAACAACTTTATTCCTTAGAAATGAATTTTCTATCAAAGAACTGAGCAAATATCAAGTTGAGAACGGTTCATGAAATAAATTGAAAAGATTGGAAATGAAAATTGAATATAAAAATTGTTGTGGTGAACACTACATTGAAATTTTCAAATATAAATGTAGGAGTTAACAGGAGCTTATTTTTATTCAAAACCATGGAAAAGTGGACTAGAGCAAGTCGGTAGTTCCTGTTCCTGAGCTGTGACATCTGGAGCAGTCTGATCATTAATCTCGACAGCATTGAAGCAAGGAGGTGAATTTCCTGAAGACTGTGATGTGGCAGGGCTTCCAATATCGACTTCAGGTATGGTTCTCTCTTCTCCATCCATTGAGTCTATCAGGTCTTCAATGTCACATATTAGTGACCAATCAGTGGGCCAACGACGAAGCTGTTCTTTGGCGGCCTTTGTTCTGAACCTAGTTCCCACTTTCTTCAACTCGTATCGCCCACGAGGTAAGCATGAGGTGACTTCATATGGCCCAAGTAATTTATAATTAAGTTTACTGTTATGTAAAGTCTTGTCTTTGTGCAACAATACAAAATCCCCAATTGAAAACTCCAGAGAATCCCTTCGTTTAGTGTTTATATCAGAACAGTCTTGCGCAGAATTCATCAACTGAGCTATACGGTCACGATCCAGCCTACGATTCCGCACTGTCGATAAATCACAATCCAGATTACGAAGCAGTGACTGTAGAAGTGGGGTAGCTGTATTCACACCGATCAATAATTGTAAAGGGGTTGTCCCAGTAGATTTCTGTATAGTACTGTTCAAGACAAGCTGAATTTTCCACAGGTTCCTCGACCATTCTGACGAAACTGTAGTCTCTACTCTAATCAAGTTCATGACTGTTCTCATGTACCTCTCTACTTGTCCATTGCCCCTATGAACATCAGGGGTAACACAGTGATGCTCAATTTGAAGTGTCTCCAATAGCTTTGGGAAAGTGGTATTCTTGAAATTGGAACCAGCATCTGACACAAATAACTTGGGTGTTCCAAATAAGCTTATAACGTGGAGGAATTGTCTTTCAGTTTCCACAGCAGAGGTAGAACATAAAGGTAGTAAAAAACAATACTTTGTAAATGCGTCCACAACGATTAATATGTATTTAAAACCTTGGCTTGTGGTGGGAAGAGGTCCAAGACAATCTCCATGCAGTGTATGAAAGGGGGTGCTTGGCTTCTCAATAGGAAATATATACCCTTGTCTTGGACCAGTCCTCGTTTTATGGATGGCACAAATCAAACAGTGTTTAACATATTTCATAACACAAGATCTCATTCGAGGAAACCAAAAATGTGCCGCAATTGAAGCGTAGGTCTTGTCTGGTCCTATGTGACACTGCTCATCATGGAAGATGCGCATTAGGCCAAGTCGACTCTGGCGAGGCACAAACCAACGCAAGGAAATGGACCCATCAGCTCCTCGAACTTTGTAGTACAAAAGCTCATCCTTTTCAACATACTGGTTGGGATCCAGCTTACCATCTCGTAGAGCAGCTAACATCTTTTGAACCTCTGTATTTCCTTTTTGCTCAATATACAACCATGTATCATGCCTCACACGCAATACAGTTGCACTCGGGGGAGGGTTCCTGCTGAGGAAGTCCACATGCGACAGTTCACTACCTTTCCGATATACTATTTCAAAGTTGAAATCCTGCATGTACATCCACCACCTAGCTACCCGAGGGATAATATCCTTTTTGGTAGCAGTAGCTTTGACGGCATTACAATCAGTGACTAGCTTGAACTGGATTCCTAAAAGATAAACACGAAAGTGTCTGAGTGCGTTCACAATGGCAAGAGTCTCCAGCTCATATGAATGATAGTGTTCTTCGTCTTTGGTTGTGCGGCGGCTAAAATAAGCAACGACCCTGGGTTCCTTCCTATCATGCATTTGGAGTAGAATAGCACCATAGCCTAGACTGCTTGCATCAGTGTGGAGTTCCGTGGGAAGGTTATGGTCAAATACAGCAAGGAGAGGACGACTTGTAAGGCAAGTGATGACATAGTCCCTGGCAACATTATGCTCCTGAGACCACAAAAATGGATGATCTTTCCGGGTTAAATCAGTAATACAGGCTGTTCGGACGGCAAACTCAGGAATAAACTTGCGAAAGTAGTTGGTGAGACCCATGAATTGGCGGACCTGTTTAACACTAGAGGGTATTGGAGACCTCTGAAGAGCTTCAACTTTTAGTAAACCTGGTCTAATGCCTTGGGATGACACCTCCCTACCCAGATAGTCAACAGACGGTTACAAAAACTTACATTTCTTAATATTCAATGAAAATCCAGCAGCATTGAGAGCCTCAAGTACTTGGCGGAGATTTTCAAGCCCTTCATCAGCAGTTCTGGATGGAAGAAGGAGGTCATCCAGGTAGACCACAACTATGCTGTGCCGAAGGGAACCTAGAGCCTTGTTGACAGCACGCTGGAACGCAGCAGGCGCATTAGCTAGACCAAAAGGGACACGCAGGTATTCAAAATGGCCATCTGGAGTGACGAATGCCGTCTTAGGGATAGATTCTTCAGCCATTGGAATCTGGTAAAAGCCTGATGCCATATCCAACGAGGAAAAGAACTTATTATTGTTTCCCAATCTATCAAGCTGATCTTCTATTAGAGGGAGGGGGTAGCGGTCCTTCACTGTGAAACGGTTCAATTCGCGGTAATCTGCACACATCCGGTAGGAGCCATCTTTCTTCCTAACTAGGGTGATGGGACTCGCGAATGGAGAGTCACTTTCTCTGATGATTATCAAGGAGGTCTGACACTATTTCCCTCACAGCACATCGTTCCTCATGTGATAGGCGATAGGGGTGTCTATTTATAACAACATCTTTTTCCAGATTGATTGACAGACTAGAGTTGTTGACACGCCTAACACGTGTACCAGAAGTTATCATGTCAGGGAAATGACCAAGTAACGACAGAACTGCCTGGCAATATTCGTCAGGAACACATAAATCTTCCACCACGAGGGTGTTGGACTTTAAGACCATGTTGACCGCAGGCAAGGATTTGCGAATTACCTTACTCCCAGTGTGGTCAGTAATCGTCGTTATACTAGGATCCGCATATATATCACGGCCTAGAAGAATATCGTAATCAAGGATAGAATCCGGCACAAAAAACAGACGTAGTTCCAAGGTAATTCCCATAATAAAGGCTTGAACTGAGCAGGACCAATCGGAAACTAGTTGACCAGGAGCTATACCACGGATTACTGCGTGACACTTTTCGACTTTGTGCTGAAATACTGAGAAAAACCGATCAGACACAAGGGAAATGTCAGCTCCCGAATCGATAAGGCAAGAGAAGGATTTCCCATCAACCAAGATGGGAACAGCACTTTCAGATGGCCCTGTGGAAACCAGCCTGATTTGTCTCCTCTTTTCTATGCCAGCTTTGAGGTAGCATGATTCAACTCCATGCCCACGTTTGAGGCAGAATTCACACGGAGTGGTATTTTCAGGTTTAGACTGGGCCAAACTAGTTGGGTTAGAAAGTACCTGTGAGGTGGAATAACCTTGTGATTGTACACTGGAATGTAGATCAGGCTTGGAATTGGAAACACTTTTGGATTGTACATCTGTCTTGATCAAAACAGGACAAAACCGTCTAATGTGTCCTATCATACCACACTGATGGCATTGCCTACCAGAGCGCTCGTCACCGTCGATCCTTCTACGTTTCATGGATTCTGGTGTTCTAGGATATACAGAAGTTGAAGGGTTAAGAGGCCCTGGTGTAGTAGTAGATGTGTGACTAGGACGAAAAGTGCGATTTGGAGTAGGGAATTCCGAAAGAAATGTCAACAAATCTGGGATTGTTTGACAATTACGTAAAGTGCATGCAGAACGGACATCCTGTTCGGAAATTCCATGAACAATGAGTTCAATGAGATCGACATCCGACCAATTTGCACGTAAACTCCTGAGGCAAGATAACTTTTCATGAACATAAGTCTCGTACGTATTGGTGCGAAGAGAGGTAAAAAACGCTGCCTCTTCAAACAATCTCCCGAGATTACGCCGAAATGGAAACGCTTCTTTGAAATCGCGAGAAAAGTGAACCCAATCTCTGAACTCGGGGGTCCAATTTTCGAACCAAATGCGCGAGCTGTTGAGAAGAAATTTGCCGACGGACGCAAGAATGACGTTGTCAGTCCATTGTAACTCAGCTCGAAGTTGATCGACTTGAGCTAACCATTTTACTGAGTCTGATTTATCAGGGTTGAAAATCGGCAATTCAATCGGATGGTGAGTAAATGAACGTTGTGTAAGTGCTTTTATCAACTCACCGACAAGCGTGTTTCCAGGTTCGCCTTCCATAGTAGGAACGTTTGAAGAACGCCCGTATTATTTGTAATTAAACACGAACGTCACGATAAAACTCGACCCGTCACTTTTACACCCGTCAACTCATAACACCCGTCAATTTTCGCAGAGTTTTCACTCTCGTAGAAGTTCAACTGCAACAACAAACAGGTCTCTCGAACGAAAATGGAAACTGGAGGATTCCGATCACAACAAACTGATTTCGGTTTCAAACTAACATCAAGATATCGGTTACAATTTCACTCGATAACACTTCTGTGGGGCCAAGGGTTTTTGAATCCCGCTTCTGATAAAAGAAATAAAGAAAACTAGAAGGGAAATTAAATTATAAATTTGAAAACTGAGGTGAGACGACCGTTTCCGGTGGGATCCATTTTCCTAATCCCCCCCGAACCCGTTTCTACGCTCAACCCAGCTTGCTGCTAACTTAGGACGAACGGAAATGGCGTCATGACAACACTTACCCATGTCCTTATTCTTTTCGCTATCTTACAGTACCTAGTTTATCTAAAAACATCAGCCGGTAAGTACCCATCAGTCCAGGGCGATAAATTTCATCTACACTCCAATCAGCATAAAAATATTTTTAAAAAAAATTTCATCGAAATTGGATGGGAACAGCAGAAGTGGCTATCAGTCACAGGATGAATATTTTCATAGGGACCATCTGCAACCCAATTCGTCCAATTCCCAAATATTCAACAAAAATCGAAGAATGACTTCGAATAGTTTGCTGGTT
This sequence comes from Apolygus lucorum, assembly GCA_009739505.2. Taxonomy (NCBI): domain Eukaryota; kingdom Metazoa; phylum Arthropoda; class Insecta; order Hemiptera; family Miridae; genus Apolygus; species Apolygus lucorum. Next base: position 2,210,058 of record CM019183.2, read on the forward strand.
TCAAAGATTTCAAGACAAACACAACAGAGACACATTCTTAGTTAGTTTAACAGCGACATTAGTCAGAGACATTAGTCGAGAATTAACATTAAAATCATCGAACTTATTGGTAAACTCGAAAGAAACGACCACTTCCAAGGCTTGTTTCCACCTTCGATTGTTCGAAAAAGACGGGAATAAACGTTTAAGTCATGGGAATTCGAGATGCCCCTATGAAGTCAGATCGGTTCTAAATTCTCTACAGCATAATATATAGTTTTCTTCCACATCAGTGAGGCCTCTTTCGAAGAAAAAAAATGTATTTTCAAAAATGTGTGGCAAATTTCCCATTGTATTTTGAGCACAAATTTCTATCTCCTTTCGCCCAACCTTTATTCAAACGTCGAATAGTAATTTGATAAAAATTTAAAAATCTGAGGCAAATTCCACATTACGTTAAAATTATCGTCCTGAAAGTCCAGAAAGATGCCACCAGAGATTCTTCCCCAGGGAGTGTTCCTGAGGTACGCATCGGGAAAAATAAATAGTATCAGCATTCCTCGTATTCTTACATCTAATTCAACCATTTATCCTTTTTCCAATCAATTCTATAGTTTGTACACCAGCAGCCTCACATGGTAACAATATAACATAATCGTTGACGAACCTGGACCAATGACGTATTCAGGGAGGGAAGCAGTGTCAGAATTGAGACTGACTTGATCGAGAGAACCAGAATCTTCTTCATCTCCATCCAGTAAACTCGAGTCCCCGCGAAGAAGATCGAGTTCCGAGAGTAGTTTCACGTAGTTTGGTGTGCTTCGGAATCCTATGAGACACCTTTCGTCGTTCTGAAACGAGATAGGTACTGTTATGTCGGCGTGTGAAGGCGATGGTCTTCACGTCGGCTTGTCGATTTCTATTGGTCCCTACTCAACGAAGGTGAAGGATGGGACAGCACTTTCTACCAGGCGCGTTACCGCCTACCGCATGCAGGAGTGCTTAAGGATTTCAGCTAAGCTGCGATTCTCGGCGCGATTGCTCGCCGACCGGAGGGAGGCAGTAAAATTACCTAGTTCCTAGTTGGGCAGACAACTACTAGGTGAAATGGGAGCGGAGGCTGGCGCGATGTGCTTAACGAGACCTCCGAGGAACTTTGGGCTTCCAAGAGAAGGCGAGGTAGAACGAGAAATAATCAAGTCGATTGTTAGAAGACGAATGCATGAAGGTGAAGCCCTGAGTCCTCCTTTTATACTACTTTAACAGGGTAAAGGGAGAGTGGAGGAAGGTGACGTCAAGTGACGTGTTCGTCCCCTGTACCTCACTTCACCTACCTGGCATGATGAGTCACTCAGGATTTCCCTTGTGTCCTTTATTGGAGAACTAACATATTTGAGAGTATAAGTCATTACAGGTACTATACAGGGTGTCGCATGTTAAGGACCAAAAAACTTTGGGTGTGATTCTACAACTAATTGAACTGAGAAAAGGTCTCTTACCAATTTTGTTTTAACTCCTTGGCTTTCCAAGTGTTTCCCATTCAAGATTTTTACATTTTCACGGTAAATTAAAGTAGGTGTTTATTACCTCGGGAAGGAGAACTAAGAACGATCACAACACAAGAGTTTTGGAGTCAATATATATTGAAATACAGCGGATGAACTAAGATGAATATAGAAAGCTAGTTAATCGGATAGGAGCACGGAGCAACATGGCGAGCGGGCGTCGTCGGCAGGGTTACCCCAATGATCTGAATGGCAGTGGCCGCATAGAACTATTCCGCTCATTAAAGGACCTAATTGTTCTTTTCTCATTTATTTCTCCTGTTCTAGTTCTGGCTCATTATTGCTGAATAAGACCACCTAACGGTTGCATGATCATAGTTAATTATGAACTAATTGGCTGAGCGGGAGAACTAGGAACTAACTTCGTACGGGTTGGCAGCACTGCCCTTTGGCTTCCCGCCTGATCTTAGGCGGGAAGTCCAAACATACTCCCCCCCCAATATGACCACAGTCATATAATCTAATCTATGTCTTTAGGGAGTGGGCACAATTTGACTAATGGTCTTTTCAAGACTCCTGAACTAGTGCGAACAAGGGCAACCCGGGCTGTGCCGTCATCACCTGGACACAGTTCACATATGACCCCCATGACCCATTGAAGTGGAGGTCTATTGTCCTCCATTATAAGAACTACATCACCTAGTTTCGGTGGTCTGTCGGGGGTATTCCATTTTGAACGAAGTTGGAGGTCTAAGAGGTATTCCTTGCTCCATTTCTTCCAAAATTGATCTACCATTTGATTCACAAATGTCCACTTTGGGACTAGCCTAGTACTAGCTGTATGATCTACAGTGGACTCAGGTAGGGCTGTGAGTGGTCGTTGAACTAGAAAATGTCCTGGAGTTAGAACTAGTATGTCATCGGGAGAGCTGGATTGGTATACCAGCGGTCTACTGTTCAGCACTGATTCGACTCGTGCCACAATGGTGGTGAAGGTCTGGTAAGTTGTGGTCTGATCTCGGAGGGTCACTCGTATGAGGCGCTTGGCGGACTTTACCGCTGCCTCCCAGAGCCCCCCAAAGTGCGGGGCTCGCGGTGGTATGAACTTCCACTGTATACCCCTGGTCGCTAACTGATCAGTTAAATCATGGGCTACACCTTGAGCTAAAGCAGATCTAATTTTTCGCAAGAGATTGTTGGCCCCCACAAAGTTCGTACCATTGTCAGACCAAATGACGGCAGGTACCCCTCGCCTGGCCATAAAGCGCTCTAAACACTGCATGAACGAGTCTGTACTAAGATCTAGGACTGCCTCTAAATGTACCGCTTTCGTGGCCAAACATACGAACACTGCTAAGAATATTTCAATTTTTCTAGTTCCCCTAAGTCCAGCGATTGATACGGAAAATGGTCCAGCAAAATCTATCCCGGTCTGATTAAATGGGTACGTTTGGTGTACTCGACCAGCTGGTAACTGCCCCATTTCGGGTTGGAATGACCTAGGCTTGATCGAGAAACAACGCACACAACCGGACAAACACTTGTTCACAACATTCCGTCCATTGACGATCCAGTGCTTGGTTCTAATATGAGCTAACGTTGCTCTTGGACCCACATGCAAACAACTCTGATGTGCATGACGAACTACTAGATCAGTTAAAACGTCTTTGGCGGGGAGCAGAGTGGGATGCCTGGTCTCGAAAGAGCTATCTGCGCGATCAAGTCTACCACCGACTCTGAGTAAACCATCATCAGACCTGAAGATGGCTAGCTGCTTCATTAGCTTTGTACTTGACCCTTTATGATCCATTGAACGGATCACATCGGGGAATCCTCTAGCTTGCGCACGGCGGACGAGAGCAAGTTCCGCGTGCTTTAGTTCAGATGTGTCTAGAGGCGGAACTTGCATTACCAACTGTTCTACCGTTAAGGATCTACGTCGACGAGGAACTGAACGGTTTCTACAGTTCCGCACAAAACGCTGTACCCAAGCTACAACTCTCTTTAGCTTGGTGAGTGAACTATACCTAACTTCTAGATCATCGGAATTCGAACTGGCAGAGGATATAGGCTGATTTGCCCTAGCTTCCTTAATGACATTTTCGGAAGACAAATCAGGTCTAATTCTTCGAATGGGCCATCGTGCCCGTTCATCACTGAGCCAGCCTGGTCCGTTCCACCACATAGAGTTTTGAACTAACTTGTCCGGTAGCTCTCCTCGTGAAGCTATGTCGGCCGGATTATCCTTGGAGCTAACATGAAACCACCGGTCTGGCGGTACGTTCGACAAAGTCTTGGCAACTCTATTACCAACGAAAACCTTCCAGACTGGAGCGGGATCCGCAGTTATCCAAGAGAGAACTATAGTGCTATCAGAACAGGCTATGATCCGATCATCTGTAACCAATGGGAACTGAGCGCGTACTTTCTTAAAAGTTTTACCGAGCAGTTCCGCGGCTAAAAGTTCTAAGCGGGGGATCGATTCCGATTTTATTGGAGCAATGCGAGCCCTAGACAGAACTAACCTTGTTTGGACATTTTTTCCTGATCTAACGACGTGGTACACTACCGCGGCATAAGCTTTCTCTGAAGCATCCGCGAATCCGACCAACCACTGATCTAAGGTTGATGAATCAATGTGGCGGGGTAAACGGAGCTCTGTCAATACATTCATAGAACTAGCTAGCCTTTTCCATTCATAAGCTAGAGAACTAGGTAGTGGGTCATCCCAATCGTACTTTGCGTGACAGACTTCACGCTGTATGCACCGAGCAAACACACTGGTTGGCATAATCCATCCGCAGGGATCATAAATCCGACCTACTTGACTCGCTAACTCTCGCTTGGTTCGAACTAACGGGGTTGTCGGAATCTTAAAAAAGAATGAATCATGTCGGGGGTTCCAAGCGATGCCAAGCATTTTCAATGTTTTTTCAGAATCATCGTGCAGATCTACGTCTTCGTTCAGAGGAAGACAGTGATCTTTCGGAATTCCCATGAGGACCTTAGGATCATTAGAGGCCCACTTTCGAAGTTCTAGCCCGGCTGATTGTAATAATTCTATGACGTCATCACGTACAGCTATTGCCGATGTGACGTCCTCACCCCCACCATGAATGTCATCGACATACGAACGATCTAGAAGAACTTGAGAGCCTAACGGGTGATTTAGTTGTTCAGTCTGAGCTAAGTGCCTTAGAATCCTGTTGGCCAAAAATGGAGCAGAAGTTGTTCCGTAGGTCACAGTACATAAAGCGTAATCCTGAATTGGTTCTGAAGGTGAGCTACGCCATACTATCCTCAACATGTCATGATCTACTGTAGGGTGTTTGAACTGTCTGAACATTTGCCTGATATCGGCGATAAAAACCACTTTCAATGATCTAAATCGCAGGACTATGTCGCTAATATCGGGTTGTAGCTTCGGTCCGGCGTGCAAAATCTCATTCAGAGCGCAACCGTTCGAAGTTCGCTGAGAAGCATTGAACACTACTCGGATCTTGTCCGAGGGATCACCCGGACGAACTACAGGATGGTGCGGTAGGTAATAATTAGCCAGTCCCGGGCTAGGGGGGGCTACTCGCCGCATATGCCCTAACTCTAAATATTCGTCCATGAATTTTGTGTATGCTTGAGCTAAAACGGGATCCTTTTTTAGTCTAGACTCTAATCTGAACAACTGGCGTAGAGCTATATGTCTAGAATCCCCAAGAGAAGTCTTGTCCTGAGCGAACGGTAATGGAACTGTGTAACGTCCATCACTGGAACGCTGAACTTTATCGAGAAACAATTGCTCAGCCTCCATTTCGGCCGGCGTCCATGGTACAGTTTCCTCGACAGATTCAATTTCGAACATCCTTTTGAGCAGATCATCTGTCTCGTGAGACACCGAAGTAAGGACTATTTCCGAGACTGTGTTTTCCATTACTGAACTATGAACTGACAGGTGAACTGACAGCGGAACTATACTGTCACCGGTTGAAGTGCGCATGTTCTCAGCCATTCGAAATAATGACGTAGGCGTACGAAACGCATTACTGACAGGAACTACTGAATAAAGATTTCGCACTAACACCCTTTCCTTTGTCTGATCGTCTTGTGGACTAGTAGGAATTGATTTGATCATCGAACTAACGTCATCCTCTGCTGACTGTTGTAATTGAGGCTCAGCAGGTTGGATTACCGTTTCCTGAATTTTATTTTTGATAACTAACTTGAAGGCTCGAACTATTTCCTTTAAGGCAGCCTTGAGATATCTATCATATTCCTTTTTGGGATCTAAAGTGCTACTGCTCACGTCAAGATGTACTTCTGTACTGACCACTGACCGTTGTTCACATGGTGCAAAACGAACTAAACGGTCGTCGGAATTGCGTCTTCCTCCTAAGACCAACCAACCAAACTCAGACCCCACCAACCAGGGGGACGAACCAACTGGTAGTACTACTTTATCAAATTGAGCTACCTGTACGAAAATATCCACTCCTAGCAATAGCTCTACCTCGTCTCTTCTATTGAAAGATGGGTCGGCTAGTTGACTGTTAAGATCTTTAATGTGTGACCATTGATCTATTGAAAAACTAGATGACGGTAACGGCGCTACAACCTGATCTAATACCATTGCGGTGATTGGAAGACTACGCCCAGTTTTTGTGAGTACATAAAGGGAGGTGATTCCTTTTAGTGATTGAACATTAGCACCAACACCAGCGATCTGAGTATCAATGGGCGAGATCTGAAGTCCGATAGACCTAGCAACCCTAGTCGTAATCAAATTGATTTCCGATCCAGAATCCAATAATGATCTAACTGCCGTTTTAAGTGGCTTAATACCATCGGACAGGTCTACCAGCGCAGTAGGAATGAGTCCCCTGGTTCCACCTTTCTTAATGCTTGATCCTTTGCTTTGACCTAGTGCCGACCTATTTTGATCCCAATTTGTAGAGCTACTGATGAACGTATGGGGACGGAAGTCCACCGCTACGTTCGACTGGGGAGGCTCGCTTGACCTACCTATGGGACTGACGCCTATCCTACCTACGGGGGGCGACGTCAGCGGAGACTGCGGGAGCTTATCAGCTAAATATGAGCTAACTTCACGTGTAGTGCAATGACCACCGGGACCTGGGTTAGCACCTAAAGTAGGTATCATCAGTCGCCGATGATCGTCCACGGAAGTCGTAGGTACTAGCATGCACATGTTATGGGCAGCCGAGCTACTGCAAGAACTAGAACTAGACATCCTACCTAAGGGATCGGAATAATCATGCAACTTGGAACGATGAGTGGGTCCACCTTCAGCAACAATGCCAGAATAAGAACTAATCGGAAGTTTTATTGAACTCTTAGAACAAAAATTTTTTGAACCAACAGCCTCTTTTGAACGATTAAATGAACTATTTGAACAATGATTATCTATTTTTGAACTAAAATTTTGAGGGCTGTTGGTCGCCTTATGTCAATTGGAACTTTCCTGAGCAAAATCAGAGCTATGAGCCTGTACTGGCCTGGCTTCCCCTGAACTATTAACATGCTCACTTGATACATAATTTGTCCTATAGCGAGGTTCTGAACGGGCGCGAGTAGAACTAGGCCAGGACTTTACGGGGTCGCGACTCCGTTCGATATTTTCCCCCCTTGAACTATTTGAGGGAGGCATGACTTTATCTGGATTTTGACCGGTACTGGGTACCTTGGGAGCCCCGGACGGGCGCTCCAGATCCGGATGAATCAAGGCATGGTGTCGCTCTCCGCAGTGGCACCTCCTCTCGGACTGGCATCCTTCCAGGGAATGGCGGAACGAAAAACAGTTTGAACAAATTCCTGACTTTGAGACGAAGGCGATTCTGCTCTGCTTCGGTTCCCTCTTGAACTGCTGACAGTGATAGATAAAATGAGCGCCGGAGCAGAAATGGCATTTTAGTGCGGAGTTCGGAAAGTCAGTGTTCGGGCGGGGGGTTTCGACGTCACCGGACGAGCGCTTTGAACTAGAATAGCGGTAAAGTCCCGAAGCCAGAGGAGCGGAACTAGCCGGCATCATGCGTATCAAAGACAGCTCGCTTTCCAAGAACTGCATCAGATCGGTCGCTGTTGGAACTGAATCAAGTCCTTGTGACTTTTCTCGATTGAACTTTTCCGCCAATGTTTGATCTATGCGGGAGAACAATGCCTCAAACATTAAGAATTCTGATAGATCCTCGGTGTCTATTTCCTTCATCGCGCGCAACCACGATCGTGCCGCAGCTAGGTATTTTTCGACTTGACCCGCTTCCGGGGTTCTGATGTGCGGTATTCCGGTTCTATCGGCAAATGTTTTGCGAGCTAGCCGGTATTTTCCGGAGTTCTCCGCCACAAGAGAATGATATAGAGCTAAGTAATCAGATCCGTCCGATTTGTAGCTCGAAAGAGAGGTTTTGGCTTCACCAACTAGCTTTTCTTTCAAGACCTGATATTTTATTTCGTCTGGCAGATTCGGTACGTTATGAACTGCCCGATCGAAAAGTGATCTAAAAACGGCGAACTTTGTAATATCACCATCGAACGTTGGAACGGTGGGCACTAGCATCTGCATATATTTCACAGCCTCGAATGTGGAGAGATCGACCCGATCTAACTTAGGTTCGTCATCTCCCAGTGAACTAGCGGGATCGACTAGTGAAAGCTCCATTACCAAGTTAGCGATCTGTTCTGAGAGGGCGTCGGAAATCTCTTGTTCGAAAAGCGGAGTCTACTTCATCCCCCAAGGTGTCGGAGTGTTCTATGTACTTCTCTATCATGCGGGTGGATCTTTCGGTTTGACTCGGAAGATCTAATACACGTACTACCTTCATAGACCATGTTCTTAGTTTGTTGAATAACTTCTTCTGATCGTCGTTCATAACGCCAACGACCTCCGGAGCTAGATCGACGATGGACATCGTGTCTTGAACGTTTGAGCTAACGGCAGATCTAACCTCGAAAAGGACTGGAACTTGCTCAGCACCTTTTTCGCGAAAATTCCCGGGTTTCGGCACCAAATGTTTATTACCTCGGGAAGGAGAACTAAGAACGATCACAACACAAGAGTTTTGGAGTCAATATATATTGAAATACAGCGGATGAACTAAGATGAATATAGAAAGCTAGTTAATCGGATAGGAGCACGGAGCAACATGGCGAGCGGGCGTCGTCGGCAGGGTTACCCCAATGATCTGAATGGCAGTGGCCGCATAGAACTATTCCGCTCATTAAAGGACCTAATTGTTCTTTTCTCATTTATTTCTCCTGTTCTAGTTCTGGCTCATTATTGCTGAATAAGACCACCTAACGGTTGCATGATCATAGTTAATTATGAACTAATTGGCTGAGCGGGAGAACTAGGAACTAACTTCGTACGGGTTGGCAGCACTGCCCTTTGGCTTCCCGCCTGATCTTAGGCGGGAAGTCCAAACAGTAGGTATAATTAGAAAATGTAAAAATAAGGACACCGTTGGAAAGGGCGTCAAATTTCCCATCTTTATAGCGCCAATAATAAACTATTTGCGGGGTCCTGATTGGTTGAAAATCAAGTCGTAGAGTAATTTTTGTCAAATTGGAAAATGAATTTTTTCTTCTGGTTGTTAGGGGTTTTCTTCCCCATGGTTTTTCACGTACCTCATTACCAAAAACTGCGCAAAGCTCTAAGCTTTCCAATGATATAATCAAAAATATTTATAATTGAGTTTAAGGGAGAACTTTGTGTTTGAACGCGGAAAACCGTGCACTTTGGTTAATTATTTTTGGAATCGACTAAGAAAAAAAGTTTAACCCCCCTCAAAATTTGTTGGTTTACGTTATCTAGAATCGAAAAATCGAACAAAAATTTGGCGTCCGTCCGCCGTAGTTGTGCCCCGAAGATTTTGGTTGATGTAGGTCACTGCAAAGGGTTGAAATTTTGAAAACGACCTAGTTCAAAACATTTTGATATAATGGTATTGTTTTTCCATCAATTTAAGATGGTATTGAATTTTTAAAAATTTATGAGACCACGCGGAGCTCTATAGGACAAACCGTTCGTTCCCTACAAGATCTTAAGGGTTGGACTTGTGATAAATCAGAAACACGAATGTGAATCGTAAAAGAGGCCTAATCTCCGTTCAAATTTTAGCTGACCAAAATGCGATCGCTGTAGGAACGTGGTAGGTAGGTAGTATCAATGGTTGGTGGGTGGTGACAATGACAAAGCCGAGTTCTTTGCAGACGATTGATCAATATAGAAAAATAATAAACCTTTGTGTAATAATTTGCAGCGTTTTTGGTTTATTATTTTCAATAATGAACCTTTGGAATCGACCAAGAAAAAAAAAATTTTAACACCCCCTAAAAATTTGATGGTTTACGTTTCAAGGTACGTAGAATCCAAAAATCGAATAAAAATTTGGCCGTCCGTCCGCCGACACTTTTGCCACTTAGCATTGACCGATTTTGATGAAATTTGGTATGTAGGCTCCATTTGGGGTCTAGTTGTGCCCCGAAGCTTTTGGTTGATGTAGGTCACTCCTAAGGGTTCCAAAATCAATTTTGAAATTTTGAAAACGCCCTAACTCAAGAAATTTTGATATAAAGGTATTGTTTTTCCTTCAAATTAAGATTCTATAGAATTTTTAGACTTTTTTGAGCTCTGTAGGACAAACCGTTCGCTCCCTACGAAAATTTAAGGGTTTATATTGAAATATATATATATATAACTCCAAACACGAGTGTGAATCGCAAACGAGGTCTAATCTCCGTTCAAATTAGAGCTGACCAAAATGCGATCAATGGTTGGTGATTTTTTTTTGATTTTTTTTTTTTTTTTTTTAATTTTTCTCTTCATATTGGATGGTTGGTGATTTTGTAGACGAGTGATCTATATAAAAATAATAAACCGTTGTGTAATAATTTGCAGCGTTTTTTCTACGAGATCGACGGTTTGACGGGAGGAATCCGCGGTCTGCTCCTCCCAAGCACCGAATCCCCCCGTCAAACCGCCGTTTGGTAACTTTTCATTTATTTATGTTTCTGTCCATTTTGTTATCCATCTGCCTTTCGCGATCGTACTTTCCGATATGAAAATGCAATCTGAACCAGCTGAGGGATTGTCCTATGATCCCAAAATAATGCGATGAACGTCTCCATTACGAACTTCAGGTCAAAACAGTAAACGACAAGTAGTCAGATCAATCTGAGATATCACGCCAAAGGAAGCTGTCCGTTTCTTTGATGCAACTGATTTAAGACTAGAGTGTGCCAAACCACTCGATGTCGCCTACTAATGAAGCAACGCAGTGAAGCAAATCAAAATTTGATTTAAATCAAAAAATAATTTAATCCTTTATTTTCCTTAACTTTAAAAAGTATGGAGTCGTCAACAATTTATAAACTAGAAATAATTCGGTCATCGCCCGGAGTTATGAGGGGATCCACCTGAATCTCCACACCGCCGGCCGGGCACTGACTCAGCCAGCTCCCGGCGCCACCCACCATGGCGGTTTCCCGAGCCCGGCAACCGCCAATGCAAACGCGACATTTGTCATAACGAATAAAACTCAGCGAATTGTCTTCGTTTTGAACAATTAGCCGTAATTAACAAAACTACAAAGATTAGTAAAATGAGAAAAGAAAAATAATGTTCCCTCAACATTCTAACCTAACAAGATATCAGTGATCAAAGGAATTCATAAGAATACTCCCTGGAAATGCAATTATTCGATGATTTACCTGCATTTTGTCGAGTACGCACGCCTGAGCTTCATCAAACCACAACTCATTGGGTTTCTCAGTCCGAATCCTGTGAAGAAGCCTCTTCACGAAATACTCGTCTATTTGGATTCGGCTGGATGACTGTAAATCAAGGTAAATTGAATTAGGTACCTAAATCATATTCATTTTTTTGCAATCACTAATTGAGGAGTTTGATTCCAAAAGGTACTGAAGACCATTTTCATCGAAATGGAGTTAACACTTTCCCAGGATTTTGGGGGGAACATTTTTCACAAAAATGCGATCGTTTTGGAGCAAAAGATAATCAGATTATTTTAGTGAAAAATTTCCCCCCCAAAATTTTCTCCAAATATTCACCCTCGCTTTTCAACAGATTCTGTTGAAAAACGAGGGTGAACATTCCGTTCAATTTCAAAAGGTACAATATCTAGCACAATGGCGGACTCTTATAAGAGTCTTATATGTGGCGGAGTCTTATAAGAGGATAAATCCGTTTTGGTTTCAAAAAGTACTATATCCATAAATCTGATACTTCAAATCTCGTTAAGAATTATTTCAAACTTTGAACTAATTTATCTTTTTTTCCAAATTTATTTAATATAATTTAGAACTATATAAAAAATAACATTATTGGTTTATAGCCCGTTTTTCAGGTCGCTAAGGGCGTTTTTCTCAAAATGGATATAGTAACTTTTGGATGGAATCAAGCTCCTCTATTGGAGGAGAGTCTAGCCCCCAGAAAGTGTTGTTGGGTTTCAGCGCTACCTACCGCCACTTCAACGAACTACCATTTCTGATATCTTATCGGGTGATCACGCTTGCGACCGCATTACCGTTGCTCCTCTAACTTGCAGTTATCCCAAGATTATAAACTTGCAGTTATCTCCACTATAATAATGCATTCTGCTTGATTCGTCACTCCAAAACACAAAAATGCAATAACAAGTTCATTTTCCTCACAATTTAAAACGGCAGGGAAGTATAGCTGCCAAACTTAGAAATGAGCGGTAAAACCGAGGTAAGCCCGAGCTGAAACCTCCTGAAACTGGACTCTCCTCTCAATTGGAGGGTTATAATTAAGATGAATACTTCTTCAAAATATGATTTTCTAGATAATACCCGACAAAGTTTCTATTTTACTCATTAAAAAATGTGGAGGTTGGAGAAATAGGAGTCAAAATACCGTTTTACTAAGAAGCAAAGCGGTTGAATCAGTGATGGAGTAAAGCCCGATGGTGCCTGTATTTTTAAAAAAGCTTTTTTTCAAAACATTAGAGAGTTTTCGCCACGTCAGGCGCAACGACTTGTTATCATGACGACTCGAGACAGATGGGGCCAGCAGACGCAGATGCTAACTTTTTTGGTGAATTTCGAGTTGTCACAAAATAAGGTGCGGACTCTGGAAGTGACGCTAAACAGCTACCGACCTGTGAAGTCACTAGAAAATAGAATTCTGGTGACGAGTAGTTTGTTTCGAGAGATGAAAAACTTGATATTTCCCGGGAAAATGAAAACTGTTCTACAAATAAAAGCTAAAATCGAGAACCAAAACACGGGAGTCGAACGTCGGACACAACACAAAATCCTGATTCATCCGATCTGAATTGAAACTGGTTATAAAAGTGTGAGGTTATGAATGGCACAGTCGTCAAGAAAACCGTCGTTCCCGACGCCGCCAAAAGCCGGAATTTGGCGGCGTCCAAGACGACCGTGCTCGCCGTCCGAGTCGTCACGCATGCGCAGTCACCATTTTCGGACGGTTGCATGGATATTACACGCGGACGGTCGTCACAAAAGACGCGGCGAAAACTCTCTATTTTCTTTCTTACCCCGGAGGTATCAATTACCTAAACCATGAATGTCCTAGAGTGCTCTGAAGGATATAAAACGAGTTCGAATTTGGCGTCTTCCTTCAATATTGAACAATAATCAAGGTGTAGTGATTTTCAGTAGAGTCCAAATTACAACGGCACAGTTAGAAAGCAATTCGATACAAACAGCAAAATCAGTAGGTACACAAATTTTGATATGATAAAAGGCTGTACATGTTTTTCGTTACCTAATTGACGATTTTGTTTACCGAATACCAACCTGTTCAGTAAGATATTCCTCAAAAATGCTCGTTGCTGCTTCGCGAATCCTTTCCAGCGTCTGCTTAGCAGCGCTGTACTGCTCAGCTAACTTGACTCCAACATCCGCTTTATCAAAAGAGGAGTTCTGGTCTAGATCCGCCAACAGCTGCTCTGTAGAAGCCTTCCACCCTAGAACATGAATTTTTTAATCGATCCGAACGAAAATGATGTGTCGGTTATGAATTGAAACAAAACCAAGTAAAATTACCTTCAACATTTAGATGGAAAGAAAGGTACTGATGTTGATCGACAGCTCGCATGTGTTCGGTGAAATACTGAAGGGCGAATTTATTCTTCAATACGACGTCCAGCGGCAATTGGAACAGCTTGTTAGAGCTCAGAAGGAGATGGGAATAATCTACACCTATTCACAATCACAAGACAAAATGTTAGCTCAACAGATATTAATGCAACTTTTTAATAAAATTGAATGGAAAAAATGAAATTGCAGTGCCCTACTAACCGGATTCCAAACCAGATTGCAATCTTGCGATCTGGGTATCGACTAGCTTGCTGAGATAGTGAAGGGAGGAGAGCTGCATTTTCACCATAGTGTCGGAACCTCCACCGGCATCTCGAGATCTCTGTTAACAAATGAGGAAACATTTTATTTTATTGCTACAGTGCCAGAATCCTCAACATTACCTCACCTAACCCATTGGAAATGGAAGAACTGATCCTTAATGTTCAAACCAATAATTCTTCTATATATTTCTAATGGTAAACTGCTTCCATGGATTGAACTCTGCAATGTCAATAATTTACCTAACATCTCATAGAGGTCACTAACATAGACGACTACCTGTTCCAAAATCATAGGTAGCCTGTTGAGTCAGGCTGGAGAAAGGTCCGAGCTTCACTAATCGTAATCCAGGAATCGAGCAACTCGAGTCATAATAAGGCAGAAAGCCTCTCCACTCTGCCGATTGTCAGGAAGGATTTTTATCACGAATGTGAGTTCACTTACCCTTCTGTTTACCCTTCAGTCACCTTTATAATTTGAAAGAAGCACCATCCTTTACTGGAAGTGTGATTTTATTTTTGAAGGAATGAAAGTATATTCTCTTAATTGATAAGACTTTCCCAAGGGTAAGGAACGTGTTTTATTTTTTATTAGTGTTCTGTATTTGTTTTGTTTTGCTTGTAATAAATCAATCCTTCCAGTTCAGCTGGCTGCAACCCTACTCATGCACAAATCCTCCGATAAAATTCTCTGGATTAAACTCCAAGACATCTCAACCGTTCGATCAACCGTTCGACAACGGTCTTCGCGAATCATGATGTTGATTTCATCAACGTCGTCGCCAGTTCTTGACGTTGAAGAGCGGCCAGAACGAGATTGGTCTTCAATCCTCACTTGCCAATTTTTAAAACGTTGAAACCAGTCGTAGACACGTGTCTTGCTTAATGCAGCATCCCCTTAAGCAGTTTTAAGCATTACGAGCGTTTCAAACGGCGGTTTTCCCAACAGAAAACAAAATTTCACGGCCGCGCGTTACTCCACGCTGTCTGCCATCACACGTTTTCGACAAAACGGAAAAAGTTGTTTCACTAGAAAAAATCTCAATGACGAACCGTTAAACTCACAGCATCCCAACTTCGCACACTGAATCGTGAGATGTGTCCCTTTCAAACCCCCAGCCAATCACACCTGTCTTTCGCCTCCAGCTCGATCCCGGTTACTTTTGGGTCCCCCCTCGTATGTCCAACTTTATTTCAAGTCTCAGCCTTTCATTTAACTCCAACTTAAGACAAAACTGCTTAGGAATGATCTCCAGCTTGAAAAGCTCGTTCTTTGCTCGTGCACTCTATCACACGCAAAACAAAGGGGAAGAAGAAGAAGAAGAAGAAGAAGAAGAAGAAGTGAAGCATGTGAACTACATCTGATCATAGTTTACAATGACCGCTCTTACTTGAAAATTAGGGAGACCAGCTTAATCTTCAGTTAGGTACCTTGAGATAAATATTGTACATACATGCATACTGTGCTGCACTAATGTAAGAAGTTGTTGGAGCCATCATCTAAGTCACAATAATGACAACAGAACGAAGAAATTTATTCTCACCAAAGTTGCAATTTCTTTCCCAAGAATCTCTTTGGTTGCCGACAGCTCATCGACGACATCAGTAGTTTTGAGGATCGCCATAAATGTTTCAGACGTGACTGGGAAGTCTTTACACTGAAACGATTAAACGGAGTCAGAAAATGAAAAGAACGGTAACGTAACGAATGAATAACAAGAGTAGCACGTACTAGCCAGATGATAACTTGATTGATGTAGTCAGGGTCGGATAGCTTCGCTAGCAAAGGCATGAGCACAGAGTTCACGATGAGCTCTCTCGTAAGATATCTCAACCCCAAGCAGTGGAATTCGAGCTCAGGGCTTAAGTAGAACAGAACGATGTCCGTCAATTGCTGAAGGTAGCCTGAAAAGTAATGCAAACATTTGATGGAAAAATGAAAACAAAAACAAATTTTTTTAAAAATTAAAATTTACTTGTTTTTTTTTTAATTATGGGTTTTTATTCAGGAACTTTTCTGACTCAGTTTATCTTGTTTTTAGAAGTGCAGGTTGCCGAGTAATTTTTGATTAATCGACATAAATACGAAAGCAAAACTAACTATTTTTATAGGTAGTTGTTGAGATATCTACATCATTAGTGAGAAAGAAAAAATAAAGAAAAAAATAAATAAAATAAGAAAAAGAAAAAAATACGAAGGAAAAAGAAAAAAAGAAAAGAAAAAACAAAATTGGAGTGCTGATTATTTGAAACAAGAACCGACTATAACAATGATAACAAGTAAAAGAAAAAAATATTTAAAAAAAAAATATATAAAAGAGTGCCGGTTTTTGGAAACAAAGACTGATTCTTTGGAAACAAAGAACTACTCTGGAAAAAAGAGTACCGGTCTTTGGAAATAAAGAACGACTCCGGAAAAAGAAAGGGAGAGAGAGAAATATATTGAAATAAAGGAAAATACAATGTACACATGGTTATAAATAAGTCCTAGGACGTAGTAGACGAGCCTGTTCTCTGAGGACTAAATGAATTAACTAGGTTACATACACAATTAGTTTATAATTTTAGAAATGAGATATAAACGGTAATGAATGCCATCCACTGCGATGTCTCCTGCACATCGCATCTATAACTTGCGTAGTAAAAACAAAAATTATACAAAAGAAAAGAGAGAGGGGAAAGAAAGGAAATTCCCCTGAGCCTTTTGTAATTTTCCTGAGATCCAGCCACACAGTACAATTACATTAGTTACAAGACTAAACAGTGCCCATGAATACGAGTTTAATACAACTTTTTTATCTTATTCATTATTTATTTACATACGTGTCAGACTCCACACAATATGTTGGCCTGTTGTAAATTTTCATTTCAACGCAAATGTATGATAATATTATTATCTACTTAAGGCTGAATGTAACAATTTTATGACGCCAATAAAAATTTAAAAAAAGTGGACGAATGAATTTTCAAGTCTAATACATCAATATTGGCGACGATAGCGACTAATTCCCTTCCTAACAAACCCAACTGAAAGTCAAACCAACATCAACTCACATCTTTGCAGCGTGGGGTTCATACAAAGATGATCACGACAAACACGTCCACTTTCCATGGCGATTTCCAAATCGAAAAATGCGTCCTCCAAGGTTAATTTGGAGTTGGGAGGAGCTGCTTTTAGTCGAGCCCGAGCTTGCCTGTAGAGCCTCAGGTGAGACGCGGCGTCATCGACGATTTGAGTAGTCAGGAAGGGAATCCAATCGGCTTCTTTGACTCTGCAATACAATTTTTCTATAAATTTACTTGATAATGGGTGATATCCGTGAGACTCAATTTAACCTACCTTAGGTTATCAAACCTAACCTTCTCAGCTTACCCGATCAGCTGGTCGTGAAAGGGCGCCATTTTGACTCGCTGTCAACAAAGTCATTATGTTTACATACCAAATAGGTCCTATTTCTTGGTATGCAAACGGAATGATAGTGGTAGGTATATTCATTATTTTCTTCTTTCTATTCTTTTAAAGCAATTATGTAATCGTAAGTAGCGATCAGATTGCAAACAGCTGATACAGACACTGAGGGGTCTTGACACAGAGAACAGGTGTCAACTGTCATGCTAACAAGCAAACCAGGCTGACACAAACATTAGTGTCAATTAAAAACTCTCGAAATAAGTTTTTCAGAATGAAAATTTGAATATTTATTCGTCACATTGAACAAACGTATTACTACTTGGATACCTATTTACATGGAGAACTGGAGACAAGTGCCTATTTACATCCTTTTCTGACCCTACATTGTGATATGAAACCTTCCTACCTTTTGATGATTTTGATCGTATTAACCTTTAGAAAGTACCTAGTGAACACCAGAAACCCAGATTTTCCAGCGTTCTTACTGCATTTTTTTGGGTCTCAAACATAACAACTACCGATTTTGCAGTGGCTCTCTGTTTCCTTGTTCATCGTTTGTCCAACAACATATCTCTGGATAGTTTAGAGGAGGTGTTTTGTTTCTACCTGTCACGGACGTACAGACTTTCACAAAACAAGGAAGTACAGATCAAACCTACTACGATAGATATAGTGATATACGAACTTACAGACAACTAACTGCTAAAGACGGTATTTTTCAAAGGTAAATGTCATAAATGTTGCACCTACGAACTTCTTTTCTTGAAACCTCAAATTGTACCTACTTATGTGAACTGATATTCTGTTTATTGTAGATCTGTAGTTAGGTGTGTTGATAGATAACAGATACCTACTCACATAGAGTACCAGAGACAAGTGCCTATTTACATCCCAATCTGACCTTAGATTGCAATATAAAACGTTCCTACCTACTGATGGTTGATCGTATTCGCCTTTAGAAAGTACCTAGTGAACACCACAAACCTAGATTTTCCAGAGTTCTCAATGTATTTTTTTGGGTCTCATCTAAGTAATAACTACCGATTATTCAGTAGCTACCTATCTACTGGTTCATTAGTTGTCCAACAACATATCTTTAGATAATTTAGACCAAGTGTTTTGTTTCTACCTACCACGCACATACAGACTTTCACAAACAGGGAAGTAGTACAGATCAATCGTACTACGATTGATACACGAACTTATAGACGCAACAACTAAATGCAGATATCCATAATGAACCACATCCCTACCATTATTAGAAAAGAAGGTATTTTTCAAAGGTAAACTTCATAACTATTGTAACTTCTTTCCTTGAAACCCTAAATGGTACCTACTTACGTGAGCTGACTCCCATCGTCTGTTTATTGTAGATCTGTAGTTAGGTGTGTTGATATAATGGAATAATGTACAACATTCAATGAAAAACACGGAATTTATTCAGAAATTTCATTGTACATTGAAACAATATACAATTCGCACAGAATTAACAATAGGTAGTACCTACACCATGAACTTGATGTGAAGATTAAAGAATTTTCGTGAAGAGCATTGGTTTCGAGAGGTGAACAACATGATATTTCCCGGGGAAACAAACAAATACCTAACTGATGAAAAAGAAAACTTGTACAAATGAAAGCTGAAATTGAGAACCACAACTCGGGATACGAGAGACGAACGACAGCACAAAACACAAGTGGAACTAGACACTGGTTTTGAGAGGTGAAAAACGTGATATTTCCCGGGGAAACAAACTGATGTACTGATGAGAAAATAAAACTGTTGTACAAATGAAAGCACAACCTCAACACACACGATACGGGAGTCGAACGACAACACAAGTGGAACTAGATAATTTGAAGCTGGTTATAAAAGTGTCAGTTCATCGAAAATCATGGTTGTTAGGAATGCTGGGAAGCAGCGACGCCAAAAGGCTGATATCCTTCTTTTTTTCGGAAAGTTCTCTTGTCTTTCCACACTGTTTCTAATCACTTTTGGCAAACCAAAAAATTAAATACCGATTCCGGGACGAGAAGAGCAACTAATAACCGCACAGATTGGCATGATGAAAAACCTTCTTTGTTTACAAGGGAGTCGACATGGCCGCCTTTCAGCGAGATTAGTCGTCTTCTTCTTCTTCTTCATCTTCTTCTTCCTACATCCATCTGTGTGACGTCACACGGATAAAACGAATAGGAGGGTAGAAAACAAAGTGTGTAATGTGTTCTAAATTGGCGATAAAGGGGGAGAGTAGAGGCTCAAGATAACCAATGCATAGTTGATACATTTCAAGGTGATGAGAGAGACCAAAGGATGAGGAAAGGATGAATTTTGAGTGTCCAATGGGGGGTGCGCCTGATTTTTTTTAAAATTTTTAATCGAAAGTAGATCTCACCCTGAGAATTTCGACATCAGCCGTTTTCTTTTTGGATGAGTAGATCTTTTCCTATGATTTGTCAAAGTTTCGAATGTTTATGACGTCACGCGCCCCTCCCGCCTGAGCGGGACCCCTCAGCCCACTGTGACGTCATAAACATTCGAAACTTTGAAAAATCATAGAAAAGGGTCTTCTCACGCTAGAAGATCGCGGTTGATGTCAAAATTCTCAGAATGAGGTCTAGTTTAGATTAAAAATAACTATAAGCAGTTTTTCTTACGCATGCGCACACCCAATTGGAACTGTGAGTATTGTTATTCTATCGTCACCTGGGGCAACTCTTCAAGTTGGGAAAAAATTTTCAGACAGCAGAAAGCAGCTGTGAGGACTATAAACGGTTTGGGACACAAAGAAAACTGCAGGGGGTTGCGGAGAGCTTCAGGAAACTACGTTGTTTAACCATTCCCAGCCTCTATGTGTTCAGTTGCATCACGCTGATCCACAATAACCCTGGATTGGTGCCGAGTGGTTCGGATGTTCACAAATATACGACTCGAGCTCGACATAATCTCCTCCCTCCCATTACTTGATTGACGACCTCTTTAAAATGTAATCCCTTGCAGACGGGCGTGAGGTTTTTCGACCATTTACCGGAGCTGGTGCGCGAGCTTCGTGGAAGAAAGTTTGTTGAACGGGTTAAGGCTATCCTTCTAGATGCGGAACTTTATGGATCTTCGGAGTGTTTTTCGGTTGTTTTTTGAATTTTGTATCTATATGTATAAATAATGTTTTGACTAGCTGACGGAGGAATATTTTTGTTAAGTACTCCAGTCATGCGTATTTATTTCAGTAATTTAGTATACTACTTCAAGTTTACCGTGAAATTGTCTGTGATAGTGCAACCATAGTGTGATATTAGGATTAGAGCATGTAGGTGCATTTTTAGTATTATTACTGTTATTTGTTGAGTGTTTATTATGTTTGGTGTTTCATGTGTTCATTGTTATTTGAAGTCGTTTATAAGTTAGTATTATCGTAGTTATAGCACTCAAAGTCCCACTAAATGTACCTGCCTACCTATACCTGCTCGCACGTTGTTGCGTTAGTTTTTTTTCTCTATTTTATTCTAGTAATTTGACTATTGTATTACCTACCACGATGTGGCTGCTACAATAAAAAACTCATTCATTCATTCATGTTAAGGGGTCTCAGAAGGTCGCCGTTCGTTCTTAATTGCCAGAAAAAATGGGAAAAACCTAACTGAACAAAACGGTTTTCCCATTTTTCTCTGGCAATTATTGTTAGATTTTGGTGATTCCAGCGGCAATCGTTTAGTTTTTCAATTCCCTAGACAGCTGCACTAATGAATTTCGAAAATCATCGAAAATTGAAAATTTCGGTACAACTTTTAAAGTTTGAGCGCCTGTAATTTACGGAAATACTAACCCGGAACGAAAAACGAACCCGACTGAGACCCTCTTGAATAGCAACCAGGCTTGTTTAACAACTTTTTTAACATGGAACATGTTATTGCCCTACAGTAAATACCTGAAAGACGGTACACTCGGAGGAACACTCGCCAGTCACGCAGCCTTTTCGATACTCTGGTGTTTCGAGGCGCGAAGCATCGAGTTTTTCTTAATGAATTTTAGATATATTGCTAGGGATAATATAAATTTTGTATTATACCTACCTACGACTACAGGTTCTACACTAAATTTGGCTAAAACGTGTTCCATGTTTTTATAATTTACGACTTAGGCTTCAAGTAGGTAGCATCTGGGGAGTCCAGGGGGGCTTGACCCCTGGCGAGACGCAAAGCGCCGAGTTTTTTTCTCTTGACTTTACTCAACCAGAGAGCTGTTCTTGGCCAAGACAATTAAAAACCTCCCCGTCTCACCCACTTTTTTGAAATTTTTTATTGAGGGGAGGGGCATCGTTTGCCTTGGAAGCTGGGAAACGAGAAGCTTTTGTAGGAAAATAGTGCCCCTTGCTGAGGGGATTCACAAGAAAATATCTCTCTCAAGATCACAGAGTTGTTTGAGGTAGATTTCTGTAATTGACAAGCAATTTGAAGTATAGCAGAAATGTCAAAAAGCCTAAAGCTTTCCAGTATTTGCGATATTTACAAAGAAATAGACAGAACATATTTCTGAGTTGTTAAATAAAACTTCACGTAACGTCCCCATACCATCCTCCTCTGTGAGGATAGGGTTACATTGAGCCACCTTCTTCCATTATATTTGCGGTTTCCTTTGATACCCCATAAAACTCGAAAGTACTCGAAGACATTTATCCTTTAGAGGGAAAAACAATAGATCATAGATATGTCCATTGTTGTAGGTGTAATTTGAAAATTAAAATGATGAAATAACACAATATGTACCGCCTATTACTTTTTCAATGAATTAACAGAATTTTGAAGAAATTATAAAAATATTTTACTCGAATAATATGTACCTATCTATTATTTTTTCAATGAAAAGAATTAAAAAAAAGAAAACTCTCCGATCGCACGTAGGTAATATATTTATCGCAGTATTCTAGTGAACCTTGCATCATAGCTACCAATATGTATGTTCCATTTTTTTGTCGCGAAAAAAAAGAAGAGAAAAATTCCATGGCCCACAGCCAAAAGACACATCCATGTCAACATTGAACAACCATCCCCCACCATCTATGTTGTGGGGAGTGTCAGTATTCACGTTTGAGAAGAGGTACCTACCGAAGTCTACTAAACTATAAGGGAAACTTGATAATGTAGTAGAATTTATGTATTTTGTTAGGTCTGCGTGTCGTCGAGTGAAGGAGATGACCTTCTCGATGCGGCGTTTGTGTTTTCTTTAACCTTTACTCAATGAAGAGAGAATTGTCCCTAACCTAGAGACTGCACTGTCGCACTGGCGGCTTATTAGCCCGACCGACGTGCGGAGTGCATGGAAAAAAGGCTAGCCCAGCAACCTCGGCGTTTCATCAGAAACCGACTGTCGGGAGGCGGGAGATTTACCTATTTGAGCCTATTTCTTCGAGGAGATTCTTATTCGAAGAGAAGGTAGAGAGTGAAATGAATAAGTTGGTTGACTGAACTAGATTGGCATAAGGTAGCATCCTTGAGTGAGCTTATATACTCGTACAGTTTCCTCGGGGGAGAGAGAGGTGGAAGGGTGACGTCATGTTGACGTGTTTCTCCGTACCTCGTCTCCACCGGTGGGTGATGACTCACTCAGGGATCCTCCTGTTTCTTTATTTAAGAACTAATTGCTAACTAAAATGTCGGTCATAACATATTTGTATATAATTTTAACATTTTACCTGTTAGAAAATGCGACAATGACATTCTGAATGGCAACTCGTATTTCGTGAGGAGTTTCTTCATTCTCACTTACATGGTCATACCTGGAGAAGAATAGTTCACCTTAGTGGATAACTTCTATCATGCATAAGCACCTTCTTAAGTTAATAGGAACAGTGAAAAACTGTAAATTCGTGATTAAGAATAAACTTGCCAAGGATAAACGTAATCTCGAATAATGAAGTCCAGAATCTCTTGGAGTTGTTCATCGATCACCTGCGATCCCGTAAGCCTCCTGTCCACTTTCAAGGGCTTTTTATTCACGCGCAACTTTTCTACGACCTGTGGGCAATTCGTAACGATAAAATAAGCCTCATTCCCTCTAGGGCATTCACATTTCGCATGATCGTATGACGACATTCGCCGTTTGCCATAGGAATAATCATCCGGCTTTACATTCTAACCTGTCGTAGGCAACGAATATTTCTGAATGGGGCTATATGGGAATAAGGCTGTTAGTTCTCTGTTAACTTACTTCATACATCGACAATGGATAGTCAAGTGTTTCCAGTCCGAGGAACTCCTCCAGATCCTTTGACTGTCTGATGTACATTGTTGAAGCAATGCTATTGAAACAAAATGAGATGATAAAAAAATTGATGTAAAAATGCTTAGATAAACGCAGGATACCTATATCAGATATTAATTTGTCACTCCAATGTCCCTTCTGTTTTTTGCTATTTCGATTCTTGGGGGTTTAGGTATTGAGATAGAATAAATTGAGGGAGGAGCATGATGGTTGAACAGCAAGTGGAGGTAGTGGATGGATCCCCTCTCGATCCCAACAAACAGATGACCCAAGAATCCCGGAGGTGTTGCTAACTCCTTCTAACCACAAGTTGGGTAGGACGGGACCTCGATTGCTTCAAGTCAGACAACATCGAAAAGCAACATTAACGACGACTTTCAAACAGAGAGGAAACAGCTGGTGTCTGTCTGTCTGTCCATCGCATCATGCTCCGTCTACTTATGCATATCTCATGGAAAACATGGAATAGTAAACATCGATGTTTTTGTAATATCGATAACCATTCCTACCAGATTGTAACTTTGCTAAAGCTACATTTTGTTTGATTTTTCAAGGAATTTCTGGGAGCACAACTTTGCAAAAGCAGTGACCGGAGGAAACGCAAACTTTGAAGAAGCGCAAGTGATTCGGAGGTATGGCCAGATCCTATCCTCAAGTAGGTAATAATAATAATCAAGTTCAAGGAGTGGAAAGGCCATTTTTCAGCAATGTGAATTTCATGATTCCTCCTCTTTAAGAACCCATTAATGCCTAATTAATCCAGTCAAAGTGATTCACTAGTACTCCTTTGACTCCCTTTCAACAGCTTTAAATCGCTAGGTCAAGTTTTGTTGGACAATGATGATTAGTTCAGCGCTTACCAAAGACAACCATAGAGCCGTGTAAGCTACCTTTCACTTTGATCAGTATTATATTACTCACCCAACAAGGAAACATAAGGCGGATATTATAAATACAACGCAGAAAGATAATCCAAAAGTTGACAGAAACAAGGTGAGCACCAGTAAGACCCAGCTCGTCGCCTGAGTTGATAACAGCGCCATGTCTCCCAGAATCACGAGAATATTAAACTAAAAATAATCTATCATAATTGACCATCTACTGCGGAATCACTGCGTTAAATTCAAAACCCAAATCCATTATTCCAAACTTGGAAAAAAATAAGCACGGATAAAACACAAACGTCAAACTGGATACTATAGGTTTGTTTGGACAGGCAGTCCTGAACGGTTCAGAACCGACCACGCCCCTTTTGAGGCGTATGGACAGCGCCAGAACCAGTTCGGGATTTTTAGTTCGGTGTATGGACAGCCAGTCCAGGACTGTTTCGAACTGGTTCTGACGGTTCGAGATTTTTTTCAGAACCACTAGTCCAGAACTTCTTCTTCTTCTTTTTTTAGTCCCCTCTCCATGGATTTCTCACTTGGCCTTCTGACTTTCTTGAGGTAACAACAAAGTTCTGTCTGATAAAAGCTAGGCTGTGATTTTTTCGGACAAGAAGATTACCAAATATTCATCAAATTGAGCACCATCATTGAAATTGTTCCATAGTTCCTTCAAAATATATTATTATACAAAATTTGTTAATTTTACTTGTTTTTTCCTATTTTTTTTTCTTCATTTTTTGGTTTTTATTTGTTGTTGAGAAAACTGTGATTGCTACAGGTATTTATTTATTGGTATCGTGAGCAAGTTTTCGTGACGATTTTTCAGTTTATGTGCCAAAGCAAAGACATGAAAATGTCAAAAGTGCCAAAATTAGCGCCAGATTTTCGGGGTTGCAAGTTTGGGATCATATCAACATAATCAAATCGTAGATCGCGTTCGCAATGTTCAATGTAATTGAATATCCGCACTGCATTGGAGAATCCATGAGATTTTAACGGTGCATTTTTTGTTCTTCTATGAGAAAGTGCACTTCACGACGAGTGATCAAAAACTGAGAGGTAAGAAGGTAGAGCAGAATAATTCCGTCGAGGTAGAGGTTAATTCCGTCGAGGTACCTAAAACAATTATTATGTGTGCGTCCAATGACGAATACACCTTGGAAGAATACCTCTAGGTGCGCACAATTGTGATAGAAATTTAATCCAGATTATACTGGTGTGTAACTACTGGTGTAGTCTACTTAGTTCCATTGGAAAGTTCATAACAACACCTCATTTCTTGTAATTGTGATTGATTTTTTTCAATTCCACCATTGATAAAGCAGATGGTTTCATCTTGTTTTTGCTATAATTCATGCATGTCTAGTAAGCAATTTGCTGTGAGTTGTCCTTATCTCACCTGTGAACCTTCAGCCCAATTTCCTTCGATTTTATTATGATGAATGGATTCAAGAATACCTACATATTTTGAGCAGCATACTTAAAGAACCAAATATGCTCTTTTGGCGGTAGTTTATTTCGTAAAAAAAAACAGGGAAAAAAGCCTAGGTAGGTAGGCTACTTATGCAATATCAGAACAACTACAAATTTTATGTACTTTTTTGATAGATGATTAAAATGCAACGAAGTAAATGCGAAAAAAACAAATCCTGTGTTATCCTGATTTGATATTGACAAGAAATCAGCAGAAAGTTAAGTTTGTTGACTTGTTCTTCTTTCATTTTAGCTGTCGCGACGAAGGACATGACGGACAGGTGTCAGTTGTAGTTATGAATTGGTTCTAAACGCGTATGGACAGCTAGTGAGTTCCGAACGGTTCTCATCCCCTCCCCAGTCAGTTCTGTCTCGGACTAGTTCGATCCCGAACTGGTTCTGGACTGACTGTCCAAACAAACCTTATGAATCGAGGCGTCTGAAGTATCCATTCAAAAGAGATGGTAGTTTATTTTTGTAATCCGAAATTCAATGGGTGGACATCGGTTTACTCCATTGGATACGTCCATGTCCTTGTTCTTATCTTATAGCATCCACATCCCTGATAACCTCATTTTTTCGGCGTACATTGGTGGTTGAATGATTTGTCTGATACTCTGATTATTAACCAATGAAACATATCGTAATTTCTTTTATTAACGCTCGTGAGTGGTAGCAAGGAGTGTACATAAATGTTGTAAACGTAAATTGGCTGATCTGTGGCTTGCAGCTGTGGGGCTTCAGCTCCTCTCGGGCGAAACATAAGGTGACAGGTGGGACGCCTTATGGTGATTCATTGTTCATTCAACTCTCTATTTCCGTTGTATACACCTTGACTTTTCATAGTTGTAAGTTTGTTATCATTTTTAATACCTTCAATCTGATTTTTCTCCACCCCTCGTGATTCTGAGTCAAGTGCATTGAAATGGTTCGGGAACAACGTCTTATTATTACAGGCATAATTTCTTCCTTCTAGTCACAAATCGCAAGGTGACTTCATGCAACCTTGTCGTAAGCAATTCGTAATGGTTCACTTCAACGAATTTCTGTGAAGTGTCGTAACCGCGACAATCGACAGCAGAATCCCAGAATACTGAAACTCACAGCTGCACACTGAAAAATAGAAGTAAGACCAGCAGTTGTAGATTGGCTGGACGGTAGAATAATTGGAAAAAATACCTATGGGATTTGGATACACTGAAACTTGATAAATTGTCATTTTCACGAATAGTGATGTCCAATGGTAATTGTTGGATGGAGTTGGGTATATCTACCTACTTATGCAAGTCACTCAAAACATGAAAGTTATTAGTTTGATCAAAGCATATTTAACTTTTGTTAGTTTCGAAATTTTCTTCTTGCAGGTGCATTTCAGTTGGCTGAAACTCAAGTATGGACGTGTTGAACAAGTTTTGCTCTACTGTGCAAAGTACAGTATCCCAGCTGTCGGGAGTGCTCCCTGGGAATCCTGTCACTAGAGAGTATGAAGTCACCGGGCACATCGCCAGCGCTGGACCGAGTATGCAATGTTATATGCTGTCTGTTACGTGCTGAATAATAACTACTCGCGAGTTGACTAATATGACCTCTTCTGTCTATGATGTAGGTCTATCTTGGAAAGTGTACAGCGGTTATAAGAAGTCAACAAAGCAGCCAGCTTCCATCTTCGTGTTCGAAAAACGCCAAGTCGTGCCTCAAGACAAGGATGCTTTAATTGATACGTTGAAACGAGGTGTGGCGCAGCTGACGAAATTGAGACATCCTCAGATCCTGGTTGTACAACATCCACTGGAAGAATCGAGGTTTGAATTATGCAGATTTAGGTACTTTTCCGTTATCACACACACACACACACCCGTTTGTATTCAACACGCCCGCCCAGTGTTTCTAGGCATTCCTTCTTACTTACATCACATATTTAGGTCGAATTCGTCACAATTTCAAGCTGTGGGAAGAAATTATATTATTTTTAAAAAAGAAGGAAAAAAAGAGCTATCGTTTCTTTAGAAGTTGCCGATGTCGGTGAGGATTCGTTGAAACAAATTGGCGTGGTTGTGGTTTGATTGCCTTCACATAAATTCGCACAAGTAGGTATCGAGTCGGGTAGGTATTGGTGTCGTCTATCTCCGCTGTCCTTTGTGAAGAGATGTTTGTAAACCAACCGATTCATCAGGAAGGTATTGGACCCAAGCAAGCGAGCAGCGCCCATGCTCAATGACTTTCCCCCTTGTTTTTCCAAGAATTCACCGATGTCTCTTTAATCCCTCAAACTGAGGGTACATTAATTTATTAAAATGTGAAAAGGAATCATTACCGGTGCCTAGAAACATCGGGTGGCCGTGAAACAGCCGCGAAAGTACCCAGATCTTTAGCTATTTTCAATAAAATTCATGACTTTTCAACCACGTTTATACATCATTTCAGCCCTTTTCATAGTTTTTTCAACCAACTTCATAAACTTTATTTACCTAATGAGTTTGTTTTGTTAATGAATTTTTTTTTGAAAAGGAAAGAAAGACCATAATTCTTGCACATACATATTCGCAGCCAGAAGTTTTGTTGAAACTGCCAAAATATTTCATTTTTTTACTTTCATACCAAAATATTTCAACATTTTAAAATTCATACCAAAATATGTGTATGATGTCTATCTCCGAGTAGTTCTTATATACAATGATACCTACCTCATTAAATGAAGTGTATTTACAGGGTAGTTCACCCTTTGAGAACCTATGCTTTCCCTATAAAATGCGAAACTTTGAATTCGTGGATCATTCTGATAATGTTTCGATTCCAGGGACTGCTTGGCGTTCGCTACGGAACCGGTTTTCGCCAGCCTGGCCAATATCTTGGGGTATAAGGAAAACATGCCGTCAAATAACAGTGCTGTAGACACCTACAAGCTATTTGATGTGGAAATCAAATACGGACTCCTTCAAGTAAGAATTGCTTTTGTGCTAACAATAATTAGCTTCCCGCGTCCTGGTTCGATCTCGAATCATTGACTATTACTGTGATAGTGTGATGTACCAGGTTGATAGAGTTGAGGACTGAGAATCACTAGATCTCTCAAAGGCGAGATCTATGGATATTTGGCGAGTAACTATGGATATTACTGATAGTTTTGGACTATCGGAAACAATCGATAGTTTCAAACTATCTACTTGTCTGTTCGCAGAGGCAGTCCTGAACGGTTTGGAGGGGTTTGGAGGAGTTGGGAAGAGTCCATTCGCCTCTATCCCCTTTTCAGTTCAGTTTCAGTTCCAGTTTGGTTCCGGACTGCCTCTTGAACAGACCCTATGATACTGTCGAACTACAATGACCGCGCTTTTTATCAACTCCAGAAAGGTAGTTAGGATGTAAAAGCAGGTAGAAAAACAACAAAATTTAGTTAATCAAGACGACAAAATACTCACATCGATGATTAAATTTAATTCTGCAGTACATGAGTAGGAATACATTTTTGATCAAATAGGAACTAGTATTAAATGAATGGGGATAGTTCCGCTAGTTATAAGAATACAATTATTATCTACGTACCGTATTGGAGAATCCGTCGTAACCAGCAAGTTGAGTACAGGAGGCGAGCGCTCTCGATGTAAGGACATCATCTTCAGGCCGTCGAGAGAGTACTAAAGTTTGTCAGTCCGTCGTTGTATTTATAAAGTCCGGGTGAAAGGGAGGTGAAAGGATCAGATAATAAAGGGTCCTAGTAAGGAGACCACGTGGTGAAAGGTTGTTTGTCTACAGGGTGGGGCAACATAACCCCCCGATTTTGTAACGCAATAAATAAAAAAGTATTAGAGATATTTGTTTACTTTTTTAAATTATGTGTAGGAAATATCTTAAAGTTTTTTTTCACATAGTTTTGAAAATCATATCGGCCAAGTGACGCCCTCCATTATCGATGCACTGAACGAACCGATTTCGCGTGTTTCGCATCACCCTCTCCAACATGTCGACCGGTATGTTCGCCACTTCCTCGCGGATGTTGGTCTTAAGGTCATCAAGAGTCCGTGGACGGTTATTGAAGACCCGGGACTTGAGGTAACCCCACAAAAAGAAGTCGCACGGGGTTAAATCAGGCGATCGTGGTGGCCACTCCAAATCGCCTCTGAGAGAGATGAGGCGTCCAGGGAAGTGCTCCCTCAACAAAGCCATCGAACTCCTCGCAGTGATTTAACCCCGTGCGACTTCTTTTTGTGGGGTTACCTCAAGTCCCGGGTCTTCAATAACCGTCCACGGACTCTTGATGACCTTAAGACCAACATCCGCGAGGAAGTGGCGAACATACCGGTCGACATGTTGGAGAGGGTGATGCGAAACACGCGAAATCGGTTCGTTCAGTGCATCGATAATGGAGGGCGTCACTTGGCCGATATGATTTCCAAAACTATGTGAAAAAAAACTTTAAGATATTTCCTACACATAATTTAAAAAAGTAAACAAATATCTCTAATACTTTTTTATTTATTGCGTTACAAAATCGGGGGGTTATGTTGCCCCACCCTGTATCATGTCAAGTGAAAGGGAGAAATAAAACTAATCCTATTAGCTAATTGTACATTCACTACATGGCGACCACGTGGTTTACTATTCTAAACTATGAATATATTATAAACTAGCTTACATAACTAACTTATTGTTAAAATTATTAACTTATATCTATATCTATTTCTAACTTAAATAATTTATTTTATTTTACTTTATTTTTTTTTTTAAATTTTTATTTTTGGTTAGTTGATTAGTTTGATTTATTGTTTGAAATTATGATTATCCTAGGTCGTTTGGTTGTCTGGAAGTTAGTGGGTTGCTGTTTGCGTTTGTAAGGAGATAATATCTCCTTACATTACCATATTACCATATTATTACCATATTACCATATTATGGTAGTGTGTTCTGTTCGTGGTATTTTGTTGTTCAGGTTGTCAGTAAATCCGTCTGTGGGTGTTTTTCGTTTTTGAATGAGTTTGTCCAGTGGTTTGAATATAGTCTGATGTAGTGTCAAGCAGGTTTTTATTTATTATACGTCCGTCTCGACGGCCTGAAGATGATGTCCTTACATCGAAAGCGCTCGCCTCCTGTACTCCACTTGCTGGTTACGACGGATTCTCCAATACAGTACGTAGATAATAATTAAATAGGAACTTGATTAGTTTCCTATTTATCAGTTTCATGTTACCATCGGAGTAGTTAGGTAAGGAGTAGACAGGTAACCTACAAAGGTACTTAACGTAAATTTGGGAGAACGCTCACTGGAAAACCCCCGTCTTTATTTACTTAAAGTCTCAATTAATTTCTGAATGTTGGAAATGCGACTTGTCCCACTTTAGAAGTTCACAATACTTGCTTGTCATTCTGATCTTCGCCTAGGAAGACAGCTGATGACGTCCGCGACGCCAGGAATGGCAGTCGGACGAAAAGCCAACCTGAGATGGTTGTTTACTTTACTTACTACTTGATTGTCCATTTGCAGGTTGGAGAAGGTTTGACATTTCTTCATCGTGACGCGAAGATGTTGCACCACAATTTATGCCCTTCGAGTATCGTAATCAATGAGCAAGGGGCATGGAAGATATTCGGCTTTGACTTTGCAGTTCAGAATACATCCGCAGATTCAACTGTGAGTTTTACCGTTTATACTCAACTAAATCGTTGTTGTTTGGTATATCATGTCTTTAAGTTAATATTCGTTGTACTGTTTTGGTTTTCTGCAAAATAATGATTGCTTTACATAATTTACTTTGCATAAAAACTAGGTGTGAGGTGCTCCGGAATATGTGTAAGTAAGAATGATATGCTGATGATAAGTAAGAATGATACGCTTCCTTATATGTGATGAAGTAGTCTGTAAGTAAATCACCTAAAAATCAAAAATCGTCAGTAAATCATCTAAACATTATCTGAGGTTCATTTGAGATTATCTAGTAATTACGAAAAATGTCAAAATCTAGTCATTATTTGTTTTTACTCGATATTTTTTGTTTGTTTTTAAGCGTTTATTTGTCAATATATCAACTAGTTACAATTGAGGTATTATACATCAGGTAACTATCTAGATATTTACTTCACATATATATTACGCGTTTCTCATGCAAGTGTTAGTCCAATGACTTTCACTACATTAAAGTTGCACTTCAGCATCCAAGGTCCAGTGGCTTGGTCCTTTTTAGACGTCGGATTTCTTGAGTGTTGTCCAGAAGCTGGATGGCTTCTGGGTTTGTGTGTGCGTGAAGCCTCTTTTCGTAGTTTCTCGCGTATCTTTTTGCTACCTCGCTAATAGTCTCAATTTTGAGGTCCTTGTGGAGGTCATCATTATGAATGTACCACGGAGCATTCACAATGCTCCTCAGTATCTTATTTTGGAACGTTTGAATAATTTTCATGTTACTTTTAGCTGTGCATCCCCATAGCTGTATACCATAGGTCCAAATTGGCATAAGTACCTACTGTTTTGTATAACAGCACTTTGTTGTGTAAGCTAAGTTGTGAATGTCGGCCCAGGAGCCATTACAGTTTTCTGAATTTGATTGTTAGCTGTTCCTTTTTCTTTTTGACGTGTTCTTTCCACTTCAGCTTCGTATCTAGTGTCATTCCCAGATACTTAGCTGAGTTGGAATATGGGACTGTGCATTGATTCAATATCAGCGGCAACTTTGTAATTTTTTTGTTGGTAAAGTTCACATGAGTGGATTTGGTTTCGTTTAATTTGAGGCGCCATTTTCGAGTCCAATCTCCAATAGCATTCGTAGCCTCCTGTAGCTTTACTGTAGAGGTTTCAACTGTGTCTGCAACTGCCAAAACAGCTGTATCGTCTGCGAATGTGGCTATAGTTGTTCCCAATTTACTCGATATAATTGGTTATTTTATAATATTGACTATAGCCTACTTTCTCTGTGATATTGAAGGACTGACTCCTGAACCTTGTTATTATGTAAATGGTGACTATTAATAAGATATTTTTGTGACGTTGGATGAATGATTGTTTGAAGCGTTGGATTTTAACTTAACTAACTCTGATATTGTGATATTGTCTTGGGCGGCCTTGGCCTAGTCCGGGGGAGGTCTCCTTGGTGGATGGTCGCGGGCCTGGAGCTGGCCAGGTGCCTCGGTTTGAGGTGCTGGTTTGCGCTGTGATACGGGACGCCACCATGGTGGCCGGGTCAACCCCGACCCCGCTTGTATGCGAAACGAGCTACCTCCTACCTAACTGGATGCATTCTTGCCTTGTAAAAGGATTTCGAATAAAGATATTATTATTATGATAAATAGCATTTTAAAATATTAAAAATATTTCAGCCTTCGTGGAAATGTCAGCCACAGTCATCTTACGTTCACGACGTGGCATCACCGAGCTGGGACTACTTGGCGCCTGAATGTGGACTTACAGAGACCATCTCCACTGCTAGTGACATGTTCTCTCTTGGAATGCTCATCTTCGCAATTTATAACTCTGGAAAGCCTCTCTTCAGCAATAGGAACTGGGAAGAATATAAAACGAACATGGGAAAGGTTAGTTTTTGTTTAAAATGTCAACAAGTATTGCAAGTATGCCATTGAAGAAACTTTCCTACCTGAGATATGCCTGTAGGGAAGACATTGACCAGTTGCTAAAACTGCCTGTGGCCTTGCGTCAACTTCCATTCACTTTACACCATCCTTTGGGCACTATAGTACCCATGTAGTCGAAATTAATGGTGCTTATATGTGGATTGTAAAAGCCTCCTTTCTCTGTAGTTCGTCCACTTTAATGTTCCACATTAAACGTCAAATTTATAATTATAGAACAAGGTTTTCGTTGTGCGATATTGAAAATAACGAGTGCCTTATAAAACTTGTAAGGAATGGAAACTTGTATGATTCAAAAATGGTCGCCATCTGATGGAAGTTATGTTGTACTATAATAATTCTTATGTAACAAGTTCCAACTTCCCAGACAATTTGATTCGTTATTTTTAACCCTAATTGGACCATGGTGTCACTAGCGTCACCATCACATCCTAGAAATTCCACGACTGTCCCAAAGTGTTACTGGAGTAACCAAAATTAAATGCAATTCGAAACATAATGGACAGAGCTGAATTTGTTGAACAATTTTTTGTAGGTTACTAGAAATAAAAAAAAATCTGTTCAATTTCTCCCTTGCGAGGGAAAAACATTAAATCATGTTTAATGTTTTTCCCTCGCAAGGGAGAAATTAGATTGCCGATCACTCAGCTGATCAGTGACCACTCAGGCGCCTTCAGCATTCTCCATTGACCCTGCTTCTCAAATTTCAGCTTCCTGCGTTCAACAGGAGAGAAAATGGCCTTGGAGCTCACTCAGCTGATCAGTGACCATCTTGGTACAACTAGACCCCAAATGGAGCCGATATAACGTGGTAACTAAGAAATCGGTCCGTGGTAACTAAGAAAAAAAAAGCGTTGCAGATTTGCGTGTCGGAATTCACAGAATGACCCCCAGCCCTAAAACATTAAACATGTTAAAAACTGATGTTATGACAAAAATTTTGAAAATTTGTCCATCGATTTCTTTGGAAATTTTTGTCATAACTCTATTTTGAGACTTCCAACAGCCCACAAAAAATGCTGCTCCATTAAATTTAAAATAGCAATTTAAATTTGGTTACTCCGGTGACACTTTGGAACAGCTGTGGAGTTCCTGATATGTTTTCGGTGTCACTAGTGATACCATACCTTGGTCCAGTTAGGGTTAATGTATGGATATCACTGCCCTATTGGAATAAGGTTATGGCACTCAGTGTTTTTTTTCATGTGGATGAAATATACATTTGTAGCTGAAGACTGTCCAGTCTAATCAGTTCAGTCAAGTCGCTGATGGGCTTAGGATTCTCGTGAAGATGATGCTGAACGCAACCCCCGAACTTCGGCCAGATGAGCACGATTTTGTTAAGGTGAGAAACTACTTATTACATTTAAGATCTTTATTGTAAATCAGACGTATGTTCGTATAATTTCCCAATGAACAGAAGATTCCACGCATAGTTTTGAATTTGATTGGACTAAATTGAACATGGACGAAGTTAACAAAGTGATAATTTTTTTTTTCAGACTGAATTCTTCGAGGATGTTGGTGTGAAGGCTCTCAACTATCTGGACTCCTTATTCCAATGGGACAACAGGCAGAAATCACATTTCTACAAAGGTCTTCCGCAGATACTTGATAAATTGCCTCACCGCGTTTGTGTTCACAGGTAGGTGGGTTGTGAATGGAGCTTCACATTCCTCTTAACCCTAGAAAGGTAGCGTGAGTAAAATTTACTCCACCACCATAAGCTTCTGTTGATTGTGCCTAACCGGATCATGTGATCAGCCCCATCTATTCTTCCCTCAGCTAGTTGAGAAGTTGATGTAAGAGTGAGGGGATCTTCGGACCTTGTACATTGACACTACATAGTAAGTGCCAAGATTAAATGAGTAAAGTTTACTCAACGCTACCTTTACCTGTAAAAATTAAGAGTGATTTTCGCTCGATGATTGACTTCAATTGGAGACCAGAATCACCTATTGGCTGTGCGAGAATCCTTCGAGAACCAGAAGCTCGAAAATACTGTTCAAGGTGCCAATCTCAAAAACAAACTTACATCTCTGCACATAGTGAGAAGTTCGCAGATCCGTCTCAGTTGTTGTGATGCGCAGGCATTGTTTCGTTGTTCTTAGATTTTGGAGTTTCTAAGTTTTTCATTATGAATTTGATTTTGCATACTTTTATGTGTTTTTTTCTAGTCCCCATGTTCCTGAGAATTCTCTTTTCAATTTTTTTTTTCTTTTCGAATAGTACTTCCTTTTGGTTTATTATTTTCAATAATGAACCTTTGGAATTGACCAAGAAAAAATTTTTTTTAACACCCCCTCAAAATTTGATGGTTTACGTTTCAAGGTAAGTACGTAGAATCCAAAAATCGAATGACAATTTGGCCGTCCGTCCGCCGTCCGCCGTCCGCGGCACTTTTGCCACTTAGCATTGATAGATTTTGATGAAATGTGGTATGTAGGCTCCATTTGGGGTCTAGTTGTGCCCCGAAGATTTTGGTTGATGTAGGCCACTTCTAAGGGTTCCAAAATCAATTTTGAAATTTTGAAAACGCCCTAACTTAAAAAATTTTGATATAAAGGTATTGTTTTTCCTTCAATTTAAGATTCTATAGAATTTTTAGAATTTTTTGAGACCACCCGGAGTTCTGTAGGACAAACCGTTCGCTCACTACGAGAATTTGAAGCTTGGACGTACGATAAATCAGAAACACGAGTGTGAATCGCAAAAGAGGCCTAATCTCCGTTCAAATTAAAGCTGACCGAAATGCGATCGATGTTTTTCTTCATGTTGGATGGTTGGTGGCTTTGCAGACGAGTGATCTATATAGAAAAATAAAAAATAAAAAACCATTGTGTAATAATTTGCAGCGTTTTTTATGTGATAATGGGGTAGTTGCATGATATTTTTTTGTATTTTTTCTGTGTAGAGAATCTCTATTGAAGTACGAATCTGCAAATAAAACTCCCGGAAACGCTTCCAAAAAATTTAGAGATTTTTTCGAAAAATGGGATTTCGGATTCAGGCGGGAAAACCTACACACGGCTTGGACACTGCGGGGTGGGGGCCACGTCACGGGTGTGAAGGGGGCCAAGAGACCCCTTCCTTTGCCCGGGGGGTCCTTTGATAGCAACCCTCTGTTGGGTTTGTTTACGTTCGTTTGTGGCAATAAAATTGGAGAATCACTCACACTTTGTGGTGCTTTCATACTGAATTTTGCTAGCTGTGTAATCGAAACATGTTGCATCAAAGATTTTGTTTCCTACTGGCATTCCCTCCACTGTAACTTAAACCTCATATGGTTGTGAAGAAATGCGGTGTTCTGGTGTTACTCGAGCCACAACCTCGCAAATTTGCTAGATTCTTCTAAGTTGGACATAACCAACATCGTTTTATTTAACAATTTACAAACACTCATTGGTACTACGTTGTACAGGATAATGACACTACAATGAAACTTCCAATAAATGAGCAACCATTTGGATGAAGAAGTAGGTACTACACACAAGAAATCACAGTTACAACTGACCTTTTACTATAAAAGTGTCAACTTACCTCACATTATTGGCTCCTTTTATTTCGGCGCCGACGAACTTGTTGTTATTGACGTAAAAGTCGTACAACATGCCAATATTTATGTACGGAATATTTTCCAGGGAAGCTACCTCGAAACTCTAGTCGATGGCTCTCCTTTTTGGCATATTGACATTTTATTTCAATACTTTGGCACATGAACGAAAAAAAAGTTACGGTTGTTTTTCTGATGATTTCTACTTACAGCCAAGTCGTTCCTACCGAACTTTATCTTCGTCATTCGCGTTCGTAGAAAAATCGTTCACCATTCGTTGGAAAGCCCTACATTTACGCATAAATGATATACTGCCAAAACCGTTGTACTTACGGAAGAAACAGATATACCCCTGAGTTAAAAGAACGGTCAACAACATTCTAAACCAGATTGGGTAGGTAGCAGTGAAGTGAAAAAAGTGAAGACATGTGTTTCAGACTCGTATGCAAGCGTTTATTAAAAGCTTCTTGAAACTTTACAGTGAACATTATCTTTTCCAAACCAATCAACTAATAAATTATGGTAAATACTGGTGTAAACTATTACAACTAACAACTGTAACAACTCGGACCGCACTATGAGAAAGGGCCAGCCGAAAAACTGATAACGTGATAACGGTTAAAGCAACGGGGTTAATCGAAGTACCCCGCGCCGATGTGCCCCCCGGGCATCGGCAAAACAGCCAAAATTATGCTTCAAAATTTTCAATTTAAACGATTAATTCAAACATAAAAAACCTGAAAAATATATTTCAAAGTTTTTTTAATCATCACCATCATTTTGCAAGTACATTTCAATGTTTCTGACTCGAATTGTCCTCGATTGCAGTGATCTCAACGCACTCTATCGTGAGATTCTCGTTTAGGGATGACGTAAGAGGAGTGGCCCGCCAACACTAAAAAGGATGGTACTTCTTTATTGAAATACGGCTAAACTAAATGGAATTTCGAACTGAAAACTGGTCCATATACGTTTTTAAGTGCGCTAAATTCGAATCTGAAGTCAAAAACACGAAATTCCGACCCATGCAACTACCCCATTATATCTATGTGATATAGCAAAACATACAAACAGTAGAATCAAACCGAT
Organism: Apolygus lucorum; assembly: GCA_009739505.2. NCBI lineage: Eukaryota > Metazoa > Arthropoda > Insecta > Hemiptera > Miridae > Apolygus > Apolygus lucorum. The sequence continues at coordinate 2,248,157 of CM019183.2, forward strand.
TCTGTAATTTATATTTTTTTATCAATCAGTTTGCATACCTTTTTAGTGATATGTGCTTTGATCATTTTATTAAAGCGCCAGCAAATTAGGACTCTTATTTTAAATAGTATTTTCTAAAATAAAAAGACAATTTCAATCGAAATAGGGCATTTTTTTTACTTGTTTTATTGCATTAAGTTACAACTTATAAGCAACATTCTTCTGATACATAGTTGGTGTACGTTAATAAAACTAAGATACTTCACTTAATTCTTATTTTCCTGAAATTTGCATTTCATGATGGTCACACTAATTAGATCGTGTGGCTTGGTTCTCTCAAGTCTTCTAAGCAGATCATCTGTGTTGAGTAGCTGGACGACATCCTCATTTACATGATCTTGGAGCCTCAAAAGGTGATCCATGGCTCATTGACAGATTCTATCTTCAGCTCGTAGTGAAGTCTGTCATTTCTAAAGTATCTGTATGCATCAACGCAGCATCGCAGTACATTATTCTGGAAGCGCTGGAATTATGTCTCGATTGCTCTGGGCTGTGCACCCCCACAGTTGTGCACCGTATGTCCAGACGGGCTTTAGGGCTTGCTTGTACAGTATAAGCTTATTGTGGACAGACAATTTTGACCGTCGGCCCATCAGCCAGTATATTTTTCTGAATTTAATCAAAAGCTCTGTTTTTTTCTTCTTAACGTGGGACTTCCACCTTAGTTTGGCATCCAGCGTCATTCCAAGATATTTCGCTTCATTGGCATACGGTATCACCTTGTTATCGAGAGAGGCTGGCACATAGTTGATCCTCTTATTCGTGAAATCAACGTGCACTGACTTAGTCTCATGCATTCTAACTCTCCGTCTCACTGTCCAATCATGAATGTGGGAAATACAGAAATTCAGCTTGGTAACTGATTCACTGTTTGTTTCCCCAGTCGCTATGATTGCAGTATCATCCGCCAACGTAGCGAGGGTATTACCTTGTGTTTCTGGTAAGTCAGAAGTGTAAAGCAGGTACAGTAGTGGGCCCAGTACGCTGCCTTGCGGTACCCCAGCTTGTATTATTTTTGGCTCTGAAAAAGCACCATCCTGTCTATAAAAAAATATCTGCTGGATATGTAGGACTGCAAGAGTGTTGCGTAGGATTCTGGCAGCATTTTACGAAGCTTGTGAATCAGTCCTTCATGCCAAACTTTATCAAATGCCTGAGTCACATCAAGGAAGATGGCAGAGCAGACCTTCTTCTCTTCTAGCGCTCTCTCAATAATACTTGTAATTCTATGGACATAGTCTATAGTAGAATGGTGCTTCCTAAACCCAAACTGATGGTTAGGAATTAGGTTGCGTTCTTCTATGATACAGAGCGGTCTCTTTTGGAGGAGTTTTTCGAACAACTTGGACAGAGCTGGCAGGAGTGAGATTGGTCTATAGGATGTCATCTCATTAGCAGGTTTTCCGGGCATAGGGCATTTTGTGTGACTATTAACCGATGTCATTCTAAAATGAGCTGTATTTACCATTTTGCGATGACAAAATATGATTTTGGGTAAAGTGTAAAATTTACTCCACGCTACCTTTAAAGGCCCATGTAATAGCGCTACTTTCTAGGGTTAATGCATATCAAGTAAGAACAGGTACCATAGGAGAAGAGTTGCATGCATCGTTATGATACTTCCATGAATGATAGATGTTATAAGTCACACATTAACTCTCTATTTACATTGAGTGATTCGGGGTTCCGGTAGCCGTGATCGTTCGCCGACGCGTTTCGGGACCGAGATAAGCGGGAAAGATCGTGAGTTCGAGTCTCGGTCACCGGGCGTGTTTTCGGGCATTTGCGGCTCGCTACCCCCCTCTTCATAACCCAGGGCGGTGAGGCCAATGGGAAGCCATGGGCGAAATCATCACAAACAATTCTGATCTTCCCTTTGGAAGACAGCTGATGACGTCCTCGACGCCAGGAATGGCTATCGGACGAAAATTCAACCTGAAATGGTTGTTTACTTTACTTACTTTTACTTTGCTTTACATTGAGTGATTCGATTATTTATTAATGATGTAAAAATGTGCAGGAGCTTTAAGGAAAAGTACGACGTTTTTTAAAGACACGATGCATTCCATCAATATATCTTCAAGTGGGTATTGTAAGTGTGTAAGTTGGGTATTTGATACCGTCGATCTGTGCTGATAGCTACTACGAAGCCAAACTGTGGTCCCTTCAACTGGAAATCCAATCCTAATCTTGAATTTCCTATTAATTAACTATTTTGTCCCACACCTACACCTATAACTCAAATATACTTTTTTTTGCAGGGTCGTCCCTTGTCTAGCTAAAGAGTTTGTCAACCCAATGATGGTACCGTTCGTTCTCCCTTGTGTTTTCACCATTGCTGAGAGTTGCACCAAACAAGAGTTCAGCTCTCACATTCTACCCCACTTGAAGAAAGTGATGCACATCCAAGATCCGATTCAGGTTGGTAGAAAGTTTGTCCTGGTAATATGTTGATGCTTTGGTCTCAAATCTCCTCTTTTTATTGCTTTGTAATTGTTTTTCTTCCTCCTTGTATGTTAAAAATTGAGATTGAAGGTTTAAGTTTCAAATTGTTTTCTGCCAAAAGGGAAACATGAGAAATCGATGGAAGGTTTTTATCCAAGGGTTCTATCGATTGGTCAGAAAATTACATCCTGAACTAAACATAAGACTAATTTTCCGATCTTTTCATAGCTTATTCAGTGAAATAGCTATCAGTATGCTTTAATCGAATAAAATTAACTCTTCATAACACATTTTGTTTCGGCTCGAATAACAAGTATAATTTGAGGGAGGAGAGTGAGGTACTGTTGGGTAAGTTGGCAAATTTCCTTCTTCTTTCATGTGAAGCTGGGCCATAATTCTCTAGGTTTTGAGCTGGTATTGGCTGTCCTTGTTCTGTTTGTCATAAACTGACCTGATACGACATGACTTAGGCAGTGGATTTCATTCGTTTATGGATGCATGTTGTTCATACTACATTACTTACCCTACTGACACTTTAGTGACTCTATTGTTAGTAGGTTTATCACCTTCGAGCCCTAATCCTAATAAATCCACCGATTGTTAGCAGGTAATAACGATATATAGTTTTAAATCTCTAGCAGGGTGTTGAAAGAATTTCCAAGTATTAAATGAAAATCCTATTCTCGCAGGTTCTACTTCTATTCATGCAAAAGATGAACTTACTCTTGAAGATGACACCCCACGAGGAAGTCAAAGCAGACGTGTTGCCTCTGCTCTACCGAGCTCTTGAATCGGACGCCGTAGAAATCCAAGAACTTTGCCTTTCCGTTCTTCCGACCTTCGCGCAAATGATTGAATATCCAGCCATGAAAAATGCTCTCTTGCCTCGCATCAAAAGACTCTGTATATCCACCTCATCTGTTGCAGTGAGTAACTTTTACGTGACCTATAATAATTAGACGTTGGTACGAGTATATGTATCATAAAGTATATGTACCATAAAGACTGCAGCAATACCCAATAGTTTACAGGAGAACACTAAATTAGTTAAAGAAACTTGTCTTATCTGCTTTCGATGGTTGATTTCTATAATATAAGCTAGACAGCTTGACTTGATCAACCGTTTGTCTACGAAAACGAAAATTTCCAACGTTATAAGTAGATTCGTTATTTATCCTCCTTTCAAAAGCTGTAATTTATGAACTACCTACATTATTTTTTCATATTTTAAAAAGGTCCGTGTTAACTGTCTCGTCTGCATCGGAAAGCTCATTGATCACTTAGATAAGTGGCTGGTGCTCGATGAAGTGCTGCCGTTCTTGCCGCAGATCCCCTCGAAAGAGCCAGCAGTTCTCATGGGTATCTTAGGTTAGTACAAACAAGTTAATTTACCTTATTTTTGCTGGAAGTTCTCAATAATTTTAGACAACATTTTATGGGTCATTCGCCAATTCTTTTCTTCTAGGTATCTACAAATTGGTGTTGAACCACAAGAAAATGAGTATGAGTAAGGAAATGATGGCTCAGAAAATCATACCGTTTTTGATGCCGCTCGCTGTAGAGAATTTTCTCACTCTAAACCAGTTCAACACGATCATTAGCGTCATCAAAGATATGGTGGGACGAGTAGAAGCTGAGCACCGAGTCAAACTTGAACAGCTCCAAGAGCAGCAGAGGTAAGCAGCATCTGAGCAGGATAAGTTGGCCTAACTAATAGGATGTCGAAAATAACGTACTTGATTCAACGATGCAAGCTATTTGAGCTGAGAACTGATTCAAACTTGATCAACCACTTATATGAAGAAGGTTCTATTACATTCTAAAATAAGTGTAAGCTATATAAGAATAATTTGTATTTTGTACCCCTTTTTGGAATCGAATGGCTGCGTCTAACTGTTCCTGTTTGATTCAACTCTATTACAGGAGTCTTGACAGCAGTATGCCGAATCCAGTTGCCAATGGATTATCTAGTGCTCCATTGCCAGATTTCTTTGCCACAGCCAAATCCCCCGACGCAAAATCTACAGCACCTGCTAAAGATCTAGGATCTCTTTCGCTCGAAGACAAACAGCGGTGAGACCATTGTATTGATATTTCCTGAAGGAACAAAGATAAAAAATGTTGTAGTATGTAGTACTCAACAACGATAACCTACTTACTGGTTGCACTAACCCTGAAGTAGTATTGATCTCTGATTGTTCTTTTTAGGTTGGTAAAAGAAGCTGAACTTTCGAAGCAGTTAATGTCCTCCGCTCCTTTACACCTGACGTCCAGTAGTAATAGTGGCACTCCTTCCACCAAAGACTTGAGTGAGTTGCTGCAAGTATTCATTGACTTGAGAAAAATGTTTTATGGTCACAGACCAATTCTAGGAAGAATAACAACCAATTCTAACCCTTTTTGAAGGGAGAAAATCGTTATCTTTCCAAGTTTACGTGGCTTACCAGCTGATCTTTATTTTCAGCAAGCATTTTGGATGGTGGTGATTTTACACTGACGAACGGCAAGCCATCGCCTCCATTCCAGATCAAACCGCCTCCCACCAGTGGAACTATAAGCTTCAACAGCGCTCTCGAAATGCAAGTAAAACAATTTGAGTCCAAACCAGTGGAAGCAGGTAAACCTATTCAGTTCGGGAACTTCCAATCGCACGCAACAAGTCCTCAGAGCTTTGGAGGGAGTTCCGTCAGCAATTTCGGAAACTTGAACAGTGTTGGCAACAGTTTTGGAAACCTAAGCTCTGTAAGCAGTTTTGGAGGTCCTGCAGCTAACAGCTTTTCAACTACATCCAGTAGTTTCTCATCATTGACGTCATTTACTGGAGCAAATACTGCTAAACTCAGTCAAGTGGGCCCTAATATGAATTTGAACATCTCCCAAAGTCAAAGTTTGCTAGGGACTCGGCCAAATTCTTCTTCAGCGCCTCCTCCCAAGCAATCCCCCGAATGGGGCATGTGGGCATCCAGTCTTCAAACCCCCCTCCTCCCTGCCGCATCGCAAGCCGTTAATTCCCCCAAAACGTTATCAAAGGATGAAATTAACGATCTTCTTGGTTAATATTCGTCTTAACTAAATCAAAATTACTGTAAACTTACTGCGAAGTATTGAAAGAATGCCTTTATGCGCTTATCATGTCATAGAATTGTTATCTAGTGAAATCACATTCCTACAAGTATTTGTGATATACCTATTGAACTACCTGCTTAATATTTATTGTAAATATGGTTTTATCGTGATGTATATAATTTGTAACATATATTGTATGTTTTTGAGTTTTGAAATTTCTGTAACTACGTAATTAGTAAAATTTACTTTTATTTTAGTTTTAGACGTTCTGTTTCTGTTGGTCCCCTAGTTGGTTGATATAGTCAACTTCGCCCTAGAGCTCTCATGGCTGGAGTGGCTTAAATAATTCCATGGCTAGGTTTATTGTAGGAAACAAGAAGTAAGCAAGAACGCCATCTCAGAAGGTATAAATTTGAATAAGAACAAACGAAAACCAACCTCATCTGTTGAAACCTCGGACTAGAAATAAATAAGAACTTGAACTTGAAAGAACTTGAAAACTGTATCGAGCAGAACGGGGTATAGATAATGTTGTAAAAAGGGCGCAGAGTTAAACGGTATGACATCTGAGCTGGTAATGAGGCGGTTATGCAGGAATGATCGGGTGCGGGACGGTTCCCTTGGTTCATGAACACACGGCCATTCGAACAACTTGGGGAGTCATTGTTAATGTACTCGTACTGGTTCTTAATTGTAGTACGTATGCGTTAAACTTGATTTGCATCAGTAAAACGGGGTAAGGCAGGACTAGCGGCGCTGGCCTCTAGTGGGGGGCGCATGAACTTGAAGGCGGCAACTTTGTACTGGGCCGCTCGGTAACGGGCGGGAGGTTCAAACATTATCGTTCATTGCATGGATTACATTTTTGGACGGATAACTAACTTGTCACTGGGACCACCACTTGGAGATTTTATTCTGATTTCAGAAACGGATTAAGCAAAATTATTTGTAATTCATCCGAGAGTCAACTCAACAAGTGATGTTTCCAAATTTTTCTACAACATTAATTTTTCATTTCTAAAAAAATGTTACGTTGTATTTTAGTACTACGATAAACTATTTTTCTACATAATCCCCATTCCGAACGATGTACTTCTGGAGTCTTAGCACCCGCTTTGATATACCTGTGCTATAAAATTCTCCCACCTGCTCTCTCAGCCAGCGTTGCAGTTCCTCCTTGACCTCCTCGAAGTGTTTGCCACGCATGTGGTGTTTTAAGGTGGCCATTCACTAGCGCTCTATGCAGCCGAATGGCGTAGTGTGTGAATGGAAAATACTATGGAGCGTCGGCTGGGTCGGATATCCGGGCCGTCCAAAATCCACTGCGCCACGCCTCCGTATGGCGGGCCCACCAAACTCACGCGAATGGGAAATCTTACCCGCCGCACCAGACAGGATTCACCATTCATTGACCCGCAAACTGTGAAACTCCGAGCAAGATTGTGAACGAAAAAAGCAAAACTTCAACTCTTTTTAGTTCATCCCTGCGTCTAAAAATCTCAGGATGTCCACGAGCCTTTCATCAGGGCTGATACTTTTCCTTCCTCAGGGTATCTTTCTTTTGAATTAGTGAAGATATCGAACGAAGTAGGAGATTGTTCATTGTATCTGAGTTTTTTAATATTATAAATGCTCGATGGATGCAATTTATCTGACAAAGGTGGCATTTACTGGGAACCTTCCCAACCCTACGCATATCGTCGGAATCGGAAGGACTTTGTGGCGTAACTACGACAAGGATTTTACATTTGCGCATGTGCATAGGCTGCTGAGGGTAATGAAAAAGTAAGTAAAGTAAAGTAAGCAACCATTTCAGGTTGAATTTTCGTCCGACTGCCATTCTTGGCGTCGCGGACGTCATCAGCTGTCTCCCTAAGGGGAGATCAGAATTTGTTCTGATGATTTCGCTCATGGCTTCCCAAACATCACCACCCTGGGTTGGAACGAGAGATTGCCGATCGTCTAATAGACAGAAAACTTTCTGCTAGCGACCAGATTCGAACTCGCATCCCCGCAAGACGGTTCTTATCTTATCACCGCAGTTGGGAACACTGTCCACTAGACCACCAACGCCCCCTGCTGAGGGTAATGAAGTTCATAGGGGGCGGCCGTCTTCACCTCATACCCATACAATCCCTGAGCATTTAGTCGAAAACGGACTTTGACTTTGTACAGTTTAAGCTGTAACCGGGATTAGCAGACATACAGATACGGACGCCTTACCAAAATTGCTCAAGAAGGTTTAAAACGTGGAATTTAAATGAAAGATTTGATTTCGAGGACTTTTTGGTAGCTCCATTTAGTGAAATCAATGCTTCAGCTACCTTGGTAGACTCCGGGCAATATCTACATTGAATCTACATTGCAATATCTACAATATCTACACTGAATTTTGGGATTTTTGAAACTTTCCTATTTACAAAATAGGCTTCTATTTTTCGTGGTCGATTCTACTTCGATGTATTCTTCTAAGTTTCATGAACCTAGGTTACAAGATCCCATTGCTATCCCCAAGATCGCTCATATTATATTATAATTCTTATTTATTAAATTTTATTGAAGAATCGACAACTTGTGATTACAACTTCGTCGGACATGGACAATTCAGTTAGGCTTGAACCAACATTCATCTATGGGTTCTCCAGTAATATTAGGGGTGGTGCACATTTCGTGGATGACGGAACTATTGTATATCCTATCGGCAGAGTTTTGTCGTTTCACACAATTGAAAACAATGTTCAGAGGTACATCAAAGTGAAGGGTACGTACAAAATCAATTCTGTGGCTATATCGCCTAATAGGAAGGTAATCGCTGTTGCCATCGTTGGTCCGAAGCCTGCAATATCGTTCTACGACACTGCTACTTTGAAGAGATTGATGACCGTGGGTAATCCGTCTGAGGGTTTTAGAGCAAAACTATTTGAACACCTTGCTTTCACTCAAGATAGCGTTTATTTGGTGGTGGTAACTGGCGAGCCTGATGGATTGCTGATTTACTACAAGTGGCAGACAGGGGGTATCGTGGCTCACACAAAGGCTGATGGAAAACCACCGACGACTTCCAGCGTTATAACAGTCGTCTCGCCGCATCCCACGGACTCGTCTATCCTGGCAATCGGTGGGATAGGCGTTTTCCGTTTAATGACCTTATACTATAACGAGTGGCGACAATACGGCTTCAAAAGGGCCGAGTACTGGCCTATATCGGGTCTTGCCTGGATCACCCCTGAACTCGTCCTAGTCGCTACTCGAGACGGTAGGTTGATGGTCATTGAAGACGCCCTAATGAAAGCAGAATTTAGGGTCCAAGATTTATCAGAAATCCGTGTTTCGGAGAAAGAAGACACCCGTAAACTGAACCTCAATGAATCTGAAATCAAATCGGAAAGAGATGCGGGCCTCGAGATTCGAGGTCTGACGTCGTTTTCTCAGGGATTTGCGTTTGCTTTTACTTCTGGCGAGGTATGTGTTTTTCAAAAAGTCGACAAACGACTCTGGGTAAAGAAGAATGTCATAGTTACTGGTGCACCGTCCCTTTGGGAGGATCTCAACCCCATGGTGAATTTTGTTAAGTACATTGATATCAGCCCGTCCGAAAACTTGCTTCTATGTTCTTCTAGTGCGTCCGAGATGTATTATTCTACCATATTTCGAGAACAAGACCCCAAATTTAAGACGAAATTACGTTTCACAATCCTCCATAACGGTTTTCATTACGGTACTCTAGGTACGATCTCAGCTTGTCTTTATAAACCGCATTTCCTTTCAGTTGGGGCGAACGACAAAACTTGCCGTATTTGGAACTTTGAGACTTTGAAACTTGTGAATATGATGACTTTCCCTGAAGAAATACTTACAGGTGCTTTCCATCCTTCAGGGTGGATGTGTGTGATCGCTTTTGAAAAAGAATTGAAAGTATTAATCGTACTGATGGACAGCATGAAAACCATTGCTACAATAAATGTAAAAAATAGTAACATCGTACGTTTTTCCAAAAGAGGGAACGTTTTTGCATGTTGCAGCTTTTCACAGATATTTGTGTACGCTGGAACCACGTTTGAAAGACTTTGGGAGTTTGAAGCGGCGAACTCAATCTCAAGTTTGCATTTTTCTGCCAACGATTTCGTTTTGTTTGCAGCCGCCATGGATTGTAACGTCCACAAATATTGTTTAAAAACTGGAAAAGAGTTGCTCAAAGTGGAGTTAGACTGTATCGTCATAAATGATATGACATCCACAATGGATGGAGTCTATTTACACGTTGTTGGATCAGATGGGTGCTTGAAGATTTATCGAACGGAAAAAAGTGACAATGAAGCTGTGGGGTTGGTTGGAAGTTTCAACCTGAACCAATCGGTATTGTATGCCGTAACTTTGAGCTGTGATGATTCAGTTCTGTTAGTTGCTGGTCAAAGCAATGCTATCACGTCAATCGAGACTCCTATTGGTTTTAATGATGTTCAAAAATCATTATTCAAGTTGCATTCCAACCCTGTAATGCAATTAGAAGTTACTCACGTCAATCCTACGTTGCTATCTCTTGGGCGAGATGGTGTTGTCGCAATTTGGCGAGTTGAGGGGCCGAAAAGGAAACAAAGTTTCTTGAAGTACTACCGAGAAGTGGATGAAGTGGTGGTAAATGCTGAAAATTGGTCGAACAAAAGATCCATCATCAAAGAACAGCAGGAAGTTATGAATAAGTTGGATAGAGAATACGACGAAAAAGTAAGAATTATCGAAGGCGAAAGGGCTGACGAAGAATCGAAAATTGCTGGAAGATACCAAGGCGTTTTGGACATTATAGGTCTTAATAATAAAATCACTCAAGGAAAAAATGCTGCAGAAGTTGAGAAGATGACTTTACGCAACCAAAACCTCATACTCAACTTTGACAGCGAACTCGATGGCCAAAGAGTGAGTTTTGAAAAACGATTGAGAGATGAGCAGGAGGATTTGGAAAAGTGGCGTTGTGGTTGGGACAACATCAAATATGGTTTTGATAACTTGATAAATGCTGTGAAGATGTCTGGACAGTGCATCGCCAAACGGTTGGAATACTTCTCGGCGATGGAATTGACGAGGAGAGCGAACGAAACAATGATGTTGAAAGATGAAATAACTCAAATAATCGAAGAACAGAAAAATCGGGAGTTGATCTTGATTAAAAACTCTCAGTTCGAAGTGGACGAGCTCGTAGAAAATTCAGAGCGGCACGAGCAATTGGCTGTCGAAATCATTCAGCTGAGAAGTCAAAAACAGAAACTGTGTGAACAGGTTGAAGGTTTGGAAAGTACATATTTCAATATGCAGGAGTTTTTAAGAGAGGCCCAGAGAACTATTATGAACTTGGATCATCGCAAATCTCAAAGAAAACAAGTTGAGTCGAAACAGAGAAAAATACAAGAAAAAGTGCAAGCTATTCGCGATAGTGGGAAAGACATACTTGATAATATTGAAATATCGAAGTCTTACCATATCCACCATATGGTCAGTGAGGAGTGCATCGAAGGACTCTGCCAAATTAACCATTTGTTAGAGGAAAGGAAACATTTTAAGAAGAAAGAGCAGTGGTTGAGAAGAGAGTTGGCTAATTCTACTAGAGTGCTGAGTAAATACCGATACCAGTTGAGTTTCCTCAGCCTGCAAAATTATCTCCATCAAAACGCCATTCAGAAAAATGTATCTCGTGAAAAGGACAAGAACCGAAAAATGCATTTCTTCAAGACTAATTTGAAAAAAGAAATTCACACCATGATGTGCAGCGCTGATTCTGGGAATCTAAAGGGGCGTTTGATTAGCCTCTGCGCTCAGTATGCTGACACAAAGGTAGATTATTACGAATTGTTGGATAAATTGTCTGGAAATAAGGAGCTTTGGAAGGCCATCACTCATTTGGAAGCGACGAAACTTCATTTTGGCAACTGCATCAGTCGAATGAAGTTAATCAAAAGGGAGAGATCTTGCGATCAATTGATGAAAAATTACGTGAAAGCTTACGATGACGACGTTGATTGGGACGACTTGAGCGACGACGGTGATTCTATAGAGTCATCTCCTAGTAAGGATAAAACTAAAATTTTGAGTAAGAAGCAACAGAAATTCAAGAAGAGGGATTGGGAGGAAGAAGGATCCTTCAAAAAGAAAGAATTGGACTTCTATGAACATCGTGAAGTCGACGAGCCGACGACTAGTGAGGACGAGTATCACACTAGTGACGCGGAATCTTCAAGCTCTTGTGGGCGATCTGCGAACAGCCAGGAAAAAATTGATTTGACTGCAAAGCCTCTCGAAAAAGAGAAATCCGCGACTTGGAAGAAACAACCGCTGTCCATCCTTATCAACAGGTTGGTTGTGTTTAGGAAGAAGTACGCAGGAGCTTATCGCGGTGGGGTTTCTCAAATGGCAACTTTTGAAGTGGATTTTTATTTGAAATTTCAAGCTGCTTCAATTGGTGGCACCTCAAAATTCATTTATCCGTTGTAGCAAAGCCAAACAAGAATCGTGTTTTCAAAACCCAGTAGATCCCAGCACAATTTGTATGTCAAATAAGGGAGAAGTTGAAAAAACTAAGTGCCTATTCAGATTGATTAGGTAGGTATTTACTTACCTTCATAGGATCCCAAAGTTTTTCTCATTTTAGACAATTTCTGATGTTTGAGGAAATCGGAGCCCCTTCTTGAAAATTGACAACTAATCGGGGTCACCTTTAGAGGAAGGCGATTATTTGGACGAGGCTGGATGATGTTCCTGTTTTGGTTTATTATTTTCAATAATGAACCTTAGGAATCGAGCTAGAAAATGTGTAAAAAGTTTTCCTTTCAAGGTATGTAGAATCCAAAATTTGAATTACACCGTAAGCGGGACTTTCCTTAGCTACCATGGACCGATTTCGGTATAAGGGCTCCATTTGGGGTCTAGTCGTGCCGCAAAGCTTTCGGTTATTGTCAGTCGCTTTTAAGGGGTGAAAAATACAGGTTGTAATTTTCAAATGGTTCTAGCTTGAAAACACCCGATGTACAGATATTGTTTTCTCGACAAGTTAAAATATAATTAAATTGTTAGAATCGAATGAGAACACACGGAGTTTTGTAGGACCAACCGTTCGCTCCCTAGAGATCTTAAGGGTTGGACTTAAAATACAGCAGTAACGCTAGTGTGAACCAAAAAATAGGTCTAAAATAGGTCTGAAATAGGTCTAAACTCCGTTAAAATTTCAAATTTTCAATTGTTTATTGTCATTTTATGTCTTTACTTTGGCACATAAACGAAAAAACGTCTCGAGAATCGCTCACGAAAATTTTTAATGACATCCACTTACAACCAAAACGTTGCTACGGAACTTTATCTTCGTCATTCGTGTTCGTACAAAAATCGTTCACCATTCGTTGGAAAGCCCTAAATTTATGCATAAATTATGCCTGCCAAAACCGCTGTAATTATGGAAGAAACTTAACTAAACTTTTACTTACTTAACTTAACTTTTTTTTGTTGTTAAAAGAACTGTAAACATCATTTGCAGTAAGAGTTTGTTACACGTTATTGAGAAAGCAAATTATTATAGGTAGGTAGCGCAGGTATAGGTAGGTAGACGGGAAAAGGGGGGCGGGCAAAAGTAAAGACATAAAATGTCCCAACGTGTTGCAGACTCGTATGCAAGCGTTTATTTTATTTATTTTTTCTTCAAATATTGAGTTTCATGACAGTCAGTGGTTCTTCCCTTGCAAACAAAAATACCAATTAGCAATGCTTTGCTGGTAGGTTCTTTCTGTTTCAAAATAAACTTGATGTTGAAGCTTGCGCGAAAATATGGTTGTTAGTTATAGACAATACAAAACCTTTGTTCTTTGCTGGTAGTGATCTATCCAGGAGAATGATAAACCTTTAAAATAATGTGCAGATTTGTTTCAGTTTTATCTGAGCAAAAAGCTATCTTTTAAAACATGTTGAACGTTGGAAAACAACTTATTATAATCGAATTAGATTTGATAGGGCTCGTTCACGAACACAACGATTCTCCATTTCGCAGACGCACTCAATTTCGTGTAAACAGGCTAGGAAACGTTTTGTAGGAAATTTGTTTCCTAGTGACCGCATTAGGACATAAATGGAGACAGCACTTGAAAACTACAAGTTGAGTAAGGATAAAACCGCTATCACATACCAATCTAGGTTCCTCCTAGTCTAAACAAAGCAAACTATGTGAACTTTGATAAGGCGTTTCTCTAGTTTGGAGACGTCTCCTAGTATCGTTTAAAAAAGAGGCCAGGGAAGGTTTTCAAGGAAATAAGTTTTCCAGTGACTTCATTAGCAGTGGTCTAACGATAGGTAGACTCACCTGACCTAATAAAATCTGTACACATACCAGTTGCTTAAGGAAAGAATCCCTAATATCTGAACAATCCTTTACTAATCTGAACATTGACGTAGTGTTTTTTGGTTTATTATTTTCAATAATGAACCATTGGAATCGACCAAGAAAAAAAGTCAACCCCCACTCAAAATTGTTGGTTTACATAATCAAGGTACGTAGAATCCAAAAATCGAATACCAATGTGTGTTTTTGGTTGATGTCAGTCACTTATAGGAGTGGAAAAATAAGGGCTGAAATTTTCAAGAGTGCCCTAGCTTGAAAACTCTCAAAATAAAGGTATTGTTTTTTCACCAATTCTAAATACCTAGTGTTGAATTAAAAAAAAAAAAAAAAAATGTGAGACCACCCAGAGCTCTGTAGGACAAACCGTTTGCTCTCCATGAGAACTTAAGGGTTGGCCTTATGATAAATCGGAAACACGGGCGTGACTCGTCCAAGAGCCCTTAACTCCGTTCAAATTTTGTGTGAATGAGTTGTACTCAGTTTTGCGTCCTTAGCAACCAGTACTCAAATTTCCTTATGAAAGTACCCTCAACTTCATTATTTCCTCGAATTGAATGTCTTGATTGTGAAGCGAAAATATGGTTGGTAAAGCTGTGTTATTTGCCGGCGAGTGATCTATTCAGAAAAGTAATAAACCTTTGTGTTATAATTTGCAGCGTTTGTGATTTCTATGTGCACTTGTGTGGGAATTGTTATTTTTACCTTCTCGAGAATACAACCGTGATTCAATGGTGGCTCCAGGTATATTCACTTACCTTTCCGAAGTCAGCTTGTTCTGAAACCGATCTTATTGATGTCTGGGTTGAACGTGACAGTCCCACTTTTTCATTTCGGAAATGTCCTTAGTGTAGTATGAAGACTAGCGAAATAAGATTTTTAGTCTGTTTAGAAACAAGTTTTCTATCGAGATCTAACGAAGGCAGGACTATGATGGAAAAGAACCTTCCTATGTTTTACACCAACCGTTGAAAAACGTCGTGTAGGTACAACTCATGGTGAAAATGTGTGTATCGAGAAAGATGGGATTTGTTGGTACATATATTTTAATTTTTGTGATTCTATCCAAATGAAGGTGTAAAACGGCGGGTACCCGAGTCAATATGTTTGGGACCTGGTTGGACGAGAAGAAACTCATCACTAGCCGTTTAGCTGACGTCAGAAAACGGATAAACCATAAGAAGAAAATGGAGAAGTACGCCCAACCTGAATCGAAATTTGAAGGTAGAAAGTCGGAAAGGGCAACTTACAAGACGGTGTATTCTCGGATACCGTTGAATTCGATCATCAAAGCGCTCAACAAGGAAGTTGACTATTTGTCTAAACCGCCAGAAAACAAGATGCTCCCCAACGACATTTTCACGAGCTGGAACTTGAAACAGGAAGAAACTGCTCCCAACACGGGTCATTTGTGTTCGCTGTGCAAGGGTTACGACATGTTCACTAAATATTTTGAGAAGAACGACGGAGGTAAGGGTAGTAATGCCTTGGTCGGAGAAAGCTCTCGATTCTCTCCTAAGAAGCAAGGAAGCCCTTAGAATTATAATGGTGTTTCTTACCACCCTTAGTTGTTGATGGTTTGATTAGACTACTTATCAGCGATCAGCACAACCTTTAGACAATACTAGGTACCAAATCTTCTATGTAGGTACCTAATCTACTTCAACATTATGAAGTGAAGGGACCAAAACAGATTCTGTTTGTCTGTTCAATGATCAGGATCATTCCGAGTTTCCTTTTCATGTACGAGTAAAGAAACTGGGAACCAAATGTCTCTAGTTTGCCATCTATTGAAGAGGAATGGCAACTTGGAATTCTCAATCGTATTGTCGCTTTAAAATGGTGGAAACCATCAACTTGATCGGGAAGTTATTATCTAATACTTTGTGAGGAAACTTTACTTCCCACCCAACTTGGCATGCGTTTTCAGATCACGCGATTGGAGTTTAGAAATGTTTATAACATTAATTTCGCCACGTAATTTTTTGTGCCAAATACTTGTGATTTATGTTAAATAATAAGAAATCAATAATTGATAATGAATTTTCAAGAGATAATTATTATCTCTTGAAAATTCATCTTTTTTGAACCTAACATAATTTCTAGTACAAAGTTTGTTAGAGCTATCCGTGCGAGCCAGAGGGATTAGGCTCTCAACTCTCAGGGTCAGAAAACAGATAATTATCTTACTGTAAGATAGAAATGAGGTGAAAATAGAAAGAGGTTATATTGGCTGTAACAGCCAATATAACCTCTTTCTATTTTCAAGACATACTTTTTGAGTTTTTTGTAGGGCCATTCAATTGTCATAAACCTTCGTACTACTCAAGTTGAGCTTCTTTAAAACGAAAGTTAATAACAAACCAACTAAAAAGTCGTCTCACCTTGTTTTCGGATGTCTTGCAGTCGGCCAAAAATATATTTGAATTCGTAAGTTAAGCAATTGAGTTTATTTACATCTTTCCAATCTTTCTTAACTAGGGGCTTTAATTACTGGTGTTTACAGAATGATCTCATAGTGTATCAACATCCATTGGTCGTTACCGTCTTTTACGAAAGTCGCGATTGATGTCGTGTGAGGAGGCAGTAGAAAACTCGAAGAGAAGTCGGAGTACCATCGGTCACCGCCGTTCATAGGAGGAAGGATCGGCAAACACATCCAAGGGGATCTTGTACAATGGGTCGCTGAACCTGTCAACGAAACATGCTGAATTTGAGAATTTTCAATAGGTAAATTTGGTTAAACTTATAAGCGAAAATAAGTACCGATGTACTTACTTTTTGCTCTCTCCTAACATGAAAAACATGGTGGAAAAATCACGTGAAAGCAACCTTCAACTAGTAGTCTGACACGTAATTAGGTACACAACGGGTCACTGGCACTCTGGGCCCAATTTTAAGGCTGATCTGAGACATACTAAGTTTTCTGATTTCAAGATAAAGTAGAGTTAAATTGGATTGGTCCTAAAGACTCAACGAGGCCTTAAGCACTTGAAGTTCTAGTGTTAGTCGGTGTCCACCCGGTTTTGCCTTCCTTTCTCCAATCTAGTAGGCACATTCTATGGCCCCATAGAATAGACGAAGAATTTTTTGATAACAACTGAATGGTTATGAATTGTAGGTAAATAGGTAGGTATTCGGTTTCGTTATTTCACGGTAAGCGTTTTATTGCTACTACTGTATTAATTAATTAATTGTACCAACCTGTTGAAACTGTAGGGCTGAATAGTGAAGGCAATCTGAAAACCTTGGGACTTCCCAAGTCTTGGAATCCTGGATATTTATTCAGCAACATCGTTTGACTCCAGAATGACCCCTGAGAAGCTACTGACTCAACATTACGTGCGTGTAGAAAATTAGGTACGACTGCTGGGGGATATGAGGTGATTTCTTGCTGTCTCGGACATTCAATAATTCTTGGCTGGCTCATGATTAATTGCATGTTCTTTAGTGGATGTTCACGATTGAATCGAACTCCATTTCCATTGTGTATATACGGACCATGAGTCTCCTCCATATCTTGTTTATTGTTTTTCCAGAGATATTCTTTTAAACACACCAAGTTATCATAATATTTTCCAACTCCAGACTCAAAGAGCTCTCTGCTCATATTTTCACCATTTCCTCGAGGTATTTCAACATCCGTACATTTTTCTCTGCATTGTTTACTAAACGTAGCTGATCGTGAGTCTTTCAGAGTCTGACCTTTTCTCGTAAGCTCAGATGAATAATTATTTCCTGCAACTGCTCGTTCAAGTTGATCTCCCCGTTTTTGAGCATCATTATTGGATGCGCAAATTTTCAAATTG
Organism: Apolygus lucorum; assembly: GCA_009739505.2. Classification (NCBI taxonomy): domain Eukaryota; kingdom Metazoa; phylum Arthropoda; class Insecta; order Hemiptera; family Miridae; genus Apolygus; species Apolygus lucorum. Next base: position 2,265,887 of record CM019183.2, read on the forward strand.
AGCTCACGCGTGGGGGGAATACAAATGGGAGACAAAACTCTTTGGTGCTCTCCAAACGTTGATAAATAAGCATCATGCTCTTTCAAACCCTTAGTATACCTTGTCCCCATTGGTCTCCTGCAGCGAATTTTTGAACGGTCAACAATATTTCTATTGGCATTTTGATCGGCTTTCTCTGTGCATTTTGCAAACTCTGAGAGTTTAGCTCTGTTTCCCTTCTGAAATCCTTTGCTTCTAGCAGGTGTTTTTAGCTGACTCCACGATAGATAAGAAGGGTTTTTGAGATTAGAGTGACTCTCTATTCTGCTGTAACCTCCACTACTTGATTCATTTTGTGAAAGTCTTCCGTAATCTAATCGCTCGTGAATGAAGAACGTTTTTTTCTTAGGTATATTGGATCTTCTCTTTTCTTGAGGAGGATTCCTAGTATTTTCATTTCTCAACAAAACATCACCCATTAGGTTTTCTCGCCCTTCAAGTAAATTTAGTCTGAAACCAGCCATATTGTCTTTCCTTTGGAAACGCTTAGTGTTTAAGCGAACTGTATCTTCAAAATCACTGTTCTCTCTTGAACAGTATTTGCAAGGCGTTGAGGACCTTGCTGAATAGTTAGAAATCCTTTTCTTGAGGTTCAAGCTTGAACAAGAGCCCCTGCTTTGTTGCTGCTTTGCAGCTGCATTGGAAATTTCATACGGTCTTCGATTGCTTCTTTCCATGTCGTACAATTGTTCTGATGAAATATCGTTTTGAATTTGGGATCGTGATGATGAAAATTCCCTTTTATCTAGAATTTCATGGTCTTCAGGTGAAGATTCATATCTCAGAATATTTTCGGTAGAATTGAGTGGATTGCTGACCTCTACACAACCCCCTCTTGATTCCGCCGAACAAAATCCTTGATTATTTACCATATTAGAGCCCATTGCTTTTCTGGGCTCGCACATTTGGACATTTCTCAGCTGCCTGCTAGTTAACGTCAAGATTGGATTATCGTTGATATTTTGGAGACAAGTTACATCTTTTTTAATCCAGTCTTTGGCTGAACCCAACGCTGAATTGCAACAAGAGTTGACGCTCGTCGGGTGTACTCCTATTAGCTGCTGCCGATTTCTGTTATGCCACAATGGTAGGCCAACTGATTTCTGCAGTTTGCTCTCATGTTTCGATCCACAATTCTTGCTCTGATAATTTTCATACTGCTCGTTTGAGGTCTTCTTCGCATTATTTGGATTTCTTCCGGGAATCATAACGATCGTACCGTTGGGAAGCAAAAGAGCAACAGGAGCGTTATTGTAAGTTGGTTCTGGTTCGACGCAAAGAGTCAGCTGAAACAAAAAACCAAGCACTGTTACCTATTGAAAGTTCTACCTGCTGATATTTTATATCTCCATGGTGAATAACGAACCAATTCTCACAAGCTCTGTCAGTTTCATCATAATCGGATCCATGATGTCCAAGTTCGGATCCATGGATCCAAGTTGTTATACCCGGGATCATGAATTGACGGTAAGGTATGGAACCAAAACAGCGAGTGAATGCAGGTAAAATCATGATTTTGGAGTACCCTCGTTTTTTCACCTGCTGTATGACTACAAACCCTCCCTACATATCTCTGGTAGTGAGGAAGTACAACAGGACACGAAGGCAACGACTGCCGAAAAATGGGTCACCAGTAGAACATTTCCTTAGACTCAGAAAATAAACTTTCAGATGCTTTCGTGCGATATAGACCTGGAAACGCCGGGAAAATGATTTCTTAATCGACTCGACATCCTTTCTCAAACAATACCTACTACTCATTGTTCTTCGCCTCTTAGTTTAAATTTCCGGCTCATTCAGCACGATTCACCTGGTAGTTATCATCTGAACTGTTCGAACTCAAATAGACTGAGTATCTACCTACAACAAACAAAGAAAAAACTCTGCAAATTATTTCACAAAGGTTTATTATTCTCCTGTATAGATCACTCTTCTACAAAGCTTTGATCTTTGCAGAAGAGTGATCTATACATGAAAATAATAAACCTTTGTGAAATAATTTGCAGCGTTTTTGTACCTATAAAACATAGGTCCTACATAACCTACATATTGCCTTCACACCATCAAAATCAAGTTTATTTGAAAGAAGTAAACGCTTCACTCGTCCGCAAAGATCACAACTTTGCCATTGTCACTATTTTTTTTTTTTTTTTTTAACGAAACTCCCCTGAAAGACGCTGGGGGCACGCCATAAATACAAATAAATAAAATATAATGGGGAGGGCGCCCAGAACTCACACGTCGCCGGCTCTAGGGATGAGGGTAGATGATGAAGGTGGGGGCGGGAGAGAGGGATGAAGGGAAGTGCCTCTATAAAACGACCACCAGTTCAAATATGAGCCGAGCGGGACACGGGTGGTGATTTCACGGAGTACGCCTACCGAGATGCCCAACTCGCGCAACTCCGTGGCACTTTTCCCGCGCCACGACAAGGTTGCAGCCATCAACCTGATGTGGTTGGGTGTCACTCCTTTCATCTCAGACACCGCTGGCCGTAAATCATTTGTGTCATATTTCTACAGCATAATCATTAATTTTGATTGGTACTTGAAGTATATAAAGAAAAGTGAGAAAATAGTGTACCTACTTCTTAAAAAAAAATAGATGAAACACATTTATAGAGAAGGTTGAGTTTTAACTAACCTAGTATGTAGGCACTTTATTCATCAACTAATTCATTGGAATTTGAAGGACCTCCTCAGAATTTCACCAAATTGGTATGGTATCAATATTCTTTGAAACTTGCATTAAAAGATGAGCGGGTTTTCGTTATTGAAAAAAATTGCCCATTACTTTATCACTAGAGAAGATAAGTAAGCTTTGTAACCTAAATAAGCTTTGTTAAAAACGTACCTCATAATAAAAATTACAGAGCTTTTTGGACAATTTTGGTTACCGCGATGGGCAGCCTCTGCGGCGAAGAAAAAGCCGCAGCTTAGCCACTTCGTAGTCGTTCACCCAACTGACGACAACACTAGTTTGGAATCAGCAGGTGTTGAAAAAGGTTATAGCTGAGAAGGTTGATTCCTAATCTAAGGGATTAGTCAACGTTAAAAAGGGGATGGACAAAAGAGTTCTACTCCAGGCAGCTCCCAAGAACAACATAGAAGAATTAGATGAAAGCTAGGAAATCTCTCAAAACGCCTGATGAAACCAATTTTGCAAGCAGTCCCATTGCTCAGCAAGCATCAGAGCGGGATGTTCACCGATTTTTAAAAAATACTGGGAGAGCAGCGGTCCAGGATCATGATCCTCAGAAAGACCTTTTCTTGGGGATACCCCACATCATAGGTGTAACCCCAGGGACATTATGGTAAGCAATGCTACCACGCAAGAAACGAGAAGAGAAACATTCCCAAGGTACAGGAGGTTAAGGGATTCTGGTAGAGCTGGAATATCAGAGAACCTCCTAGGCTATGGGAGAGCTCAAGCGCGTCAATTAGACTAGCAATTGAGGCTATACTGGGCTAGACAGTGGTCACCTCCATTCAGCGAATGGTTAGCAAAAGGAATGAGTAAACGTAAATTCGGATCAGTTCAAAATTTCGGATAGTTTTTTAGGTTAAGGCTTCAAGATGAACTGTACTGCATTTAGATTGGTAGAAGCCATAGCTCTCGGAGAAAGGCAGAGTTGCGTTGTGAATCATCTGAATTTTTTTGTACCTATCCAATCATTATGTGGAATTTCATCGTATTTCGATAGTTCTTATACTTACGTGGAATTTAACTTAAATGGAAGGAAGGTCTACATAATGCAGGTAGTTACCTACCTACTTGTTCTAAGCGGTCTACTTCGCGGTCCTTCTTGTCCCAGCTAATTCAGCGTCGCGCCCAGTTAACGGCTCACAAATGAATCGTAAACAAAAGCACTTTTTAGTGAGGGAGTTGAGAAGAGGTTGGAAAAAGACTGCTTGACCGTGACACACTTCGGACGTTGTTTTCATAACACTTAGGTACCTGGAAGTACGAAATAGGCGAGACCATTGACGTCTTGACCGTGACAGTCCTACTGTGAACCGACGGACCATGTTGTGGTTAAAGACAAAACATATTGTTTAGTAATGCATGCATTCCAGGGGACGTCCCAAACAGGAAGCGATAAAACATACATTTGTTTTAACTTTCTACTACTAGTGAACCCCCTCCACCATTAGCTACCATAACATTTCTAGCGACATGCGAGCCTCGAATTTTATCGGCATTTCAAAATTCATGGCCTACCATACGAAACATGCGAATTCAATTCCCCCATACATCCCCCCTTCCAGCTACGGTGCCAGACTAGCATCACAGAGGTAATACATCGTAAGATTCAAATTTCATCTGTTAGTTTCGGTAGGTAATCAGTTTAAGATCCCATTTAAATTCAAGGTGAAACACCCAAAAACCCCCAAAACGTACGCGGTTTCTGCGGTGCCCTGGCACCATGGTGACGCCACTGATTACACAAAGAATAGTTAATTAAGATCAAGAGGTATATTGATTGCTCCCTGAACTTCAAATCTTGGGTAAATCAGTAAGTTTTAATAGAGACCAAAATACTGAAAAATCATGTATTTTGTAAATATAATTCTCCCACTCGCCCGTAATGTGCAACTGAGATGTTGTTTGAGACGAAAAAAAAAGCTGCAAATTATTACACAAAAGTTTATTATTTTTCTACATAGATCACTCATCTGCAAAGAACACGGCTTTTCCATTGTTCGCAAACAACATCGATCGCATTTCGGTTAGCTAACATTTGAACGGAGATTCGGCCTCTTTTGTTAATCACATTCGTGTTTCTGATTTATCGTAAGTCCAACTCTTAAATTCTCGTAGGGAACAAACGGTTTGTCCCACAGGGCTCCGCGTGGTCTCAAATAATTCTAAAAATTCTATACTATCTAAAATTGATGGAAAAACAATTTTTTGAGTTAGGGCGTTTTCAAAATCTCAAACCTTATTTTTCAACCCTTAGAAGTGACCTACATCAACCAAAATCTTCGGGGCACAACTAGACCCCAAATGGAGCCTACATACCAAATTTCATCAAAATTGGTCAATACTAAGTGGGGAAAGTGCCGCGGACGGCGGACGGACGGCCACATTTTTATTCGATTTTTGGATTCTACGTACTTTGAAACGTAAACCAACAAATTTTGAGGGGGTATTAAAAAATTTTTTTTCTTGGTCGATTCTAAAGGTTCATTATTGAAAATAATAAACCAACAATAACAAAATTTTTCAAAACAACAAAACAAAATAATTAACCATTAAACACCCAAATCGGTTGAGAATTGAGGAGTAGAATGCGCGCTCAAGGTAGGTATATTCAGAATGATCCTTATTTCATAAAATAACCTCCCCGTTCTTCTTCCTTAAATTAGTGCACAACTGAATTGATTTCTGGGTCGAACAAAAAGTCTTTCAAATTAAAACTTCTCAAGAGGCTATCAATTTCTTCCTTAGATGGAAAAACACTAGATCATGGATATGTCCATTGTTGTAGGTGTAATTTGAAAATTAAAAACGATCGATGTTTTTCTTCATGTTGAATGGTTGGTGGCTTTGCAGACGAGTGATCTATAGACATTTTTAGTGATTTGACTAGGTAGACCTCCAAAGTATAATTTTTCCTTCGATATTCTCACAGGATCATCATGCTTGAAATGTTTCTTAGAAGCTTGACCTTTCTTGGTGAAACTCGTACAGAATTAGAAATGCTTGCACACGAGTCTGCAACACATTGGGACATTTTCATGTCAACCACTACACAACAAGATAGTGAAGTAAGGTTGTTAGTTCATGTACCCAAGCATCAAAATAAGAAAACAGTTGATTGTTCTCTACGCAACACAGTGAGTCTATTTTATTTATTGGTCGCGTGAGCAAAAGTTTTCGTGACGAGTTTTCAGTTTATGTATGTGCCAAAGCAAAGACATGAAAATGTCAAAAATGATGAAATAAAATACACTCAAGATATTTTATGAATAATTTATTAGCATGAAGTAGGAATCCTCCGATCGCACGTATATCGCAGTATTCCAGAGAACCTTGCCTCATACCTAGCTACCGTTATGTAGCTACGATTTTGTTTACTGGTATCGTGTTGCAAGTCTTGTGGCAAAAAAACTGTCACGAAAAATTCCTTGAACCCCAAAAGTAAATAATCCATGTCAAAATATTATGCTTTCTCATAATTGTTAGTTGAAGAATAACAAACTCTTGCCGCGAATGTTGTTTACAGTTCTTTTAACTCAGGAGAATATCTCAGTTTCTTCCATAATTACAGCGGTTTTGGAGGTATATCATTTATGCATAAATTTAGGGCTTTTCAACGAATAATTTTCCTACGAACACGAATGATAAAGGAATACGAAGATAAAGTCCCGTAGCAACGACTTGGTTGTAAACTGAAATCATCAGAAAACCAAACTTTTTTAAACGCGTTTTTCGTGTATGTGCTAAAGTAAAGACATACAATGTCAACAGAAAATAACCATGCAAATCGATGGGAAACTAAGGCCTGAATAGACTCCTTGGATTCGATTACACTAGCTCGCATGTTTCAGGAAAAACCTTCTACGTTCCTGATACATTATCGAGAGTGGGTAAATTTGAATTACGAGAAAGAGGATGTACCTTATTGTCGAATTGATGAGAATTCCGTAAACTTTATTCTCAATAACTTGCCAGTTTCTGATGTTTTGCATACTGAAATTACTGAAAAGACGAAGGAAGACGATTCACTTCAGAACGTAATTCTATACATCGACAATAATTGGGAAAGAAACTCAAGAGATGATCCGAAAGCATCAAATTCCTACAAATATCGAACATCGGTTACATAGTTAATTTTGTTTAATGTTGTTTAATTTGATTCGAGAACAGAATTGTCATTCCCCGAGGCTTGCAATCTCAGATGTTGGAAAAGCTACATTCTAGTTATTTAGGTGTCAATCGTAAAAAAATTATTCTTTGTGACTGTTTTACTTTGTATAACCTTTTACTCGTGAGGACCACCGACAAACTACAAAATTACTCCTCCCAAAAAATAATATTAAAAAACCCTGAACGACTGAACCTATTAGGGGAGGATGTGGAAGGCACCTATAATTGTTATTACCACCTATTTCATAAATATTATGTTTGCTATCATACGTATAAATATTCAATGTTCCAATCAATAATAAATCATTCCAAGGGGGTTTTCTCAAATGGTAAGTTCAATTTTACTTTATATTATTAGAGTTCAATAACTTCACAGTAGGAACACAAGATTTTGTCTCACACACACAAGGACGTACAATGGTTTTTTTCTTCACAGATTTGGATTCAGAATGGTCTGGAATGGATTTTTACGTGGTTATTTTTCTCTCTGTTGAGTGTTGTCCACCTTCGCTCTAATCGTATAAGGACACTTGTGGGACTTACTAAAAATTACTGTATTGGGACAAGTGTGTACCTAATACACGGACAATAGAAATGAGTAATAGGAATGTTGAACTATGTGTACTACCTCCACTAGAAGCCTGATAGGCGTGCAAACACCATCCAATACGCACCTTGTGTACATGAACACTGTTTTTTCAAAATTTAAGGCGTCCATGATGTTTTTCACAAGAATTATTTACATTACCATAATTACACAATTGACGCACAGCCTTACTAACTGTACACCCACAACAACAATGGTATTCGGTTAATCACACGAGATCATCCCAAAATGTTAGTAAAACCCAATATCAGTTACTCACGTGTAGTAAGGCGGTGACTGCAGCCACCAAAAAGTGCTTGATGTATTGCATGACTTCATCTCCGTCCAAATTGGTACTGACGCTACGATGCCGCCGTTTGTTTGAAGTTCGTGGCCAACTCGGAAGATCGAACGTGATGTTTCCTCTCGCCGATGCTGCTTCTCATTTTGGAAGAAACAGAACCGGCCTATCTCTCACCGGTCCGTGCCCCATTCGTTATAATAATGTACTAATTTACATTGACATTTAGAGACTCGCTTGTACATTTTACAGCCGTAATCCGAGAAGATAAGACTTTTTCTAAAAGTATGATTGCCTCGTGAGAACCTTGTGATTCTGAAGGTGAAGATGGTTAGAGATTGAAACAAGACTGATAGTGAATCTTGGACATAGTTTGGGTAATGAAATGCCAGTGAACTTACCATGTTACTTTGAGGAGAAGAAATTAATTTTCTAAAGAGACAAAAAAATACCCGGCAGTTAGTCTTATCAACACAGTCTTCAACACAAGGTAATCCTTACAACCGGTAAACCGTGCCAACCTGTTGCTGGTATTGGTAAAACATGCAATACGAGGCATAGTACATCCCGAACTAACCATTTTTTGTAATTTCCATGACAAAAATGAAACAATTCGTCCTATTTCCTTTGGAGCTCTGTGTAAAAGTGTACGAGAGTGTAGAGAGTCGCTTACTCTCGGGGAGTCCGTCAAAAATAGAACTTATCTATACGTAACAATTGATTTTGATTGGGTATTTGGTAAGGACTATTGAAAACGGACAAATACTTTTAAAAAACGGTAACGCCACTAGAAAAGGTTTTGTGGTCCCTTTCGTATTTAGATATATGTGTGAGATGCACTTACCTGATAGCTAGGGTACGATTGGTATTTTTCAATCTACCATGATAAAGATATGCTTCTGAGGGCTATACAGAACATGAGAGGAAAAATAAGTACAGAAAACTAAGTTTCGTGGATGGTATTAAAATTATCAACGTTGTTCCTTAACGTATTTTTTTTGTCTATATTCAACAATTTATTGTAGACATCGAAGTTTCGATTGGAAATCTGTGAACACAGACAGGCTTGGGGCTGGTAAGAGCGATGTAAAGAAATTCCTTTAGTAAAAAATTACCTAACATTTGGTAGTCACATCGGTCATAATATATCACACAAACTATATCAGAGAGGCCTAAACACATGATGGGATAATAATTATAATATGTAGAAACCTTTAATGTGTTATGTAGTTATAAGATACATGTTAGGTTAGGATCAGTTTTTTAAAATTCTACATGATGAAGATATGCCTCGGAATACTGCTCAGAACACTTGAAAGAGTACCTAGGTAAGACTATGTAAAACCTTCCATGTGTTCTGTGGTGGGTAAAAATCATAACCTGGCATTACATTATTCCACGCAAACAATCTTATTCCCTTTAAATGTTTGAGTAAAAAATTCCAATCTTTGGTAGAGATGGTCGATCTTTGATTCGCCGTAAGAAGTAAATTCCTAATGAACGGAGTAAAGTTACTCATTGCTAATTTATACCGTTATGGAGTTCGTTTTTAATAGGTTGGTAGTTGATACTCAACGTGATATATGAATACTTACTACAAATCTCAGGTAAAAAAGTTTAATCTTTTATTCGTTTCCGGGATAGGTTCCATTTCTGAATGTTCTTCAACACACGCTCCATTGGCATGCGATATCTGTAAGAAAAGATGTGATATCCTCTCTAGTATTGTAGATCATGCATATGAAAAAAGTGATATTGAGCTTTCAGTCTGCATTTGTCATACCTATGTACAAGTATATTCATCTACGTCATCATTGAGTATCCGGAACATAACGATGGGGTAAAATTTATTAACCCGAGCCCCGAAACTATCGGTTATAATTTTGTAATTGTACAAATTTGGGTCACCAAATTCAAAATTGTGTATTACGTATGCATTTTAGAACTTCTTAAACTTGATGTTGAATTTCTTAAATTTGATGTTTGTCCGTCTGTGGTTAACACCTCGTGCAGGGCGAAACTTCATGATTTCTGTTTCATTTTCAGGGGGGTTCCAGGAAATCAATTTCTGATGATCTACTCATCCATTTGTACAAATCTAGAGAGTAGCAAATCTAGTAGGACGGGTTCCAAACTAATTGCTTACCGATTATATCACGATCCAATCAGTAGATGTCACTCGGGAAAAAGCGAAAAAACACCTAAATACTAATTGGTAACAACTTAGTATTGTAAATTCAGAAATCAGTCAACATAGCCCCGAACAAGTCTCATAATAAGGGCGCCACAATAATTATTACACCATGTTATTCTATGTGAGGAAGCTATACTACCTACCCAACTGGGCAGACGTTTTTTTACTTGGTTGAGTTTGAAAGGATTGATTTCCAAGGTTTCCTTTTTCGGTCTGGTACTGATTTGGAAAAAAAAGGTATTCGAAAAAAATTGGATAATGTTTATTTTACTCATAAAGTAAGGTATTTATTTGTACGAATTTATTCTTCGATTTATAAGTTCTTTGATTCAATTTGTAAATGCTGTATAATCAGATCGTCAGTCGGTGTAGAGTAGCAGCGAGAAACCTGAAAGTGAATTTTACCAATTTACTGCCCAAGGCCCTCTCCTTTTTCTCGTCACCCACAAAAAGTGCGACTAACAACCTTTAACAAGACCTACATCCGAGTTTTACGAGCGTTTTTTAAACTCTGATTGGTTATTGTGGACGACACAATGACAAAATGTCCGTTGTAGTCCTCATTCAGGGAACATTATTTTCCTTTATCCTTGAATGAACTCGTCATTGAAAAAGAAGTCCTAAGCGACATTGAGATTTCCAGACGAGATCGTGGCGATTAACATTGGGTTGTTTCTCAAAGGTTGATCCTGCAAAATCCTGAGGTTCAAGCGACCTGTCACGTTTTGGACGAGGAAGTTCTAATTCATTTAAAACGTACCTACAAGAAATGTGTCAAATGTCATTGTGGACTTGGGTGGGTACCCAAGTCCCAGTTTTCAACTGATTTGAGAGATTGTTTTGTTTCCGAGTCAGCCTACCGAGGTAGCTTAAACATTGTTTCGATCTTGCGGATGAGAAATGGAGCTTCAAAATTAAAATTTCTATTTGAATTTCACGTTTTGAGACTTATTGAGGAATTGTGGTTTGAGCGAACTTGGTTTGTGTATAGGTACCTTAATGTATAAGTAAATTGCAGTTACGATTTGCTACTTTTCAAAATGCAAGAGTTTGCTTCGAGTGTTTCTCAGCTTGATGACAGTATACGTGAAACAAGTAGAGGTCAAATCGCATTTAGTATCTTATACGATGTTTCGTCCTCGTGGTTGGACTCTGAGTCATTTCGTAAACAAAATCTAATGAAATTGACAGTAATCGTACGCTCAATTTGAAGCATTTGACTTGCAGATACGACTCCAAAGTTTAGTAGTGAAACAGGGGTTACATTTAACTCATTTTGGTTATATACCTAATCAGAAAGGAACCTACGACTTCATTGCTACTGAAAACATTGTACGGTTATGACTTATGATAGAATCTTGTTGGTTGAACAAGTCGTGCTCTACGTGGGTACCTTTGAGGATCACACAATTTATGGGGTATTTTTCTATTTTCGAGATTCTTATCGGGATGAGAATTTAAAAAACCCCACTGCATTCCTCCCTCAAGAAAAAATAGCACCAATCCTATAATGTTACCTTCAAGTAAGACTAAACATGATACCTATGTACATAAAACATCCGATGTTTGGAAGACCTCTAGGTATCCGCGTAAGCGAGCTACGGCGTACTGAATGCATGCTGGCTTATTAAGAGTTTAAGAAGTTAGAATGCTTGCCAAATCCAATCCATCCCTTTCTCGCTAAATTATTCACAGATCGAGGTAAAGGAAGTTCTCCAGAGCCAGTTTGTTTCGGACGGCTGCAATATCCGCTATGTGCCTGCTCCCAGATTCGCTCATTGTATCACGTTTCCTCAACCTTTGGCTTCTATTCGTCTAGTTCTCACCTCCGGTACGTACTTTAAATGTACATCGCGATATTAAACTCACATGTTAGTCATTACTGCATTGGATTCCCCAATTTTAATATATAAATATTGATAAATGATAACAAACTGCAGTTGGTTACCCGTGCATTCCTGTAGGTTTGAGTAGGGTTGGCATATCGAATGAAATATATCGATATACTAGTCAAATGATACATCGTCAATAAGATATCGATACCTACGATATATCGGAGGAAATATATCGATATTTCGAAATATCGGAATATCTAACTTGGAAAAACTTGTTGAAATAGATACCTACGTGAGTTTTAAAGCAAGCGTTTTAAAGCAATAGAAAAACGTCTGCCAAGTGGGTGTGGCACATAGCTTCCTCATATCCATAACCCGATTACATAGATGATCAGATGCATAGTTGTTAATCTCAAAACACCAATCTCTAAGTACCTTCCACTACCTTCATAGGGGACCATTTACACGCTAATCTGGACAATCCTAGAAAATTTCATCAAATTCGGATGGAAAATTAAGTGAGTAGATGTATGTGATTGGATTAAAAAAGTACTTAGCCTCGGCTGGGATTCGAACCCGCGACCCCTGGGGGACAGTTGAAGTTACGGCTGTTACAAGGAATTCACGTTTGCGCTTGCGCAGTCGCTTCTATCAGTCCGGGGATGATGATTTTCATAGGGGACTATCTACAACCTAATCCACATAATCCCTGAAAATTTCATCGAAATCGGGTGGAAAATGTGGAAGTTATGGCCGTTACGAGGAATTCACGTTTGCGCATGCGCAGTGGCTACTATGAGTCCTAAGGTGATAATTTTCATAGGGGACCATATAAATACTAGTCTGTAACATCCCTGAAAATTTCATCGAAATCGGATGAAAAATGTAGAAGTTATGGCCGTTACAAGGAATTCACGTTTGCGCATGCGCAGTCGCTTCTATCAGTCCGGGGATGATGATTTTCATAGGGGACCGTCTACACACCAACCCGCACAATCCCTGAAAATTTCATAGAAATCGGACAATAACTTCGTATAGTTATGCGCGTTACAAGGAATTCATGACAGACACACAGACAGACAGACACACAGACAGACAGACAGACAGACAGACAGACAGACAGACACGGAACCAAAATTGTTCAGAAAGGTCTAAAACGCAAAACGCGAGTGGAAATTTTGATTTTGGAGAACTTTTTTTTTTCGTCCTTGAAAAGTGAAAACAAAGCTTCCGCTACCTTGGTAGACTCGGAAGCAAAATCATTTTGGGAGAAATATAACGATACATCGGAAGATCTGCTAGGAAAAACGGTCGAAATAAGTATTTAACCTGCTTTAAAAAGTTACTGGGTATGAATTATCAAAATTATCGTATCTAGTTGAAAAAGTGCGAAAATGTCATGGTTTTCAGAGCACTTCGTCAGTAGCAAAGGGTTTTTGGGGTTGAAAATTTGGGGATAAACTACCCTCAGGCGTCCTAAAACATAACATAAAAAATCATAGATACCCTCGCCATAGCAATGTTTCATTAATTTATAAATTGCTTCAACTCGTATAAGTGTAAGGTAGTTTTAATCTCGACGCGCCTCCATTATTATGGCTCAAGTCAAATTATTGAGACTAGAGAGCCACTGTAGGTGTAAACCATCATGTTTGAGATGAAGTTAACAGTCTGAAATCAACCCATCACGTAGGTACCTACAAAATTTGGAATAAAATTATTTGATGTTTTTACAGGTACAGGCGTCCCTTCTCATCTATTAATTTTAATATTAACATGTTTAATGTTTTAGGGCTGGGGGTCGTTCTGTGAATTCCGACACGCAAATCTGCAACGGTTTTTTTCTTAGTTACCACGGACCGATTTCTTAGTTACCACGTTATATCGGCTCCATTTGGGTTCTAGTTGTACCAAGATGGTCACTGATCAGCTGAGTGAGCTCCTAGGCCATTTTCTCTCCTGTTGAACGCAGGAAGCTGAAATTTGAGAAGCAGGATCAATGGAGAATGCTGAAGGCGCCTGAGTGGTCACTGATCAGCTGAGTGATTGGCAATCTAATTTCTCCCTTCCTAGGGAAAAACATTAAGCATGATTTAATGTTTTTCCCTCGCAAGGGAGAAATCTTTTTAAATTTTTACTTGTTGAAAACAAGTCGCGATATATCGGTAAATATATCGATATTGACCAATAATATCGGTTCTCCGTATCGATATAAATATATTGATATATCAAACGTCATATATCGATATATCGTTGCCATCCCTAGGTTTGAGTAGAAATAATAATAACCACAAAATTTTTCGAAAGACGTTTGCTGAAATTATTAGACATCAGATAATGATTATTTCATTTCGAAAACGTTCAACTGCTCTATCGGAGCGAATACCAAATTGTAGAGGTCTTGGAAGAAGAGTAAAGAAGCAAGCTTTTGAGCTAACAAAGCTGATCAGACTTCTTTACAGCTTTTCTAGCGGTCTCCAGGAGTGTATATCCAATTCGTGCCTTTAGATTTACAAGAAATAAGGAGGTTTCATCATTTACAGTATAATGTGAGATCGGTATACCGACAACCAGTAGCTTGTACAGCCATGCCAGTCACTTTTCCATCGTTTGGGCTTCAGTTTTATTGTTGGTGTACTGGAAATACTTAGCAGATTGGCCATTTTACCGCTCAGAGATCGGCATCTACAAAAATTATTACCTCGCTACACGTATAGCTAGGAGGTCTTCACTATTTCACTATTGGTGGAAGGTAACAAGTCAGGTTGAGCTGACCTTGGCGGTAAGGAAGAACAACAGCGTTTGTGCGGTTGTGTCATCGCCTCATCACCATCTGAGAGCCGCCTTGCGTGGGTCGAGCAGGAAGTGCTTGCCAGACTACAAAAGACTGCAGAGAATTACTCCTATCTCCAACACTTCTTGCCCTTGACATTCACGGCTCCCGTCACTTGCACTCTCAAGAGGGGAAGCAGTACTACCTAATCAAAAAGGTGGAGAAAAATTTGAATTCGTTTATTACGTCAAGGCTGTTTATATTTATGTATTCTTCGTAAATAAATACTATTACTAAGTGAAAATCTAGGTAAATCTTTTAAAGAAACTTAAGAAATCAATTCGACACTAATTTCCAACAAAACTTTCCTGGCAAAATGAGGCTTTATTGAACCCATCGTATTTGAGGGTAGATAACACCTTGGTTACCTTAGATACCTTCATATCTACCTTAGGCAACCTACATTAAAAAAACAAGCTTAAACAGTATGTAATTTTGGTTTGTCACTTTCTGTAATGCATATAAGGAATCGAGGAAGAAAAAACAACAGATTGGTAGGTGCTCATTCTCTCATTCCCTATATTATTTAATTAACATAATTTTAAGTTTTAATAGGTTATACTGAACTGGTCAAAGAACGATCAGAAAAAATGATTTCTTGATTCGACAGGAAACCAGGAGACTGTAGGGTTTTGTAGTTTCGTTATTTAATGAAGTACAAGTAAATATTACGAGAGAGAAAGAAAAAAAAAGTAAACAACTTACTACCAAATATTCACTTTTTGATGTTTCACTTTTCCATAATTTTTTGTTGCATTACTGATCCTGGCATTCGTAATTTCCATGACACACGAGTATAAGTTCAGATGGATTGATGGTATTCCTTGAAAACCTTGTACCTACTATATTATGATAAATAATGCCACTTATTTGCATATTAAACAGTATTCGGAATGTGGACTGACATTCAAATACTTAACAGTTAGCGCCTTCCGCAATTTATAATTACAATCCCATTATCGTTGATTATACTGTGAGTCTCCACTCACTGGGGAACATTTCCAGTGAAGAGACTGGGTTAATTCGTTAACTCCCTTCCGATCCGAATTTGTCATAGCCACTCGCGGCGATGATTGTCAGATTCGGGTCCGTGGTCAGCTCGGAAGGTGACGTCACCCCCCCCTCAGCATGAAGACGCCGTCTCCAGCCAGAGCGTCCCTCCCTCGGCGGGGGGAGCCAATCAGAAGTCTCCACCTGGCAGGCGCCCGTCCGTCGAGGGAGCGGAGGGGGACCATCCGGAACAAAACCAACGAGCAGCCCCCTCCACAGGCAGACCCCCCTTGATATTCAGTACAAGTCATTGAGAGCCCTGCTGCCCGTGAACTTAAAACTGCTAGAGTCAACCGTCCCCGTAAATACCTTCACACGCTTTTTTCGTAAGATCCCTGACCATCGGAAATTGCCGTGTCGCGCCGAATTGATCTGGAGGAAGAGAACTTGGATTCCCTGGACGTCCGTCGCCACAACCACCACAACCGCCACATCACACCTGGAAGGATACCTCAGGGCCCTGACACGTGTGAGTGAAAACTATAACTTACCTTCTAACCATTGGCCAATGCAGTTAGGACAGTGCGTAGAAGTAATTCTGAAACAATTGGACAAAAGTCGTAAATTTGAGAGTTGTAACTTAATGCTAAATTCGTACCTGAAACACAAAGTTAACCTATACTTACCATACTCACCTTTGTTGAAAACCTGGAACGTTGAACTGATATACTCTGGAAACCTGAAACATAAAGTCAAATTGGAGTTATTATTTTGTACATTTGAAACATTATCTGAAAATCTATCCTATTGAACATTGAATCTTGTGCCATACTTACTTGTGTTGTTGCGCCCGTCAGGCTCCTTTTCGACACACCCTTCGGTGTGCCTAGTCAGAAAACCAATTGCATATTTAATAAATTACCTTTTATTGTTGTAATTCCGCATTTGAATATCTTTTCTCATTTTACCTGGTTCCTCAGTGTGAAAAACCGGAGCTTGGTGACGCGTCACACTCCGCCATCTTTTCCGAAGCGTCCCTCAGACGCCTTCGTAGGCCCCTTCGGCAGCGTCGCATTTTGCGGACGCCATTTTCTCAGTAGGACGCCCTTAAGGCTAACATTTCAGATTGCATCATCCCGAGGAATCCGACTGGCCGCTTCACCGCCTCGTCTCAGGTAAATACCACACGCTACCCTTATAAAATTAACTATTGTTTCGATATTTGTTTGTCTTCCCCTTCCCACCTGAGCTCGCCACGTAAGGTTTTGTGTCATCCGGTGAACTTGGGATCGGCACGTGGCGTCACAACCTCGTGCTGCTACCAACTACGCCGCGAAACGAAACCTTAACCCTGTCGAACGCAAATCCCGCTTACAACTGGTGTGTCGCCACAATCGTCACAATCACCACGAGTAAGCCGGGACGCTACCTCTGTGGTCCATCGACACAATCGCCACAAGTAGCAGGCCTACAAATTTGGTGGCAGCGGTGGGATCCCGGTGTGAGTAAGCCTCACACGAGCCCACTCAAACTCGTAGGCCGTTCGACACGAGCTCAGTTTTAAATTTAAAGTCTATCGAAACAAACTTCAAAAATAAAACACACTGAGACAGGTAAAAATAAAAATAGGTAGGCTGTACATCCATTTATTATACAGGAAAAGTGACATTAGAAGCAGCCTTCCGCACGAAACGACGCGAGAAGACGTCTCTTCTCGTAGTTGTATTTTTCTCGACTTAGACCGATTCACGCCGACAGACTTCTTCGTGCCTAGGTGGTAGTTAGTATCAATCGCTACCATGTTCCTCAATAATCCGACACCTAGCGACAGGGGGACCGAGACCCAATCGTCCTCCGGCACGGAAGCTGTAGAAACAATGACTCAGACAATGAAGGAGATGAACATTCTCCTTCAGCGATATAATAACGTAACACACGAAGCCGATAGGGAGGACATACCGCGCTCGGTATTCCTCGAAGTAGAGTCGTGGGACCCAGACGCGACCGGTGCATTGAGTGTTGTGTCGTTTTTTGCGAATTTTGATATGGTGACCACGGGTTTGACCTCGCGACAACGATACCGTTTACTCCGCACAAAAGCGCGGGGAACCGCTAAGCAATTCCTTATCGATCGGGATGATACGCTCGACGTAGACAACGTCTACGAGATCGTCCGTGACGACATGATCAAGTGGTTCCAAAAGGAAAATCCACAACACGCCGCCGCCCTCCTGTGGACAGTCAAGCGGAACGCCACAGAAACGCTCCGCCAATTTGCCGACCGAGTCCGCAGCCTCGCCCGGTGTGCCGTCATGGAAGAAGGAGGACAACTCCGACGTCACGAACGCCACGACTGGGTAGAAAGAAAAACCCTGAGCGCTTTTATACGTGGTGTCAGCAAAAACATGAGCGCACTGCTCATCACAAATCGCCCCAGATCGATCCAGGACGCGCTGAGCAAGGCGGAGGAATTGGAGGAAACCCTAGACGACACAATCGACACAGACGAACGTTGGGACTTGGCGGCCATTACCAACGACCGCCGATGTTACAACTGCGGAAGTCCTGAACATTTCGCCGCTCGATGCCCGCGAAAAGACGAACCCCTACAGCGTCATAATCGACACAGGGAGGAGGACCACCGCCAAGATAAGCCCAACGAGCGCCGAAGCACCGAGAAACCAACCCCGCGATATCCGTGTATGTTTTGCGCGGACAAAACACATTTTCCCGTAAGTTGCCCATTCAGCCCGAACAAGACCATATTTTGTGACTTCTGTGGCGTCCGAGAACATCTGGAGGAGGATTGTTACAAAAAGAAACGTCTCCTCCCCGTGTCGCAACCTGTCATGGCGCCGGCACATTCAATGGAGGTCGCCCGTTACAAAAAGCCAATCGAGGAGGCACATGTTCCGGCCGTGGAAGCTCCAATGTCGCGGACGATGAAAATCACCGTGGGACTGGGCCCGGAGGAACGAGAGATGACCCTGGACACCGGAGCTACGCTTTCGGTACTTTCAACACCCGTAAAGGGAATTCCAATTCTCCCAACCCGAGCGATCGCGTGGGGAGCTGATGGAATGCCCCTACATTTCTCCGGAGAACAGCGCGTCGTCACAAGGATCGGCGAATGTGTATTTGAACACACATTCTTAGTATTCGCAAGGAGAAGCGCTACGCTTGATCTTTTGGGGCTCGACGTACTTCGAAGGGTACCCATCACATTTACAACGGGACCGGAAATGAAATTCCGCACCCCTAAAGGCGTCATCCGCCCATATACGCCGGTCGACACACCCGAGGAAATCTACAGCGTGGGGGTAGTGTTGCGGCCCGAGGGGCGGGAATTTGGGACGTTCGTGGATCAAAATGAAAGTCATGATCACTCCTCTCCCTAGCACCCCTTCGGCGGCAACAACTGCCTCCGCCACGCAAAAACCATCGTGCGTGGATTACCAAGAACCGGACGACGCTTCGGAGGTGCGGGCAAATTTCGCCACAAATCAAGATGGCGCCGGAAGCCTGAAGTTTTGGAATCGGCAGTTCAAGGGTGTTTCTGTCCCTATCGATACACCCGTTGAGCGGTACGACGATACACCCCACTACAAGAACTTGACGAAGGATCCGGCCCAAAACCTTCCACTTCCCCCGAAAGTACATTTCAGCACGCCAATCTCACGACATTGTGCAACCCCCACTACGCCTACCGAGTTCCAGGAAATTGACGACGCAAGCGACAGCACTGATCCCGCGCCGGACTTTGATGGGAAAACCTCCCTCGAAAAATGCCTCGATCGGATGCTCCACGACTACCATCGGACTTATGTCGACACGGTGGATCGACACAGTGCGACACCGTTCGTCACAGAGGATCGTCACAACGCGACACAGTTCGACACGGTGGATCGACACAGTGCGACACAGTTCGTCACAGAGGATCGTCACAACGCGACACAGTTCGACACGGTGGATCGGCACAGTGCGACACAGTTCGACACAGCGGATCGGCACAGCCCGACCCAGTTCGCCACAACCGACCCATGTGCCGAACCATATCCCGATATAGTCGATACCCCTGATGAAACGGGTTCTGGCGTATCCCTGAGAGAAGAAAAGGCCTGCGCCGAGATTTGTTCTATTATTCCCCCGATTCAAAACTATGAAAAAGAAGTATGTCCCGGCGCCACGCCAGACGGTCTGGAAGAAGAGGAGTGGGGGGAGCTACCGACCGACCAATGGGAAACCCCGTTACCCGAGTTCGACGTGACCTTGCAAGAGAAACTGCAACATCTCACAACTTCGGACGCGGAACCAACTAGGGAATTGTTGTGTAAATTCCGGGACTTATTTAAGCCACCTACGGGGGAGGGATGTCGATTGAACGTATTCCATGAGATAGTTACTACTCAACCCACCGTTACACAACAAAAACCCTACCCGGTTCCCCACGCCCTCCGCGACGTCGTTGAGACTCAAATCAAGGACATGCTGTCAAATGGGGTAATTAGCCCGTCTACTAGCCCGTGGTGTGCGCCGGTACTACTCGTCAAAAAGAAAACGCCGCCGGGAGAAAAGCAGCTTTGGCGATTTTGCACGGATTTCCGACAGCTCAATAAAATCACCAAAGGAGACGCTTATCCTCTTCCCCGATTACAGGAGACCCTTGCGATGTTAGGTCAGTGTAAATGGTTCACAACCATCGACTTAATATCGGGTTATCACCAGATACCAGTTCACCCCGAGTCAAGGGAGAAAACGGCCTTTTCAGTTTTAGGACGTCATTTTCATTACGAAAAGATGCCGTTTGGACTGAAGAATGCGCCCGCTACATTTCAGCGAGTCATGAATGATACCCTCGATGGAATCCTCGGAGATCATTGTCTCGTTTACCTGGATGACATCATAGTATTTTCCGCCACTCGAGAGGAACACCTCCAGAAATTGACTCAGGTTTTCGATCGATTGACCGAGGCCCGCCTGCAAGTGAACTTGTCGAAATGCGAGTTTTTGAAAAACGAGGTTCGCTTTCTAGGTCACCGCATCACGCCCGACGGAATCCTTACCGAGCCCGAGAAGGTCAAGGCCATTAAGGAATTTCCCGTACCTACCTCGGCGTTGAAACTGCAGTCGTTTTTGGGGCTGGCTGGGTTTTACCGGAGGTTCATACCTCGATACTCGGAGCTCTCGGTACCCTTGACCGACCTCCTCCAGAAGAACCGACCCTTCGAGTGGACAAGTAAACAACAACAAGCGTTCGACGAACTCAAGGTCAAGTTGACCGAGGAACCCGTACTCGCCTTTCCTGACCTGAATAAACCCTTTGTGTTGGCCACCGACGCTTCCGGCTCTGCTTTGGGGGCTGTCCTTTCGCAGAACTTTGAAGGGGAAGAGAGGCCCGTGGCGTATGCAAGTCGAAAACTAAATCCGGCCGAAACCAGATATTCCGTCACAGAGAGAGAGTTACTCGCCGTTGTGTGGGCGGTCCGCCATTTTCAAGAATATCTTTTAGGCCAGACCTTTGAACTTCAAACGGACCACATGGCACTCACGGCCGCGATGCACCTCCGCGACCCGACATCGCGAATCGGGAGGTGGGTTCTCAGGCTTGCTGAATACGACTTCGTTCCCCGATACAGACCCGGAACTCAGATGAAACATGCGGACGGATTGAGTCGAATGGACATAGCCGTTGTAAATCTCGATTTCCCGCGCGAGCTGATGATCGCTGCACAGGATCTCGATGATTGGGTCCAGTCGATGGTTTTGAGTCGCGGTAAAGAAGGATTGCGAAAAGCTAACGGAGTGTGGGAAATGAGAGTGCGACACGATGGTAGACACGAATGGGTGCCCCTCATCCCGAGTTCACTTCGTGAATGGTTGATTGACCGATGCCATAAGAATGAGTGGGCGGGACACCCCGGAGCCGACGTAACGGAAAAGGTGGTGAGACGACTAGGAAACTGGCCCGGACTATCGAGAGACGTCAAAGAGCAGGTACAACGTTGTGAAACGTGTTTACGTCGCAACACCCCGACGAATCTGAAAAGTCCGATTCAGAAGCCGCTCCTCCCCGAGAGACCCGGACACATCGTCGGTATCGATTTCGTGGGGCCCATCGTGACGAATGGAAAATCCAAATACCTCCTCACCGTAATCGACCATTTTACTAAGTATGCTGAAGCATACGTTACCACCAATTGTACCGCCTCTACTGTCGCGCAAATTTTAGCAAAGGAATTTATACCGAGACACGGTGTACCCGAGAGACTTGTCTCAGACCGTGGAACCGCCTTCACCGCCGGATCGACACGCGAACTTTGTGCCCAATGGGGCATACGGCAGATCTTCACGACCGCGTACCACCCGGAAGGAAATGGGGTGTGCGAGCGTTTCCACCGAACCTTGACCAATATTTTGGCGAAAATTACCAAGAAAACTAAGGACTGGGAAACCATGTTGCCCGTAGCACTCGCAGCGTATCGATCCAGCCCCCATAAGAGTACTGGATTTACTCCCAATTTTCTTACCTTTGGGAGGGAAATACGCCTTCCGAACGACACCTTTCAAGGACTTCGAACACCCTTACCTGAGTCCTCCTTGTTGAAGAATCTCCGAATGGCCCGTGACGCCACGACACAGTGCCTACATGAAGCCTGGAAGAAACGGACGGAAGCCATCAACGCCCGCCGCTCTCTACGCTCTTTTGAGGCAGGGGATATGGTGTACCTAAAAGACATGCAGCCGCCCCCAGGTGTCGTGAAAAAATTCTGGAGTCCATGGAGTGGACCGTGGACGGTGCTAAAGAAACACTCGAATGTTACTTACGAAATCAGGGACTCACCCGATATAAAACGTCAGGTAGTACACATTAACCGCCTCAAACCGGCCTTTGTGCTGGGTGTACCGGACGATACGTTCCTGGACCATACCAAATCCCATCAAACCCCGGAAATAGACACAATAAGGGACATTCACGAAACGGAAACGGGGATACAGGAAGAAATGATGGAAGACTCGGATGAGGAACTACGATGGCCGCCTCCAGGACCGACCATGATGGAATGTGGCGATGTGCCGACCGAATCTCACGAGAACGCTCCCACTACACCGTTTTCGGAAAAGTCGAACCAGGGGACTGCTTCGCCACAACCGACTCACCTCGAGGACGCGGATCGACACTCAGATCGCTCCTCGACCAGTGAAGAAGATAAAAGCGTCAGCTACCCTTCGGGAAACTCAGCCGAAAATCCAGCGGGAAACTCACAACGCCCGGTCAACCATTCCGAGGACGCTCGCCACAGCGAACACGATCGCCACAGCGAACACAATCGCCACAGCAAACACGATCGCCACAGCAACCACGATCGCCACAGCAACAGCCCTCACCAGGAACCAGTAGTACGCAAAGCCGAAGAGCCGTCGACACCTGAAGGTCTACCTCCGAAACGACTCAGAGGAGAGGCGCCAACCGGAACCACGCCATATTCATTCCGCCAGCGTGACCCTTCCGTAAATTATAAGCAACTCCACTTAGGCCGAAAGACAAACTGACTGACTACTAGGAATGACTGACCACGACCTCGACACATGGTCCTTCAGACCCACAAATTCAGCTTGGGTCCTTCAGACCAACCAATTTCAATTGGGTCCTTCAGACCGACAAACTTCACTTAGGTCCTTCAGACCAAGCCGAACCATTACTTCTGCTACCTTCCTAACAAGGCCAGAATAATTTGTGTGAAGTACCCTGAGATCAATTCCTGAGTCACTTTTCCTAGGCAGGATGTTACAGTAGGGCGTTTATTTGTTTGTTGTAGGATGGCACAAGAACCGCTAGATGAGTGGATGGTAGACGGGGGTCCCCAGTCACCGGACCCCATGGTGGAACTCATGAGGAGGCGGACCGAAAGATTTATCGCCAACCTGCGGGACCAGTCGCCGGGACACGTGAACACGCCCGCGCCACCCGACGACCCTTACGACGTACTGGAAACGCTCTCCAACTTCGTGCGATTCACAATGTGTGGCGACACCCCGACCAGCCGCCACACGTCGGGGAATTCGGCGCTCCTCACGATCCTCCAGATACACAGGTGGATTCCCATCTACCAGAGGATCGTGCAGGAGCGGGATGCGTTGTTGGACCGCCAAGCCAAGTGGCTGCTGGATCGACAACAACTGATCCAGCAACGGGACGCAGCCGTGGCGGAGTCCAAGGCAGCCAACGCACAGGTGGTGGTGGAGCCACCTGCGGCGAAGACCGCCACACCTGAGGCAATCGACCAGCTATCTGCAGAGGCACCTGCGGCGAGGTCTGCGGAGGCTGAGGAGAAGTTGGCTCGCTCCCCGGCTCCGCCTCCAGCTTCGTCCCCCGCCCCGTCACCAGTGCCTCAGGTCATCGAGGTCAGAAGCCCAGCACCAAACCCGTACGTGGCCTTGACACCACTCCACTCGCCGCCAACGACGCCTCTACCACCCCGGCGCGCGCGTGGAAGAGTCAGTTCCTACGAAGAGTCACCCACCCGGGACGTGCCACCGACACCCGGGCGCTCTCCCACCACCTCCAGCGAAGACGAGGCAGCACCGGCCAAGACAATACCACCTCCGGCCCATCCAAGGATCGTGCTACGGATCAGCAAAAAGCGTCAATGCCCTGTCTGCACCAAGAAGGTACCGCAGCTCTTCGTCTTCAGGTGCCCAGGGTGTAAGGAGTTCTGGCAACGTCTAAAGAACTTCCATCGCCAGGGACGACCACTGCCGGAGTGCCCCGAGGACCATCGGGCACAACGCGACCCAGCCAACTGTCGCGGGTGTCGTCGCCACGCCTACGAGCTGGCCATAAGGAAGGCGCGTCCCTTGGCTCCTCTGGGAATACCCAGCGTCGTCTTTGACAATGCTGGCTCCCGGAGGGAAGGGGGATGTGAGTCTCCACTCACTGGGGAACATTTCCAGTGAAGAGACTGGGTTAATTCGTTAACTCCCTTCCGATCCGAATTTGTCATAGCCACTTGCGGCGATGATTGTCAGATTCGGGTCCGTGGTCAGCTCGGAAGGTGACGTCACCCCCCCCTCAGCATGAAGACGCCGTCTCCAGCCAGAGCGTCCCTCCCTCGGCGGGGGGAGCCAATCAGAAGTCTCCACCTGGCAGGCGCCCGTCCGTCGAGGGAGCGGAGGGGGACCATCCGGAACAAAACCAACGAGCAGCCCCCTCCACAGGCAGACCCCCCTTGATATTCAGTACAAGTCATTGAGAGCCCTGCTGCCCGTGAACTTAAAACTGCTAGAGTCAACCGTCCCCGTAAATACCTTCACACGCTTTTTTCGTAAGATCCCTGACCATCGGAAATTGCCGTGTCGCGCCGAATTGATCTGGAGGAAGAGAACTTGGATTCCCTGGACGTCCGTCGCCACAACCACCACAACCGCCACATCACACCTGGAAGGATACCTCAGGGCCCTGACACGTGTGAGTGAAAACTATAACTTACCTTCTAACCATTGGCCAATGCAGTTAGGACAGTGCGTAGAAGTAATTCTGAAACAATTGGACAAAAGTCGTAAATTTGAGAGTTGTAACTTAATGCTAAATTCGTACCTGAAACACAAAGTTAACCTATACTTACCATACTCACCTTTGTTGAAAACCTGGAACGTTGAACTGATATACTCTGGAAACCTGAAACATAAAGTCAAATTGGAGTTATTATTTTGTACATTTGAAACATTATCTGAAAATCTATCCTATTGAACATTGAATCTTGTGCCATACTTACTTGTGTTGTTGCGCCCGTCAGGCTCCTTTTCGACACACCCTTCGGTGTGCCTAGTCAGAAAACCAATTGCATATTTAATAAATTACCTTTTATTGTTGTAATTCCGCATTTGAATATCTTTTCTCATTTTACCTGGTTCCTCAGTGTGAAAAACCGGAGCTTGGTGACGCGTCACACTCCGCCATCTTTTCCGAAGCGTCCCTCAGACGCCTTCGTAGGCCCCTTCGGCAGCGTCGCATTTTGCGGACGCCATTTTCTCAGTAGGACGCCCTTAAGGCTAACATTTCAGATTGCATCATCCCGAGGAATCCGACTGGCCGCTTCACCGCCTCGTCTCAGGTAAATACCACACGCTACCCTTATAAAATTAACTATTGTTTCGATATTTGTTTGTCTTCCCCTTCCCACCTGAGCTCGCCACGTAAGGTTTTGTGTCATCCGGTGAACTTGGGATCGGCACGTGGCGTCACAACCTCGTGCTGCTACCAACTACGCCGCGAAACGAAACCTTAACCCTGTCGAACGCAAATCCCGCTTACAACTGGTGTGTCGCCACAATCGTCACAATCACCACGAGTAAGCCGGGACGCTACCTCTGTGGTCCATCGACACAATCGCCACAAGTAGCAGGCCTACAATACTACATGAGCTATCTGTTCAGGTCAAGTAATGGAAGTAGGTACAGGACCAGGTCACTGATTAACGGAAAGTTCTGTCAGCCAATCCTACCCTAGTTCTGTCTGTATTCCTACTCGTTAGAATAAATTGTATTCAATAATCTACCTTTTACAATTTATAATATAAAATGTATATATTATATCTCCTACTCATTTTTCTTAATTGAGGTCACTTCGTGGCAAGTGAATTCGCATCGTTTGTGATTGTCATTGAGCTTCAAAACGCAAATTTTGCGTGTTTTCATTCCAAAGAAGAAGAAAAAGATTTTAATGTAACCTCTGATGATATAACTTTTCCATTCAATTTGTTATGCAATAAGTACCGGGTAGTTTACAACATGCTCACACCGAGGACGGCGCACAGGGTTTACCCCTCCTTCAAGACCCAGGGGTCATGAGGGTTTTGCCTACTCATTTAAAGGCCCTTTCGGCAAAATGGTGGTCAAACAGGGCGAGGCGGTACTGTTAATATTATTTACATCCATACTCGTATTCTGACGATTTTTATCCATAATTATTTTTGTTCCGATTCTTTACAGTTTTCTTCACCCTGAAAAGTTTGATAATATGTTGTTGTTAAATCGTAAAATTGATAAAATAGTTTCTAGTTAATCTTTCTATACGAGTATACTAGATGCAAATTTGTTATTCTTTCTCTACATAATGTTGTGCGATAATTAAAATACTCCTATTGTGTTATTTTAAACCGCAACATCCTTGTAATCGAAATAACTTCGCTCGACTACTTTACTTTGGACATCGGTTCACAAATTTTGGGAAAGGAAATCCAAGGGTTTACGCAAGTTTTGAGCATTCCTTTTGAATTTATTCACAAAAAAGGTCTCATAAAAGTATATGTACACTTCTTACAAATGCACTGGTCCATCGGACTTCCGCTCGTCCAGACTGAGTGCTTCCGAGGAATAAATAAATAACAGGGGAACAATAAACATTTATTTACATTAATATAAAACAAAAATTATCATACCAAATAACTCACAAACATAATTACGAAAAATTACCTAGACTAGCCGAATACACTGAGGGAGGAAAATTGGCAGAAAAGTGTACACTTACACGGTAAAAAGTCGATCTTTTACGATAGATCAATAAATTCTGTTAGTGGTTGGTATTATCCTAATATCCTATAACGATTGAATTGATTAACTGACTTTGCGTGGACTCACGCTGTGATGTATAAAGCACCTGCATTATGATAATTTTACAAGATTCGTAGAGATACTTGGTCCATTTTGATTGACAAATTAAAACAGTTTAACAGTGTTAATTTGTACCTAATATGGACGTAGGTTCTTATCAGAATTATAACTAAATTATAGATATTAGATATAACACCGTACACACCATTTTTAACAATACAAACAACGATTACACGCTTAAAACCTCTTAATATATAAAACATACAAAAGTCACAGCACTTAAATGTTTGAGAAAACTGATTAATTTGTCGGGAAAATCGTTCAGGATACTTTCTCAATCTTAATTTACCTTGATATAGGATGGAATACACGGGTTGATCTAAATTTTGAGAAGTACCAAATTGATGATTCATTTTCACGATAAACAAAAGTTGCATCTATCAGATCGGGATTACGAGCTCTGTTGAAATTCAATAATGATAGTAATGTTTTCCGTAATCATAATGAATTCATCTGAAACTATTGTTAGATCAAACAATGGGTGAAAGTTCCTAAACAAGTTGTATATAAATGAAGATTCTAGTTAAATTAGAAAGATAAACTAGTTCTTGAAAGAGTCAGCTTCTACTTAACTTTTATTCCGTATAAGTAGGCATTGCAGTATAAGCAACCAGACCATCGTTCTGTTTCAGGACTCAGTCAAATGTAAATCTTGGCTCTGAGAACTCTCCTGTTGAACGGCTGTTTGAGGAAAAGGTGTTACCTACAAGTTAAAATGAAGTAGAAGCTGTTTGTCTCCTTCAACCACAAAAGTCAAAGTCCTATTTAAGAAGGATTTGAGAAGAATAAATCCTGAATCAGAGAAGTAGCTGAGAATTAAACAATATTGGTAAGATTTCAGTCATTTGCTAAAAAAGTTTGATGGTTGGGGCTTATCTCCTCCTACGGGCGAGACCAGCGTTCTTGAGCATGGAGAAAATGTTGGTCCTGGGAATCTTCTGGGTCTCCCTCTCGTTGACGAGCATCTCACCTGGTCCGAACCAGGACTCCTTGGCGAGGGCCTGAGCGACTCTGGGATTCTTGTAGAAGGGGTTCAGAAGGTGATCCGGGAGCTGAGACTCGGCCTGGGAGTTGATGAGGACGTCCCTGTGAGCGTAGTTCTGGCTGGGAGAAGCCACCAGGGGCTGATTGTACGTCAACGCCTGCTGAGCCGGTGGTGGCTGGATGAACTGAGGTAGAAACACCTGACAAACGTGAACAACAGCAATATAATAATGTGAAACAATGCCAATAGTTCGTAATATTGAATGATGGCAAGTTCTTGATCAGGTATCGTTATAATGGTACCATTTGGATTGAGTCAAAAGAAGTCATCTTGAGGCAAACCCTCAACTATCTTACATATTTGAGCTAAAAGTAAGAAATCAATGCTATTGACAATTTAGAGCCGAATGATTTTTGGTTTATTATTTTCAATAATGAACCTTTGGAATCAACCAAGAAAAAAAAATTTTAACACCCCCTCAAAATTTGATGGTTTACGTTTCAAGGTACGTAGAATCCAAAAATCGAATAAAAATTTGGCCGTCCGTCCGCCGTACGCCGTACGGCGGACGGACGGCCAAACACACACACACTCACTCACCCACACTCACACTCACTTTTGCCACTTAGCATTGACCGATTTTGATGAAATTTGGTAAGTAGGCTCCATTTGGGGTCTAGTTGTGCCCCGAAGCTTTTGGTTGATGTAGGTCACTCCTAAGGGTTCCAAAATCAATTTTGAAATTTTGAAAACGCTCTAACTCAGAAAATTTCAATATAAAGGTATTGTTTTTCCTTCAAATTAAGATTCTATAGAATTTTTAGAATTTTTTGAGACCACGCGGAGCTCTGTAGGACAAACCGTTCGCTCCCTACGAAAATTTAAGGGTTTATATTGAAATATATACATATAAATCCAAACACGAGTGTGAATCGCAAAAGAGGCCTAATCTCCGTTCAAATTAGAGCTGACCGAAATGCGATCAATGGTTGGTGATTTTAATTTTTTTTTAATTTTTTATTTTTTTTTACTCTTTATATTGGATGGTTGGTGATTTTATAGACGAGTGATCTATATAAAAATAATAAACCGTTGTGTAATAATTTGCAGCGTTTTTAATTTGAAGTAGGATAAATTGTGTGGAGTATCGATAATGTATTCACCTGGCCGGACACGCTCGCGAGCACCACTGCCCCAACAAGAAAGAGAATTCCTTCCGCGTGCATCGTTCTGAAACAAACAAAAATACACGTTTATAAAAATTACATAGTTTTGAAATTGGTTCAAATCACTTGGAACTGGTTGAAGCATATCTTCAGTGAAGAGTAAACTAATGACAAATTTGTTACATAACGAAAATAACGTAGTCATTATATTGGAATATCTAGTATGTGCTTATGAACGTATAAATATCCACTTAATAAAATTTTATTCATCTCAATTATTCTATTATATTCTTAATTATTCATCTCAATCTGAATTATTTTTGAGTTTCAAGTGTTATAAAATAAGTTTGTTAGTATCTGAGATCATAAGAGTTTACAGAGAACATTCTGCAAAGCGATGGCAACATCTGACTAGATTATATTCTCCAGGAGACCGCTTCCATCCTGTTTCCTCATAACAAAATCACCTTTCTTAGTAACAATGAACTAACATTGGTAGTTAATTACAACATAATTATGATGTTCGTATTGTTGGAGTAGATTTACGAATAAGATATTGAGGTATACGATATAATACTGACTGAAAGTTAACTACCTCCTTGATATCACTTTCACGGAAAATTCATCTAGATGAGCCTGGAGTGGAATAAATGAGATCGGTCAAGCGATTAATTTGATTATAAGATTATTGGTACGATCGTGTTACTTAATCAGCCAACGTCTGGAGAAAATAGTTTTTGGAAATGAATTTGAATCTTATTTCTGATATATTCGTAGGAATTTTGTTTGTCTCCTCGTTTGTAAAAAATACGATTAGGCCAGAAAGCTCCATCGCATCAAAATCAGAGAGAATCTACCATACTAACAATCTAGATGCCTCCAGGGGCTTTGGAAATAAGGAACCCGCGAGCACCTTCTCGAGAATATTAATGGAATCGATTAGTTTTTCCCATCTGGCCTTTTCAACGCACGATTCCCTTATCTTGGCTTTGAATAAAACATCTTCTTCAGGTTGGTTTTTATAACTCGATAAACCAAAGAATAAAAACGCTAATACGTTGGTGATGAACGAGATGAAAAATGATGATTATCTACGTACACCTTTATTAGAAAGGAATTAGTTTTTTTCCCTTCCGACGGGTTGTGAAACTGACAGTTCTGATTAAAATACTCGATATTTCAATTGAGTGGTTTCTGCCGTTCTGAAGATGACCGGGAATGGAGGGGGAGTAGGTGAGCTGGACCAAAAATGGCGGCTAAGAGGAGTGAGTTTTCCTCCTGGGGAGTGAAAACTGATGCTAAAGGAGAAACAAAAAAGTCTGCCAAGAGGGTGTGGCACATCTTCATCGTATCCATGACCCGATTGCATAGATGATTCGATGCAGAGTAGTTAATCTCAAAAGACCAATTTCTAAGTTCCTTGAACTACCCTTATAGGAGACCATCTACACCCCAATCCGTATAATCCTTGAAAATTTCGTAGAAATCGGATGAGAAATGTAGAAGTTATAGTTCTTACAGACATTTAGTCTGTGGGTTATAATTTTTGTAGGGGACCATCTACACGCCAATTAAAACAATCCTACAAAATTTCATCAAATTTGGATGAAAAATGTTGGTGTTTAATCTGTTACAAGGATTTTACGTTTGCGCATGCGGATAGGCTACTGTCAATTCGGGGGCCGTGATTTTCATAGGGGACCATCTTCACCCCAATCTGTATGATCCCTGAAAATTCCATCAAAATTGGATGGAAAATGTGGAGGATATAGCTGTTACAAAGAATTCACGTTTGCGCATGCGCACCAGATACTATCGGCCCGGGGGTGATGATTTCCATAGAGCACCGTCTACACACCAACCGGCACAATCCCTGAAAATTTCATCGACATCGGACAAGAACTTTGTGAAGTTATGCCCGTTGCAAGGATTTCATGACAGACAGACACGGAACAAAAACGCTGCAAATTATTACACAATGGTTTATTATTTTTTACTTTTCTATATAGATCACTCGTCTGCAAAGCCACCAACCATCCAACATGAAGAAAAACATCGATCGCATTTCGGTCAGCTTCAATTTGAACGGAGATTAGACCTCTTTTGAGATTCACACTCGTGTTTCTGATTTATCGTACGTCCAAACTTTAAATTCTCGTAGTGAGCGAACGGTTTGTCCTACAGAGCTCCGGGTGGTCTCAAAAAATTCTAAAAATTCTATAGAATCTTAAATTGAAAGAAAAACAATACCTTTATATCAAAATTTTTTGAGTTAGGGCGTTTTCAAAATTTCAGAATTGGTTTTGGAACCCTTGGAAGTGACCTACATCAACCAAAATCTTCGGGGCACAACTAGACCCCAAATGGAGCCTATATACGATTTTTGGATTCTACGTACCTTGAAACGTAAACCATCAAATTTTGAGGGGGTGTTAAAATTTTTTTCTTCTTGGTCGATTTCAAAGGTTCATTATTGAAAATAATAAACCAAAATTGGAAGGTCTGAAACGTAAAACGCGGAGGGACGCTTTCCATAGGTAGGTACTGTCTCCCGATGAAAAGAATGAACGTGAGGACCGATCTATTCCTAAACTGAAAACCAGTACCAAAGTTCATATTTTTCGGAAAATGAGATAGATGTAGAAAATGAGTGACGGTCGGCAAAATAATGGAAACCTCTGGTTAATCATTATTAAATGATAAAATCTACACAGTTAACAACAAAATCATGGCTTGATTTTACCCAATTCCCGAAGTTAGACGTTGGACAAAAAGATATGAGGGCAGTAAAACGGAGACCTCCTCGTTTAAGATATTCTCCTAGATAAGTTATTTTGATCTAAAATGTTGATAAGCTTTGGTAAAATGTAAGCATTCTAATGATATACATTTAATTTTGATCCTTATCTGTGAAAATTTCTGACAGGAGAAATGCAATTCTTTGGTGGCTATTCATTTGAAGTTGAAAAATCGATCCGTAATCCATAGTACAGACTTGAGATGTGTTCCGTCACAAAACTGCGATAAGTACGAACATTTTTCTTTTTAAAATGTTTTTCAAGGGATAATTTGAGCTGTCACGACTCAACCATAAAAGAGTAGGTATGGGTACAAATCCCATCAGTTTCCATCCAACCTAAGTTTTGTGAGGTGTACTGGATCCAAGGAAAATGTTGGAGCATAAAAGAGAGTGAGTGGGGAACTTTGAAGGTGCTGTCACGAAGGAATGAGTTAATAGTGGTTTTAGAACCCAGGGTCGCTTATCTCGAGAGTAATAAGTACTCACTTACAACGCATACATTTCACTGGTTGGTGCCAGATAGTACATTAGGGCACGAGCTCTCTGCATTTTGAAAGCTCGTCGATATTTTTCGTTAAAATCAGTGGATTGCTAACACCCTCATCTCCCCTGTAATTATTCCACCTGTTCAAAATGTGAACCGTTGAGAGATAATGCGGATGTAGAAAGCAAACTGTGGAGAGGTTACGCAACGTTTCCGAGGTCACCGGGGAACTGGCCACTGGGCAGAGTTTGGGGCGCGCATACAAATCTTCCGTATGGGACTTCACAGAGGGCTGCGGTTCGCGGGAATCGCCCCTGGTCGAACCACTTTCTATCGCCGATCCTCTTCCGCCAGTTTATCCTGAGCCCCCTCGTATGCAAATCGACCTTCTTTGATAAGCTGGTTATGTGCACTCACATAAGGTTCGGTTTAAATAAAGGTCGGCCGGCTCGCGGATTTGATGGGCCAGGCTGCCACTTCCTACTGGTCGACTTCTTTGGACCTCATCAATGATTACAAAACCAGAGGCAACTTCGTTAATATGGTTCTACATAATCTTTGTTCTCGATTATAGGTAATAAAAATAGAAACTTGGAACAGGTATGTTGTCTTTAGAGTCTTCCTCTTTTCAATTAGAATTACGAGTATTTAAGACAATCGTGTTAGTGAAGAAGTTCGATGATAGGTAAAACTGAAAAAAAAAAAAAAAAAATACTGCCATAGGACAAACCTAAAAGAAGGTGCTCATCAGAACTCTATCGAAGTTTGAGAATTGCAATCATTTTATTGGAATTGTTTCATGCAGAAAGGGCCCTTATGCTTTTTTCCCGTTTCGAAATAATAGAAGAAACTGCGTGTCTAGGAAACTTTAGGTTATATCAATGAAATGTTTACTGAGTGTTCCTCAAATTACCCTATGTTAAAAATCAAATTGCTTTCGTTTATTGAATGTTTAGTTTTGAGGTCTAAAATACAAAAATGGTCGGAATGAGGATCCTTTTCTGCATGAACCAGCCTTTGAGGGTCCACTTTTGGTTCATTATTTTCAATAATGAACCTTTGGAATCGACCAAGAAATTTTTTTTTAACACCCCCTCAAAATTTGATGGTTTACGTTTCAAGGTACGCAGAATCCAAAAATCGAAATAAAAATTTGGCCGTCCGTCCGCCGTCCGCCGTACGCGGCACTTTTGCCACTTAGCATTGACCGATTTAGATGAAATTTGGTATGTAGGCTCCATTTGGGGCCTAGTTGTGCCCCGAAGATTTTGGTTGATGTAGGTCACTTCTAAGGGTTCCAAAATCAATTTTGAAATTTTGAAAACGCCCTAACTCAAACAATTTTGATATAAATGTATTGTTTTTCCTTCAATTTAAGATTCTCTAGAATTTTTAGAATTTTTTGAGACCACCCGGAGCTCTGTAGGACAAACCGTTCGCTCACTACGAGAATTTAAAGTTTGGACGTACGATAAATCAGAAACACGAGTGTGAATCGCAAAAGAGGCCTAATCTCCGTTCAAATTAAAGCTGACCGAAAGGCGATCGATGTTTTTCTTCATGTTGGATGGTTGGTGGCTTTGCAGACGCGTGATCTATACAGGGTGTCTACACTTTCGATGGGCATAACTTCAGGGTTCAATTCTACAAGGTATTTCCAACAAAAAAAGTCTCCTAGCAATTTTCTTTTAACCCCGTCAAAATTCTTTTTTTTTTCACTTTAAAGTTTTTCTTCGCGTTTTCGACCTTACGGCACTGATATGGTCATAACTCCCTTATTTCTCCTGAAAATTCAAATCTGACTACACCGTTAGAAAAAGCGTTAAATTTCCAAGCTATCTAGTGCAAAATCAAAATAGCACTAAAATCAGCAATAAAATAGTTTAAGAAAATCAAGCCAAAAAGCCAACTATAAAAATTTTTCGAAACTTGACTTTCTTCGACCAAAGTTTTCAATCTAAATCCCTGCCCATTTCGATGGGCGCTCTTCGGAGAAAACATGCTCAAATAATCAGCTTTCCAACGGTCTATCAATTTTTCTTATTAACATTCAAATTGGAAGAGTAAATTAAGTTTGAATGCCAGAAAACGTGTGTTTTACTAGCAAATCCAGTGTTTTAAGCGGTTTATGGTCCCCCTCGACCTTAAGATGGCTTGACGATTTTGGTATCATTTCCTATGTAATTTTTTACGCTGAATTAAATAGTAATACTTCCGAATGGTTCCGACTGCTAGAAAGTGGATTTTTCGAAGAAAACCTTCGTTTTTCGTACATAAAATACGCATTATTCGTAGATATGGTAGTGAGCATGAAGTAACACCTTGGAACTCAACAAAAACTTCAATCAGCTAGAAATTCGGTGTTTTTGTTGAGTTCCAAGGTCTTTGGTCGAAGAAAGTCAAGTTTCGAAAATTTTTTACAGTTGGCTTTTTGGCTTGATTTTTTGAAACTATTTTATTGCTGAAATATTTTGATTTTGCACTAGGTAGCTTGGGAATTTAACGCTCTTTCTAACGGTGTAGTCAGATTTGAATTTTCAGGAGAAATAAGGGAGTTATGACCATATCAGTGCCGTAAGGTTGAAAACGCGAAGCAAAACTTTAAAGTGAAAAAAAAAGGAATTTTGAGTGGGTTAAAAGAAAATTGCTAGGAGACATTTTTTGTTGGAAATACCTTGTAGAATCGAACCCTGAAGTTATGCCCATCGAAAGTGTAGACACCCTGTATAGAAAAATAAAAAATAATAAACCTTTGTGTAATAATTTGCAGCGTTTTTATTGCGTAAATTAAAGGTTTTGCGATCAGAATAGATTGAAGATAAGGTTATCAGCAGACTCACAAAGCGCTACACAGGAAGCACTGGGAAAAATCTCTCACGATTAGATGCAAGAAGGAACCTAATCCAGGAATAGGGCCCCTTATTAGATGAAATGAAAAATGCATTCTCCATTTTCTAGTTGAAGCAGTGCACAAGGTCACATGCTGCATGAATCGGTGAAACCAACAGAAAAAAAGTAAAAACCACTACCGTCTCGATTTGGTCAAATATGCTGCTAAGGACCCTTCCTGCATGAACCCCAATTTTGAGTTCCACTAATTATCCAAAGCCACATGCACAAGAATAACAACTTATTTTGGTGACAAAACGGATCCTAATCTTTATTATGATTACGGGTGGAGTCTGTTTTTTAACGGTTCATTGCCTCAAAGGTACATGTTTCGGCGAAACTTTGTCGCCTTCATCAGCCTTTGAACATCATTCTGGGGAAATTTAATGTTAGACTGTGATCCAGTACTTCACATCTTTCAACAATAATTAACTTTTATTCACCGATTACTCTACAACTGTTGTGGTACAACATAATTAGCGTGGCTATTGGAGTGCGGGGGAGGGCATGAAATGAGTATTCAAAAAACAAGAAGGGTTGAAGAACCGATGAGGGCGCCCTCCATGATTGACAATGGACGATGTATTATAGATGCAACAGGTGATTTCCCCAGAATGATGTTCAAAGGCTGATGAAGGCGACGAAGTTTCGCCGAAACATGTACCTTTGAGGCAATAAACCGTTAAAAAACAGACTCCACCCGTGATCATCAATATGGTCACTCCATATACCCACCAATGTAATCTTTATTATGTTATTGACATTTTAAAATAATTTTGATCATTTTTGGTATTTTTGAAAAAAAAGGAAGAATCCATTACTGTTCGAATGTTGATGTTCTATTGTTCCGCTATCACCATCCAAAGATTATAAAATCTATAATATCTCTGGATGTTGTAGTTAAAACCCAACTTTATATGTTTTAATCAAGTGGTTGATTATATCATAAAACGAAAAGGAATATTCTTGATAACTGATGAAGACAGTAAAAAAGTGTAGGTACCCAAAAAATGTTTATAGGCACAGACACATTACGACCACCAACCTACTTCCTACTCTGTGAAAGGCGCAGTTTTGAATCCAAATCGTGATGCCTGCCTTCAGAAAAAAAGAGGAGCAGGTGATCCATTACACTCGGTAAAGTATCCATGATGTAACTAACCCATCAGATTTGTAATTGACTTTTCTGAAGTCAAGTTATGCCCTGGGTTTCCTGGTTATCGTATAAGGTGTTTCGGTTACATATTTCACGCTCGACCGGCCAATTAGTGTGCCACCAAGCGTCGGGATGGGACTGCTATGAGAGTTACTGATATCAGAGTGACTGGAATAAAGGTGCGGCTGGTGACCTTCTCTAATCACCTTTAAGGCAGACGAGAGCTCTAGAGATGGTCTCCTCTTTGACAGTTATCCAGATAATTTGAAGACGAGCTCTTGCTAAACGATCGAGCCTAATTAAAACAGGCTTAAAGAAATACAGGGTATCCAAAATGTCTTCTCGATAAGCATGTCTCAACCCGTTGACTTCAGGAGTTATTTAGTTTCAAGTTTGTATGTTGAAATGAAAAAAAAAGTCTCAATACGATGGTGAAATCTGTTTTTGTGTACATCCTACCTTTCAACCTTAAAATGACTATTCCTCCCTTAAATAAAAAAAATTAAAAGTATGTAAAGTTGTGTAGGCTTCTAGTTTCCTTACTAATATCAATTTTACAATACCAAAGAGCTGAGTAAGGACGTTCTACACATTTAATTCAGCATTTTCCGTATTATTAATTGAAAAACATTTCGTAGACCTTTCTTATGATCACTTGACACTAAAACTTTTCGGATTTTATTTGTCAGATTTCAAATATGCAGTTGAAACTATATTAACTAGGATGATCCAAAAATCAGGACAATAGGATTTTTGAACTAAATTGAAATATATTACAAACAATGAAATATTTAATATTTATATCAAATACTCAATTAGTTCAATAATAGTTAAAAAGAAAAATTTTGTTATTGTTTTTCATTTGGCTCAGAAAGAGAAGCAAATATAATCGAACTTCTCTCGCCCTAATTATTCCTCTAAAGAAACGGTTTGGATGAAACTTCACGTTTTACTAGTGTTATTGGTTCATATTCACGAGGTTTATTAACGAAAATTTCTATTTTCGAATACCCGGAAAATTGAATGAGGGGGTACAAAACGGGTTGATCCTCGGATCTAGGAGTGCCTCTTTGGAAAGTGTCCCGATAAAATCGACAGTGTCTTGAATGACAGTGAAATGTCAACAGAATATGATACATTTTTGTCTGTTTAAAACATGTTGAATTTAAATTTGTTTAGATGTCAAATTTAAATTGAAAAATGAAGAAATTTACTTTTGAAAAATGTTGAATTACTCATGTATTAAATTAATGTTGAATATGTTGGGAAAATTTAATTCAAAATATGGAAAAGCAA
This sequence comes from Apolygus lucorum, assembly GCA_009739505.2. NCBI lineage: Eukaryota > Metazoa > Arthropoda > Insecta > Hemiptera > Miridae > Apolygus > Apolygus lucorum. The sequence continues at coordinate 2,303,984 of CM019183.2, forward strand.
GGCCGAAGTTCTCATAACAGCCACAATTTTTAACTAAAACATAATTTTTAAAGCTTCATTAAATTTATTGATATTTTTACACACTGTAAATTTCTAAAGCTTTATTAAATTTATAGATATTTTCACACTGTAAATTTTACCAAGTTAAAATGTTGCATAAAACAACAACAACAAACAACAAACATGTACAATACCTCAAATGTAACTAGTTAATATATTGACAAATAAACGCTCTTAAAAAAAAATTTTTTTTCATTCACTACAAATTTTCTCAGTTCGATTATTGCGTAGGAAATAATTTATACCTATCTGTGATTGTGATAATTCTGTCTCGTTACACTATAATGTGTAGCATGAAATACGCAGTTAATTCAAGTATGTAGTATTATCATAAAATTACGTGTTATTAAGTTCTACTCGAGCGGGTTGGCAAGTCTATGCGTTAGTAACTCGTAAGGGAATTAGAAGTAGAGATTTACCTCGGTACGCCAGGATATTATAGGGTTAAACGATAATTATACCATACCTTGTTAAATGTTACCAATACGTGGCGATATGCAATAGGCATGCGGTAGGACCGTTGGTCAACTTGTTTACGGAAGAGCCCGAATAGGATGTCGAAACTCGCGATCACCGGACACTTGAGAGGTAAAATAACCTGGCTTAAAACCGCAGGGGAACCTTCCTCACTGATGACGTAAAATAAGGGTGAAGAAGGGATGAAAAAAACTTACTTGATATTTTCGAGGGGTGGGGGGAAGGTTGATACGTGAGCGACACTTTGCAGGGGCAAACTGGAGTGTACCATGGGGACGTCGGAGTTTAAATATGAAGGGGGAAGGAAGGAAAGAAGGAAGGAGGTGGACGAAGGCAGGATGCTGAAGGTAGGAAGAAGGTGACAGAGGTAGGGGCCGCTGGGATACGATAGGATCACACCGATCGGACTTGGCGGGCCAATACTTCTGGTATGGGAAACATTGTCTTTAGTCCGACCGCAGAAGAATCCTGGAACTCCTCCTTGAAAATTCTCCAAATTTAATACAACGGATGAAGATTATTATTGTAAGGGGTCCATAGGAACGTCACCCCAGTTTCACCCAAATGGATTATGCGGATACACCCCCTCCCCTCCAAGATATATTGGTGCTTTGGTGGACTGTAACTAGAATCTGATTTCTGAATGAATTATTTTGGCGAGAGAAAAAAATTGAAACCCACCAGTTTATTTGAGTACCAGGATATCACTCCATTTTTGCTTGGCACCTTTTTTACGCTGAGAGATTCACTCCTTTTTGATTGAAGTTCGGGTCTTAGGTCGTTTGCACAACTGACTCAACTTCCTCTAAAGCACTTCCTGTGGTTTTCCAGATGCTGTGTAACTAATCTCAGTGCTTCACGGTGAACTGGGGAAAACTCACCTTGATTGCTCACATAGCTGATCAGACTTTCCTGAGGTCTTTTCTTCAACTTCCAGTGGTCTCCAAAAAACCAAGTCCTCTAGATGAACAGAAGAGAAGTTTGCACCTCGTTACCTGGTATTGCAAGATTTTTATAACGTTTACGTTGAACAAGTTGACACGTTGGGCTTTCTAGAAGTTTTTAAGAGGAGTTCGTGTTCGAAGGACCCCAGCATCCCCTTTGTGAGGTAATCAACGAATGTATAAGTGATGGGAACATGATAGTTTCACGCATTAGGTGACTATTTTTCACTTGGATAGCAATGAAAAACGTAAACTGGAGCACTAGTCTATTTGGAGGACCATCCATGTGGACTCGAGTCGTGACGGGTCCACAAGGACGCGGAAAATGACTTGCCCTACGACTACTAACGATTGTCCAACGACCCACAATAAACACCGAAAAACCTTTCGGTCAATTCGCCCTTGGGTCGATCGTGGATCGTGCGACCCTCCCACTAATCAAACGGATTTCTTCAATAGGACTTGAAATGGAGCGAAAAGACTGCCCACTTTGGGCGTGTTGAGCAACCACATCTGACTCGACAAGATTGATATTTTTGTGCCTCGGAAATGTGGTGCATATTTTTCTCAAACTTATTTTGGATGTTCATGTTTTTTTATGCGAGGAACGTGTACCAGTAGACGGACACTGCATCCCATAAAAACGTCTGTCAAGTTGAGTGGGATTTGTAGCTTCCTCTCACGAAATAACATGAGCGTGAAAAACAGGTCGATTATGTTGACAGTTTTCCAGATCGGCAAACATTAATGAAGTTGAAGTGAGAAGTTCACGATTATACTGATGATTTTTCGCTTTTAAATCTGACTTCCACTGATAGAATCAGATGAAATCAATAAACAATCAGCTAGAGCTTCTAGGTAGTATGGAATTGATGTTCACAGAAAATTACGTTTGCACGTCTGATGACGATGAAATTGCTAATAATTTCGGAGGTAACTCGCACAAAAGCTGAAAATTTCATGAAAATCCGGTCTCGATTTCGGGTAGTTGAACACAGGACAACGAACTAACCGCAGACAGTAAACCAAAATTGTCCTGAATCGTTTATTCAGAAGATGAATTTTTTGGAGGTTGGTTATACTACTACTATTTCTGGGAATGATAAGGACTTGAGATGAATAGTCTTCTCGAGCCCTGAGATTATGTGAGGAAATTAGTCAGTGTTCGACTCTCTGTATTCGAACTTTCAGGCAACTATACCTACCCATATTTGAGTCTTCGTGTGACTATTGATTGAATCGTTCAAAAATCTTCATAGAACAAAGTCGTCCATTTTAGTATGGAAATTGATTCTTTCCAAACTACCTGTTATCTCTTTCCTTTTCAGAACTGATTTCAGATAACTTACGAAATCGAAAGATGAGTTCATTACCCTCGGGTCTGAAATCCCCATATGCCAGTTTATATTTCAACTGAAGTGGGCAGAACCTTGGAAATTTAAAAACTGTGACGGGTCAGTGACTCTTTTATCGCTTTGCTGTACTCCCACCTTACTACAGTCAATGAGTCCTATTCGTTCGAAAAAATGTTATTTGTTGTTCCTCATACGTGTTATCTGGAGCAGTCGCGTATGACCGATAAACCCAGAAAGACGGCCTTGGCACCACTAAAACACGCGACGAGCATTCCCTGCATCTCCTTTATCGGTCAACGACCCCCTACATTTTGAACCAAGTTTTGTTGAGCGATATGAATTTTTTGGATAACAGATCCTCTCCAGGATCAACTGTTTAAACTATTTTAATTAGTACACTGTTGCACAACATCAGGGGGTTACCAAAAAAATATCACCTTAGTTGTGTAGTTACTATTCCACTTAGAGACTAATTGGTATTTCCTGATTCGATTTTGCTTTTTGGTATTCTACGTTCTGGCACTTTAAAAAAAATTTTGATTCTGTACCTATTCACCTTTCTGTATGTGTCAACACTTTCTTCCGGTTAAAACTTCAAAATTATACTGAAAATTATACACATCGGTTTATTACATTTTCTGTATAGATAACTATAAACTTTACTTTGAAAGGAAGTATCTACCAGCAAAACGTTGTTATCTCGCAGTTGTGGGTGCTCTCATATTCTAAACGAATTTTTGTTCTTGATTGCTAGGGAAGCACACTGAGCAACATGAAACTTTACTCAGACAAAGAAAAACGCTGCAAATTATTTCACAAAGGTTTATTTTTTTGTTTTGATTAATCGTCTTCAAAGAATACAGCTTTGCCATTGTCATAATTTTTTTTTTTACCTCCCAACCATAGGTTCTAGCTACCTACCTACCACACCCTACCTTCACACCTTCACAATCAAGTTTATTTGGAAGAAATAAGTGATTCACACTCGATTCGAAGAAATAGGGAGTTGGGGTTCCTTCATATGGAAATTTGAATATTGGATGCTAAGGAAGCAAAACTGAATACGACTCGAAGAAACGAATAGCGATTGCATTTTGGTTAGTTAAAATTTCAAAGACGATTAGACCTCTGTGGTGATTCACACTCGTGATTCTGATTTGTAGTAAGTCCAACCCTTAAGTACTCGTAGGGAGCGAACGGTTTGTCCAACAGAGCTCGGTGTGGTCTCTAAAAATTTTAAAAATTCAATACTATTTCAAATTGGTAAAAAAACAATACCTTTATTTCGAGAGTTTTCGAGCTAGGGCACTCTTAAAAATTTCAACTCTTAATTTTTACCCCTTGGAAGTGACTGACATCAACAAAAAGCTTCGCGGCACAACTAGACACAAAATTTCAACTAGATTAGTTAAAATTTGCTAAAAGAAGTGTCGCGTAAGGCGAATGGATGGATTTTTTTATTCGATTTCCAATTCTACATACCGACTTTGAAACGTTACACATCAAATTTTGAGGGAGGGGGGAGGGGTTAAATTTTTTTCTTGCTCGATTCCAATGGTTTGTTATTGAACATTATAAATCAAAAGATCGGATTTTATCGGCTGTTTTTTGAACGGAGATTCGGCCTACTTCCGTCTGTGAACATTCATTTGCGATTCATACTCGTTATGCTTTACCATTCGTCCCAACTTTGACAATTTATAGGGAGCAAACAGTTGGATCAACAGAGCTCTGGGTGGTCTCATTCGATTTTATAGATTCAATACTATTTTAAATTGATGAAAAACAATAACTTATGGTAGGAGTTTTCGAGGTAGGGAGGTTTGAAAATTACAACCCCTATTCTTCACCCCTTAGAAGTAAATGACAGGAACCAAAAGCTTCGGGGCACAACTAGACCCCAAATGGAGCCTATGTACAAAATTTCGTCAGAATCGGTTCATGGTAACTATGGAAAGTGCCGCGTACAAAAACATTTTTTATGAAAAGAAAATTTTTTAATTCAATTTTCGGATTTTAAGTAGGTACCTTGAAAAGTAAACCATAGAATTTTTAGGGGGTGCATTTTTTTGTTCGAGTCTAAAGGTTTATTATTAAAAATACACTATGAAACGAAATGTTCAACACTCCTCCTCCATGATGGGAAGTTGAATGTACCCCATTTTTGACCTTTCCTCTATTGATTAAGGAAAAACTGGATTTTAACCAAAAATGGTGCTCCCTTTCTTCATAATGGGAAGTTGGGATCAAGTTATTCCTGTCATTTTCAGGCAATTGAGTTATGGTTTAGCTTGTTTCATGCTAAAATAAATCGGAGGACGGATGAAAAATTTTTTATTCGATTTTCGGATCCTACGTATCTTGAAACGTAAATTAACAAATTTTGAGGGGGGGGGGGGGGGGGGTTAACATTTATTTTTCTTGGTCGTTTCCAAAGGTTTATTATTGAATATAACTAACCAAAACCCATTAAATTCAAAGAAATTGTTAAAACGTGGTCGAAAATAGAAGCAAACCTTAACACATTATGACTTCTTAATGTTATTGTCTTTTAATATGTACTTATATAATATTATAACATGCCTAGTGAAAGATGATATGAAGGGACTCGTATGTTATTCATTTCCGGTTATAGAAATAAATCCCAAATCAAATATAATACGTAGGTACCTGATTCTAGAGTACAACCTATTTGCTACTACTTATATAGTTATCCCTCAGAACAACCGTAGTCTTGACCTTGGCGAACCTAATTGATACTGAAAACAAACGCATTGATAAGAACATCCGCCGTTGTTCGCAACTAGTTGTTATTTGATTGTCACGGAAATTTCAAGAGCAGGTCATTGTCCGCCCGATTTTTCCAATTCTCGACCTCCAAAACCAACGAGTAGGTATTATTTCATCACCGTGGCCTCATGTGTTATCGGAATGACGTTGAACGAGAAAAATTCGAATAAAAATCAAAGACGAAAGGCCACAATTCTGAGAAGATAAAGATGCGGTTCATATGGATTTGTGCAACTCGGGTAGAAATCATAAGACGGAGTAAGCGTTCTAATCAAGGTTATTCAATTTCACGCCAATCGCTCGATGAATGATAATAAAAAACGCTGCAAATAATTACACAAAGGTTTATTATTTTTCTATATTTACCACTAAGCCACCAATCATCCAACATGAAGAAAAACATCGATCTCATTTCGGTCAGCTAAAATTTGAACGGAGATTAAGCCTCTTTTGCGATTCACACTCGTGTTTCTGATTTATCGTACGTCCAACCCTTAAATTCTCGTAGGAAGCGAACGGTTTGTCCTACAGAGCTACGCGTGGTCTCAAACAATTCTAAAAATTCTATAGAATCTTAAATTGAAGGAAAAACAATACCTTTATATCAAAATTTTTTGAGTTAGGGCGTTTTCAAAATTTCAAAATTTATTTTTGAACCCTTAGAAGTGACCTACATCAACCAAAATGTTTGGGGCACTACTAGACTTCAAATGGAGCCTACATACAAAATTTCATCAAAATCGGTCCATGCTAAGTGGCAAAAGTGCCGCGTACGACGTACGGCGGACGGACGGCCAAATTTTTATTCGATTTTTGGATTCTACGTACCTTGAAACGTAAACCATCAAATTTTGAGGGGGTGTTAAACAATTTTTTTCTTGGTCGATTCCAAAGGTTCATTATTGAAAATTATAAACCAAAATTTGATGATTGACGATAATGTTTAGGTAGTCTTAACAAATCCTCTTTTAGACTACCTATCTGAATGTAATTAACCTTTTTTATTGGCAGATGATGTCAGGTGGTCATTGACTCACTACATGGACCACTCCTTAAAACCTAACACAAACACGACTATTTTCCACAATTTAAAAAACAGATTTGGTAAAAACTATACAAATATTATTTTTTTAAATATTTTTATTTGCCGTATAACAATGAATTTGTATTGACAATGGTAAAAAATCTTGAAGCCCAAAAGTAACGGTAAAACAATGTTATACAACAAACAGTGAAACAACAAATTAGTGAATAAAAGAAAAGGGCCTGCTAAATACGAAAATAAAAAATGACTAAAAAGCCACCCATGCACAAAGGCAGCAAAGCCCGGCCAGGGGATACCCAGCCGAGCCCGGACCCTTCCTTCATAAAGGAAGAAAACCAACAAGGGGGCCGCCCCCGGGCCGACCAGGACACCCCGACCGGGACACACAACCTAGAGTGGATTTTAACTAAATGATTAGTAATTTATTATCACTAATGACGACAGAAGATCGGAAAACATTAACATTATACAACAATGGACGAGTTTCGAACAGTTATCCATAAATGTCACAAATGAATATGAATTAACTTACTCAACATTAATATGTCTTACGACATTACCTTAATGGGTTACAAAGAGGGAGTAATAAATCTTATATGTATTTGCTCGCAATCTCTGTTGCAATATGGAAGATTTGGTGTAGTCTCAAGTGAAATGCTCCTGGAGGTCTCTAGGGATGCAGCAATGAGCCTTGTATACGGTACCATTCGTCGGAGGTTGCAAATAATGTATCAATATGCAAGGTAATGGTAATTAGTTATCTAAAGTGATAATTGATAATTCGATTGAGCATATTCATTTCCCAATTTATTGAAGTTCCACCGTCTCACATCTCACAGTCGCCGTGGTTTCGACTTATCCTAAAGCGATGGAATTTATTGCTATCATCTTAGTTGACCCAGCAGCCTCCGAATTCGCGTTTAATCGACCCAGTATATTAGTCAAGAAATCAATATTTCTGAAAATGCACGTTTGCAAAATAGATAGTGCATATTCTCTACCAATGGTTGAAAGGGCAGCTATCGTGGTTTTCATTAAAATTCGAAAGTGCTCGTTTACAAAATAGATAGTGCATGTTCTCTACCAATGGTTGAAAGGGCAGCTATCTTGGTTTTAATTAAAATTCGAAAATGCTCGTTTTCAAAATAGATAGTGCATGTTCTCTACCAATGGTTGAAAGGGCAGCTATCTTGGTTTTAATTAAAATTTGAGAATGCACGTTTGCAAAATAGATAGTGCATGTTCTCTACCAATGGTTGAAAGGGCAGCTATCTTGGTTTTCATTAAAATTTGAGAATGCACGTTTGCAAAATAGATAGTGCATGTTCTCTACCAATGGTTGAAAGGGCAGCTATCTTGGTTTTAATTAAAATTTGAGAATGCACGTTTGCAAAATAGATAGTGCATGTTCTCTACCAATGGTTGAAAGGGCAGCTATCGTGGTTTTAATTAAAATTTTAAAATGCACATTTTCAAAATAGATAGTGCATGTTCTCTACCAATGGTTGAAAGGGCAGCTAACTTGGTTTTAATTAAAATTTGAGAATGCACGTTTGCAAAATAGATAGTGCATGTTCTCTAACAATGGTTGAAAGGGCAGCTATCGTGGTTTTAATTAAAATTTTAAAATGCACATTTTCAAAATAGATAGTGCATGTTCTCTACCAATGGTTGAAAGGGCAGCTATCTTGGTTTTAATTAAAATTTGAGAATGCACGTTTGCAAAATAGATAGTGCATGTTCTCTACCAATGGTTGAAAGGGCAGCTATCGTGGTTTTAATTAAAATTCGAAAATGCTCGTTTGCAAAATAGATAGTGCATGTTCTCTACCAATGGTTGAAAGGGCAGCTATCTTGGTTTTAATTAAAATTTGAGAATGCACGTTTGCAAAATAGATAGTGCATGTTCTCTACCAATGGTTGAAAGGGCAGCTATCGTGGTTTTAATTAAAATTTTATAATGCACATTTTGAAAATAGATAGTGCATGTTCTCTACCAATGGTTGAAAGGGCAGCTATCTTGGTTTTAATTAAAATTTGAAAAAGCGCGTTTTCAAAGTAGATAGTGCATGTTCTCTACCAATGGTTGAAAGGGCAGCTATCTTGGTTTTAATTAAAATTTGAGAATGCACGTTTGCAAAATAGATAGTGCATGTTCTCTACCAATGGTTGAAAGGGCAGCTATCTTGGTTTTAATTAAAATTTGAGAATGCACGTTTGCAAAATAGATAGTGCATGTTCTCTACCAATGGTTGAAAGGGCAGCTATCGTGGTTTTAATTAAAATTTTATAATGCACATTTTGAAAATAGATAGTGCATGTTCTCTACCAATGGTTGAAAGGGCAGCTATCTTGGTTTTAATTAAAATTTGAAAAAGCGCGTTTTCAAAATAGATAGTGCATGTTCTCTACGAATGGTTGAAAGGGCAGCTATCTTGGTTTTAATTAAAATTTGAGAATGCACGTTTGCAAAATAGATAGTGCATGTTCTCTACCATTGGTTGAAAGGGCAGCTATCGTGGTTTTAATTAAAATTCGAAAATGCTCGTTTGCAAAATAGATAGTGCATGTTCTCTACCAATGGTTGAAAAGGGCAGCTATTGTGGTTTTAATTAAAATTTTAAAATGCACATTTTCAAAATAGATAGTGCATGTTCTCTACCAATGGTTGAAAGGGCAGCTATCGTGGTTTTAATTAAAATTCTAAAATGCTCGTTTGCAAAATAGATAGTGCATGTTCTCTACCATTGGTTGAAAGGGCAGCTATCGTGGTTTTAATTAAAATTTTAAAATGCACATTTTCAAAATAGATAGTGCATGTTCTCTACCAATGGTTGAAAGGGCAGCTATCTTGGTTTTAATTAAAATTTGAGAATGCACGTTTGCAAAATAGATAGTGCATGTTTTCTACCAATGGTTGAAAGGGCAGCTATCGTGGTTTTAATTAAAATTTTAAAATGCACATTTTCAAAATAGATAGTGCATGTTCTCTACCAATGGTTGAAAGGGCAGCTATCTTGGTTTTAATTAAAATTTGAGAATGCACGTTTGCAAAATAGATAGTGCATGTTCTCTACGAATGGTTGAAAGGGCAGCTATCTTGGTTTTAATTAAAATTTGAGAATGCACGTTTGCAAAATAGATAGTGCATGTTCTCTACCAATGGTTGAAAGGGCAGCTATCTTGGTTTTAATTAAAATTTGAGAATGCACGTTTGCAAAATAGATAGTGCATGTTCTCTACCAATGGTTGAAAGGGCAGCTATCGTGGTTTTCATTAAAATTCGAAAATGCTCGTTTGCAAAATAGATAGTGCATGTTCTCTACCAATGGTTGAAAAGGGCAGCTATCTTGGTTTTAATTAAAATTTGAGAATGCACGTTTGCAAAATAGATAGTGCATGTTCTCTACCAATGGTTGAAAGGGCAGCTATCGTGGTTTTAATTAAAATTCTAAAATGCTCGTTTGCAAAATAGATAGTGCATGTTCTCTACCAATGGTTGAAAGGGCAGCTATCGTGGTTTTCATTAAAATTCGAAAATGCTCGTTTGCAAAATAGATAGTGCATGTTCTCTACCAATGGTTGAAAGGGCAGCTATCGTGGTTTTAATTAAAATTCGAAAATGCTCGTTTGCAAAATAGATAGTGCATGTTCTCTACCAATGGTTGAAAGGGCAGCTATCGTGGTTTTAATTAAAATTCGAAAATGCTCGTTTGCAAAATAGATAGTGCATGTTCTCTACCAATGGTTGAAAGGGCAGCTATCGTGGTTTTCATTAAAATTCGAAAATGCTCGTTTGCAAAATAGATAGTGCATGTTCTCTACCAATGGTTGAAAGGGCAGCTATCGTGGTTTTATTTAAAATTCGAAAATGCTCGTTTGCAAAATAGATAGTGCATGTTCTCTACCAATGGTTGAAAGGGCAGCTATCGTGGTTTTCATTAAAATTCGAAAATGCTCGTTTGCAAAATAGATAGTGCATGTTCTCTACCAATGGTTGAAAAGGGCAGCTATCTTGGTTTTAATTAAAATTTGAGAATGCACGTTTGCAAAATAGATAGTGCATGTTCTCTACCATTGGTTGAAAGGGCAGCTATCTTGGTTTTAATTAAAATTCGAAAATGCTCGTTTGCAAAATAGATAGTGCTTGTTCTCTACCAATGGTTGAAAGGGCAGCTATCGTGGTTTTAATTAAAATTCGAAAATGCTCGTTTGCAAAATAGATAGTGCATGTTCTCTACCAATGGTTGAAAGGGCAGCTATTGTGGTTTTAATTAAAATTTTAAAATGCACATTTTCAAAATAGATAGTGCATGTTCTCTACCAATGGTTGAAAGGGCAGCTATCGTGGTTTTCATTAAAATTCGAAAATGCTCGTTTGCAAAATAGATAGTGCATGTTCTCTACCAATGGTTGAAAGGGCAGCTATCGTGGTTTTAATTAAAATTCGAAAATGCTTGTTTGCAAAATAGATCTTGCATGTTCTCTACCAATGGTTGAAAGGGCAGCTATCGTGGTTTTCATTAAAATTCGAAAATGCTCGTTTGCAAAATAGATAGTGCATGTTCTCTACCAATGGTTGAAAAGGGCAGCTATCTTGGTTTTAATTAAAATTGAGAATGCACGTTTGCAAAATAGATAGTGCATGTTCTCTACCAATGGTTGAAAGGGCAGCTATCGTGGTTTTCATTAAAATTTGAGAATGCACGTTTGCAAAATAGATAGTGCATGACATCAACATTCAACATTCAACCATTGGTAGAGAACATTGTTCTCTGTTGTTGAAAGGACAGCTATAGTGGTTTTTATGACTTATTTTCATGAAAATAATTGGAATATGAACTACAATAATAGTAGGGGCGTCGTTCAGCTGTGTGGGCGGTTAGATGCTGATACCCAACCTAAAGATGTTTCAATATTGTCAATAGCGTATTAGGGCAGAGATATTCGACAAGTAGGTATACAACTTTTCACAAGTTCGTTGACCCTTGCACGTGCTACACTAGTGTCAATATTCGAGTGGAAATATCTTAAATTATTTTGGTGACAACGACAAGGAGTTTTATATTTTAGTGACTTTCAACACTTCAATTTTTTGAACAAATTAATGACTACACGGGGTGAATGAACTTTGCGTATATTCCTAAAAATCCGTCGACATCAATTAATTCAGAGTGCAATAATTTCAAGAGAAAATCCCGTATCAAATCACGAGGAGTTCATCGACCTCTTTTCGAGTGCTTCTGTAGTTTTGTCTCGTTATAAAATAACACCTTTATCGATGAGACACATCTCGCAAAATTCGGAGGTTGAATAACCGATAACATCAAGTAGGTTTATCAGGCGATACCTTCCTGGGGGTCAATGACTCTTCTCTTGCCAATATGAAAATGATGCGACCAGCCGAGAAACTTTGTCATTGTGTTAAACTATCGTCGTATACAGAAACTCAGATTTGCTGTCTGCCGAAATTTTGATGGATCTTCCGCTTTGTAGGACGTTGTACAGTAAGGCTTGGGCGTCCTTATGCGATTAATCTGGGGTGAAGCGGGAAAACACTCAACGGATAACAAAATAACTACGCACGATTCCTTTTTAGACCATTCGAATCCAAATCTGTGAAAAACCATAAGTGTACTAATATCTTGTATACTCCACCCAGACCTCGATTTCGCACGGAGTTGCGTGGTTCTTTCTTTGCCCACGCAGAAATCTATTTTGTTGTGTACACCGTTGCAGGAATATTGAATTTGAATATCACTTCTGAAGTGACATTTTCAAAAAAATCTTATTTACTCACCCCAGGCTTTACTCGTTCTTCGTTCGACGAGGAAATTACCTAGTTGTGTACTACGTGAGAATGTGTACGAAGGGTGAGAATGAGAAGGGGGGGGGGGTCCAAATTGAAAATTCAGTCAAAAATTCCGTTTTGTGCAGTAGAAGGTTAAACAAAACGCTGCAAATTATTACACAATGGTTTATTATTTTCTATATAGATCACTCGTCTACAGAATCACCAACCATCCAATATGAAAAGAAAAAGAAAAAAAAAAAAAATCAAAAAAAAAAAAAAAAATCAAAAAAAAATCAAAAAAAAAAAAAAAATCAACATCACCAACCATCGATTGCATTTCGGTCTGCTCTAATTAGAACGGAGATTAGGCCTCTTTTGCGATTCACACTCGTGTTTTGATTTATATATATATATATTTCAATATAAACACTTAAATTTTCGTAGTGAGCGAACGGTTTGTCCTACAGAGCTCCGCGTGGTCTCAAAAAATTATAAAAATTCTATAGAATCTTAAATTGAAGGAAAAACAATACCTTTATATCGAAATTTTTTGAGTTAGGGCGTTTTCAAAATTTCAAAATTGATTTTGGAACCCTTAGGAGTGACCTACATCAACCAAAAGCTTCGGGGCACAACTAGACCCCAAATGGAGCCTACATACCAAATTTCATCAAAATCGGTCAATGCTAAGTGGCAAAAGTGCCGCGTACGGCGTACGGCGTACGGCGTACGGCGGACGGACGGCCAAATTTTTATTCGATTTTTGGATTCTACGTACCTTGAAACGTAAACCATCAAATTTTGAGGGGGTGTTAAAATTTTTTTTTTCTTGGTCGATTCCAAAGGTTCATTATTGAAAATAATAAACCAAAATGTATGTTTTGTCGCTCACTGGTTGAATATTGAACGATCTACTTCTTATCCAGGCTAAACAAAGAAATAGTATTTAAAAAAAAAAAAAAATAAAAAAATAGAAATATTATATGACCCACCAACGCGATTCTACCGACTTCATACTACTCACACAGCACCAGAGACAAGGTATTATTACTCAACAGGTGTCTACCGTATTGTACAAATTTTGGTTTATTATTTTCGATAATGAACCTTTGGTATCGACAAAGAAAAAAAAATAACCCCTCCCTCAACATTTTTTGGTTTACTCTCCTTAGTTCCCATGGACCAATTTTGATGAAATTTGGTATATGAAATATACTTACGATGAATCAGAAATACGAATGTGAATTGCAAAAGAGGCCTAATCTCCGTTCAATTTTTAGCTGACCAAAATGCGATCGTTTTTCATTTCTTCAAGTTTTACGTCCTTAGCAACCAGTATTCAAATTTCCTAATGAAGGCACCTGGAACTTATTTCTTCAAACTAAACTTGATTATGAAGGTAAAATATGGTTGGTAGGTAGCGACAAAGGCAAAGCTATGTGCTTTGAGTGAAAAATAATAAACCTTTGTGTAATAATTTGCAGCGTTTTTTCTTCCCAGTCTTTCAGGTACCATGACAACCAAAGGTAGTTTGATGGGACTTTGATGGTAGTTAGGCATCAACGTTTTAACGATCCTATTTATATGTAGATCACCTACCCAATCATGTTGTGGGAAGGGGAAGCCAATGTGACACGAAGCTATATTTCAGTCAGAATTTTTATATTGGTTTAGAAGTGGCGGGTACAATACATGAAATGCATTGCGGCGGCATAATATGTGGAAGGTTGTTTTCATAAGAAGTGGAATAGGTTAATATATATCATTGACTCTAAAATTGGAGAGCCCATAATTGGGTTTAGATGTAATCTGAACGTTATCCAATTATGGGACGTTTCCAGCACCGTGCGGAGCTTGAGTAGTGAATAATCGCCGATCCAGAGATGAAGATCCGAGGTAAAACTCGTGAGTTCGTGAAATGAGCGAGGCTGGCGCGACGGGGGATCACGAACAAACACGAGAAGAGTATTTAATGACTCATTTGCTGTGGGGATGGTCCTGGTAAGGAAGGATAATCTTACGAAGAAGGAAGTAAGGTAGTAATGCGAGGAAATAGATGACTTGGCGATACTGGAAACTTGAGGATCCTTGGAGAACAAGGGAGAAGAAGAAGTGGATGCGGCGGAGTACAAGAAGGCGGGGTGTAGCGGGAAAGGATTCTCGTAGTTCCGGAGTGAAGGAAGGAACTACGGGAGGCGGCGGCCTTGGGAGGAGGCGAGGCAGGTCGCGGGACTTCCTGGAATGATCCAGGTGAAGGGATAAGATCTTAGCTCAGTTGAACTGTGTGGAGGTTTTCCTAGCTGCCAATCCACGATGATGGGACGTACTGTGACAACAATCTATACAAGTATAGTATAGTATAGTAAGTATAGTATAGTAAGTATAGTATAGTAAGTATAGTATAGTAAGTATAGTATAGTAAGTATAGTATAGTAAGTTTACTAATCTACAGGGTGAAATGTGCAACTTGATAATGGATGGTGCTAATATACTAGTAGAACTCCTTCTGCTCTATCATACTACATGACTACATCCTATTTCATCCACACAGTCCATTTCACGATGAATCCCCTTAATCATGGAGGTTAGCGATAAATGTACATTTATTTACAATATAAATGTGCTACATATAAATGTATATTTATGTATGTAGAATTTCCAAGTCAAATTAATCCTTTTCCAAACCAAATTAATCTTTTTCCAAATCATATTAAACTTTTGACATTTTATGTCTTTACTATGGCACATAAATGAAAAATCGTCACGCGGGGAGCGTTACGCGGAAATTTCTGATGATTTTCGCTTACATAAAATGTCTCTCGTCGTTGCGTACTTGTACGAAAGCTGTATCCACCGTTTGTGTTTTTCTCTCGAGTAAACCAATGATTTTTCATAATTTTCATGGAAAATCATAACTAGACTAAACAACACTTGAAGGTTTTCTGTTGAGTGTTGTCCAACTTTACCCCAGATTAATCGCATAAGGACGCCCAAGTCTTACTGTGGTCATCCTAAAAAGTGGTACCTAAATTTGACATTTTCAGGGATTTGTATTATTTTAAATTCAATAGTGCATCTGAATAGGGAATTGAAAAACTAAAATATTGCCGCTGGAATCATCAAAATTCGAGCAATAATTGCCAGAGAAAAACGCTGCAAATTATTACATAAAGGTTTATTATTTTTCTATGTAGATCACTTTCTGCAAAGAACTCGGCTTTGCCACTGTCACCAGCTGCCTACCACGTACCTACAACGATGGCATTTTGGTTTGCTAAAATTCGAACGGAGATTTGGCTTCTTTTGCGATTCACAACGCGTGGTCTCTAGAAATTCCAAAAATTCAATACTATCTTAAATTGATGGAAAAACAATAACTTTATATCAAAATTTTGTTAAGTAATTTTTTCCGGCAATTATTGTTCGATTTTGATGATTCGAGGGGCAATACTTATATAATTTTTTTCAATTCCCTAGGCTGGTGCACTAATGCATTTCAAAAATCCTTGAAAATTTCAAATTTAGGAACAACGTTTAAAGTTTGAGCGCCGGTAATTTAGGGTAATACTAACCCGGAGCGAGGAACGAACGACGACCGACTGAGACCCCCTCAATTCCTAAATTTCAGGTTTTCATTCTCACTACCGAGTTATGTAGTAGGCAAGAAGGATTTGACTGGAGTCCATACAGATTTTAATCTGAACCAATCCTGTAATTCTCATCAAATCCTGTAGGATTGTTTGTTGAAAGGATCTCACGTCTGTGCATCGGCAGAGGCTGCTAAAAATCCGAGAGGATCAATTTCAACTAAAAGTGTCACTTAAAATGGACTGTAGGTTCATAAATTTTTGCCCGTTACGGTTATGGTTAGTTTCAGACTCAGTACTGGGCTACGCAGGCGACTTGGCGATTTTGGGCTGCTCGTGGAGAGCCGTTTGGGAGGAGTTTTGGAAGCTGGAAAGTGAAAGCATAAAATTAGGATTGACCATTAACGATCCCAAAAAGAAATATCTAGTAGTATCGCCTTCTGGAGCGCGCAGGGCGCCGCTAAACTTAAGAGTTGGAGCCTTCAACTTCGAAGGAGTTAGCCATTTCAAGTACCTCGGGGTTGAAATAAACAGCGAAAATCTAATAAGAAGTGAGATAAGAAGATGAATTATGGCGGCTAGTAGAATGTACTTTGGCTTGGCGAACTTCTTCCGATCGGCTCTTCTGACAAGACAGACAAAGCTTGGAATATACAAGGCCCCTGATTGCAAATGAACTGAACTGGAAGAGCTGATTGCAAATGAGTACATTGTGAGGTTCTTCAAATATCAGAGTCTCAGGTGGGTCGGTCATCTTTTGCGCATGGATGACCGAAGGATGCTGAAAAAAGTATTTGGAAAAGAGGTCCACGGCACTCGATGACGAGGCAGACCGAGAAAGAGCAGGATAGACGACGTGACTGACGACGCCCGAACAGTCGGAGTGGAGCGATGGAGGACGACAGCCCTTGATCGAGAGGCCAAAGCCGACATCGGGCTGTAGCGCCGGTTAAATAAGTAAGTTTCAGACTCACACAAGGACAGAATAGTTGTGAAATGAGAGTGAAAATTTCGATTTTAGAGAACATTTTTTCATCCTTGACAAGTGAGAAGAATACATCTGCTCTCTCCGTGGACTTCGAAGCAAAGTTTGAATCCTCCAAAATCAAAAGGGTTTAAACAATTTTGGTTCCTCGCCTGTCTTTCTGTAGCTACTCGTAGTTTCCTTGCTCCAAATTATAGAAATTAATTTTCGAGTTTGTCCCTGGACGGTTTTCTCAGCATTTCTGTACCAGTTCAACATTTCCTACACAAACAGCTTGTCATGAAAAAAACTTTGTTATCGAAAGCTGCTCGGTTAATGCGGTTTTTTGAAGACCCTATAGACGAGACCGCTTCATTGCCCTATACCGTGTAACTGAAACTTCGTTCCAAAAGGTACGGATCACATAAAAATGTAAGGTATTCCACCCAAGCAAGGACAAAATAGCTTCCTCACATGAACAACAAGAATTAGTGAGTGTTCAGCAGTAGGCACCACTCATTTTTTCCAAATCAAATTAATCCTTTCGCGAAAATTAGCCCAGTAAAAATTTTTGCGAAATGCAAGCGTTGTAGAAAAACGTGGGGAGTTTTTAGCTGTAGAATGTGAAGATTTTACGATTCTTCCGTCCGATATCTTCGGAGGCTCCCGAAGATGAGGCTAATAAGTATTCCTTCCTAAACGGAAACATTTTTAAATAATCCATTCATGCAGTATAAATTGATGAGCAAATTTTCTTCAAGATTTTTTTTTTTTTACAATCTTTATGGATCGTTTCAGAGTGTACCAAAACGGATTTTAGTGAACATTTTCTTCAAAAAATGTTGAGGCCATTGCAATAGTTTCACTTTTTTGAAAACTCGCTAAAATGAGCTTCCTTATCGCAAAAATCAATTGAGCTGCGGAGATGAGGAGATACATTGAAGTAGTAGGGTTCCAGGTTCTCTACCTTTCTCCTTAATCCTCCATCCTGAATCCCGTGGAAAAGGCATTAAAAAAAATATAAAAAAAAAAATAATAATAAAAAAAAAAATAAATGCTACGCAAGGAACCAGTTGAGTGAACCGGCAGGAATCTCCATTTTGACTGACATTATTGCTGGAAGCGTCAATACAATAACAGCTACTCTCCACTGACTCAACTGGAGATGATGATGCTGTTGCCTCGCGCCGCCACCGGATGTGATTTTCATTAACAAGGTTTAGCATGCCATTTCTCTCTGATCTTTGCTACGTTTACTGCTTTTTTCTTGAAAATGTGCACGAATTTTAATTGAATTTCCAAGATGATGTTCCGATGATATAGGTAAGTTTATATAAGGTATAAGGTATAAGTATTGTTTTTAAAAAGTAAGCACTTCGGGAGATTAGGTACTTTACGGTAGGTAATCTATTGTTTTGTTGTGGGAAAGGATTAATTTGATTTGGAAAAAGTTTAATTTGATTTGGAAAAGGATATTTTTGGTTTGGAAAAAGATTAATTTAGTTTGAAAAATGATTAATTTGAGTTGAAAATGCTATTTATGTACTTGAGTGAGAGATTAGAAGATTGAACTAGATCTTTCTGTACACCCTTTGACCAAAGGCACAGCAAATTGAGCCTTAGCCATGTGCAATATATTTTGGTTCTAGTGTATATACAATGGCACTGTAATGTTGGTGACTTTGATGGTGATATAAGAATTTCTCTTAGTTGGCTAACGTCAGAA
This sequence comes from Apolygus lucorum, assembly GCA_009739505.2. NCBI lineage: Eukaryota > Metazoa > Arthropoda > Insecta > Hemiptera > Miridae > Apolygus > Apolygus lucorum. The sequence goes on from CM019183.2 coordinate 2,322,726, forward strand.
GAATGCTGCTGATTTATTCTTGATTCGGCGTTTGATCTTGATTAAAAATAACTTGACCCAAGGTGTCTATTGAGGATTCTGATCCAACAGGTTTGGAAGCCAAAGTAATCATTACTAAGGAACCAATAATTTTGTGTACCTCGGCATAAATAGTTAACTTGATTCTCAAATATAATACATTTTTTTTATTCACTCAATTAGCATTTTCAACCGTTTATAACACTTTAATATCACTGCACGATCATTATTATCCCTAAGGTATGGAATTCGAGTGCCTCTATACTTCAAATTGTATCGGATAGTGTTGAGGGTAGGATGGTACTGGTAGGTACGCTGATTTTGTACCGTAGCGAAAGTGGTGGAAGAATTTTCCTCCCATCTATTCCTCCTGGGTCGACTGGAATGCAATATACCCACCATCAATCCATCATGTTACCAGAATAAAAAAGTCTGGTATTATCTTATCGGGTATTAAAGTGACTTTTAGAAGTGGTTCGTCCACAGCTGATATACCTCGAAGTGTCGTGATTTGAATTTTATGCAAAACGTACACTTGAATATAAAGAATGACGCATTCCATCAATTGCTAATTTTTCTTCAATTACTATTAAAAATGAAAGTACATCTACTCGCAAATAAACATAGTAAAACTTAGTTTTCAGGACTCAAATGGAAATTCTAGTAAAATAATAGTAGTTCATAGTGCTTAGGTTCTCCGTAAAATATATTATATAATACAATGAGGAAGTTTTACGCTACACTAAAGTTTATACTGCACTAGGAAGTTAGTTGTAAGCCTCTCACCTTCTTTTAGGTTGGTTATCGCCGGGATCTGAAATATAAAGAACAGGTACAATATTAATGGCATTATTATAGATGAAATATTGAACAATATTACATAGTATTTGAATGTTCATACGTTGTATTATCAAAGCAATAAATCTTTATCTGATGGTTGCAGTGTGGTGTTAAAAAAAATCGTTTCGCACTGATTGTAATAATAGCATTTACAGATTTATTTCAACCTTTTACAAATTCAATTCAACATTTTACTAATTATATTCAACCTTTTACAAATTCAATACAACTCTCTCATTTAACTCATCCCATCCCTTCGATTGATCTCATGGAGCAAAAAAAAAAAAAAAAAAAAAAAAAAATCAAATGTAATGGGGAGGACGCCCAGGACTCACCCGACGCCGGCCCTATGGATCATCGATGGTGAGGGTGGTGGGGGTTGGAGACAGGGATGAAGGGCGCATTTTACACTGCCTACCTACTTACCCTCCTACGTGTAGCCTATAACTTATAATCCTAATCAATCAGCAACTTTCCAGATCCATCCCCTCTGGTAGAGAGTTGAATAGAATTTTGTATTTGTAAAAGGTTGAATATAATTAGTAAAAGGTTGAATTGAATTTGTAAAAGGTTGGATATAATGAGTAAAAGGTTTAATTAAATCAGTAAATGTTATACTTATTTTCATCATACACACCACTTATTACACACCAACATACACCAACTTATTACTACACTATCATAAACACCAAAATGAAATTGATAGCAGTTTAGAGCCGCAGTACAATACAAGATTCCGTCTAGATGGAAATGTAGTAAATCCTCGCCCAAGGTTGAAACTAACAACTCGGTGTCCGAGATACATATTAGCAATGATGCATCGACATCTGAATGATGATCTAAAAAATCCTGGGGAGTATACCAGAAGTAAGTATAAAACGAAAATATACTCCTTCTTGATAAAAGTTGGTCCTCAAAAAGTAGAGTCTCTCTTAGTTAGCAAGTACGTGTAAGGATGAATAAATTTAGTAATGTATGTATACAGAATTTTAAAAAATTCAAAAAGTGATGTGAAGTAACAAATATGTTTTAGGAAAATATATAAAACAGAGAAGAAACAGCTATGATTTTAAGCAAACAAACTACAACGACTCCCTAAAGCAACACAGACCTAGGTCTAGCACTTTAGGGATATTGATATAGTCTTATTTTGAAATACATATTTTCTTTACTTCATGTACAAGTACAATAATGTGTACCGTAGATACAAGGAAATTGTTATCATTTTCAAAAGGAGTGTTTTATATTTTATGTTCTTTTATATCAATAAATCATTCTCTCTCTCTCTCTCTCTCTCTCTCTCTCTCTCTCTCTCTCTCTCTCTCTCTCTCTCTCTCTCTCTCTCTCTCTCTCTCATCTCATAAGTGGGTTGAGGAAATTAAAATTTGGGTGAGAATAATGGTTGGGTACCAATTATACCATTTACTGTGTTGAATAATAGAAAAAATCGAGGTTGACTGTTGAAAATAATAAACCAAATATCTCTTTATGACGTAGAACATTGTCATTTTTTTAAATGTGTGAAAAAATTTATTGAACATTTCAGAAGTGAACAAGTTGGACAAGGACTTCAGTAGTTGTCGAAACGTAAGGGATTTGCCAAAAGTTCAAAATGAGTTGCCAAAAGTATGGTATGCCAACAATTGCCAACAATTTTGATTGATTTATGCCAAAGGAATATTAATAATTTATTACAATATTCCTATGAAATTTTATCAGTTTATTCGTAACATAAGGTAGAATGTAATACAATTATTTCCAAAGGCTCACGAGTTTCTGAGCACGAGGACAAAGCGAATGAGGAAATCAAATGAGAGTTGCACCTATCGCTGCAGGGCGTGCAGGAAATGCCTGCCGCAGTCGGTGGCCACTTGTTTGGTCGCAGTATCAGCGATATCGTTACCTATCAGGCTCGTGTGGGTACGGTTCCAATTTCAAGGGCGTCCCATAGAAGCGGGGGCGCGTCTCTTCGCTTCCCAATCCGAATTCCTCCCAAGGGCAGCAGGATCCTTCCTTACCACTAACAGGCTGACACGCCTGAACCGTTAACTACACTTCCTTTCCGTCTCCTCCCAACTGCGTCTCTCTCATAATCGCAGACCCAAATTATATCGCCTCATTATTTTGTTACAACTCACGCTCAAGGTTCATTCCAGTACAGTAAAATCGTCGTAAATGTAGGGTAAGTCGTTGCACAATCAAGTACTTAATGATTGTCGACTTCAAATAAGTACACAATATATTGAGCAGGAGAACATTCTCCTTTAATCATTTACTGGGGATACTCTAGTTATTGAAAACGTTCAAACGAAGAGGTGTTTGGTGTTTTATTTAATTTAAATTAATTTTAGAACTGAATGAGATTATACAACTGAAAAAATTAATGATCAATTCATGAGCAACACGATAATTCAATTTCATCTGTTACGCATGTATTCTATTGCTCCATCTTTTAGAAAAACATCATTATGCACTTTTCTATACTAAAAAAAAGAAGAATCGGCGCCTGGAGATAGTGCCGTGACAAGTTTCAGGCGACGGCGTCTGCAGGAGGGCGCCACGTCCTGCAACGGGTTAAGTGGTCTGCCCTAATCCCGTGCCTTGGATAAATATAGGAATATCCTGCCCTGTATTATACCGGTTCCATCCCAAAACTCTTTTGGATGAGGTCACTAGTGATGTTTTCCAGGTTCCTCTTCTTATCTTCAGTGATGTTTATAAGCAATTCCGATAGAAATCACTGGATGAAGCACGGTAGGTACCAACTTGACACATTAAGCTCTGCTCAGTATGAAAAATTATTCAACACTTTATCGTTCTCTTCACCGGAGGTTTACTCTATACCTCAATGTTGTGTAGGAGGTAGAAAAATCTTCTGCTAAGTTGGATGGGCCGTTTAGCTTCCTCGCTGGACATAGAATTTTCTTTGTTGTAAAAAAGTCTTCCCATGACACTTGAAGAGATTTCGTCCTTCTTATTTTTGAGTGTTGTGCATCATCAGATGATACCTGATTAAATTCTAATACATAAAATCCCAACCGTACGTGTACGTCACCAACCATCTGGGAAACCCGGGTTCGATTCCAGACCTTGACATTAATTTTTTTTTCACATATCTACGATTTGTTTTGCCTGCTTTCAGCAGGCTTTTCAGCTAGTTCGGTCATAAATTATTTATCGTCCCATTACACAGCACCAACAAATAAATCACAATTTCACCAAAATGAATCACGATTTTCAGGATAATGTTAATAATGCTTGTTTTCAGATTAATAATGGCCCTATTCTGAATTCCTCACGAGCTAATGACGATTTGATCATGACCCGATCTGAAGGAGCATCGCAACGGTAAAACGCTGCAAATTATTACACAAAGGTTTATGTTTTTTCTACATAGATCACTCGTCTGCAAAGAACACGGGTTTGTCCTACAGGGCTCCGCATGGTCTCAAAAAATTCTAATAATTCTATGCTATCTTAAATTGATAGAAAAACCATACCTTTATATCAACATTTTTTGAGTTTGAGCGTTTTCATAATTTTACCCCTTAGAAGTGACCTACATCAACCAAAATCTTCGGGGCACAACTAGACCCCAAATGGAGCCTGTATACCAAATTTCATCAAAATCGGTCAATGGTAAGTGGGGAAAGTGCCGCGTACGGCGGACGGACGGCCAAATTTTTATTCGATTTTGGATTCTACGTCCCTTGAAACGTAAAACAAAAAATTTTGAGGGGGTGTTGAAAAAATTTTTTCTTGGTCGATTGAAAATAATAAACCAAAAGCGCAGAACGTTCAAACTGATCGGGTACAACATCTTAATCATATTGATGATGTCAAAGAGTAACAACAATGATGATGATGAACAAAACACTGTTATGAAAGTCATTCAAACAGAGAATTTATTGGACAACAATAACTGTTTCTTGGGCTAATTCTATTAATCCATGTTACTCTATTAAAGCAAGCAATACTGCCCACCCAATTTATTTAATACTGAGGAATTCACTACTATGCAGACATGACCTATATTTTCTTTGTTGATTTCATTTTGGTTTATTACTTTCAATAACAAATTTTAGGAATCGACCAAGAAAATACAATTTTAACCCCCCTCCTCAAAATTTGTTAATTTACCTTTCACAGTATGCAGATCCAAAAATCGAATAAAAATTTGGCCTTCCGTCCTCCGTACACGGCACTTTCCTAAGTTCCCATGGACCACGTTGATGAAATTTGGTGTAAATTTTTGTGTTGTAAATTTGGTGAAATTTTGCTCCATTTGGGGTCTAGTTGTGCCCCGAAGCTTTTGGTTGATATAGGTCACTTGTAAGGGTTGATATTTTGAAAACGCCCTAACTCAAAAAATTTCGATATTAAGGTATTGGTTTGTCTTCAATTTAAAATAGTAGTGAATTTTTAGAATCGAATGAGACCAACCTGAGCTCTTTAGGACCAACCGTTTGCTCCCTATGAAAACTTAAGGGTTGATCTTACGATAAATCAGAAACACGAGTGTGAATCGCAAAAGAGGCCCTAATCTCCGTTCAAATTTTATCTGACCAAAATGCAATTGTTGTTCGTTTTTTGCTTCCGAGTCTACCAAAGTAGCGGAAGCTTTGTTTTCACTTTTCAAGGACGAAAAGAAAAAGTTCTCCAAAATCAAAATTTCCACTCGCGTTTTGCGTTTTAGACCTTTCTGAACAATTTTGCTTCCGTGTCTGTGTGTCTGTCTGTCTGTGTGTCTGTCCGTCTGTCATGATTTCCTTGTAACGCGCATAACTATACGAAGTTATTGTCCGATTTCTATGAAATTTTCAGGGATTGTGCGGGTTGGTGTGTAGACGGTCCCCTATGAAAATCATCATCCCCGGACTGATAGAAGCGATTGCGCATGCGCAAACGTGAATTCCTTGTAACGGCCATAACTTCTACAGTTTCCATTCGATTTCGATGAAATTTTCAGGGATTATGTGGATTAGGTTGTAGATGGTCCCCTATGAAAATCATTGTCTCCGGACTGATAAAAGGGACTGCGCATGCGCAAATGTGAATTTCCTTGTAACGGCCATTACTTCCACATTTTCCACTCGATTTCGATGAAATTTTCAGGGATGTTACAGATTAGTATCTAGATGATCCCCTATGAAAATAACCACCTTCGGAATGATAGTAGCCATTGCGCATGCGCAAACGTGAATTTCCTTGTAACGGCCATAATTGCTACATTTTCCATCCGATTTCAATGAAATTTTCAGGGATGTTACAGATTAGTATTTAGATGGTTTCCTATGAAAATCACCACATTCGGACTGATAGTAGTCACTGCGCATGCGCAAACGTGAATTTCCTTGTAACAGCCATAACTTCTATATTTTCCATCCGATTTCAATGAAATTTTCAGGGATGTTACAGAGTAGTGTTTAGATGGTCCCCTATGAAAATCACAGAGAATTGTTTTTCATAGAGGGATTCATTCATAGAGGGATGGTCTCCTGTGAGAATCTCAAGTCCCATTAATTGCAGGTCTTCGGTAGCTCAGAGGATAGAGTATTAATTTGAGCTCCTAAGGTCGCGGGTTCGAAACCCAGTCGAGGCAATGTATTTTTTGATCCAATCACATACACCTACTCACTTAATTTTTCATCCGAATTTGATGAAATTTTCTAGGATTGTCCAGATTAGCGTGTAGATGGTCCCCTATGAGGGTAGTGAAAGGTACTTAGATATTGGTGTTTTGAGATTAACTACTAGTTTTGAGTTGTACTCGATTTTGCGTCCTTAGCAACCAGTATTCAAATTTCCTAATGAAGGCACCCGGAACTCCCTATTTCTTTGCATTGAGTGTGAAGCGTTTAGTTCTTTTAAATAAACTTGATTGTGAAGGTAAAATTGTGGCAATGATGCATGCGAGTGATCTATAGAGAAAAAAAATAAAACTTTGTGTAATAATTTGCAGCGTTTATTGAATGAGGGAAACTACGTTTCCTAAGCGAGAGCCAGGAGATGTTTTTAAATCTGTCAGCACGAATGAACGAATATGTAGGCAGGTAATCAAAATAATTGTATACCTACAAGGCTGACAGGTTCCCATTATGGTACAGGTACTCGTAAGATGATTCCTTGACGGACTACGAGTCTCGTAGTTTCAGCCTTACCAGATTTCCTTTGTTCTGAAGTCCACTACGTGAAGAGCTATGGGCACCCACCGTCCGGTATTATGATGTCAGGGACGGAATCATAAAACCGAGTGTCTGTCCAGATAAGCGGACAACATCTGTAGGTTTTACATCGTTGGCAGACATTAACTCTAGTAGTGTCAAGGTCGTGTCATTATGGGAGTAGCTAGCTATGAAGAATGCCAGTCGCAAAGTGGGTAGGGTGGATGTTTTTTTTCAAGTTGGACTACAAGTGGGTGACAATAGGAGAGATCGTATCTCAAATACTTGAAGCCTTGTAAACTATTGCATTGGATGTTCTCAGAAGTGAGATTTTAAAAAACCTATTGTTTAGTAATGCATGCATTCCAGGGCAAATCCTTGTCCATTGGATAAGGATTAGTTCAATTTCAACCAGTGAACGATAAAACTTACATTTAGACATAGATATAACTTTTAACTTTGGATCTTTGAAAAAAATTTATAGCTTTTTTTCAGCCCGAAAAACTATAACGCGAGACCGATAAACAAATTCAGTAACTAGACTGCTAGACTAATCAATACTCTGGGAGACCCTGGTTCGATTCTAGGCAGTTACATAAATTTCTTTGGTAATAATACCTAGACATAATCAATGATCTACTTTTTTACATCAAGGGAGGACTTAGAGGAATTTTATTTACTTTTGTGCCGCACAAAACAGTTTCACTTAATGTAATTTATTTATTATTTTCAGCCAGAAATGGTGGAGCCCCTCCTCCCTCACCCATTGGTAACATTTCTAGCGAGATGCGAACCTCGAATTTGAACAGTATTTCAAATCCGTGATCTACGATAACCAATATTCGAATTCGATTTCAAAACAAGTACGCAAATCAGTGGGAAATTAAGATCAGGGCAAAATACACAAAATTATGCTCGACAACATACGTTTTTAAGCGATTATTCATCGAAGTCCACGGTAGGACAGTAAGGAGTGGAGTACTTCAAAGATCCGATATCTAAGTGTTACACAAAAATGGTTCCATGATACACGAATTTCATCTCCATCAGACCAATCAATAGCTTCTGCGCAGAGCAAACGTGAGAGATGATGCCAAGAAGTCAGGTATGGTCAGTACGCGTGAAAAACTTAACATTACTGCTAACAATTTCTGAGTTGCGTTGCTGTTAGTAAATTTGAGCTACTATTAACATGATAGTAAAAATCACATTTTTTAAATTTTCAGTGCACCGTGAATATCATAATCAATGATTTAGATCGGCGTTTCAATACCACATTCCACTGATCACTATGGTTCATAAAATCTCAACGCTAAACCCTCAGAAATCTATCAGATATTGATGAAATTGTCGCTGATGGCGATGAATTTTTCTTTATTTGTTTATTCAGTTGACATACGTGCTGTTAAATGTAAGTATCCAAAAGTTTGAAACAGAAATATTATGGTCAAATTTTCTATGGAGAGTAGTGAAATAACGCGAACCTTCATAATAATTATAAGGAAAAGTATTCAACCAATCACCTTCACTGAGAAGACCAATTCCACAACGAAGAAGGCGATTTTAGGAAATTTATTATGTCTTATAACCCCCCCAGAAACGTTGCCTTTGTTTCGCCAAAATCCCCATCGAAATCGGTGCAATGGTTCGAGTGTGTTTGAGTAACAATCATATACGACACATATACGACTCGCACATACAAACAGACATTTTTTTAAATGAGTACATATACATTGAAATACAAAATGCTACGACTCTTTTTGAGTGCATGACTCGTGCTAAGAGCTGGAGCCTAATAATTGAAAATTATTTAACACTGTTCACATGATCAAAAACATACTAGGTACCTATAATCACAATACATATATATTAAAAAGCCAGTTTTATTATTAGATACATTAATTAGTAAAATTATCATTAGACTATTCGAGCTTACCAAAACTTTGATTTTTCCTATTGAAATATTTTTTTATGTTAAGTTTGAATTTATCTAGGGACAGTTGCTCCGTCACCAAACTCATAGGCAGGCTATTGAAAATGTCAACCCCCCACGTAAGGTAAGTTCGCATTCCCAGTGAAGTACTCATTCTGGGTTTCGAAAGGGTAATTCTATCTCCTGATCTCGTTTGATTTTGCACCTTAGATATTTCTCCAACTAAAAACATTTTGTGTACAAAACTCAAGGTACCTACATTTTTCAGTTAACTCATAGAGGCTAAGTACTGGAAAGTCCATGAACACCCTATCAGTCGGATACCTTCTGGGTTTTTTTAATAGGATTTTAATCAATAATTTTTGCACAACAAATAATGGTCTCGTTTTCGTTGTATAAGTAAGTCCCCATGCAACAATGCCGTAAATGAGAAGAGGTTGTATGATTGCCATGTAAAAAAGCATCTTTAGTTTCGGTGTCATGTACCACCGCACCTCCACACAAAGATGAATCAGTGAGCGTAATTTCCTAATTAATCCGTTTATGTTAGGTTCCCACTTAAAACCAACAGTTGTATACTCGTAGCAAGAGATGCGTGATGGTCTCTTTGCACAACACACATGTTTTGCGTTAGATGAATTTTGAGCGGTTTAAATATTCCACCAAAATCGGACAAATTTCATTGATGGGTACATACAATTTTTCACGGGGAACACATGCAGAAAAAACGACCTCAAAGTCGTGTTATTATTATAGAAATTTTTTGTTGCAGCCCTTGAAACCTCCGTGTAATTGTTATTTTTCCGGTCGATTATCACAACAAACCTCCAAGGCAGCGAAGTGACCGCCTTTGGAAACGAGCAGAGAAAGTGCATTCTATCACAGAGTATCAGCGTGCGTCTCACCACGTCCATGACTTTCCCATCCAGCTCCACGTGTTTTGAGCTCCACAGATTCCAGGTGATCATATATTTTATGTTTACCTCCCACTAGGTCTGTGGTGGTTTAGAGGGGTACAGAGAGAGGAGAAAAGAAAACTGCGAGTAAAGGAAAAAATGAGAGAAAATGAAAAGATAGAGTAAACGGAAGAATAAGGGAAAGGGAAGAGAGATTAAAATTGGCTCTTTGAAATGTTAAGTATTGCTTCTGAATCCAGAAAGGAAAGAATAAAGATTGTTTTTATTTTGGGAGATAAAAAGATAATTGTACAATTCTTGTAACAAGCATACTGTTTTAATTCGTTCATCAAATTTTGATGAAACTGTCAAGGATAGTGCCGCTTGTGCTCAACATTATCCTCTACTAATTTCATTCGCACGAAGAGAGTTTCAACGCAAGCACAAACGTCGTATTTCCATTTAAATATTGTGAAAGGAGGGCAAATGAAAATAATGCATGTGCTATAAGACCATTCACGAATCAAATAGAAAATTTTTGTTAAGCATACTTAAGCATAATATAGGTTGTCTCATGAGACAATTTTCTCATTTAAAAGCTGCTTTGGTGAGGATTTAAAACGCTGCAAATTATTACACAATGGTTTATTATTTTTCTATATAGAACACTCGTCTGCAAAGCCACCAATCATCCAACATGAAGAAAAACATCGATCGCATTTCGGTCAGTTATAATTTGAACGGAGATTAGGCCTTTTTTGTGGTTCACACTCGTGTTTCTGATTTACCGTACGTCCAACCTTAAATTCTCGTAAGGAGCGAACGGTTTGTCCTACAGGGCTCCGCGTGGTCTCAAAAAATTCTAATAATTCTATAGAATCCTAAATTGAAGGAAAAACAATACCTTTATATCAAAATTTTTTGAGTTAGGGCGTTTTCAAAATTTCAAAATGAGAAAATAATAATAAGAGAAATAATAAACTAATGCCAATCATTTAAATAATTTCTATCAACCCGAAAGGGTCGCAAAAGGTTTAATTTTGCCTGGAATAACTGGAACTGGAAACTGGAAAAACAAATCTCATTTTTACTCTACTTCATTTATTTTTCGATTATGCTCTAATTTGGGAAGTAATTACGTTGAATCCTTCCGCCTAGCTCATTAAGTAATTTTAATTATAAATATTCCGGTGACATGAGAGAAGATTGTGCGAGTTGGGATTTAGATGATCCTCTAGAAATTGCATTGCAGCCCGATATAACGTGATCGAATTATTTATACAACCATGCTTTGTGTACGAAGAAATTATTTGCCATATCCACTTGAAAACCCGATTCTCTTATTGATTGGCACCTTCTCTGTTTAGTTATAATCTTGAAACTAAGAATTCACCCGTTCTTTTCCACCTGGTTCGGTACAGCAGTTCACGTTATATAAACTCGTATTTGCTGGGGTCGTAAATCCATCAGCTTGAATGAAGAAATCCATGAATCGATTCACTTTAATCGATTATATTCGGCAATCGATCGAAATCACCAACCGCTTGGCTATAAATATAAACTGTTGGTACCTTCACTACGCGGAAGTTGTCTCGCTGAGCAACCGTAGAAACCTGTTGACCTCCATTTTTTCTCAATGAAAAATGGCTTGTAGGAGTAGTTTTCATTTAATTTTTCATAGCTGTACTTGAACAACTCTATGAGCTTTGCCAAACTGCTCCCCTTAGTATCGATTGTGAATAAGACTTCCGTAAGTACAAATTAATTTGCGATTTGTATTTGATTCATCTTCAAGCCCTTATAGGGAGCAAATAGTTTGGATCTGATGGTCTCTGGGTCAGATTTCTGAAGGGTCTCCTTCGATTTGATACATTAAATACTATAAAAAATAGATTACAGGTTGTTAAAAAAAAATGGTGTTCGAAAATGTCATCAAACCCCCAAAATCGATTAGAATGAAGATGATGATACTATGAAAAGGTTCATAATTTAGGTACTATAATGATTATGTTGAGTTATAATCAGAAAAGCATAGAGACTGTAAATAAGATGTTATACTCGTACTAGCTTGCCTTAATAGAAAGAACAAAAAAATAAATAAATAAATAAATAAAAAAACGAGTATCTACACTGCATGCAGATACATCTGTACATGGATATGTCTTATGATGGCAATTTAAATGATGAGCTCACTCAGCTGATCAATGACCACTCAGGCGCCTTCAGCATTCTTCATTGACCCGCCCTCTCAAATTTCAGGTTCCTGCGTTCAACAGGAGAGGAAATGGCCTTGGAGCTCACTCAGCTGATCAGGGATCATCAACTTTGATGATGTATAGAAGTATGTATCTATTGACCCTGCCTCTCAAATTTCAGCTTCCTGCGTTCAACATCATCAGAAAAAAAAACGTTGCATTTTGTGAGTCGAAAATTTTGGAATGACCCCCAGAACTAAGACATATTCATGTCAAAAAAATAAATAAAAAGACGTGAAACAGGAACATATGTGGATTAGGAACTTATGTGATTGGACTGTCTTAGAACTATTTTTTTCACAGAGTTAAATGCGTTTTATATACTTCTTGATATATACCCTAAATTATTAGATTAAAACCTAACTAAATATAATCTTTCCTCGTCTAAAGAGACGTCCGTGGAATCACACGCATTACTAAATAATACTTTTATCGTCGTATTTTCGTCAATAAAACGAGTCCCTACCAGCGTATTGCGGAACATCAAATAAGGAAGTGAGAAACCGAATCTATACGTTCGAAAATATATTAAGATCCTTTTGATGATGACGAGTAACATGGAGAGGAGAGGGGAAGGGATTGAAACAGGTCCTTGCTGTTTCGCAAGAGTTTTTAGCATCAGATGGGGGAACCTCATCCCGCTGACCGCATTCCAGGAAAGGTTGAAATGATGTCAATGTTTTCTGTTGAAAACAGTAATTTCCGAGGGAGGGTGGTCGAAGCGTTTTGGGAAATTTTGGGTTTCAGATGATAGTTTGGAAGGAATTTCACCAGTTAATGAGCCGCTGATCTGAGAGGCATCCGAGTGAAAACACGTGTCATCATCAGTAAACTCGCCTATTTACACGACTTGTAATCACTAACGATATAACTGTATAGTGAATCATCTTCATCGATTATAAACCTGAACGATGGGAAGTGGAAGAGTTCCAACGATTGAATTTCATATCGTGTGGCACAGAAAACTCTCCTTAATCCCACAATTGTTTTCTACATGCTGGTCTTCACAGGATGGTCCCAGATATGTTGGGTATGACTCTAATACATCTCGAATGAGATATAGGATTTCCAAGTATAATTCTGAACTTTCCAGACCAATTTTGAAAATTTCCAAACCATATTCAGAATTTTCCAAACCAATTTCAGAATTTTCCGATCCAGTTTCAGAACTTTTCAATTCAATTTCAGAACTTCCCAAGTCAAATACAAAATTGTCCAAGTCAAATTCAGATTTTTCCAAAACAATTTCAGAATTTTCCATTTCAATTTCCGAATGTGATCAATCTTTTTGTGTGTTGATCAATCACTTTACGAGTTGACGCCCCTCTCCTTCACAAGCGTTTACATCTGTACTTCTCAGTTACACATCATGTTGGAGACTAGTCAAAACTAGTATCAGAGTTGTATTTGAAGGAGAAATTCTTGATTATTCTATCTTTTACCTTCATCCTGCTGAAGATCAATTACTAACAATTTTCTTATGCACGGGACCGAGATTGAACATGATTCTATCTCACATGATCATGATAGCGCTATTGAAGCTGCGTATGGGAGCACTGCTTTTTGGATCATGCCATTAATTATCTGACACATTGTGTGAGACATTTCGCTGCCTTTACTTAGGTTATGTAGGTCAGACTTAGTCCTTTGTGAATAAGTTATCTCAACCCCAACTCTCTTTTCATAATTTTAACAATTTGTAACCCATTTACGGAAGTTTCTTTCACTTGAGATTTCTGAAATGACAATAAATCCTCGACTTACTACAAAAACTTAAAAACAAGGGTATTTGGCATCAATGATGGAAATGGTGCAAATCAGTGATATGTTGTAACAGGACTGTAGCGGCGACTCCATAGTTATTAAAAATCATCCATAGCATAGAATAAACATAGATATAAGAACCCGCAACTGATTATCAAAAATACAATTTATTGTGGTCTGATGTCAAATCGAGTCCGTGCACTTTATTTTATTAATTTAGAGCATTACTTAGGATTTCATTACAACGCAAGCATCACATATACTGTCGAGAATCCTTCAAGTGTTTGAATGCAAATTTCAAATATCCCTAAAACTGGCTACAGTCTCTTGAGCAACACGCGTTGCTCTCCCGCTCCTTCTGTTGAAAGGCCCCTACAAGACCCTGAAGACGCAACAACTAACCGCTGAAGAACTAAATTAGAAGGCGTTGCCAATCCCTCGATTTCTTTAGTGCCAAAGAGAATGTGAGGGTTCCAAAATATTCGGGCCTAATAGGAGCGACAGCCAAAATTGCTAGTCCGACCGAACGCCCGGAGCACGCGCCGGCCGACCTCTAACGACAGGTGTAGTTAAAGGTGATCGATTTCAATGATCAAGTCGTTAGTTTGAACGATTTCAATGACGACAGTCTATGAGATGATAGCTGCGGATCCCTTCTTTCTACGCAGTATTTCTTCAATCTACAGTTTTGTTGTTCGAGAATGGCAAATCAGATAACCAGTGGAGCATTCACACTGCATTACTTTTATTTCGATTTAGAACCTAGAAAAGCTACTTCATTTTTCAAAGATAGTCATTTAATAGAGAAAATACTCGAACTATGTCTCATATAATATGTGGAACGGTCAGTCTTCTGGTAATACCACAGCTCTCCAAATATTCATCGAATTCTCGATTGCAGTATTCTTTTCCATTGTCCGATTGAATGCATTTGATCTTTCTTCCCCTTTGATTTTCCACTAAACTTTTAAACTTCTTGAATTCCATGAGGACTTCACTTTTCTTTTTCAGAAACCTGACCTCGCACCATCTAGAAGAGTCGTCAATCAGGATCAGAAAATATCTTGCACCTCCTTTCGATTGAACACGCATTGGTCCACACAAATCGGTATGGATGATGTCCAAGATTTCAGTTGTGCGATTGGATTTCTTTGGAAAAGGTTTTTGTGACATCTTTCCTTGCACACATACAGTACAATCTGTCAACTTCTCATTTCCTTTCAATTTCAATCCTAATGCCCTATTCTTGTTTTTCAATGCTTTTAGATCCACTTGATTCAAGTGTCCAAATCGTTGATGCCATAGTTCAAGTTTTGACTTGGCTTTCGTCTCCTCTATGGTTTTCGCTTCAACAGATGAACTTTCCTCCACGAAATATAGATCATTCATTCGTTTAGCAACTAGAGAAATATTTCCGTCTTTATCCAGAACTTCTCCAGACGTTCTTGTGAAAATTACTGTGTATCCTTTGTCTGTTATTTTTCTGACTGAGAGTAAATTTGATCTCAAGTCTGGAACATGCAGGGTTTCATTGAGATTTACTATTCTGTCTTCATCTTTATTTGATACTGTCAGCTTCACAATGCCTTTTCCTGATACACCTGACGAGGACGTGTTAGCGAGGTTCACTCTGCTGCAACCTGCAGTTTCAAGTGTTACAAATCTTCCACCATCGCTACACATGTGCGAACTGCATCCACTGTCAAGGCACCATTTCGTTGAATTTGAAACGTTCAATGCTGTTTCAGTCATCAACATGTTATTCTCCGTACTGTTATTCACGGATTGGGATTGTTTCTTCTTTCGGCATTCAACAGCTTTATGCCCCTTTTTACCACATGAATTACACTTGTAGGGAAACGGTTTTTCACTTTTATCTTCATCGATAGACTGTTTGCCTTTTTTCACGTTCAGAAATTTCTTTTTCGCCATCATCGCATTAGTGTCTGCACCATACTTTTCTCTTCGAGATTCACTCTGCTCAATAATCTTTATCTTGAGAGTTTCGGGAGTTGGAAGATCGTCGCGAGTTTCGATCGCGCATCTGAAGTTTTCGAAACTTTTTGGTAGACTGTACAGCAACATAATGGCAAGTAGATCCTGGTTGATGTCTACTTCCATATTTCGAAGCTTATCTACAGCATCGAAGAACTTATGATGATCCTTCACATCTTCTCCTTCTCTCATTTTATGAAGCATTAATTGTTTCAACAATGTTGCTTTCCGAGCAGGTCCTTTTGATTGGTAAATGGACTCCAACTTCATCCACAATTCTCGAGAGGTATTTCAGTCTTTCACCTGCTTCAACTCGCTTGGTGAAATAGCCAGAATCAAATCCGATTTCGCTTTTCGGTCGGCTTTACACCATGCTGCTTTTGCGGCTTCTGTTTCGGGACGATCAGCTAAAATGACCGGACATAGGTTTGTTCCGTCTACGAACCCTATCACATCATTCTTCACACGAATTGCTTCCATCTGTAATTTCCACGTGTCATAATTGTCCTTACTGAGACACTCGATCTTGAAGCTATTCATAATATTCGGAATTTATAACTCTGAAGCTAAAGGGACCTAACCTAATACAAATTGAATTATACACAGAGTACACGCAGCGAATTCCGAACATCAACTCAATATATTTTTGGGAAACTTTTCAAAACATGTGGTTAGAATTTTGTCATCTTGCTTGTCAACCATGATATTGCAGAAGCATCAAATCGTTCTTCCAATATTATTAAGCTATGTTTGTTAAATTTCTAGTATTTCCTCACTATGTTTGTTAAGCAGCACGATTTTCATATGCTTCTTCCGATACACATCTGTTTAAAGTATCGAAATCCTGCGATAATAGTTACAAAATAGGTTCATATCGAAAGGAACATGCTACTCTACGGCTTCGGAACCTTGTAAGATAGAAAAAAACAACATTTTAAGACCATCCGTGGGTTTCAGACATTATTTGCCTTCTAACTGCCTACTCATCTGATTTCTTAACGTACAGAACGAAACTCGAAGTGAATGTTTTCTCGGTGGAACATCCTTGCCATGCAAATGATCTCGTCTTACTATTCTTGAAGAGTATCTCTAGGAGATTTTTTACCCTGAGCTTCAGATGTGTGGCAACCATCTCTGGTTACTCCTTCAAATAAGGAAGACAACTCGCTGAACCGCCCACATTAGTCACGGTGCAACGTCGAACTGAGGATTGCTTAAAATCGCTTATAATTTTGTTCATGCTTTTTACTTTGGTATTGAGTAATCCATGCAGTTTGGGATACAAGGGGGAGGTTCCCCTCCTTGAGCCACAGATTTTAATATTGATAAGATGCTTCCATTCGGTCCGTAGTGAATTCGCAAAGGTAGGATTTTTTGAATTTTGATCTCTTGGATATTTTGATTCATGCTTCGTTTGTTCATTTCCAAGTTTCATTTCTTGCTGTTTTCCGATGAGTAGACTATAAAAAGGGGTTATAGCTAAACCTTCATTAATTTATAGTAATAGATACCTAATCCTTGTTTTTGAAGCCTAAACCACCTAAATAGGTAGATTGGAATTTTTATTTTCTACTAGAAGACATAATTGTTTTATTACAGTGAAAAACGCTGCAAATCATTGCCCGAAGGTTCATTATTTAGATATAGATTACCCTACTGTAATTACCCTACTGTATATAGATTACCTTACTGTATAGATTACCTTACTGTATAGATGACCTTACTGTATAGATTACCCTAGATAGATCCCTCCCTACCAACCGTAGGTACCTACTACCTACTAGGGCATTTTTGAACATTTCAAACCCAAATGAAGGGTTCAAAATGCCCTAGTAGGTAGTAGGTAGCTGTGGTTGGTAGGGAGGGATCTATACAGAAGGGTGATCTATACAGAAAATAATAAACCTTTGGGCAATGATTTGCAGCGTTTCTTTTTTAACTTTTTTTTACCTATTTTTTTAACCTACCAACCATTGGTAGGTACTACCTACCTCACCATAATGCCTTCACACCTTCACAATCAAGTTTATTAGAAAGAACTAAACTCTTCACACTCGATTCAAAAAATAGACAGCTTCATATGGAAATTTGATTACTGGTTGCTCAGAAAGAAAACGCCGTCCGCCGTACGCGGCACTTTTCTTAGCAACACTGGACCGATTTGGTTCAAATTTGGTATATGGGCTCCATTTGGGGTCTAGTTGTGCCGCGAAGCTTTTGGTTGATGTAGGTCACTTCTAAGGGGTGAAAAGTAAGGGTTGAAATTTTCAAGAGTGCCCTAGCTCGAAAACTCTCGAAATAAAGGTATCGTTTTTTCACCAATTTTAAATAGTATTGAATTTTTAAAAATTGTTGAGACCACCCGGAGTTCTGTAGGACAAACCGTTCGGTCCCTACGAGTACTTGAAGGTTTTCCTTCGATAAAACAGAATCATGAGTGTGAATCGCAAAAGAGGTCTAATCTCCATTCAAATTTTATCGGACTAAAATGCGATCGCTGTTCATTTCTTCGATTTGTATACAGTTTTGCCTTCTGCGTAACCAGTAATCAAATTTCCATATGAAGCTTTCTATTTTGACAATCGAGTGTGAAGCGTTTAGTTCTTTCTAATGAACTTGATTGTGAAGGTGTGAAGCCAGTATGGTGTGGTAGGTAGTACCTAGCTGGTAGGTAAAAAAAATGTTGGTGGGTAAAAAACGCTGCAAATCATTGCTCAAAGGCTTCTTCACTCTTCAGATCACTGATCAGCTGAGTGAGCTCCGAAGCCATTTTCAATCCTATTGAACGCAGGAAGCTGAAATTTGAGAGGGAAGGTCAAGGGAGAATACAGATGGTGGTAGGTGCTATTGATGGAGAACCAGTGGTTTATACAGAAGGGTGATCTATACAGAAAATAATAAACCTTTGAGCAATGATTTGCAGCGTTTTCAGTTCATGTGCCAAAGCAAAGACATGAAAATGTCAAAAACTGAATACAAATCGAAGAAATGAACAGCGATCGTATTTTAGTGACTAAAATACTATCAGACTAAAATTTAGTCAGATAAAATTTGAACGGACATTAGATCTCTTTTGTGATTCTCACTCGTGATTCTGTTTTATCGAAGGTACTACTCGTAAGGAACGAATGGTTTGTCCTTCAGAGCTCCGCGTGGTCTCAAAAATTTAAAAAAATTCAATACTAGTTAGAATTGATGAAAAAAAGATACCTTTATTCCGAGAGTATCACCGGCGCACGTGCCGACGTTTCATAATAGGCTTGATGATTAGGAATGTTTTATAATAGACTTGATGGTTAGGAACGTGTATAACACATTGGCTGTATCGATCCATGGGAAACTGGGTATGAACGGGAATAGACTTATTCAAATGAAGAGGTCGCTCACCTTTGCGTTCCTTACAGGAAAAACGTCCAGAAAGCGATGAACTCGGAAGTTGCGTCATTGAATTCGCGCTACCCATTGAAAAGATTGGCAGGCCTTCGATAAACAGTACCAGCTCATTCTGCGAATGTTTATACTACAGAACGCGCAAGACCATTTAGAAGCTCTGTTGGAAAATGTTTTTCGGGTTTGTAGGGCCAATCGCCAGGAGGGGGTCAGCCAATGGTACCCGAATCGTCTGTGAAGAAATTCTCCAAGTTGGGTGGCAGTATAGTAACAATATCAAGGAAATGAATAATTAGTTGTTATTAAAATTCACTATCTAATATTATGGAGCTTTCTCTTCAAAGATTTCTCTTGTATAGAAGCCTTAAAAATATACTCCGCTCAAGTTCATGTTTTGGATTAAAAAGATTGCGGTTGTTTGTATCGTAGTAGTAGTAGCTATTTGTTTTTCAAAGTACCTGGGGCATATAGTATATTTTGATGTTTCCGAAGAATCTTAATCAGTAACAACGCAAAGGTGTTATCTTCGGAACAAGGTACGTGGTGCGCAAGCGCATAATTCAAAATGAGTATAATTTTCACGAGAAAAATCGAAAATTGCGGAACCCATCCGATTTGTCTTGCTCCGTACGTTAAGATGTATAAAGTGTCGGTGAGTGAGCTCATAATTTGCTCACTAGACAGCTCTGTCATACCACTGTACAACAGATGAGTGATTGATCTTTCTACTTCATCATGAAGTTGATTATTATCCCTTCGGACTAAGTTTACGATGAAGACCATGAGAAAATTTCTTCCACGCTTAATTCAACGTAATTATCTCCGTGTTAACACAAACTACAGAAACGCTGGAGTTCCCATGAGCTGGCGTAACGTTTTGGAGTGCTGAAACTGTCAGTTGGTACATCAACAGTTGGAGGCAGCGATGTGGGGTTCCTGCTCAACCTCGAACCATCATGAGGGTGGGCGTATTTGTAGATACTGTGTTGGTGCTACCTAGTTTTCAATTGAAACTATGTGTATTGAATTTCTGCAAACTCAAATGCGCATTCCAAAGAGTAAAATGAGTGACAATTTTCTTTTGAATGGTAGAATTTTCGCAGCTATTTCCTTTTTAAATAACTTATGGTTGTTGAACATTTTTCAAAGAAGTTAAGGGATGCACATACATAATTGGTTCTCGTCGAAAAGCTGGAATAAGTTTGAAAATACGAAAGTCGTGAATTTTCTCATTCGTTAAATGTGCTGTTAAGGGGATTTCAGTCGGTCGCAGTTTGTTCCTCGTTCCGGGTTAGTATAATGACTCAAGAACCGGCGCTCTAAGTTTAAAAGTTGTACCTAAATTTGAAATGTTCAAAGTTTTCGATATTCTACTTTTAAACTTTAAGCGACGGTTCTTGAGAGACTATACTTACGTTTTTAAGAGGGTCTCAGTCGGTCGCCGATCTTTCCTCTCGTTCTGGGTTAGTATAATCTCTCAAGAACCGGCGCTTAAAGTTTAAAAACTGTATCTAAATTTGAAATTTTCAAGGATTTTCGAAATTTTACTTTTAAATTTTGAGGCTGGTTCTTGAGAGATTCTGCTAACCCGGAACGAGGAAAGAACGGCGACCGACTGAGACTCCCCTAAAAACGTAATATTATTTTGTGCCTAGATTGTCGTAACAATGTCGAACAGCTATGGTTCCTTCTAGGTAAAGGATTAGTTTATTGTTGGTTCCGATAAATTTGATCTAGATCTAGCTATAGGAACGATAGATTCAGCGTAAAAAAATGGGTTTTAAATTTAGAGTGAAATTAGGATTTATTGCTTCTTTTATGGGTCAATTACATTACTGTGATGTTAGTACAATAATAACTGACCAAGAATTATGTGCAATGAATGGATGGTCACCATGAGTTCTCATGACTCATCATTCGAAATTATATGCATTGTTTGCTTAAAAAACGGGAATGTACTAGAATTTCCTCAATGAGTTCACAGGCTGTTATAAAAAGACAATTACGAAGGATGCAGTTTCGAGGGCTATGTACCTAGCAGTCGGACTGGAGACTCTCTCAGTATTCATTCTGTAGACGGTGAGTGATAACAAATTGAAATTTTGTTGACTAGAAACGATCAAGTTCAGTAAATTACGAGTACAGAGACTCTGCCTAACATTTGGAAAATGGAAAATTCTTATCTCCAAGTTTTCCTTTTTTACGAGATTTTCTCCCCCCAAATTTCCTAAATAATCTTTTTGTCGTAAGTTTTCAAATTTTCAAGAGTTTTCCAAAAATTTTCCGAAATAACGTAGGCATATTCCTATTTTTCACAAATTTTTATCTACAAATTTCAATTTTTTAAATAATCAAGTATCCAAAAAAAAGCCAAATTGATTTTTTCCAGAGTTAACTTCACGGATTACGATGGCAGACGAGATCAAGCCCAAGTCAGGAATTGCATTAAGGTCACGAATTGTGATAAGTGGTGAGTAATATCAACTGCTCATATTCTTGACTCTCGAAATTTATAATTTCAAATCACCGAACGAAATTTATCAAAGTCCTTACTAACGAAGATTGGAAAGCTCGTGAATATGGACTCCTAACATCTTCAAAGCATACCCAGTGCATACAGTATGGTGTACTGAAAATCGAAAAAACCAACAATAGCCGTGTGGGTACTCTATGAATTCGTGGAGACGAGAAGAACGTGAATATGGATTCCCAACATCTTCATAGCATACCCTGTGCTTACAGTTTCTAAAAGAAATTGCAACACCATTGTTCCTTTTCATAACCAAACCTTCAACTGAAAGATTTCTTTGAAAATTCGCTCATTAATTCATGTTTCGTTTTACCACGAACACCCACCTACAATAATCTCGCATTTTGCGTTTCAGTGCTTCTAAGCAACTTTGGTTCGGTGTCTGAGGTCAATCCTTGTCCCCTCAATCCTTGTTACTTAAGGATACTTCGTCTTTGATACAATACTGATCAATCATTGGGTTGATGCGGGTTAATGTCATATGGGAACATAATGAATTTCACCGACATCATGTTTAATTTTATTCCATGTATGGAAGCTTTGCTGTCCACCTAACTTGGTAGACGATTTCAACTCTTCCATTCCGATTTTTATACATGAATAATAAAAATTCTTGTGCATTAGCTAAGGGATCAAATGTTGAAAAATGCAGTCCAAAAACCGCTTTTAATTAGTTTTTTTTGTTTTCAGTTAAAATTACCATCCAAAATGGTACGTGGTAGGTATTTAATCAGCTATAAATTGACTGTGGAACAGCCATCAAAACCTACAGTTTTTAATCGTTCAAAACTTGCTCAAAATCGACTGAAAGGTTTGTTTGATAATTTTATCATCTGGTTATGCTTCATAAATGGAACTTTATGTGTCTGGAATGTCCTCTTTGGAAACTCGCTAGATCCAATCCCGTGACGAACCATTCAGAATAAGGACGTCCCTGAAAATCAATCCACTACAAATGTGCCAGCAAGTGAGTGACAGGCAGTGCTTTTGCTCTTTCATCATTCCTACCAACTCGTTGTTGGCGACAAGCAAAACGCGGACGTGGAAGTCGGATGGCCTCGAAGACACTGAGGTAAAAAACGGCAAAACTGCCGCCACGTTTCTCAAGTCATTTCCCAATCCTCTTAGCCACCTCTGGTAGGTTATGCCCCTGGACAATGTTCAATGAATGTATGAAAACCTCCTGCAGAATCGGTTGACAAAAATGTGTCATACGAAACGTAGTTTCCACGATGCATGGAATAGTACGTGTTTAACCCTCCAGCATTGAGGTGAATTTCTTCACGTGAACACTGTGGTCGGGTCACAATCACCCAGATTTTCAATTTTCTCTAATTTACTAAAATAAAGGCATAAATGATCATATAAGGATTTTTTATGTCACCTCAATCAATATAATTCGTTATAAATTCAAAATATTTGCGAGTAAAACTCCACAAACCTAGTTTCCATGTATTAAAAAAAGGTTCTCATTTCGGTGAATCGAATAGAAACCCGAATTTTATTTTAGGTAAAACCTTAATAACAATTAAGTGACATATGATTAACGCATATTTTGTGGGTTGGTAACTCAACAAGCTGTGCTCCAGTATTGTTAGAAACTCGTGAGGGGTGTAAGCCTTATCAAACATATCTTCCAACAAGGTAAGCAAATCTCTTATGGGAGCCAACATGTCAATTTCCCTCCTTTCTTCATGTGTTCCCGAATAATCAAAACGAATGCATTGGAGAAGGAGATGAAATCTCTCCCAACTCACGGTAGTTTTAAAATTTGAGGTCCTTTGATGTCCCATGAATCTTTAGTGTTTGTGTGAGCAGTCTTGACAACACACCAGATATGATCAGCAGCCCAATCTTCATCGTCCATATCTTTGGGGATATAATTCTGTTTGAATTTACTCCTCACCTCATTGATCTTCTTATTAGTGCAATTTACCAGCAAAGAAATGACTCCGTTGTCAAAAAAGGTAAAATACGTCTGATTCGGTGGCTTTGTACGGAACGTAGGTACTGTGGTTGGGTCACATTTGAATTTTCTTGGGAATAACACATACCACAATGGCCAAAGTTAAACTGAAATGAGGAGCTGAATGAGCTTGAGGATAAAGGAAGAGGAGAAGGAGTACCGACGTTTCAAGTGCAAATAACATAGGGCAGAGCAGCTACCTGGGTCACTATGACCCGACCACAGTACTGGAGGGTTAGTATATAGCACTGATCCGACTGTATATTAGACTGAGCTTCGAATCCCTCAACATCACCCCAAAAGTTTTTCCTGAGAAACCTGTACCCAAAAATTTGGGATTATCCCCTCCAAATAGAGGCTCCAAATTGCAAGTTTAGGGACTTTCAAATTTTTCCCTACTATTTATCCTTGCCAATCAGTTTTGGAGCTGCCATGATGCTGAATGTGTAATGGTGTTAAAGTGTTATTAATACACTCGTATACCTTAAAGAAATGTGCTCAGTGTAATGAGATTGGGTGAATGTTTTCTTTCTTCTTTCTTTAGATTGCTTCCGAGTCTACCATGGTAAGCTTTGTTTTCACTTTTCAAGGTTGAAAAAAAAAGTTCTCCAAAATCAAAATTTCCACTCCCGTTTCACGTTTCAGACCCTCCCGACCAATATTGGTTCTATGTCTGTCATGAAATCCTTGCCACAGCCATAACTTCTACAATTCTCATCCGATTTCGTTAAAATTTTCAGGGATTGTGCGGGTTGGCGTGTAGATGGTCCTCTATGAAAATCATTGCCCCCGGACTGATAGTAAGCCGCTGCGCATGCGCAAACGTGAGATACTTGCCACAGCCATAACTTTCCATCCGATTTCGATGACATTTTCGGGGATTTTGCGGGTTGGCGTGTAGATGATCCCCCATGAAAATCATCGCTCCCAGACTGATAGTAGCCACTGCGTATGAGGAAAAGTATATTTCCTTGTTAAAGCCATAACTTCTACGTATACCAACAATATTCAGAGATTGTGCCGGTTGACGTGTAGAGTCCTGTATTTGGGTAGTGGAAGAGAGAGCACTTAGAGATAAGCTAATATGTTTTGAGATAAGCTAATATGCATCGGATCATCTATATAATTGGGTTATAGATACGAGGAAGCTATGTGCCACACCCACTTGGCAGACTTTTAAAAAGTTATCTTACCCTTCAAGAGGCTTTTCCCCTGGAATGCATGCAATATCGAACAACATTTTTTGTATGATTAAATTTGGGGGATAATGCTAACAAATGGTTGGGGTATATGTTGAGTTATTGTATCTAGAACTGTGCTATACGTGCACTTTGAATGACATATATGAGTACTCATAGCACTGTAATAGAGAGGAGGGGAGAGGAGATAAAGAATGAGCTCCACCCTTCCCCTTGGCTATGGCACTGCCCTAGTAAGTCGTTAGAAGGAATTTTTTTGGATCACGTGGTGAGGTGTGCGTTGCCTCACATTCGACCACGTTTCCTAACGCCAAGTTTAGTGACAACAAATATGCTAAAAATACGAGACGCTCGACGTCTGATCATACGTCGCTTGATGAGGAGGTTGAGTGGATGTAAAAAAGCGGCCCTACGGCTAAGAAACCCGTAGCCGCGGTCTCAGTTACATAAGGAAGGAATGGAACCCATCGGTGACTGGACACGCTGGTATGTGCGAGTGAGTGAAACTCAAGTCTGGTCCACAATCGAGATCGAGACTTGAACGCGTCATTCGGACTCCCATATCCCAACTCAATGGTCAACGTCAGTTTTCCTATTGATGAACTTACAGGGTTTTGGAAAGTCGAAAAAGATTTCAAACAATAACTACGCAAAACTAATGTACAGCGGTGCTAATGTTGGTGGTTGCCGTCCAATAGGTAAAAGAAGTAATTCGATGTTTTTCAAAAATCGACTTTATGGTACCGTTGTAATTGCCTATTTCTAGAAAAACGAGAGGCTATTTTTCAGTTTCACAGGGTGGTATAGGAATGGATAACAGTTTTATAACTATGCAAGCCAAAGACACAGTTTCGAGGATGGTTTCGTTTTCGTTATGGTCAGAGATGGCGCCGGTTTGAAGGCTGTGGTTTATCTCATGTGTTTCAGCGTTGCAGCGTACGAGTTACTGTGTCCCACAATTTTCGGTAGTACAATAATGAATGCTTACTGGCTTCTGTAGGAATGCAAGGAAGGAATGCAGCCTTGTAAGTAGCAATGCTGCTGTGATACCATTGATAATGGAGCCAAAACCGACGTTGAAAGACATCTTTGGTTCATTATTTTCAATAATAAACCTTTGGAAACGACCAAGAAAAAATTTAACCTCTATCACATCTTAGAAGTGACTGACAATAACCAAAAGCTTCGGGGCACAACTAGACCGCAAATGGAGCCTCTGTACCTACTCTGTTATAGATATACAACGTGTCCGAGAAAGATACGGCCAAACTTCATGGGTAGATTCTACAAGGTATTTCCAACAAAAAATGTCTCAGCAATTTTCTTTTAACTCCTTGTTTTTTCATTTTAAAGACATTTTTCCTATGTTGGACCTTGTCTCACTAAAATGATTATAGCTCCCTTGTTTCACGTGGAAATTCAAATCTAATTACACCGTTGGAAAGAACATTAAATTTTCCATCAGATGAGCTACGAGTATCGTACAACATACATATTTGATTACTATTTTCAATAATGAACCTTTGGAATCGACCAAGACAACTTTTTCAACACCCCCTCAAAATTTGAGGTTTACGTTTCAACGTACGTAGGATTCAAAAATCGAATAAAACGCTGCAAATTATTACACAATGGTTTATTATTTTTCTATATTGATCACTCGTCTGCAAAGCCACCAACCATCCAACATGTAGAAAAACATCAATCGCATTTTCGGTCAGCTTCAATTTGAACGGAGATTAGGCCTCTTTTGCAATTCACACTCGTGTTTCTGATTTATCGTACGTAAAACCCTTAAATTCTCGTAGGGAGCGAACGGTTTGTCCTATAGGGCTCCGTGGTGTCTCAAAAAATTCTAAAAATTCTATAGAATCTTCAATTGAAGGAAAAACAATACGTTTACATCAAAATTTTTTGAGTTAGGGAGTTTTCAAAATTTCAAAATTTATTTTTGAAACCTTAGAAGTAACCTACATTAACCAAAATCTTCGGGGCACATCTAGACCCCAAATGGAGCCTACATACAAAATTTCATCAAAATGGACTGCCAAAATTTTTATTCGATTTTTGGATTCTACGTACCTTGAAACGTAAACCATCAAATTTTGAGGGGGTGTTAAAAATTGTTTTTTCTTGGTCGATTCCAAAGGTTCATTGTTGAAAATAGTAATCCAAAATTTGGCCGTCCGTCCACTTTGGCACTTTTGCCACTTAGCATTGACCGATTTTGATGAATTCAGGTATGTAGGCTCCATTTGTGGTCCAGTTGTGCCCCGAAGATTTTGGTTGATGTAGGTCACTTCTAAGGGTTCCAAAATCAATTTTGAAATTTTGAAAACACCCTAACTCAAAAAATTTTGTTTTAAAGGCATTGTCTTTTCCTTCAATTTAAGATTCTATAGAATTTTTAGAATTTTTTGAGACCACCCGGAGCTCTGTAGGACAGACCGTTCGCTCCCTACGAGAATTTAAGGGTTTTACGTACGATAAATCAGAAACACGAGTGTGATTCGCAAAATAGGCCTAATTTCCGTTCAAATTTTAGCTGACCGAAATGCGATCTATGTTTTTCTTCATGTTGGATGGTTGGTAGCTTTGCAGACGAGTGATCAATATAGAAAAATAATAAACCATTGTGTAAAAATTTGCAGCGTGTTATTCGATTTTTGGATTCTACGTACCTTGAAACGTAAACCATCAAATTTTGAGGGGGTGTTAAAAAATTTTTTTCTTGGTCGATTCCAAAGGTTCATTATTGAAAATAATAAACCAAAATTTGGCCGTCCGTCCGCCGTACGCGGCACTTTTACCACTTAGCATTGACCGATTTTGATGAAATTTGGTATGCAGGCTCCATTTGGGCTCCATAATGTTTTTTCCTTCAATTTAAGATTCTATAGAATTTTAAGAATTTTTTGAGACCACGAGGAGCTCTGTGACCCCCGTATCCCCCCGTCAAACCGTCGATTTCGTTGAAACAAAAATCCACGTTTTTTCGAGTTCAAACACAAATTTCTTCCTTAAGTCCGACTGTAGAATAATTTGTGATTATACCGTTCAAAATTTCAGATTATGAGGATGTTTTTACTGAAAATCGCATCGAATTTACTCTACAGGAAATGGGTAAAAATCTCTTAAGAAGTTCGTCAAAAAAAAACTAAAAAATTGCAAAGTTTTAATTTTGGACTAGAAAAAATCTAACTAGATGCGAGGTTGAAAATGTGTGTTGTAACTCATCTGATGGGAAATTTATTGCTCTTTTCTACGGTATAATTAGATTTGAATTTCCACGAAAAACAAGGGAGCTATAGTCATTTTAGAGAAACAATGTTTAACACACGAAAAAATCTTTAAATTGAAAAACGTCTGCCAAGTTGGTGTGGCACATAGCTTCCTCGTATCCATAACCCGATTAAGATGATCCGATGCATAGTAGTTAATCTCAAGACACCAATCTCTAAGTACCTTTCACTACTCCCATAGGGGACCATCTACACGCTAATCTGGACAATCCTAGAAAATTTCATCAAATTCGACAATAAATTCGTATAGTTATGCCGGTTACATGGATTTCATGACAGACAGACAGACACGGAACCAAAATTGTTCAGAAAGGTCTAAAACCCAAAACGCGAGTGAAAATTTTGATTTTGGAGAACTTTTTTTTTCATCCTCGAAAAGTGAAAACAAAGCTTCCGCTACCTTGGTAGACTCTGAAGCAAAACTTGAAAAAAAAAAAAAAAAAAAAAAAACAAGGGGTTAAAAGAAAACTGCTAAGAGACATTTATGATGGAAATACCTTGTAATATCGACCCCTCAAGCTTGGCCATGTATCTTTCCCGGGCATCCTGTATAGAAATATCACTTTTACATTAATATATCTATCAATCATGAATGTATCAGGGATAATGCTCCATTAGTATTGTATACGTTGATGTTGATCTGCGAGAGGAAGCTATACTGAACAGTCAACTTGGCAGAAGTTTTAGCGAATTTTCAACGAAAATGAAGCTATTGCAATGGCCTCAAAAATTTTAGAATGGACTTTTTCGAAAAATTTTTTCACTGAAATCCGTTTTGGAACATTCTGAATTGATCCCTGAAATTTTTCCAAAAATTATATTTATACATATATCATATGACATATTGTGTCACTCCGCACGATAACTTGAATAATTTATTGTTAAGCTAAATTATTCAAGTTTTCGCCCAAATGTTCGTAACAACAAACAAAAAGACGAGTTCGTTAACCTGAAATTTTGAACAACCCTCTTTCACCCACTCTTTCGGCCCACTTTCATTCCATTCGCCCAGTCGTGGTCCAAATTTCACAAATAGTCCAAAAAAAAAAACAATGTTTCCCGGTATATTCGGATTCAGCACAAAATTTCAGTTATCAATGCGTCTTCCAGGAATGAAAATTGTCCAAAAACCAAAAAAGTATATATATATATTCATATTTCGGTGTGGAGATTTTTGAATATTTCAGGAGGCGAAATGACTAGTCTTCTCTTGTTTTTACAATTGTTATTTATAGAAGGTAGTAGAACTTATTGAACTAAAAAAGAAGATGCACATGAATAGGACCCAGATCTTGGGTCTAAACGTCGTGCAGCAATAAATAACAATTGAAAAAACAAGACAAGACTGGTCATTTTGTCTCCTGAAATATATATTATATACATAATATAATGAAAACGTGCGTATATTTGTTGTACCCAGGAGTGTAGTAGCCGAGTGGTATACTGTATAATGTAATGGTAGTTGTAATGGTATACTGAAAATCGAAAAAAAACGAGAATAGCCGAGTGGGTATTCTATGAGCTCCCGGAGACTCATGAATATGGACTCCTTTCATCTTCTGAACATAGACCGTGCAATGTTAGCATACAGCCTTATTACCGAATTTTCAAGGAAAAAGAAGCTATTGCGATGACCTCAAAGTTTTTAGAATGGACTTTTTTGACAAATTTCTTCACTAAAATCCGTTTTGGAACATTCTTAAGCGATCCCTGAAGAATGAAAGAAAAGGATTTCTCTGAAAATTCGCTCATTAATTCATGCTGCATGACTGTTTCCACATCGAGAGTGAACTTCCCTGTTGATCTCTCGATTGAAACGAAGACTAATAGGCTTATATTCGAAGATCGTAATCAAATTTAGCATCCCGACTACAAATCTCAAGTGCACGAGAGGAGATCTTCCCGTAATCGCGGTCTGATCAGGCCTTGAGAGGAAATATGATCGTAGGGGACTCACTTGGTCGGTTTTCTTCGAGTTCCGCGTGGGGGCGATTTGTCCTCGACGGCGGGGTTGAAACTGGTGGGACGAGCAGCTGAGGGGCTGCCACCCCACTCCGGGGATCCACCACCAGCCGCTGCCCCCTTTGGCCATCCCCGTCATAGCAAGTCGCACACTGGTGCCAAAATGGGGATTCCCGGACAAAACTTTGATCTCGATTCTACTGTAATAGAAAATTGTATGCTGATTCTGAATAAACACCACTAAAACAGCTGATTGAAAAAAATAAAAACCAGCAAAAACTGCGTTTTCAGCGTATTTTTAAAGAAATTAAGCTATTGCATTGAATTCAAAATCAACCCTTAACTGCACACAATTTCCAATTTTCTTGAAAAGAAAAAAAAAACAACAATTTCATGTATTTTGGCCCCCTGAAAACGATGATGACAAGGAAAAGTCCCTAAATTACATAGTTTGACCGATAATCCCTAATTTATGCCCTTATCATAATATGATCATCGTCCTCGTTCTATCATATATTATATGATAGAACGTGGACGATGATTTCATATGTGATATAACGCGAGTAAAATGGTTCGAAGAAATACGCATCACCAAATAGGTTTCCTAGCATATTGCCATTTAAAAATCACATTTATAATGCTATAAGAAAGAATAAATGCTCATTTGTAGTTTCTATCACCTATTTAGAAACTTAGTAGGATTATGACCAAAAATCTAGTGATATATTGTACATAGGAAATTTTTTCAAAGCATTTGTTATGAAAATTTTTATGTATGTAATTAAAAAAAAGCCTGCAGGAAGGCAATACATTTTCCTCTTGTCATTGACCAGACTATAGACAAGAATAGTTGAAGAGTAAACAATAAGTTGACAATTCAGTTGGCTTCGGCTCCATGTGACATCTTGGGTTGGAGTTACGATAAATAAGAAACACGAGTGTGAATCGCAAAAGAGGCCTAATCCCTGTTCAAATGTTAGCTGACCGAAATACGATCGAAGTTTTTGACATTTTATGTCTTTACTATGGCACATAAATGAAAAATCGTCACGCGGGGAGCGTTACGAGGGGAGCGTTACGAGGGGAGCGTTACGCGGAAATTTCTGATGATTTTCACGTACAACCAATCGTTCCTAGGGAAAACTAACTTCCTCATTTTCCACCCCACAAAAATCGTTCACCACTCATTGGAAAGCTCTCAATTTATTAAACATAAAACATAAAATGTCTCTCGTGGTTGCGTACTTGTACGAAAGCTGTATCCACCGTTTGTGTTTTTTTCTAACATTTTTACCGAATTTATGGTATTTTCTTCTTCAAGTTGGTTAGTGGTAACAATGGCAAAGCCCTGTTCTTTGCAGACGAGTGATCTATATAGAAAAATCTTTCTTCTACCAAAAAAACTTTTCTTAGCAACCATGGACCGATTTTGATGAAATTTGGTATGTAGGCTCCATTTGGGGTCTAGTTGTGCCCCGAAGATTTTGGTTGATGAAGGTCACTTCTAAGGGTCAAAAAATGAATTTGGAAAACGCCCTAACTCAAAAAATTTTGATATAAAGGTATTGTTTTTCCATCAATTTAAGATCCTATAGAATTTTTTGAGACCACGCCGAGCTCTGTAGGACAAACCGTTCGCTCCCTTTGAGAATATAAGGGTTTTACGTACGATAAATCAGAAAACACGAGTGTGAATCGCAAAAGAGGCCTAATCTCCGTTCAAATTAAAGCTGACCGAAATGCTTTCGACGTTTTTCTTCATGTTGGATGGTTGGTGGCTTTGCAGACGAGTGATCTATATAGAAAAATTATGAACCATTGTGTAATGATTTGCAGCGTTTTGTAGTGTGTTTGGATTAAAGAAGTATTTGTTGGTATTTTTTTCGAGTTTGGTGTGAGTGGTGCGTGTGATTTAAATTTATTGTTTTAAAGAGAGTGAGTATACATATTGTATAGCATATTTATTGGCTGTGTGGGTATATTTGGACTTGATAATTTGTATAACTTTAATTCGAAATTTTGTCTCAAAAAAAGTTTTAATTACTTACCAAGACTCCGCCAGCGGACACAATTTCGTAAGAACTTAAACGTTGGTGGCAAGGTATTGAGATAATTTGTTTTCTTTTTTCATAAGACTTTGTTTTCTATCCTATTCTTTGTATCATGTTGTATTTTTGACTGCCAAATGAACAAATAAACAAACACTTGGTAGACTACCCTCTCATCACCTAACTGATCGATATTCCCTATATTTGGTAGGGCACTTTGCAAACCCAACCATGTCATGGCCGACGATGACAAGAGTCGAGATGACTGGTATGGGTGCACCTCCCTTCCTTTCCTCATCCAATACTATCCTGTAGAGTCCGATACAAGTCGGACTGTACATTATAGATGGTTTCATAATATGATTACATATTATGTAATCATGTAACTATGAGGGTTTTTCTCGAAAAACTGGGTTTGCCTCTTCAGAGCCAACATTGTTCGCAAAGGTCTGAAACTCAAAACGCTGTGTGAATCACAGAGCATTTTCTAAATTCCACTGCTAATCACAAATTTAATTTCAGTTACCAAAGGAGTCAAATCGCGTTTCAAATAACAGTTAATTTTTCCTGATCGTATTTTTATTTTCAATTATAGTTTAATTATAAAATGAAATTTTTATAGATTTTTCTGGTTTAAAATACAATTTTTTAAACAAGAAATTCTATCATTTCTGTTCCTCTTTTTGAACTCTTCAAAATTCCTATATCAGGATTAATAAATAATGATAATCCTACGTTCATAGCGGTTTCTTGAAGCAAGGGTAATTTACGTTCTGTGGAGAGTTGTAAACTTTGGATTACTTTCTCATAGTACTTAGGTACTTATGTGAGTGTCAAGGATTTATTCAATCACCCCTTCTTGAATCTAAGAAACGTGATCCCCACTTGGCCGTTGAGCCCTTGAGAGCTCCTGAAGAATCTCTACAGGAGGGGCATTAATAAAAGAGATTTATCTGAGAACGTGATCATTCTCAGGTGGAATGTCGGACATTGTTCTACCATCACTTTCGAACTGTGGACCTGAGTTGGCCATAAATTTCCGTGTTTGATTGCGTCGTATCGGATCACACGAAGTTATAATGGTGCACGCGGTAAATTATGGTGACTGTCATTCTTGTAGGAGGTCAAAATATTTGAATTCTATAAATTTGTGTTTTAGAGATTTTTTCATGATTTAGATTCCTTTTCTGTTTGTTTGTCGGCTGTAACTTTACGAAAACACAGACTGATTTTGATGAGCCAAATCGGACAAATTACGGTGATTCTTCTAAATATGAGAAATCGCTCACTAACCATAATCTAATTACCCAATTTGTTTGTCATCTTGGGAGGCCCAAGGCGGTTGCTTGCGGATTTTAAAAATTTTTCATTCATTGAAAAATTTTCATCAGCAGTCGGAACTACGATAAGCAACAAGTCAACAATACTCTCCGGAAGGCGATATCTGAGCGTACAGGAGTGGCGGCCAATCACATCTGGGTTGTAGGCCAGGTCCTGACGGGGCGTGTGGTGTGATCCAAGTGCCACGAAGGAATCTGTCAGGAGTACTCCATGGTGTATCTGCGCCTTGCTTGGTACATACTTGAATTGTTGGTATTTCAAGTGAGATAACCCATAAATAACCGTTAAATAATTGTGGCAGGTGGAGGGAAGGTATGAGATTATCAAGACAGAGATTTGGACTAGAATGGGTTTGTACAACTTCTGATATAGGCGAGAGAAGAAGGGAGGTGGGCGCCTCTGGTCTCGACCGTTTCTAGCGAACCCACGATCCAATTGAAATCCTACCAAATCTGCGTTTTATTTGAAAAACGCTGCAAATTATTACACAATGGTTTATTATTTTTTATTTTTCTATATAGATCACTCGTCTGCAAAGCCACCTACCATCCAACATGAAGAAAAACATCGATCGCATTTCGGTCAGCTTTAATTTGAATGGAGATTAAGCCTCTTTTGCGAGTCACACTCAAAAGTGTAGATCTGCAATTGTCAACCGGAGTGGGATCTGCAATTGTCAACCGACGTGATGTGTACAAGTTCTCACTGCCTAAACTCTGTTCTATCTTTACAGCTGAACTTTATGGCATATACGCATCTCTTCAATTGATAAATCCTACAGAAAGAAAACTAGTACTATGCTCAGACTCATTAAGTGCCCTTCGAGCAGTCAAGAAAGGTTGTAATCATCCCTTGATCACAAAGATACTTTTGAGCATGAAGCGACACAAGATAACGGTGCGAATGTGATCCTTTGCTGGGTACCCGGCCACAAAGGAGTAATAGGGAACGAAATTGCTGATCGAGAAGCTAAAAATGCAGCACTCGAACCTATAACATCCGACATCAACATTCGAGCTGATTATCTACCTATAATCAAATCTGCAGCTTGGACAAAATGGAAAATGGAATGGATGAACATGGAGCATCAAAAATTGTGGACCATCAAGAAGGATGTGAAGACGTGGGCCTCATCAAGCCGAACGCGAAAACTCCCCGATGGAACTGTTTCCCACTCTCGCCGTGAAGAAGTCATCCTCACCCGCCTCAGGATTGGCCATACACGTCTCACCCATGGGTATCTTATGTCTACACAACAAGAACGTCCTCCTGTCTGCCCAAATCCAACTTGCAATAACTGCGAACTAACAGTTCTACACCTTCTCACTGAATGCCCAACATTTTTGATTCCATCTCTGGAAATCACCAGAAATATTGCGCAACTCCTGGGAAACGATTCCAAGTGTTTTCGAAACCTCTTCCTGATCCTCAAACATTTATCCATTTATCATGAAATATGAACTCTAAATCTGACTATGTACATAATTTATAATGTTTGGCGCTAATGACCTTCCAGTTGATGCGCCCAATAAAAAAAAAGCGAGTCACACTCGTGTTTCTGATTTATCGTACGTCCAAATTTTAAATTCTCGTAGTGAGCGAACCGTTTGTCCTACAGAGCTCCGGGTGGTCTCAAAAAATTCTAAAATTCTTATAGAATCTTAAATTGAAGGAAAAACAATACCTTTATATCAAAATTGTTCGAGTTAGGACGTTTTCAAAATTTCAAAATTCATTTTTGAACCCTTAGAAGTGACCTACATCAACCAAAATCTTCGGGGCACAACTAGACCCCAAACGGAGCCTACATAATATGTAGGCCTACATAATATCCAACATAATAGCCTACATAATATCCAAAAATCGAATAAAAATTTGGCCGTCCGTCCGCCGTACGTCGTACGCGGCACTTTTGCCACTTAGCATATTATACTAAGTGGCAAAAGTGCCGCGTACGACGTACGGCGGACGGACGGCCAAATTTTTATTCGATTTTTGGATTCTACGTACCTTGAAACGTAAACCATCAAATTTTGAGGGGGTATTAAAAAAAAATTTCTTGGTCGATTCCAAAGGTTCATTATTGAAAATAATAAACCAAAATATGTATGTCTAGGAGAGGGTCTCGACAACAACTCTTCTAGAATTCAAGCCACTACAAGAAATACAAGAATAATACAGGAAATAATATAAATTCGACATAACTCGTTACATGAAGCTAATCTAATTCTACAAAATTACGAAAACAACATAAAACTAACAACATATCAGCATTTCTCAACACAAAATCCAATTCAAAGAAAAACTTCGAAAAAAATAAAAACTTTTATGGGACATGACTTGGGAATTCCGACAAAATGTAGTAGCTTCCAAGGGAGCTAACGTCTTTCTTCTTCCCATTAGGAATTAGGCATTAGGAATTCCAACCGGACAAGTTAATCAATAGTCCTACTGCTTTGGTTCCAATCAGCGAAATTGGAATAGCAGTTTCCAACCTGAAGCTAGCGGACCCCTTGATCGAACATTTTTGGGAAAAGAATCCATTTTATCTTCTTATGAATTTATGGATTATTTACGTACTTACGTACTCTTCCAAGAGAATTCTGATTTTCGAGTTTAGTATGTCAACCAGCATTACAAACCTCGACAATTTTATTCATAGCTTCGAGCTGCCTTACCCTGATGGTATCTAACTTCACAAGAATACACATTTAGAGCAAACATACACGAAGACTCTAACTAGGTGGTCTATGGGCACCACTTCCGAAGAATAACGAAGAATATCTGACAAACAAGGTTCTCGGGAATGCGCTTAAAGATTTACGGACCTGCCTGCTCGTGACAGTCCTAAAAACGCTGCAAATTACCTATTACACAATGGTTTATTATTTTTTATTTTCTATATAGATCACTCGTCTGCAAAGCCACCAAACATCCAACATGAAGAAAAACATCGATCGCATTTCTGTCAGTTTTAATTTGAACTGAGATTAGGCCTCTTTTGCGATTCACACTCGTGTTTCTGTGTATCGTACGTCCAAACTTTAAATTCTCGTAGTGAGCGAACGGTTTGTCCTACAGAGCTCCGGGTGGTCTCAAAAAATTCTAAAAATTCTATAGAATCTTAAATTGAAGGAAAAACAATACCTTTACATCAGAATTTTTTGAGTTAGGGCGTTTTCAAAATTTCAAAATTGATTTTGGAACCCTTAGAAGTGACCTACCTCAACCAAAATCTTCGGGGCACAATTAGACCCCAGAATGAGCCTACATACCAAATTTCATCAAAATCGGTCAATGCTAAGTGGCAAAAGTGCCGCGTACGGCATACGGCGGACGGACGGCCAAAATTTTATTCGATTTTTGGATTCTACGTACCTTGAAACGTAAACCATCAAATTTTGAGGGGTGTTAATTTTTTTTTCTTGGTCGATTCCAAAGGTTCATTATTGAAAATAATAAACCAAAACTGGCCAGGATTCGAAATTGACAACAATCCCGAGCAATACGGGACAACGTATCCCATGAGTAGAGGTGCCGATTTCATCAATGGAGTTCTAACGTTGAGTTTTCCACGATTCCGTCGGGTATTTTGCAACTTTCTCGTCGCAATTCGCGGTCTCCTCGACCTTGCTGACGCGCGGGAGAACCCCAAGTTCGGGTCGCGTCGCCCATTTACATTGAGGCCTTCGTGCTTCGTAGGATGCCAATGCCATTCAAAACGGCGGTGTGGCGCCTGTCAATGGAGTATGTAAAATCTTGGGCCTTGAAAGAAACCATAATAGTCAAAACGTTCATCATCTTGCATGTTGGTGTACATAGGCATGTACGCTCGCTTCGCTAGCTTATCCAAGAGGGTGTAGGTAGTTTGGTAGTTCTTTGAAGTCTCTCGTGCCATCTCTTTTGGCAGTCGATACAGTTATTCCCTCTTAAGATTTTTGTACTGTCCAACACCCTTGGCAGTTAATTTTGTGCGATCACTTGGGTAATCCATGGAAAAACGGAGATTAGACCTCTTTTGTGATTCTCAGTCGTGATTCTGTTTTATCGAAGGAAAACCGTTAAGTACTTGTAGGGAACGAACAGTTTGTCATGCAGAGCTCCGGGTAGTCGCAATTTTTTTTAAAGTTCAATACTATTTTAAATTGGTGAAAAAACAATACCTTTATTTTGAGTCTTCAAGATAAGGCGCCCTCTTAGAAATTTCATCCCTTAATTTTCACCCCTTAGAAGTGACTGGCATCAACCAAAAGCTTCGCCTTTGGAATCGACCAAGAAAAAAAATTAACGTTTAATAAAGTTTTTTTACGTTTAATTTAACGTTTTATATGTTTGATTTTTTTTTTAATTTTTCAAAGATTTTTTACGTTACTGTGGGTTTGAAACTCGTCCAACGGTTTGTCCAACAGATCTCCGCGTGGTCTCAGAAAACTCGAAAAATTCAATTCTATTTAAAATGGGTGAATAAAAGATACCTTCATTTCGAGAATTTTCGAGCACTCTTGAAAATTTCAACCCTTGATTTTCACCCCTTAGAAGTGACTGACATCTACTGAAAGCTTCGGGGCACAACTAGACCCTCAATGGAGCCCATACACCAAATTTCAACCAAATCGGTCCATGGGAACTATATTTATATATTTATTTTTTTTATATATTTATTTATTATTTATTTATTTATTATTTATTTATATACTATATTGTCAATAATAAACCTTTGGAATCGACCAAGAAAAAATTTGTTGGTTTACGTTTCAAGATACGTTGAATCCGATAATCGAATAAAACGCTGCAAATTATTACACAAAGGTTTATTATTTTTCTCTATAGATCACTCGTCTGAAAAGAACACGGCTTTGCCATTGTTATCACCAACCAACTTGAAGAAAAACATCGATCGCTAACATTTGAATGGAGATTAGGCCTCTTTTGCGATTCACACTCGTGTTTCTGATTTATCGTAAGTCCAACCCTTAAATTCTCGTAGGGAGCGAACGCATACTCTTCAAAGGTTTTCTACACGCTCTCCCACCATGTCATAATATCTGTTCTCTATCCTCTGGGAGTTTTTGGAGGTTTTTGAGCTTGTATACTTGCTATTTTGAACGTTGTTATTTTTGAAGGATGTCTTGCATTATTGTACAAGATGTAACTCCTATGCTCCTGCCATAGCCTAGGGATTTATTCTACAACTGATTTGTGACTTTTTTTCCTTGACTTCTTTCAATTTACCCCCTTAAAATCCGAATTTTTTCACTTTTAAGATTTATTTCGTGTTTTCGATCTTGTATCATTAAAATGTTGATAACTCTTTCAATTTACTAGATAAACTCAAATTTGACGATACCATTGGAAAGAGCGTTGAATTTTGAATTTCCAATCTCCCTCATGGAGAACCAAAGTTTTTGAAATAAGCAAAACTGGCGAAAAATGAACATGAGGAAAAATGGTCAAATCTTGAAAATCTCAACTTTTTTTCAACTGCTCATGGGTACCTATTTTCCAGCGTGTAAATGCTTGCCTGTAAGCATTTCTTCCACTAATATAGGAGTACTGTGTTTATTTCACTACTCACTTAGGTATTCATTTTTTATTTCACTATTTTCTATGCTCGCGGTAACTTTTTCGTCCTCTTTAATTTATTATTTCCATATCGTTGTAATTCAAATGTATTGGGCTTGCTCGTATCGATTAAATAAAAGAACAATAAACAATAAAACAGTTTTCTCAACTTCTCCTTCAAAGAGTAGTTCTCACGCCAAGTAGAGCTGTAGTGCGGGCATAGCTTGCCTCAAGTTGTCAGGAGTTGCATCGAAGATGAAACCTCACCTACTAGGCGCCCTGCCAAACTTGAAATGTTATAAATAGCTTTGACAGACAGAATGAAAGCAAAAACATTCAAAACCGGTTATACGAGTATTTTTCCCATCTTCAGTCGGGACTGAGCGGAATGGGAGCCGCATGCCCAGCTTGCAGGCAGTACAATAATTATGGAATCCAGCAGAACAGTGGTAGGTCCTACTTCTATCTTGAAATATTTGTTGTCCAGCTTTTCTATTTTCATTCGCCTTGGTGTTCATAATAACGTGATCTCATTCTTAGAAAACCTCCTATATAATCAAATTGGCACATTCCATATAAATATTATGCTCAAGATCCGGTAGATTTACTGATTCCCTTGTACCTATATGGAACACTGTTAGTCGAAAATCGTATTTTGCTTCCAAAAAACTTGAGCCAAGTTGGGTAAGCACAATTAGTTGTCACAAAGTTTAGTGCAGAACACAAAAGTTATATTTTCTCTAGTACATATCTAAAATGCATTAAAAGAAAAAAAAAAAATACTTCGCTGCCCACTATAATAATATGATTTCTCAATAATTGTTTGTTGACGTGTAACAAAGCGCATTTTCCAGCCCTTATTAATATGGTAAGGGGCGAAAACAAGTTGAGTTAGAAAAAATTTTGGGTAAATCAATAGCTTTTCAATCAATGGGTGGTAAACGATTTCAATGGGTTGGATAATACAAAAGTTATATTATCCCTAGCAACATATCGACAGCAACAATGTAAAACCGCGTAAGTTGAAAAAACGAAATTGCTCAGGTGACTCAAAAAACTTCTAAATGAATTAAAAATAGAAGTTTTTTACTTCTCCTGAAAAATGTTTTTCAACTTACTTCAACTTGTTACTGTCGATATCTAAAACGCATTAGATATTTTCGTATCATAATTTTGTGACCTTTTTGGCCAGTTAGCTCACAGCTAGAACATGTTCCATGTTATTAATTTTTAGCACTACAGAGTAGTGACGTCACCGGTGTTTTTCTCAATAAAATGAGATATCAGCGATCGAAAGGGTGTTCGCTATTATGGTGACGATTTTTAACTTTTTCACGTGTACCGTGGCTCCTACCGATCAGAGCTTCATGAAATCTGAATACTTCTTCGGCCCAGACCCAAACTTCTCTAAAGCAAAATCCCATTCCCCCTAAAGCAAAAATAAAATTCCTTTTGCGTTTTTGTAAAAAAAAAAACAAGCTTCTATTTGTCTGATTTTGGTGCAATATTTTGGAGTTGGTCTCGAGGTTATGTTTCAACAGATGAGGTATTGCTAGTAAGTAATAGTTTCAATTTCTTAATTAAATTCCTTCACTTTACTTGCTGCGTTGTTATTTTATTCGTCCTCTGCTCAAATTCAAGAAATGCTTGCATACGAGTCTGCAACACATTGGGACATTTTCATGTCAACCACTACACAACAAGGTAGTGAAGTAAGGTTGTTAGTTCATGTACCCAAGCACCAAAAAATAGTAAAATAAAAAACTTTTAAACAAAAAAACGGACCGACCTCAAAACTGATGATGGCATCCCACTAAAAAGGAAAAAATAATAACGACAACTTATTCAGATAGGTTGGTAGGTAGGTACGCATTGAAGTCGCCGCCGTGCCCATCTGCAGAGACAAACATACGCAAGTAGATTCCACTTCCATCTGGTTAGTATTACACCATGCGTCGATAGTGCAATACAAAATAGGAATGAGAGTGGGTACCTATCATTTAGGTATCTTGAAACGTAAACCAACAAATTTTGAGCTCTGCAATTCATAAAAAGAGAGATTGTACACGATTTTTTTTTACAAGAGCGTAAGTCCATGGGATAGATTAGCGAATTTGGAGCCCCTAGGTGGGGGATAAAAATCTTTAAAAATACTTAAAACGAGTCAAATTGCTGAGACAGAGAAAAAAGTTTTCCTCTCACAATTTTATTATTAGTGGCATACAGGAAGTTTTTCTTGATTTCCTTGAAAGTTTGGTTGCAAGGACTTACGCCCTTTAAAAGAAACCGATTCAAATCTGTTGGCGTTCGCACTTATTTCTATTTCGTTGACATTTCCATCTCGCTCGACCGTCTGTGCCTGCTTCACAAACATCTCCACAATTTTCAAATTTCGGTTCCACAAAATGAAATAACAAATGAGATAAATCGGTAAACTGGGACGTTGATTGTTGAATTTCCTACCAAAAAATCGCCCACTCGTGAACAAGAGTCAAGAGTTCTCACAAGGCCGCTCAGCCGTTGCCCTAGTCGAGTACACGAGTACGTCTCCCCTCCATTGTTTGCTTCGTCACAGTTTTTGCGTTCTTTCCCCTCTCCGTCTGAGAATAAAAGTGTTTGGACAATATAGGTTACGAGTGTGTTGAATTCAGGACACTCGGTCCACGGCAAAAAAAAATCGGGTCTTCTTCTTGCGATAACCTACATTTTTTACACTCCAAGAGACGGATTTTAAAATTTAATTTACCTCTTCTTTCTTATCGCACTAAAATAAACATTTGTGCGCGGGATTTATTTCATGTGACCGAGGTCACGATTGAATGTCGAAATCATTGTTTCAAAGGTTTGATAAAAATTTCCACGGGGATTTTGGAGCTCCGTTATCTCGCTGATTCACGCAAATTCGGGGGTCGATGAGCTTTGAAATGCAATCGATTTTCTGGCGAAATTAAAGATTTTCCGGTCAAAACTGGAGTACTACCCACTTACTGATTTTTGTTGTGCTGAGTGAGGAAAAAATATTCTTTAAATTTTAGACGGCTGCGCAATATGATTTCCGAATTGTTTATTAGGTAGACCTGGAATCAGGAAAGTCCTTAGAATTTTCAAAGCGCACCAGAACGTAAACTATAGTATGTAGACTTGACATGAGCTAGCTGAATTTCTCTCTGAAATCCAATACATGAAAAATTACACTATTATGTATATTTAATAATATCAATATTAATTTTGAATAATATCGAATTTCCGATACTTAAAAAAATATGTTAGTATGCATTTAATGATGTCAATAATAATTTTGAATAATATTGAATTTCCAATACTTGAAAAAAATTATGTATTTAATAATATCAATAACAATTTCCAAATGGGGTTTTTTGCTTTGGCATATAATATTGAATTTTCAATACTTGCAAAAATATATTAGTACCTAAGTATTTAATTTATCAATAATACCTAATTTTGAATAATATTGAATTTCCAGTACTATTTATTATTTACAATACTTGAAAAAATTATTATGTAGGCATTTAATAATGTCAATAATAATTTTCAAATAGAAACTTTGCTTTGGCATGTATTTCGAATAATTTTGAATTTTCAATACTTGGAAAACTATATTAGAATGTATTCAATAATATCAATAATAATTTTCAAATGGAGATTTTCGCTGTGGCATATATTTTGAATTTTCAATAGTTGAAAAAATATACATATTAGCATGTTTTTAATAATATCAATAATAATTTTCAAATGGAAACTTTGCTTTGGCATATTATTTCGAAAAGTTTTGAATTTCCAATTCTCGAAAAAATATTCATAAAATAATCCTTAAAATTCCATCTAAATCAGACAATAACGTGCAAGTTGAGTTTGTAAAAAGGATTTCACGTTTGCGCATGCGCAGTGGCTATTGATGATTCGATCACTACGAAACAAATAAGTGACCATAAAAACTCCAACCAGAGGAATCCTTGAAGTTTAAGTTTTAAAAAATTGGATGTCTAGCTGGACATCCTCAAAAAATGAAAATATACGATGAATAATTTTAAACATATTGTTTAGTAATGCATGCATTCCAGGGGACGTCCCATTGGATAAGCATTAGATCAGTTTAACCAGTTGTTAAGTGATAAAACTGTTTCACTCGATGTAATTTATTTATTACTTTAGGCAAGAAATACTGACCCCCCCCCCCACCATTATCCACCATAACATTTCCAGCGGCATGGGAGCCTCGAATCTGAAGAGCATTTTAAAATCCATGATCTACGATACCCAACATTCGAATTCGAGTTCACC
Source organism: Apolygus lucorum (assembly GCA_009739505.2). Taxonomy (NCBI): domain Eukaryota; kingdom Metazoa; phylum Arthropoda; class Insecta; order Hemiptera; family Miridae; genus Apolygus; species Apolygus lucorum. Next base: position 2,366,193 of record CM019183.2, read on the forward strand.
CCTCCCCCCCCCCCGCCACCAATGGTGCCAGTCTGGCACCGAAGGGGAAAAACGTCGTAACATTGAACTTTCATCTGTTAGTTTTGGTAGGCAGTCCGTCGAAGTTCACATCCGTATTCAAGGTGAAACACAAAAAAAAAAAAAAAAAACACGAAATAAGCGGTTTATGGCATCATGGCACCATGTCCTAGCACCATGGTGGCACCACTATTAGTTCCATGGTGGTACAGAGAATAATTCATGAAAATCCGGAGGTATAATGAGATTTTTTCCTCAATTTCAAAGCTTGGGTACAATTAGTAAGCAGTAAAGGAACCGAAATATTGAAAAATCGGATATTTTGTGAATATTATCCCCCCACTCACCCCCTCCCCTTGCGACTTTTGGTACTCGGGTGAAATTATGTACAACTCGGAAGTTATTTGAGTCAAACAAAAAAAGAAACACGCAAATCGGTTGGAAATTGAGGCCTGGGCAGAGTTTACAAGATTATGCACGCAAACGCACGTTTTTTAAGCATTAACCCCCCCCCCCCCCCTTTCCCCATCTTAAAAAGCAAAATCCAAAATTCCGGCGCCGTAGTGCACAACTAGATAGTATTTCGCGTCAAACGAAAAAAGAACCACGAAAATCGTTTGAGAACTAAGGCTTGGGCAGAGTTCACAAGATTATGCCCAAAAACGCACGTTTTTCGAGCATTAACCCCCCCTTTCCCCCCTTAAAAGGCAAAATTCGAAATTCCGGCGCCGTAGTGCACAACTAGATATTTTTCCGCGACGAACAAAAAAAGAACCAGGAAAATCGGTTTGGAACTAAGGCCTGTGCAGAGTACACAAGATTTTGTTACACACACATATACACACACACACAGACATACACCTATGGTTTTTTTCGCGGATTTGGATTCAGAATGGTCTAAAACGGATTACTGTGTGGTTATTTTTTTTTTCTGTTGAGTGTTGTCCAACTTTACCCCAGATCGATCGCATAAGGACGCCCAAGTCTTACTGTGGGACGTCCTAAAAAAATCGGGAATCTACAATCTTTCGGCTGATATAAGAAAGAGTTGCTTTTATCCTGGGACAAATCACGAGTATGTAATTTTGCGAAGTTGGAATGACATCATTTTTTTATCAGTCGTTCACCTTAGGAAGCCTTTTCATGGGCGTCACGAGCCCCGAGTGAGGTCGTTGACTCCACAGCTTGGTGTGTTATGGTAACAATAATCGATTTATCTTTAGCTAAATCGGTTCCGTGAAGAACCCCGCAGTTATCTACCATTGTGAGGAATTCGTAGTTTAGACATATTCCTTATTTGCGTAAGATGAATACAGTAGGAAGAAAAAAGTCCTCTTATCCTAATAGAATCTTAGTTTTGGAGACGTAGGTTGGTTCAGTCGAACTTCTGGTCGTAATGAGAGACTAGCTTCTTCTTCTGAAATTGTGACGAACTCATCGGAATGATGTAAAAATTGCTGGTTGCACCAATATAAATTTACTTATGTCATAACGGTACCAGATGTATACCTAAGCAATCTCACTTGGAAAACCGATAACTTGCTTCACGAAATGTGGAAAAAGGGCAGTCTTGAGCGGTCAGGTGCGGGTCGATGGACAGTTCATCAAATCGTTTCTGCTCGTGTGCGGGTTGATGGACAGGTAATCATGAAAAGCATCTGACATGGATGTGGTTTTCGATTGCTCCTCAGCCTAATTTCGATTAACATTGTAATTGATGTTGATGATATCTATTGATTTCTTAATGGACTGGTTTCTGATAGGTACCTACCTTCAGTTCCACGATCGATGGGATATTTTTCGATTATACCAATGAAGTTGAAGAATCGATTTTCTTGAATATTTTCTTCTGTGAGACATTTAGAAAAAAGTCCTTATATGGTTTTGCTCCTCATCACCTCCTGAGTAAGAATAAACCGTTTCTATGTCTTTGAACTCCGGAGGAAGACGAAGGAACTGTCAGGAAAAGGGGTGTTTTCTGCAGAGGTTGGTGCTCTGCGGGTCCAGTCTATACGCGCATTACTCTGTTTCTGCAGGCGCCGAGAGCAAAATTCCTCGCCTGAGCCGGATGATGTAGGTATAGGTAATAAAAAAAATAATTTAACGAAAAAAATGCGATTTTTTGTCATAATTATGCTCAGAAGCGATGGAAAACCTGCATTAGGCGCTGATTTGCAAGGAAAAAACGTTTCAGAACACGGCGAAACTCGGGAATGGGCTCCCGCAGCCAACGTGTTAACTTTCTCTCCAAAAATTAAGATCGTCGTGGTGATTCGTTCCGTAAAGGAGTTTGTGTCAAAATGAGCACCGTCGGTTCGCTTCAAATTCACAAAAAAAGGCGTTGAATACGTTTGTCGGATGCAGCGAACCAACTTCGATCTCTTTTTTCGATGATGGACGTGAATAGAGGAGGAACCGAGATTTTATGAGGATGATTGGCCGAGTTTGGCGTTTTGTGTTGATATCGCATCCAGCTCTTTGAGATCGCATAATTTTCGAATGGTACCATAATTACTAGAGATCGGATTTTCATTTATTTGAAAATGCAAAATATTAATCATATACATGTATTTATTTTAGTATAATATGCGGTAAATATATAAGAATTTTGAAATATTTTCAAAAATGTTTATAAGCTCAAAATGAGCAGTTGTTGTTCAAAAGTTAAAAACGTCTGCCAAGTGGGTGTGGCACATAGCTTCCGTGTATCCATAACCCGATTGTATAGACGATCCGATGCATATAGAAGTAGCTAATATCAAAACATCAATCTCTTTGTACTACTCAATTTACAATCAAAGTAGTACATCATTTGAATAAGAGAACTAACTATTACAGAAAATTATATTAAATTACAATACTCATAAGTAGGCTTAACCGGTTCAAAAGTTGCTTATTTGAACAGTTCAAATTACTTCTCTTCAAGAGTTACTCTTCTTCTTCAACATTGCCAATATATTGCCTAGAAAAGAATATGTAAAAACATAATATGAATCCGATATCTAACAATTACTAATAGTGATTCCTTCTGATAAACAAACACGAAACCATAATTGTTCAGATTGCTTTAAAATCGAAAATACGAGTAAACTTTTCGATTTTGGAGGACCCACATTTCTTTTACACTCATACTTTTGTTTTGACCCTTGTTTTTTTGTTTATTATTTGGTTGGTTTATTATTGTTATTTTTGGTTTATTATGAACCTTTGGAAACGACCAAGAAAAAAAAATTTTAACACCCCCTCAAATTTTGATGGTTTACGTTTCAAGGTACGTAGAACCCAAAAATCGAATAAAAATTTGGCCGTCCGTCCGCCGTACGCCGTACGCGGCACTTTTGCCACTTAGCTAGCTAACCCTTAAAAGTGACCTACGTCAACCAAAATCTTCGGAGCACAACTAGACCCCAAATGGAGCCTACATACCAAATTTCATCAAAATCGGTCAATGCTAAGTGGGGAAAGTGTTTATTCGGTTTTTGGATTCTACGTATCTTGAAACGTAAACCAACAAATTTTGAGGGGGTGTTGAAATTTTTTTTTTCTTGGTCGATTTCAAAGGTTCATTATTGAAAATAATAAACCAAAAGATAAGTACGACAACAATTTTGAATTTTTTTCATCGATTTCTTTGGAAATATTTGACATTTTTATTTTTAGACTTCCAATAGTCCACAAAAAATTCTGACGTCCATTAAATTTAAAATTGCAATTCAATGTTGGTTACTCCGATGACACCTTGGGACAGCTGTGGAGTTCCTGCGGTGTTTTCGGTGTCACTCGATACCATGGCCCAATTAGGGTTGAACATGAATTTCGCAAGTCTGCGACAATTGGTGCGCCACTCTACTCACCTTGCGGATGCAGTCGGACGAGTAATGAACTACTAGGATCAAAAGTGACCCTGAAAATCGAGCAGATCCCACTCAGATAAGGGTAAAACATCTTCGAGTGCAGTGGCCGAGTGGTGGGACAACGTTCCCTCTCCAAGCAGTTCTAATCACCCCCGAAAATTTGAGATAACGAGGCACTCGAAACCGTACTAAACCTCATCAACTACCCCACCGCCGCCTGAACCTTATTATATAAAGGAATATGTTTTAACCTACCTCACCCGTCACTTCCTTAGTGCACGCCGACCTCGGTACAATTTGACAATATTTCACCTTATATTTTTACGGTCTTCGAAAACTTATAGACGAATTTGGAATTTTCACAAAGTATCACGGTTTTATGGTAAAGTAGTTTTCTCTTTCAAAGAAAAAAAATCGAGTTGTGTTTACAGCGGTTTTACAGCAAGTGCGGATTCGGTAGGATTTTCTTCCCTTCACTTCAGAACAATTTTGGAACATGCCTTTCCTAAAAGCCGAAGATATCATTCCTGGTAAGTAAAAATTTGGATTTATCCTACTCTTATTTCACCTTGAAGAAATCTGATTGCATGGATGATGCATCGACTCTCGTACATTTATGAACACCAAGTCTAAAAAATTTGGGACGTCCAAAATTATAATTTGTACAATCATTTTCCGTTTCGAAGCTATTGGACCATTCTGAACAATTCCTGAAATTTAACCTTTTTTCATAATTTTAACTACGCAGGGTGTCTACAAAACAAGTCTCATTCCTTAAAGGGGTCGATTCTACTACTAATTTGCAACAAAAAATATCTCTCAGCAATTTTATTTAAGCTTCTTTTCCGTGTTATTTCAGTTTTAAAGTTTTTTTGCGTGATTTTGACCTTAGGTTATTAAGTTGGTGATAACTACTTAAATTTGCTGTGATATTTCCAATTTGAGGATACCGTTGGAAAGAGCGTTAAATTCCCAATCTCCCTAATACCAAATACAATTTTTTCTGTTGCGTTTTACGGGGAGTAAAGCAACCTAAAAACTAAACTTAGTATATTTTTGAAATTTTTCCGTTTTTCAACGCCCATAATGTGCAAATAATTCCACATAATGAACTATTGCCGGAAAGCTTAAAAACTACACCAGAATCCCAGCTTTCCAACGGTGTAATCAAAAAACATTTTACAATCGAATTTAAGGGAGAAATTCCAGTTTGAATGCGGAAAAACGTGCACTTTTTTCAACAAAATCTTCGGTTTCTTCCGGGGTCTTCACCGCCGCCGCTCCTCCTCCCGTAACAAAATGCACGTTTTTCCACATTCAAACAGGAATTTATCCCTTAAATTCGATTGTAAAATATTTTTTGATTACACCGTTGGAAAGCTGATATTCCGGCGCAGTTTTTAGGGTTTGCGGCAGTAGTTCAATATCTGGAATTATTTGGACATTACGGGCGTTGAAAAACGGAAAGTTTTCGAAAAGTTACTAAGTTCACTTTTCAGGTTGCTTTATTCCCCGTGAAATTCAACTGAAAAATGTTTATTTGGTGATAGGGAGATAGGGAATTTAACATTCTTTTCAACGGCATCCTCAAACTGTAATTATCACATCAAATTAAAGGAGTTATTACCAACTTAATGATACTAGGTCAAAATCACGGAAAAATCTTTAAAATTGAAAAAACTCGGAAAAGAAGCCTCTAAAAAAATTAATGAGACATTTTTTGTTGAAAATTAGTTGTAGAATCGACCCCTTGAAGGAATGAGACCTGTTTTGTAGACGCCCTGTATAGTGATGTACTTAAATGGGATTTGTATTTATTTGTGTGTCTTTCCGGACGATATCTGATCCCAGGCTACCTAAAAAATCCTAATTTTTTCATTCATGAATTTGCTCGTAAACTCATCTCATTGAAATCTGTTCCAAATAAAAATAAAATAAATGCCTATTGTGATAACCTGAGGACCAACTAGAATGGCGAAAGAATGTTTTTTTTCCTTCTCATTTTGGTTTTGAGTCTGTTTGTGGTCGATTGTTTGTTCTCGAAATAGCTGTACAAAATTGTCACCCAATTTAGATGAAATTCTTAGGATATGAGGTCAGTTAGGAGCTTCCATACACATTTCATTCCCTTCAGTCCAATATTATCTCGTGATTTGTCCCGAATCGCCAATTTCTCACGATTTAATGGACGATTCGGCAAAACAATAGAGGGTAATGAGTGGCTGCCTTCATCCAAACCAATCGTTATAACATATAATGTAATGTAGTGAATTATTAGTATTATTTCAGTTCACAATGGAATGTTTATTAACTGATCATCGTAGTTATTTTCTGACGTGATTGTACATCGTAATCTTGAAATATCTTAGATGAACAATTCAAGGTCTTGATGGAATTTTACCAATTATTCGACGTTTTCGAGTGCATGTAACCATAGAAGGTCGATAACAATTCAGATTGATCACTTTGGAACACGAATTATAAGAATTTGTTGGAAATTTAATTCGTTGTAACTACGTTCGTTTTTCTCTATATTAGTAGAGAACAACTCACAGCAACTCAGTACAGTAGTACTGCAATGGAATAATCCCAGGATGGCACCAAATGGTACAGTAGTTTATAAGAAAATCAACGAAGTCCAAACATTGAAAGAACAGTTGATTATAAAGAAAGTGAGTTGGTATATAATAGTTACGTTTTTTTAAATGGGAATATATATACGACAGTAGTTACAAAAATGTTTTATTTATAAAAACAATATCTAACTTGGTGGCATCCTGGGAATGCTGTAAAAAACCCATACAATTCTTTCCAATTTTCTCCTGAAGATGAATTACCTCAGGGGTTGGAGGTGCATCGGGCTTCTCAACAGCTGACTTGGGAAAACAGACTGAACAGGATGAAGGCTTAAGATTCACTCTCTGACTCGGTATAGCAAGCTGGACATCCACGTGGGTTTCTTGACGACGTTCATACCGATGTACTCCGCGATCGGGGGGTTCGCGGCGTCCTTGTACTCGAACATGAGGAGGGTGTTGGCGTCGTCAGCTACTGAAGTGTCGATCATTTCCGTGACGTTTTTGTTGTCTTTCAGATGAAGGATTGGTTCTTTTCGAAGGTACTGCAAAAATGTAAAGCAGAATGATTCATCAGTTGAGGAATTTGACTAGAGGCTTCGTAACTGCTGGAAGGAAACAGAACCATAGGTTCTTAGGTTATACAAATAAACACTAATCATTCTCGGTGGTTAGCTAATGAAATGAACTTCAGAGCTGCAATCTGTCACTTTGTGCGAATATGCCTGTCCATGATAATCTTCAGGGGTGAAAGTGTTGGTTACTTAGTTCCATGGTCACTAAGGCCCCAACACACGGTGAGCCTTTTAGCGAATTTTCAAGGAAAATGAAGCTATTGCAATGGCCTCAAAATTTTTAGAATGGACATTTTCGAAAATTTTTTACACAGAAATCCGTTTTGGAACATTCTGAAACGATCCCTGAAGTTTTTCCAAAAAATCACATATATGTATCATTCCGCACGATAACTTGAGTAATTCTTTAAATTTTTTTAAAAGTTATTGCCAAAATGTTCGTAACTACAAACAATAGGTCAAGTTCGTTAGCCAGCAATTTTTGACAACCCAAAGTGGTCCAAAGTTCAAAAAAAAGTCCAAAAAATGGGGTTTCCCGTTTTTTGTGATTATTACCTTCAAAATCATGGTAATATATGGTATATTCGGATTTAGCACAAAATTTCTAATATCAACGCGTATAAAAAAGTGAAAATTGTGCAAAATTACGTACGTATTTATTTATCTATATAATAAATTTGTGTTTATGTTTGTTGTACCCAGAAATGCAGTAGCCGTGTGGGTACTCTGTGAGTTCGTAGAGACGAGTAGAACAACAATATGGACTCCTAAGATCTTTAAAGCATATCCAGTGCATACAGTATATTGGTATGGTATACTGAAAATCGAAAAAACCAACAATAGCCGTGTGGGTACTCTATGAGTTCGTGGAGACGAGTAGAACATGAATATGGACTCCTAACATCTTCAAAGCATACCCGGTGTATAAAGTTTGTTGGTATGCTATACTGAGAATCGAAAAAACCAAGAATCGAGTTAAAAAAAACTTTCTAAAAGAAATTGCAACACCATTGTTCCTTTTCTTAACCATACCTTCAACTGAAAGATTTCTTTGAAAATTTGCTCATTAATTCATGCTGCATGAATGGACCTTTTTCGCACACGACCACCTCCCTTTCACACGAATAGTCTTTTTCTCCCAGTCTTTCAAGTGAAATCATTTTCAGGGGGTGACAGAGATCACGGCTGAAATGCCCCGAAACTATCAAAAAGTGATTGGTCCATCATTATTTTTGGTAACAAGTGCTTTAAAATAAGTTGTTTCTTGTCAGTTACCAAGCATGTGCCACGAATGGTCTCATTATAATAATAAATACTGAAGAGGATATTACGAGTCTTGAATCTTGGCTTTATTCTGATTTTTTAAGTTAAGAGTTGGTTTTCATTAGTTTTTCAATAAAAATTGTTCTGAAATGAGTTATTAGCGGGTTTTTCTTTACCTCAGTGTATAAAAAACAAATTTTAATTGTTTAAGTTCGATTTTTAATTGTTTTTAATAATATTAAAAACAATTAAAAATCGAACTTAAACAATTAAAAATTGTTTTTTTATACCCTGAGGTAAAGAAAAACCCACTAATAACTCATTTCAGAACAATTTTTATTGAAAAACTAATGAAAACCAACTCTTAACTTAAAAAATCAGAATAAAGCCAAGATTCAAGACTCGTAATATCCACTTCAGTATTTATTATTATAATGAGACATATTATGTTCAAGTTCGATTTTAAATTAGTGATCACTATCACCCCCTATGTGGGAGGTGATACTGATCAATTTAATTATTTTTTTAATGAGCTTAATTCAACAAAATTTCAAAGCTTGATATAGGATACTGTTCGTAAGACGTGAGATAATATAAACTATTTTTTTCAGATTTTTTTGAATTATTACACTGGTAGTTTTCAAGGAAAAACTGTAGAAATTTATCACTATCACCCCAGTCTACGGTATTTATTTTTTGCCAAGTTTATTTTATCTTAAAGTTTAATAATTTATTGTTCCCCCTGAATAGATTATTCTACTGATTTTTGATCGCTAGTTTTCCGACTTTTTGCGTAATCTACTGAATTTGTGAGAGCGATGTACAGAAAACCTTTTGTTTTTTTAGTTTGTAAACCTTTTAATAGTAACTTGACTGACCCTTGTGCACTAAATCAATGGTTTACAAAAGAAGTTTTTCCAGTACTCGCCGCTGGAATTCGAAAAACTTCTCATCACCATCTCACCTCATCATTCTCTTTACCGAGCAAATATAAATTTCACCCATTATTTTTGTATTTTTCAACTATCTAGTAATTCAGCGTGAGGGTCATAATATCTATTAAATCAATATGTCAAAATTTTAGTTTAGAGCAATTCGTAGGAGGTACACACAAAATAAGTACAAATTTCAGTTAATGAAACATCAGGTATCAATGTTTTTGTAACATAAGTACCTTCTGTTTCATTAACTGAAATTTTCACTTATTTTGTATGAACCTCCTATGAGGGGACTAATAGCTCTAAACTAAAATTTTAATAGTATGATTAAATAGATGAGATGACCCTCTCGCTGAATTTACGAGATGGTTGAAAGGTACGAAAGTAATGGTTTACATCGATATTCGTTCGGTAAAGAAAATGATGAGATGAGATGGTGATAAGAGAATACTAGTTTTTCGAATTCTAGCGGCAAATACTGGAGAAATTACTTTTGTAAACCATTGATTTGGTACACAAGGATCAGTCAAGGTACTAATAAAAGGTTTACAAACTAAAACAAAACAGAAGGTTTTACGTTCCTGGATCGCTCTCACAAATTCAGTAGAGATACGGAAAAAGTCGGAAGACGGTCTAGCGATCAAAAATAAGTAGAATAACCTATTCAGGAGGAACAATAAATTTATTAAAATTAAAAAAATATATAAGCGGTGATTTCAGCTCCTTCGGTGATTTCATCAAAATGAATCCGCCTCTTATGGCTGGAAGAAAAAAAATATCACAAAAACCCCCAAAGTATCTACACTGCATGCAGATACATCTGTACATGGATATGGCTTATGAAGGCAATTTAATTGATGAGCTCACTCAGCTGATCAGTGACCACTCAGGCGCCTTCAGCATTCTCCATTGACCCGCCCTCTAAAATTTCAGGTTCCTGCGTTCAACAGGAGAGGAAATGGCCTCGGAGCTCACTCAGCTGATCAGTGATCATCAACTTTGATGATGTATAGAAGTATGTATCGATTGACCCTGCCTCTCAAATATCAGCTTCCTGCGTTCAACAGCATCAGAAAAAAAAACGTTGCATTGTTTTGTGTGTCGAAAATTTTGGAATGACCCCCAGAACTAAGACAAGCAAAAAGCTCAAAAAGCTCATGCGTATGGGGAGGTGGTCGTTAGCGTGAGGCGTGGGGCTCACCGTGTGTGATTCTATTCTCTCAGAATAGATTGTTCGGTTTTTGGACCACAATTCTTATCATCCAAAATAACCAACCTAATAAATCAAATTTACCTTTATTTATAATTTATTTATTTTAATTTAGTTATCAACAGTCTAATATATGGTTAGTAGGTACTCACATCTTGGAGGCCGTGCTCTTCAAACGCCTCATCAACCAGTTCGACAACGTGGCATGTAGTCTTGAGTTTGTTGAGTGGTGGTTTGGCAGACTGGACTGCCTTCAGGCGATTCCTCAGTAGGTTTAAACCATCTCTGATCAATATTCTGTCTTCGTACTTTTTTATTCCCGATTTTTCAATCGCTAACCTAAGAGTCTCGTCCCAAGATGAGCTTTTGACACTGGACTTGACCTAAAGAATGAATATTGATGATAAATGATGATATCTTGGTTATAATAGCGATTGATCTTCGATGAACAAGAATAATTTGTTACTTTATAGTTAGATAATGGAATTGGTACGTACCTCTGAAGAAACTGTAAGATATTTCCCTATGAGAGCAATGTCGTCTTTCAAAAGTCCATTCGCCCATTTCAAGGTGGAAGCTGGCGTAGCATTCAGAAGTATGACTGTGGCCATCTTGGAAAGAATTTCGAGCCTTGCAGCTATGCGGAGAGCCAAAATGCCACCCCAGTCATCGGCGACTATTGTGAACATGTTTTGTGGCAGAGACGCAAGCTGATTTGCCAGCTCATCAGCCAGTTGATCTAAATCCGTCGCTCCAGATGGGAGCCGAGCTTCGAATGCTGGACAATATAGCTGAGAAGCCATCTTGTGGAGGCGATTGGGTCTCAACCCAGGGATCAAGAACATTGGGTACAACTCTCGGTTGAATTGTTTTGTGGGAGAAGCCGTTTGGATCTCTATGAAAGTAGCGCGTGGTGTGCACTGCTTCGTCAACTCTTGCAGCTCCACGTTGGAATCAGGGATATGCAAGAGATTAGCCATGAACCCGTGAAGAGCACGACTATGAATAGTGCATTTGTTCACTAAGACCACAGGCACCCTGGACGAATCTTTGATCAAATTATCCATGTACAAAGACAAATCTACACTCTCCAACGTTGAAGTGCTGCATCTTATGAACAATGAAGGAAGAGAGTTTTTCTTTCTGCGTTCACAAACGTTTTCTCCACCTTTTCCAACGCAAATCATATTACAGTTTGGTGTTTTGGCCGACAGCAGTTCATCAAACTGCTCGATCTTTTCTCTGAGTCCAGATCCAAGGAAGAAAATCATTTCCAGCCCTGGTGCAGTGTATTCTTCTACAAATTTCTTTATATTCGCCTTCGAAGATAGATGATTGGCAGATCTTACGTCAATATCTGCCCACTTGTATTGATCCCTCAGTGACTGTAATCTCAAGGAAGTGGATCCGAATGGATGACTTTGTCTCATAAATACGACAACCTTACGAGAACCACGTTTAAGTAACCACTCGAGAATATTAATACTTGTTTCAGTTGGGATCTTACCTTCTACAATCACGTGACCTTTAGTCTCGTCTTCTATGTACACCTTTTCTTCTTTTATAGCTTTAGAGACTTTAGTACTGACAATGAATTTATCGGATCCCAATCGAACCGTTTGTGCAGCATCAGTATGAAGTGTTGATGGGGAGACGGTAGTAACATTTCGTGGAGGAATCACGGCTCCTTTAGAAATGGCATCTTGCACGTTTTTGACAATTTCAATTTTAACCTCGTCACTGCTTTTTAAGACTATGTCTATAGAAGCACCAGTTGCAATGATTTCCTCGTTAAACCGTCTCATTCCCATTTGTGCTTGGTTCATCAATGACTGACTGATGTAAACCAACACGCCTAAAGGCTTGACACATTTCAAACAGGGTTCTATCATTTGGGTGTTGTCAAAACTATTTATCACCTTGTAAACTCCACCGGTGTCTCTAATAACTTGAACAAAAAATGCAACGGTGCTGCAATCGTATATATTTTGTCTCGGTAGTTTGGGGAACAGTTTCATAAGTGCGCGCTTCTGATCTTCACCATAAACGGTAGCATATACGGTCATATTTTCATACAGAGCAAGAGCAATCAACGCTTGAGACAGAGGCAACATAGCTCTAGTGACCAGAATAGTTTGATCATTCGTACAATCAACGTTATTACTATGGTGAATTATGTATGATGCCAGGGAATACAGAAGCGGCACCGTAGCTGCTTCCTCATGGGTCCATCTTGAAGGTATTGGCCAGCTCAGTATGCTATCGGGATTGAATGTTTTAGAGTCGGGATTGTACATCCCAAGTCCCATACATGTCGAAGTCACGTAATCATAAACACCCAATTCCGCGCAGGCTCCTTCCTTCAAAGAGTCTTGCAGATTCAAACCCAACGCCCGCAAGTTGTATGAAGACGCAACGGCTGATAGTGGATAGTAAAATTTGGTTGGTCGAGCCGTCTCCATACTCCCATCGTTGACATTCGCTGGAAGAAGACGCAGACTCCCCCAAATCCCTCCCCACGAAATGTTCATTTTTACATCTCTTTGGATTTGATTTTTGAAATCGACATCTCCTGAATTGAAATCTGGAGAATTTCCGTAAAAGAACCAGTAATGAAGAAGGTGGTAGTACGGTAAATTCTTCGTTTCCTCCACAATACTGTCTACTGTTACCATGGAATCCACTTCACCCCAAAGGATGATAGTTTTGACCGGTTGAGAATCATCTACTACTTTGATCTCACCAGCTTTTGTGAGTTGATTTTCTAGGAAGCTTAGATAATTAGTATCATTCAGATTCACAACTTCATACTGCCGTTTATAGTTCTTATTGTTTACTGAATGCAAACAGTACATTACATCATCTACGTTCGACTCAAAGATAACTTTGCTACGGTTCTTCACCAACTGATCATTTTTACCGACGGGCATCATGACGAAACCGTTATTAATTAAAGAAAGGGATCTGAGTACTTCCTCCGATGGAGCTTCGGAGAATATCAAAAACACGTCTTTCTGAAGCAAAATGGAAGATCCTTGCTTAGAAAATGCCTGTTCTGACTCGAAAGTTGTGATTTGCGTACTCCCAGCGTATTTCAATGAGTCAGAGATATTGTCTAGAGCACTTTGAAGTTCACCGCTGTGACCGACACCCATAATTTTGATAATTGTGTCGTGAGATACTAAAGTATTTTCCAGAATGAGTTGGATCGAAATAGTTACAAAGTCTTTTAAAGAAAGCGAGTCGTCGTTGCTATATGGGACAAATTTAGGAAGCTCAAAAGAAAAGAAAAACTCTTTGTCTTCAGCTCTACCTAAACAAGGATTTTTGCAATCGATGAAGGAAACGTGAATTCCTTCACATTGCAAAGTTTTGTTCAGAGCATCGTATCGAATTAACATGTCTTTTTTTGCTGAATCAGACAGCAATGGAAGATTTATTTTCATTTCACCGACTTTGTAGATCATTTTTAACACATTCGATTTCTTAGTTTCATAAAATTCTACCAACTGAAGGATTGATGCCAAGAAGCATCCAATGTCACCTGTCCATTTTCCAGTGGCGATAGCTTCTGAATCCATTAAATAAATATCGTCGATGAGGACTTGAGATTCATCTCTTTCAGCGCCCATAGACTTCATGAATCCGAGCATTTCGTGACGGTTTATTTTTCCTGACTGAGGAAGGGCCAGTTCAAGAGCATGAAGATCTTTGACGGATGCAACGTCTGTAATGTTGATTTTACCTTGAACTACAATCGCACCTTCATCACATTGGTTATTTACGACTACGTTTCCCGTTCCTTGTAACAGTTGGAATCGAATTTCAGTGGTTGGGTTGTACGTTACTTCAGCTTGAGCCGAAAATTTGAAGTCCTCAAGGACCAGTGGCATACTATCGTTAGCTCCAATTTTCGTGAACATCTCTATGATGTTGTTGTAATAAAAATGTATGGGTAGTATGATTCTTTTGTTTATTTTATTCGAGATCAGCTGTTCAAACTTGTCCACTCCTTTCTTAATGGAAACGAATTTACAAAGTGGCGAAGGGCTGTCATTATCACTTAAAGATCGTCGAATGATGAAATTTTCGTCACGAAGCCAATCAATCAGCGGTGATATGGCGGGCGTGCCTCGACTCACTGGGAACGTCGCTGAAGGGTATAGTGGTCGAAGATCTACTGGGATTCCTGCCAGGTACATTTTGCCTAGTGCACTCAAGAGGTACATAAGGTTGTTTGGGTCGAATCTACTGGTCAATGGGATGTGCGTAGCTCGTGGAAGTGATCGTTTGACTATTGCTTGCAGTAAACCGTGTGGAGCGATTTCGATGACAATAGCGTTAGAAGGAATGTGTGCACAGGCTTCTTCAAAAAGAACCGAGCTGAGCAAATTGTTTGTGTGGTACTCTGCCGAGCTGTGTTGCGCCAATGCTGTATTCCAATTCGCCTCAAGGTTAGAGCTGCTCACCCACTTGGAAGATCGCTTGACGGGAACCGGAAGTATCTGTTCGACATGATAGAAAAGTTTATTAAAAATCATGTTATCCTCTTTAAGTATATAATAAATACCTTATATTTACTTTCACTATCGTACACAAAATAGTACAAGTTACTCACCTCCTTCAAATATTTGAGTAGAGCAGGGGCTGCTGGTTTGATGTATCTGCTGTGATAAGCAATATTAGCAACATTTACAAGCTTTGCAAACATGCCAGTCTCTTTGAGTTGTGCGATATACTTTGCCATATCTTCAGCAGGCCCAGAGAGTGTGCAGCTTTCTTTAGAGTTATGGCAAGCAACTTCAATGGATGGAGGCAGTTTGTCTTTCATTGCGTTGTATCCTGCACCAACTGCTGCCATCATTCCTGTGGAGAAGAGAACATGAAGTGTCAGATATATTTTGACATTGGGAAGTTCTTTTCGGATCGAGATGTATTCTAGATAGTAACAAGGTTTCCACCGACTGCTACCAATACAAAATGAGAAGGAGGAACTGACCTTTAATCAACTCAGCTTCAATAGAAGCTCTACCACGAGCATGAGCGGAAAGTATCATCTGCTCAGCAGTCATACAACCGTCTGCGTAAGCGCATCCCAGTTCTCCGACTGAATGCCCAATAATTCCATCTGGTTTGATGCCAACAGCTCGTAAAATATCAGTAAGACCAATTTGAACTGCTGCTATTCCCACGAAAGAGTTGAGAATCACGTCAAACATAGAGGCATCGTTTTTGGTGACGATTTCCAAGAGATTTACACCTTTCGGGGCTAGCGTTGCGTGACACTTGTGGATCGCCTGAGCAAATATTGGCAGATCCATAAGAGCTTTGGCCATCATTGGCCATTGAGAGCCCATACCTGAGTACATGAACCATATGGGACGTTCTTCACCGCTTGGAGCCGGCTCGACCTGAAAATGTGAACGAAATCACATGTTTTATCGTTCGAAGCAATATTGTACAATAAAAATGCTTCAGTGGTTTTTACCTTGTTGTAACTATTTGCTGTGCCATTAATAACGGTATATCCCCTGTGCACGTGAGGTTTGATTCCATTCTTGTATAACGAATTTATAAGTATTACGAACTCCTCGTCCACTCCACAGCTTTCGATTTTTTTCATGTTTGCAGCGAGTACATCTTCATCTCTTCCTGACATCATGACTAGGAATGGCAGGCGTTTCTGTGTTTCCTGTTTATCATCATCTTGAGTATCTTTCGGCGGTTTGACCTTTTCGCAACTCTTCAATATGATGTGTCCGCAGATGCCGGTCATACTCAATTCGCACACACCGACGATGTCACCTGGCAATGGTGTTGGTTCCACGACAACCTGTCGATAACATCACGCAATTATCAAGTATGGATTCAGTATGAATATTAATGAGTCGTATGCATCCCTACCAGCTTACCTTGAGTTTGCCAGAAACTAGATCTGGGACGTCAGGATTAGGGGAGCTGTAGTTGAGGTTTGGAGGTATTATTCCGCGATCCATGGCTAGGAGCACTTTAGTCAGAGATGCCATAGCGGATGATCCCTCAGTGTGTCCAATATTAGTCTTGATGGAACCAATCCAAAGCGGTTCTGTCCTCTTTTTCAACAGGGTTCTCGACAAAGCATTCAATTCCATAGCGTCCAATTTTTTCGATGCAGCTCCGTAAGCTTCAACATAAGCAAGGTCATTGGGATCAACATTGGCATTCTTGTAGGTATCGATCAGGAATTCATCATACCGGCTCAAAGGGAACTCTGTGAAGGCTTCACTCTTGTTGCCATGACAAAGAACATCTGCTGCTAAGATGGTTCCATATATTCTGTTCGCATCTTTCTTCCTCTGGAGGAAGAAGGTTACACAGGTTTCTGAACGTGCGTAACCATCTGCATCTGCGCTAAATGATCGTGTCATCGAATCTTCACTTAGTCTTCCCATAACTGAAACAAAACATTTGTAAGAGGATGATGAAACATTTTGAATTGAGTTTTTGTTTATAAGAAAGTATGCACGACCAAGGAAGAATCTCCAATAAATTTCCTCAGGGCATCAAACTCTAGAGCATATTAAAGATGAATGAAGTCTACCTAAATAACAGGAGCACTACTATGGCAACTATTGGGACAGGCATCATCCAGACAAACGCCGTAATTGCCTAGCTTGCGGAAAATATTTCCTTCATCAGGGCTCAATGGCAGTCAAACATGAGAGGGCACCAACTAACCCATACTCTCCATCAGGTTCTCACTCAATCAGCAATTTGGAGAGAAATTTGGTTGAGGGGCGAGATATTAACAGAAAGTGCTATCAGGCACGTATCTCTGCACAAGCGATCTGATAATAACTCAATAGGGTTGAACCGTAAACTGACCAATATAAATTTGGGGAGGTTTTAGGTTTGATAGATTTGAGAACACGACGTTGAGAGAGAATGGTCTGGCTCAAAGCTTCCACCTACTGACCAAGACGGCTTAAGGGTTCCCTCCACTTGATTCTCTTTCCCTTTACGGGGTTGAGAGAGGTCAAGTCGAGGTGGGTTTTCCCTTTGGGAAAATCCCGTGTTTGGTGTGCCACCCAGAGCCAATGACCTTATTTATTCATTAAAATTATAACATCAAGTAGGGTTCCTACACTGATAACATACCTATTATTCTATTATCATCAATGGTTTTTATAGTTTTCAATTGTTACCACAACAAATTTTGATCGTTATCTATTTTTAAACGCCTAAATTTCAAATCTATTGTTTTTTTGAGAGCATGTTGCTATAGGTAGTTACGAGGGTATTTTCAAAAGTAAGTATAATGGATGTTTCCACATAGTTCCCATGGACTTCTAAACATTTTTGGTACCAGGTTTTCAGTTTTTTATCCCCTCTTCATACCACTCCTCCTCCATTCTAGCCAACCAAGTTTTGACCTCCCGCGTGAGCTCTGCGTCGTTAGCAAAGTGCCGACCTCCACAAGATGTTTCTTCAGTTCAGGGAGCAGGTGGTAGTCGGAAGGTGCTAGGTCGGGAGAATACGGTGGATGGCCAAAAATATCCCAACGAAACTGTTACATCAAAGCTTGGGTTTCACGGGCAGAGTGAGGGCGAGCGTTGTCGTGAAACAAGAATACGGTTTTTGTCAACATGCCCCTCTGTTTGTTTGAATTGCCCGTCGAAGTTTCTTGAGAACATCACAATATCTTGTCACATTTATTGTGGTTCCTCTTGGAAGATAATTGCTTTGCTAATGATACAGATCTCAGGCAGGAGGTCGAAACTTGGTTGGCTGGAATGGAGGGGGAGTAGTATGAAGAGGGGATTAAAAAACTTGAAACCAGGTACCAAAAATGTTTGGAAGTCCATGGGGACTATGTGGAAAAATAGTCAACATGTTAATCTATGGGAAATATACCATTATTTTTAATTTAATTTTTTTTTATTTTTTAAAAATCTGTGATACTTTTGAAAACGCCCTCGTATTTTGAAAGTTTTCGACTTTTTGATCATTGCTAATTAGGTGAGAACTTGATGGAGAGGTTGGTGCCCTCGCATGTTTGACTACCATTGAGGGCTGATGAAGGAAATATATTTACCAAAAGCTAGGCAATAATGGCGTTTTTCTGGATGACCCCAGTCCCAATAGTTGCCACTACATCCTATACTATGGGAACAGTTCTTGTCTTGAATTAAATTACCTTCTTCTAATGCAAAATTCTATCATGATTCTTCCAGGGGTACGCATGTTCGTTTCAACTGAATAAATGGTTGATTTCAAGATGGAATTTGCTTGGGTTCTGAGCTGACCTTGATAATGGAATGAGGGTTCTGGCTTGTTGAGAAGATGACAAGAACCCACTATGGCTGATTCACAAATCCCCGTAGAGATGAGGTCGCAGGCGTACTGTATCGCCTGGATTCCTCCACACCCGGAACAGTCCAGCTGGTAGCTGGGTCCTCTGAGGTTGAGGAAGTAAGACAATCTATTTGCTTGCATCGTCCTCGAGAAGGCCAGGACGTTGTAAGTGCCCTGGTTGATGACCGACGCTCCCATGTCGTGCTCAGGTTCAGACGAGAAAGAAGCCATGATCACTGCAGTGTTCGACCCGTCTAGGCACCTGGAAATCGTTTTCCCCTTATACTATAATCGCGGAGGATCACATAAATAATAAAACTTGTATTGAGCATGATCAACGCTTGACACCTTGGGTTGACTCCTGCGTCGCAGACTGCTCGGTAGGCCTGTTCGCAGAGTAGGCGAGTGTAGGGGTCCATCTTCTCACACAGCTTTCTGTGAATCCCGAAAAACGTCATGTCAAACTTCTCTGGGTTCTTAACCTTCCCCGTGCCAGGAGGTACATCGAATTCGCCTGAATGCAATTCAAACATATGGATATGAATTAATTGGGAAATCAGGAATTTTTTCTTCTATAGTTTTCGTTTCGTTGTCCATAACAGTAAGAGCTACGTTACAAGATGGTGCAATCTGATTGCTGTTCATCAAAATCAATTGAAATCGGCCAATCGGGAAATAATTCTTGACTGAAAATAGCTGAATAATTCGATTCAGGGGTAAAAATATCGCAGTATTCCAGAGAACCTTGCTTCATAGCTTCCGATATGTAGCTATGATTTTGTTTACTGGTTTCGCGTTGCATTTCTCGTTAAATATCTAAAAGGAACCTTTTTAGTGTTATGGAGTAAATTATTTTTACGCTGAATTCAAACCTTTAAATTACGGAATTTCTATATCTAATCTTTTCAAGATTGAAATACAATTTTCAAGAAACGCCATGAAATTTCTCCCTTAGAGGGAAAAACAATATATCATGGATATGGCCATTGTTGTAGGTGTAATTTGAAAATTTAAATGATGAAATAATACACCCAAGATATTTTATGAATAATTTTTCTATGAATAAACAGCATTTTTTTCAAAAAAAAAAAAACTCTCCGATCGCACGTAATATATTGCAGTATTCCAGAGAAACTTGCTTCATAGCTTCCGATATGAAGCTATGATTTTGTTTACTGGTACCGCGTTACATTGTTTGTGGCAAAAAAAAATTGTCGCGAAAAATTTGACCCCCAGCCAAAAGAAATGTCCCTGTCAAAAACTTTCGAGTAGACCAACATCAATGGGCGAAGAAGTATTTTAACAGATTTTTAGCTCACTTCTAACGAAAGCAAATTTCATAATATGAAAATCTTGTAAAGAGTTCTTACGGGAAATTTCACTTTGATTCCGACTACACAATATTTTGTTACCATACAAAGTAAATTTGGAGAAAACTATTTACCAGAATTTTTCAAATGATTTTGAATATAAAGAATATTTTAGTGACTTTTTGTAGCATATTAAAGAAAGCATTCTTATTATTTGAAACTTCATCTTTAAAAATTTCATTATAATAAAGAATATTTTCTTGAAATGTGATCAGTTTTTGTGCGTGTAAACCTACTAATTTGTAATTAAAGAGTGTTGAATTTCTAAAAATTTACGTAAATGGAAGTGCAATTTTGATTTAATGACAACAATTTTCAAATTAATTTTCATACTGTGGAATACGAAGTGAGAAGTTGGGAGTTTTTAGAAATACATAATAAAAATACCATTCGGATGTCTAGCGCCCTCTATAAGAGTGGATTGGTATGGCGTGACCAGTGATGCAGTTGTGTGTTGCAAATAGCATACACTTACACAGCAGGCGCTTCCTAGTTTGAAGTGCCTCTGGTAAATGGGGGGTGCGCCTTGATTTTTTTAGATTTTTAATCGAAAGTTTACTATACCCTGAGAATTTTGGCACCAACCGCGACCTTCTAGCGTGAGTAGATCTGTTTCTACGATTTTTCAAAGTTTCGACCGTTTATGACGTGACGCGCCCCTCTCGCCTGGGTGGAACCCCCAGCTCACTGTGACGTCATAAACGGTCGAAACTTTAAAAATTCACAGGAAAAGATTTACACACGCTAGAAGGTCGCGGTTGGTACCAAAATTCTCAGAATAAGGTCTACCTTAGATTAAAAACAACAATAAACAGTTTTTCCTACCCAGGCGCACACCCCATTGATGTTTCTTGCTCATGAATTGACCCTTTAGTGAATAACATGCCTTTAAAAATATCAGTCTATCCTTCGAATCGTTGCGGCTGTATTATTTATCTATGACAAACTACGTATCGATGGACAACTGAAATATCTCAGGTTTTGAAACACTCAACGACATAAGAGAGGCGGCGTGAGGATCATTAAAATACCAAAATAATCTAAAACTCAACTATCTACTTGAACTGGTAACGAAAGTGATAGTACGTTTACACCATGTCACTTTGCATTGTTAATTAGGTTCCTTGAAACCAAGAATAGCGACAAATGATTTTGTACGAGTGAAGTTAAATACTTGCAAAAGTGAAATTTTTAATGACATGATTTGTATAATTGATTCTTGGAGTTCCGACCACTCTGTCTGGGACTTAGTATAAAGACGGGCATTCAGAGAATTTCTACAATGCAGAGGAGCGTTACATATTTGGCAAAAGGTTAGACATTTTCATTTCAATACAATCTAATTTCAGCCTCCATATGTTATGTAATGTTCCATTCACTCGCATTTTTTAACTGCAAATTTTTAAAAAAATTTTTAACTGCAGTTGTACAAAAAGCAATTTTTAAAATCAGTTCATATTTTCATACATAGGTATGTAATTTTTAAAAAATTTATTTTTAGTATCAAACTTCTGCTATTGTCAATTAATCACTTTATTGTTCAAACTAGGGGGACCTACGTAACGTAACATTTACTAGTATAATATACTAATATTATATGTTAGTTCTCCAATAAAGGACATGAAGGGGAACCCCTGAGTGACTCATCGTGCAGGTAGGCAGAGTGAGGTACGAGGCCAGACTGACGTCACCTTCCTCCACTCTTCCTTTACCTTGTCAACAGTAATATAAAAGGACAACTCAGGGCTTCTTCCTGATGCATTCTACCACAACAATTCGACTTGTTCAGTTCTTGCGTCTTCGTCTCATTTGGAAGAAGTTCCTTGGAGACCTCGGTTCGCCTCAGGGCGCCGATCTCTACTCCTATCTTTCCTAGGAGTTGTCTTCCCCAACTAGCAACTAGGTAAATGTACCGCCTCCCTCCGGTCTGCGGCTATCGCGCCGAGGAAAGTGGCTGAGTAAATTTCTATGCACTCCTGCAGACAGTAGAGCGGAAACGCGCCGGGCAGACAGTGCATCTCCATCCTGCATCCTTGTTGAGTAGGGACCAATATAAATCAAAAAGCCATCGAGAAGACATTCGCCTTCACTCGACAACACGCTGACATGACATATTACATTGAAATCCATCATAAATATCAAAAAACTTTGAATTTGTCCTTGTACTTGTCGAAACTGCATAAACTAAAAGCCACGAATAGGATAGAATTGAAACCACCAATGATGCTCTCAATTATGTTAATTTTTCTTCAAATTACAATAAAAGTAGCATGAGTGACGAAACAATAGCAAAATTTATTCACTTGAAGGGTCTACAAATTTTCTCTCATACTATTATTCCCTTGACTACTTTTTCTACCTGCACTTTTTTTAAAATTATCAAGTAGGAGGATTTTAATGAGTTGAAGTACGAACTCCTTCCACTACGACCTAACAAGGTCTATTGTGGAATTCCTCCAGGCTATGTTAGCCTAAGGAAGGGTTTACTAAACACCCCACTTTTCAGCAACGCAGAGAAGATCGGTGTAGGTCACCTTGGAGATGTCAGGAGCTAGGACATCGTATCCGAGGATTGTTTATCTAGCTCGACCCAGTGCTTCACAGTAGCACATGATTATGCTCGGCATCTTCCGTTTATATATCGCAGAAGCGGCCGATGTCCGTTGTTAGTTTGCCTGTCTTCTTTAGGTGATATCGAAGTGGACAGTGTACTGTTAACAGACCCACGAGTCTTCTGGCGTCCTTCTTAGGCTATGAGTTCGCTACCCCGTTTCTTTGAGAACGTTAGAGATAGTTTTGCCTATCTCAGGCCTGGGAGGTTCTGCCAGTGTTTTACTCGCTCATTTCTTTTGAAACACCTGAAGAATTGAAACGGCTTACCCCACAATGCTCTCAATCATGTTACTGATTCTTCAATTTACAATAAAAGTAACATGAGTGACGAAACGATATCAAAAATTTCCTCAAATGGGGATCAGACAAGGGTCGTAATTAATGTGCACTTGATGGGTTTTCAAATTTTCTCTTAAACTACTTTTCCCATGACTACTTTTTCTACCAGTACTTTCCTTATCAAGATTTCGCACTTCCTACTTAGATTTCTCACCTGTACCTACCCTCATCACAAATTTCTTCTTGCATTCACATTCCTCTCACACTACTTTTTTGCCCCTACTTTACTCATCATTAATTCCCCCCCCTCATCTACTTTTATCAATTTTGTAACACTAATTCCCTCTCTTACTACGATTACGCTAATTTTAATCACACTACCTACTTCATTTTCCCCTAAATTCTTTCACACTACTATTCTAATCATTCATTTCTCTCGCATCACCTTTCTTCCTGCTCTTATTTTCTCTCACAGCAATTTCTTCCCCTACTTTTGTTATCATCACTTCTCTTACCACGACATGCTCCTCACACACTGCTTTGCTCTCACACTTCCATTTTAGTCATACAATTTTCCTCTTTTATTAATTGTTCTCCTGCACTACTTTTCCCTCACACTACTTTTCGTGCCACTGTTTTCAAAACTTCTATTCCCTTCCACTATCTCCTTCATTTCAACATATTCCACCCACGATACTTTTGTCGCCTCTACTTTCCTTACCAAATTTCTTAGATGAACTACTTTCCTGATCACCACATTCCTCTCGCACTACTACTTTAATCACATTTCCCTCTTTCATTAATTGCACAACTGCACCACTTCCTCTAACACGAGATTTTATTATCACTGTATCCCTCACACTACTTTTCTTACCACTGTTTTCCCTACTACACTCATCTCTCATTACTTCTCTTACCACGACATGCTCCTCTCACACTGCTTTGCTCTCACACTTTCTATTAATTCATAATATTTTCCTCTTTCATTAATTGTTCTCCTGCACTACTTTTTCTCTCGCACTACTTTTCTCACCAATGTTTTTCCTACTACAATCATCTCCCATTACTATACTTTTCTTTTACACAACTTACCTTACAACAACTTTCATCCCTACGCCTTTCTCATCACTACATCTTTCCCACACATTTCCACACTTTCTTTACCATACCAGCATTTCATCACTGAAAAATATATCGAATATAGTTCAAATCAGTCAAACTCACCTGGCACCCAGCGGCGCCCATCGATCGTCACCATGTCCTCTTTGTCGAGGAGCCGACGCCACAGCTCGTCGACGTCGTCGCTCTCCGGGTAGATCCCAGCCATACCGGAAATGACGACATCGTGGCACTTCTCGAATGACATTTGGTCCCACTGGGATTTCTAGAAGACAAAAATTAGACTCAAACCTCCATGGAAATTGGAAAAATCATCTGCCAAGACTATGAGTCTCATAGCGTTTGCTAATTTAATGAGTACCTATTCAGAATTGGGGAATGAATGGGAGGAAAGAAGTCACGTGGAATGACATAAATAAAACCCTCATCATCGGGTACCCCTCATATTGGGTATTTTTAGAGAGATTTCAAGAAATAACTCTTGGTAATAACTTGGTATCTGTTCAATAACTGCCAAGTAAAATAATTTTTGCGCTGAATCCCTTGAAAAATACTAGTAAAGCACTTCAAAAACTATCGCAATACTCTGTTGAACGATTTTTCTATATAAATCACTCGTCTGCAAAGAACACGGCTTTGCGATTGTTACCACCAACCAACTTGAAGAAAAACATCGATCAGCTAACATTTGAACGGAGATTAGGCCTCTTTTGCGATTCACACTCGTGTTTCTGATATATCGTAAGTCCAACCCTTAAATTCTCGTAGGGAACGAACGGTTTGTCCTACGGGGCTCCACGTGGTCTCAAAAATTCTAAAAATTCTATACTATTTTAAATTGATGGAAAAACAATACCTTTATATCAAAAATGTTTTGAGTTAGAGCGTTTTCAAAATTTTAACCCTTATTTTTCAACCCTTAGAAGTGACCTAGTGAAGTGGGGAGGGGGGTTAACTGTGTTCTCTTGGTCAATTGCAAAAGTTCATTATTGAAAATAATAAACTAAAAGCAGAAAATCATCTTCATAATTGCGAAAATCGTTTCAACCATGCTGAGGTGCGTATGAGGGAAGTGGGATGGTATTCGTTCTGGGAAAAATTCATTCGAAATGAAACCCTTTAGAACTTGACCCTCTGGAAGTCCATTATCCTACGGAGGTTCTTGGAAATTTACAGGACGATCCAGCCACTTTCTTTATGAAAATGCAACATTGAAAGAAAACGCTGGAAATCATTTACACAAAGGTTCATTATTTTTCTGAATAGATCACTCGTCTGCAAAGAACACGGCTATGCCATTGTTACCACCTACCAACCATAGATATTACCACCTGCTATTATGCCTACTTCAAAATAAAGTTTATTTGGAAGAAATAAACGCTTCACAATCAGTTCGAAGAAGCAGGGAGTTGAAGTTGCCCCAATTATTAGGAACTTCGATTACTGGTTGCTAAGGACGCAAAACTGAGTACTACCCGAAAAAACGAACATCGATCGCATTTTTGGTCAGATAAAATTTGAGCGGAGATTAGGCCTCTTTTGCGATTCACACTCGTGTTCCTGATTTATCGTAAGTCCAACCCTTAAATTCTTGTAGGGAGCGAACGGATTTTTCTGCAAATCTCCACGTGGTCTCTAAAAATTCTAAAAATTCAATACTATTTAAAATTGGTGAAAAAACGATACCTGTATTTCGAGAGTTTTCGAGCTGGGGAACCATTGAAAATTGGAACAATTGGAATATTGGAACAACTAGACCCCAATCTAAGGAAAGTGCTGGTTTATGGCGTACGGACGGAATTTTTTTTTAGATTCAATTTTCGGATTCTACGCACCTTGAAACGTATAAACCATCAAATTTTGATGGGGGTTAAATTTTTTTTCTTGTTCGATTCCAATGGTTCATTATTGAAAATAATAAACCAAAACTGACGGTGACGCTGATCCGCGCCATGCCGTGTTGAATGTGTTTACATGATCTTGAAAAACATGTTTCATTTTTTCGTCTTTATACCAACTCAAACCCATCAAAAATTAACGCATTCATGTAGACAAAATATAAAGATCTATCTATCAATCTATCTATCTAACGAATTATGTCTCAGAAGCTCTACTGCCCACTCAACTTGGCAGACGTTTCTCTCACGTCAGACTCAGGTCCTCGCTATTTATTCATTCAAACTGTCTTAAAAGATCCTTCTGTAGGCCTCTAGGAAGGTATCTCTCACACTTCCAACTTCATTTCTTGAAAAAATGCCTTTCAAGAAGTCTGAAATAAGCATTCGACTCACCTGAATATTAGTTCTGTTGGCGATATCCTACTTGGGGATCCTGTCGCACCAATAACTCACCAAAACTACTTTTCTTTGTCACCAAAACCAATTATTACTGTCGAAGGAGCCCCTCGCTTCACGAATATCGACGGATTAAACCTTGCGCGTTGCCAGTCGATAAAAAGATGAGTAGCTTTCCCCATGAATAATTCACCCGAAGTTAGTATAAATTTTCATTTTTATAGTCTGTGCTTGGAATCATTGTTTATATGCGCCTTTGAATATTTATAGCGAAACGTGACGACAGTTGATGGAATTAATTCGTATTAATACCCGCTCTTTATCTTCAAGGTTACTATCACTTTTAACCCGTTATCACTTACTCTCGGTTACATTTGATACGCATTTTAATGACTTATAGAATTTCTGAGATTTAGATAATTTACATAAACACCACCGGAGGGTAGAAATACTTGGTTTACTGTGGGTTTGAATGTCGTCCAACATTGAGATAGAAGAAACCCAATGAGGAAAACGCTGCAAATTATTTCACAAAGGTTTTTTCCTGTATAGATCACTCGTCTGCAAAGATCACAACTTTGCCATTGTTACAATTTTTTAACCTCCCTACCTGCTTCATAACGCACCGGGATGGATATAAGCCGTCGGTAAACCCGATTTTTCAGCAAGCTTTTAACCCTAATTGGACCAACAATATTTTGACCATGGTGTCACTATTGACACCAAATTTCGACAATTTTTCATGAAGTCTGAGTAAGGATATGGAGCAATTATACCACTAGTGGCTAAAATTCCCCTATGGCAAGGGTTTTTTTTGAAAACTCAATTAAAATTTCTTATAACTTCCAGCGAAACATTCATTTGTTACTGAACATGATTAATTTGCAATAACATTGGACAGTACTAAATTATTTAACACCCCTTTGGTACCATTGGTGACACCGGTGCAACTAAAAATCTCAGGAATTCCACATCTGTCCCGAGGTGTCACCGGAGTAACTAAATTGGAAATACCATTTAAAATTTAATGGACAGAGCAGAATTTTTCAAACATTTTTTGGGAGCAATTGGAAGTTGAGAATTGAAGTTATGATCGAAATTTCCCCAGAAATCGATGAAAATGTTGTTGGTCCAATTAGAGTTAAAGCGGGATACAAACTGTTCCGGAAGGAATTCAACTCGTGAGGTGATAGGCCTTATCCCAAAGATTCAGAATCCGTGAAAAAATCTAAAAGTGTACGATCGTAAATAAATGGATATAAGCCCGTTCGAAAGAAAACTCTTCAACTACCATTAAAATGTTTCAGGTCAAATTATTTATAATAGGTAATATGTAATTTTGATACACAGAAACTCATACCACTTCCAGTTCAAACAGAACGGCACGGGTTAAAATGGAGTGGAGTGATCATGAATGACCCCCAGTTTTGTCTCTTCTTTCCGTCATTCCAATATCGCCTAACTTCGCGCCACGCCACTCCAATTGGAACGATCGTCAGTGGCCAGCTTTAGGCTACAACCCCCTTGACCACCTCCCTTGATGTACCTCCTTGAACAACTACTCTTTGTAGTCTAGAAGGGTTGAAGTGTACGAAAGTTGCAGACCGAAGGCTTTGAAAACTTCAGGGATCGCAGTCTCCCGGAGTTGTATTTTGTCGGTAATCTAGTCTCAAGGGATCGTAGTCTTGGAGGATTGTAGTCAAGGAGGATTGTACTTAATTGTATTCTTACTTTTACTTAATTGTACTCTTAATTTTCATGAACAAATTGGACAATTTGAATCTATGTGGAACCACATACCTATTTGCGGATGATACTGCGATTTTGTGTGAAGGCGACACATGGGATGATGTGTACAAAACAGCAAATCAAGATTTGAACATTGCACATGAACGGATGTGTAACAACTCGCTGAGTCTAAACATAAATAAAACCAAATACTTGGTTCTCTCCAAATAACCCTCAAGACAACAACTGCAAGAGTACAATGTTAAAATTCATTCATGTGGTGACAAGCCTCTCACAAGTTCCACTATCTGCACGTATCCTTCAATAGATAGAGTAAAAAGTACAAGATACTTGGGAGTTGTGATAGACGAGGACCTTAAATGGGAAGATCAAACAATTCCGCTAGTACAAAAACTCCGTAAATACATACACCTATTTTATAAACTACGAGGATACCTAGATAGAAAGACACTCATTTATGTGTACAAAGCTCTAGTTCAAAGCGTCATGAGTTTTGGAATTATAACATGGGGTGGTGCGTCCATCTCAATTCTGAAACCACTAACCATGGTCCAGAAATCAATTCTCAAAGTGGTTTATAAAAAATCTCGAAGATTTTCCACGAATGAACTGTTTGACATTGCCTGCGTGTTCACTATTCATCAACTGTACATAAAATCTTTACTTTCATTCCTCCATAAGCACCCTGAATATTTCGATTATCAGAGGAATAAGTCCTATTCCATACGCCTCACAATTCAAGCGATCATACCAGCTCCAATAACAAGACTATGGTGCACATTAAGGCATATCTATTACAGTATGCCATACCTAATGTTGTAAATATCTTTTGAAGAATAAAATCTCATTCATTCATTCATTCGTACAATTCATTCATTGTACTTCTAGTTACACACCTTCCCACACTTAGGCTAAAACCTTCGGTTTTCGCTCGTGGACTACAACCTTCTTAGACTACCACCTTTGATGTAGGTACTCCACTAGTAGTACTACTGAAACTACTACTCCTTGTAGTCTAGGAGGGTTTAGGAGAGTCTTCAGGAATCATAGTCTCCCGGAGTTGTAGCTTGTTGGTAGTCTAGTCTCAAGGAATCGTAGTCTCGGAGGATTGTCGTCTCTAGTAACTTCAAAAATGGCTTGAAATCGGTTGAAATATTGATATATTTAAAAAAATCGTCCATACACCGATGCAGTACGTTTGGGACCTTTCCCTTATATTGCTTCCGATTCTACCAAGGTAGCGGACGCTATTCTTTTCATTTTTCAAGGATGAAGAAAAAAGTTCTCCAAAATCAAAATTTCCACTCGAATTTTACGTTTTAGACCTTCCTGAACAATTTTGGTTCCGTGTTTGTGTGTCTGTGTGTCTGTCTGTCATAAAATCATTGCCGCAGCCATTATCTCTACATTTCCCAACAATATTCAGAAATAACGCAGATTGGGGTGTAGATGGTCCCCTATGAAGGTACTGCAAGATACATAGAGATATATGTTTTGAGATCAGCTACTATGCATAGGATCATCTATACAGTCGGGTTATGGATACGAGGAAGCTACGTGCCACACCCACTTGGCAGACGTTTTATTCTATGCGAGGAAACTTAACTTCCCACCACACTTGGCGAAGGTTTTCCAGCCTCGTGAAATTGCGCTTTCAGTTGATCTTTAATGAAGAATTTGCCGGCTGATCGAAAATTCAATCAAGATAATGGTTTCCTCCTGTTCAATTTTCAATGTCCACCTCCCAACTGGACCCGTCTCGGGGGACCTCTAATTATGACGGTAACGCTAACGTTACTTGTCACCACATCGACAAGTGTCCCGTTCCAGCTGTCCCACTTAAACCGTCCCTCGCAACTTGAACTCGATTAGGACGGCCAATGAGGGGGCGCGCAGCGCTGCTTATCGGCCGCCGATAATTAGCTACCCGCCCGGTTCAGTGTGCGGCGGCCGCCGGGCGATTCAAACGTCGCGGTTGGAAGGTCCTCGTTTTTATTTTCGGCGGATTACGTGATCGGACGCTCGTTTCCAGTCGCAGGTGTGAATCATCGGTTTCAGTTGAACGTTGATCGAAAGATGTCCAGTCGAAACCACCTCGATCTCTGGGTGCTTCACAGTCCACCACGTTTACTACGCCGGATCTCATGGTAGGTCCAGTTATTACGCCACGAGATTATTTTTGACATTTTATGATTCTACTTTGACTCACAGAATCGAAAAGACTTATGCGAGACAGACAAGCAATTTTCGGTTTTGCCCTCAAAGACGTCCGAAGAGCCATTTCCTGAACTAAAAACAATAAAACGCCTAGGTGCCTAAAAAATAGCCCAAAAATCGCCAAAGTCACCCCCACAACTATATTTAATTCATGCTTTAACCCTTAATTTCCCACTTGTTTAAAAAACGTTTTTTTACGGAGTTTTGAATTCAAATTTAGAGAATATTTGACAGAAAGTACCTCAAAGGCTCTGTACAATGTGTCACCTTAAGAAGGATCTTCTAAGGGCTACTGTAGCGCTGTCTGCGTCAGCAAAATCTGTCCATAAACCCAATTTTGATGGAGTAAAAGAAGGAAACTTGGAAAAATCTTTGGTGGGATGTTAGGATCTGCTATTTCCCGTAAAGTATAGAACCAAGAAATAAGGTGGAGAAGATTCACTTCATAGAGGAATGTGTGCAGCCTTTCCTGAGAAAACCCAACTGATAGCCTGCAAGGTGAGAAATGAGGGCAGTTTGCCAACTCTTTTAATTAACATGTTATTATTATTACGTTTTTTTTACACAAATTTTCTTAAACAATAGTCGGGGTATCAAGATAGCCAACGGCTATCAGTTTTGGTTCAAAAATTGATAAACTGTTGCAGATAAAAATCGAACTTCCAGAAAGATACCTCAGGATATTAATTTCTATTTTTCCAAGCCCTGGAAACTCGCTCAAACCACCCCTGTCCGGAAACCGAACAAAAACGCTGCAAGTTATTACGCAAAGGTTTATTTTTTCCGAGTTTACCAAGGTAGTGGAAGCTTTATTTTCAATTTTCAAGGTTGAATAAAAAAGTTCTCCAAAATCGAAATTTCTACTCGCGTTTTACGTCTGTCTGTGTGTCTGTCATGAAATCCTTGTAACCGGCATACCTATACGAAGTTATTGTCCTATTCGATGAAATTTTCAGGGATTATGCGGGTTGGCGTGTGGACGGTAGTTGTGTACACTAGAAAGATCTAGACCCATTAGAGAAAATGTAAACACCACTATTAATATTATTAAGAAGGATCGAGACCCATTAGAGAATGTGTAAACATCATTACCTAATATACAGGGTGTAAGCCTAACTGGTCTGCCATACTGCACGAGTCGATTCTCCAACTAATTTGCAACAAAAAATGTCTGATAGCAATTTTTCTTAAAAGGCTTCGTTTTCGAGTTATTTTAATTTTAAACATTTTTTTCGTGAATTTGACCTTACATGATTAAATCGGTCATAACTCCTTTAATTTGCTAAGATAATTATAATATGAGGATACCGTTGGGAAGAGCATTAAATTTCCATCGGGTAGATACCTTAACTTTTTTTGAGTCAAGGTTTGAGACATGAAAACGTCCTCTAAAAAGAGAATTTTACGTGATTTTGGAAAACTCGCATTCTTTCAATCTCAAATTGAACTACGAGAACCCATACTTTTTCAAGATGCAAGAACAGTGAAAACTGTGCCAGAATCTCAGCTTTCCAATGGTATAATCAAAACATATTCTAAAACCGTATTTAGGGGAGAAATTTGGGTTTGAACGCGGAAAAACGTGCATTTTTTCAACGAAATCGGCGCTCCGCCTAGTCGATCTGACAGGTCGGACGATAGCAGTGGGTGGGTCGCCGCCGCAGTAGACCGCGAGGCCTCCGGAAACAGGGGGCCAGAGCGCTGATTTCGTTGAAAAAATGCACGATTTTCCGCGTTCAACCACAAATTTCTCCCCTAAATTCGGTTGAAGAATATGTTTTGATTATACCGTTGGAAAGCTGAGATTTTGGCGCAGTTTTTACTGTTCATGCATCTTGAAAAAGTATGGGTTCTCGTAGTTCAATTTGAGATTGAAAGAATGCAAGGTTTCCAAAATTACGTAAAATTCTCTTTTGGGAGGGCTTTTTCATGACTTAAAACTTGACTCAAAAAATCCGATAGGAAATTTAATGCTCTTTCCAACGGCATCCTCAAATTGTAATGTACACAGCTAATTAACGGAGTTATGACCAATTTAATGACATAAGGTCAAAATCACGAAAAAAGTTTAATGTTAAAATAACTTGAAAACAAAGGGTTTAAAAAAAAGTTGCTAGGAGACATTTTTTGTTGCAAATTAGTTGTAGAATCGACTGGTACCGTAAGGCAGACCAATTAGGCTTACACCCTGTATAATAAACCCCTAACTACGGGATGGAGAGCATTCATTCTTTCTTATTCCATTGACCAGTATTGTTCAAACGTGTAACAGTGTAACCTTAATCTGTGTTGTGTTACAATAAAGTTTTCTTTTAAAAAAGTCGAGTTGAAGTTTCCTATTATATCTCAGTCCCCTATGAAAATCAATGCCTTAAAATTTAAAGTAGCCTCTGCTCACGTGCAAACGTAAAATCCCTGCAACAACCACGACAATTTAAATTTTCATCCAAATGTGATGAAATTTCTCAGGATTGTTCAGATGAGCGTGTAGATGGTCCCCTATGAGGGTAGTGGAAGGTACTTAGAGATTGGTGTTTTGAGATTAACTACTATGCATCTTATCATCTATACAATCGGGTTATGGATACGAGGAAGCTATGTGCCACACTCTCTTGTTTTTTTCTATATAGAACCTCACCTAGACCTCTCGTCTGTACGCACAAAAACCAAATTTTACCTACTTCACAATCAAGTTTATTTCGAAGAAATAAAATCGTATGCAAGCATTTAAAATTGAGTTTCTTCAAAAGACTACTTTCTTATATTTTGCTTCTGAGTCTACCAAGGTAGAAGCATTGTTCTGGCTTTTGAAGGTTGAAAAAAATCTATAACTCAATTGTATACAGCATTTTCCAGTCAATTTGGAGGTTTTACTCATCAAGTTGAAGGTTTCACACATACATTTGAGCTTTCATAAATCAATTTGAAGGTTTTGCTCATCAATTTGGAGGTTTTACTCATCAAGTTGGAGGCTTCACACATCAATTTGGAGGTTTTACTCATCAAATTGAAGGATTACAGAAATACATGATTTAATTCTGGGTAAGCAGTAACAAATATTTCACCAATTTTAAATAGTATTGAATTAAAAAAAATTTTTGAGACCACCCGGAGCTCTGTAGGACAAACCGTTCGGTCATTACGAGAACTTGAAGGTTTTCCTTCGATAAAACAGAATCATGAGTGTGAATCGCAAAAGAAAACAGTTGATTGTTCTCTACGCAACACAGTGAGTCTATTTTATTTATTGGTCGCGTGAGCAAGACTAGCTTAGTTTTCGTGACGATTTTTCAGTTTATGTGCCAAAGCAAAGACATGAAAATGTCAAAAACTATACCTTAATATCAAGTATTCAATCCCTTATTTTCTAATCCTTACAAGTGATTTAATTGATGCATAGTTACTTTAATTGAACAACCAGTAATCAAATCTCCTAATGAAGGCACCCACAACTCTTTAATCATTCGAATTCAGTGTGAAGCATTAATTTATTTCTTCAAAATAAACTTGATTGTTAAGCGACAATATGGTTGGTAGGTAGTGGCAATAGCAAAGTTGTGTTCTTCGTGCGGGCGAGTGACGTATACAGAAAAATACTAAACCTTTGTGGTAAATTTGCATCGTTTCGTTTTCTCCTCTCAAGATTTGAAGGTAGCATCCGAACACACAGTGACTTTCCGAAGGAACCGTAACTAAGAGTCGACACTGTTGTTCCTCAAAGACATTTGGAAGAACCAAGATGAGATGCTTGATTACAGGTGCTTCATTGCGTTTGCACTCTATCCATTTACTTTCATAGGAACCCTCCCCTCACTCTACCTTTTTATGAATGGCAGATTCGTCATCAACACTTAATTCATGATTGTCGTACAGTTCCAGAGTCGTCTGTATGTTCAATGAGTCCTGGGAGACAAATAGACCATTCATTGAGCTTCTTTGAAGTTAAAAAGCTGCAAATTATTACACAATGGTTTATTATTTTTCTATATAGATCACTCGTCTACAAAATCACCTACCATCCAATATAAAGGAAAAAAAAAAATCAAAAAAAAAAAAAAAAAATTAAAAAAATCAAAATCACCAACCATCGATCGCATTTCGGTCAGCTCTAATATGAACGGAGATTAGGCCTCTTTTGCGATTCACACTCGTGTTTTGATTTATATATGTATATATTTCAACATGTATATATTTCCCTTAAATTTTCGTAGGGAGCGAACGGTTTGTCCTACAGAGCTCCTCGTGGTCTCAAAAAATTCTAAAAATTCTATAGAATCTTAAATTGAAGGAAAAACAATACCTTTATATCAAAATTTTTTGAGTTAGGGCGTTTTCAAAATTTCAAAATTGATTTTGGAACCCTTAGAAGTGACCTACATCAACCAAAAGCTTCCGGGGCACAACTAGACCCCAAATGGAGCCTACATACCAAATTTCATCAAAATCGGTCAATGCTAAGTGGCAAAAGTGCCGCGTACGGCGGACGGCGGACGGACGGCCAAATTTTTATTCGATTTTTGGATTGTACGTACCTTGAAACGTAAACCATCAAATTTTGAGGGGGTGTTAAAATTTTTTTTTTTCTTGGTCGATTCCAAAGGTTCATTATTGAAAATAATAAACCAAAATGAATGGAAATCGGTTAAAATTTGAAACAAATTGAAAATTCGCTCATTCATTCCTGCTGCACGAAAGGGAACCTTTATAAAGTTGTTAAAAAACGAATTATTGATGTTATGACGGCAGTTGAATTAAAAATAGAATACAATTATCGTCGCCTCGTGGTCAAAGAATAATTTTACCAGCCAATTAGCTCTCTGCTCTCTCGGCAGATGTCTCTCTATTTCGAATTAACCACCAATTGGATGAGCACCCACTTGGGAATCATCTCGAAGGGTAATCGCCTGTTACGCAATGCAAACCCGATAAAAACACTTATTTGTCGATCCAGTACGAATACAAAAGGAAACCACGAATAACAACACTTGAAAAGTCGAAAAAAAACAGCAGGAGGAATTAAAAAGTTATCACTCCATTGTCAGTAAGTCGGTAACAACCAGTAGCGCAGTTCCAACAGCGTTGGTTGGTTTTGACTACTTCATCTTGAACAGCGACTATTCATCTACTCAGGTAATATTTTTGGTTTAGTATTTTCGATAGTAAACTTTGGAATCGAACCAGAAAAACTAATTAACCCCAAAAGTAAAATCCAAAAATCGAATTAAAAAAAAAAAATTCGTCCGTCTACGAGATTTCATTTTGACCGATTTTGATGAAATTTGGTATATGGGCTTTATAAGCGGTGCTGTGTCCCGCGAAGAGTTTGGTTATCGTAACTCACTTAACCCTTAATTTCCCACTTGTTCAAAAAACTTGATTTTCGAATATTTTTCAAATAAATTGTTGCGTATTTTGACAAATTAAATGTCGTTGAAAAGCTGGTTTTGATGGAAATGTTTGTCGTTTTTCTCAAACTTTTGAAGGGGGGGTATGCAGTGAGGTTCTAGAAATACCAGCGACTTATTATTCTAAAAACAAATAAACTTACCGAATAATACAAATAAAATTGTGAGCCAAAATTGACTTTCAGCCTCATGGGTCATTTTCGCAGAAAGGGCCAATCGTTGTCCAGAGAAGATTCCGAATGCACATTTATGATTTGGGTGTCAAAAAAAATTCTCCATAAACTATCAACATCGTTTTACGTCGGGTATAAGCACTTATTCACGCTAAAATATAGAAATTAAGGTTCAAACAGGTAAATGTCTACTAATCTACCATGTCCGGACCCCTAGGTAGTCAACTTTGCTTGAACACTGTGAATCACCGATCAAAGCAGCGGCCTGAATTTGTAGGGATTCTTTATTGCATATATCTAGATAAGAAAAAACGCTGCAAATTATTACACAATGGTTTATTATTTTTCTATATAGATCACTCGTCTACAAAATCACCAACCATCCAATATGAAGGAAAAAAATGAATAAAAAAAATAAAAAAATCAAAATCACCAACCATCGATCGCATTTCGGTCAGCTCTAATTTGAACGGAGATTAGGCCTCTTTTGCGATTCACACTCGTGTTTTGATTTATATATATATATATTTCAAAATAAACACTTAAATTTTCGTAGGAAGCGAACGGTTTGTGCTACAGAGCTCCGCGTGGTCTCAAAAAATTCTAAAAATTCTATAGAATCTTAAATTGAAGGAAAAACAATACCTTTATATCGAAATTTTTTGAGTTAGGGCGTTTTCAAAATTTCAAAATTGATTTTGGAACCCTTAGAATTGACCTACCTCAACCAAAAGCTTCGGGGCACAACTAGACCCTAAAAGGAGCCTACATACCAAATTTCATCAAAATCGGTCAATGCTAAGTGGCAAAAGTGCCGCGTACGGCGGACGGCGGACGGCGTACGGCGGACGGCGTACGGCGGACGGACGGCCAAATTTTTATTCGATTTTTGGATTCTACGTACCTTGAAACGTAAACCATCAAATTTTGAGGGGGTGTTAAAATTTTTTTTCTTGGTCAATTCCAAAGGTTCATTATTGAAAATAATAAACCAAAAATGGGTTTTCAGATTTTTTCAGAAGCAAACGAAGCGAGCAGGTGGATAAAATGTGCTTGTCCGGAGGTTTCTGTCTTTAATCTGCCTTTCTTGTGTTTTCGTATTTTGGCCATCGTGAAATAAATCAGGGGTGCCGCCATGGTGCCTGGACACCAGAAATCACGTATTTCGTGGTGCAAGACTGGCACCATTGGTGGGGGGGGGGGGGTGAAGGGTGAACTCGAATTCGCATGTTGGGTATCGCAGATCATGGATTTTAAAATGCTCTTCAAATTCCAGGCTCCCATGAAATGTTATGGTGAATAATGGTGGGGGGGAGGTGGGGAAGATACCACTATTTCTTGCCTAAAGTACAAAATAAATTATACATCGAGTGAAACAGTTTTTTCGCTTACCAACTGTTTGAATTGACCAAATGTTTCATAATTAATTTATTATGTTTTATTGGACTATTTTGAAAATAAAGTTTTATTGAAAATTAAATCGAGTTGCTCACTAAAAACTTAGTTTTGTTATTTTATTTTACATTTTCCCATATTCAGAACATTTGAATAACGTTTTTTAAACAAAATTATGCAGTATTGAAGTTTGCGCCGAATTTTGAAGGGTGAAAGTTTGGATGAAACATGATCACGTCTTTAATCTGTCCATGAATTACTGCGATTTGGGCACGACAGTCTTTCATCTGCCATGGGTGTCTTTCATTTGTCGATAGGTTTTCGTCTTTAATTTTCAATTAATTAATTAGGCGTCCCACTGAGTGTTCTTCCGTCGAAATTCAATCAGTATGGTGTGATGTTAATCCCTGATTTTGGCAGAACCTGAGTCGAACTTTAAGTTTTCTGAAAATCTTGGGATACCGATCGTCCCTTTTGGTTTATTATTTTCAATAATGAACCTTTGGAATCGACCAAGTAAAAAAAATTTTAACACACCCTCAAAATTTGATGGTTTACGTTTCAAGGTACGTAGAATCCAAAAATCGAATAAAAATTTGGCCGTCCGTCCGCCGTCCGCCGTACGCGGCACTTTTGCCACTTAGCATTGACCGATTTTGATGAAATTTGGTATGTAGGCTCCATTTGGGGTCTAGTTGTGCCCCGAATATTTTGGTTGATGTAGGTCACTTCTAAGGGTTCCAAAATCAATTTTGAAAATTTTAAAAAGGCCTAACTCAAAAAATTTTGATATAAAGGTATTGTTTTTCCTTCAATTTAGGATTCTATAGAATTTTTAGAATTTTTTGAGACCACGCGGAGCTCTGTAGGACAAACCGTTTGCTCGCTACGTGAATTTAAGTGTTTTACGCACGATAAATCAGAAACACGAGTGTGAATCGCAATAGAGGCCTAATCTCCGTTCAAATTAAAGCTGACCGAAATAGATCGATGTTTTAATCAAGTTGGATGGTTGGTGGCTTTGCAGACGAGTGATCTATAGAAAAATAATAAACCATTGTGTAATAATTTGCAGCGGTTTAGGAAAATGACCCTCCTGGAGTATTATAAGGAACTTATATCTTAAATTTAAAACAAAACATTCTAAATCGGAACTTTATTAGGACTCATCTAACTTCGCAATCAAACATCTCAATCACACTCATATTCAACATTTTCAGCTAGTCGAGAGTAAAACAACATTTCTGCAACACTACGAGCCACAAAATGAGAAGCTTGATTGGTGATCTTAAAATCGTCACTAAACCACTGATGTTTTTTTTTTGTAAAATCAATGCAAATTCCTATATTGTTTTTCCTTTTTTTCAGCTGATATGCTGCAGGATCCGATCTTGGTGGGGCTGGAGAACGACCATCACTTCCTGGCGTGCGTCCTGCGGGCGGCGGAGGGCGACTGCGAGCTGGAGGTGGAGTCTGCGGAGGCGACGCCATGTTGCGCCGCAGGAGACAATTACATGTCGTCGATGACAAGAGTCAAAGTCAGCGGCCACAATCGAGCTGGTGAGTTGCATAGCTTGTACTGGAAAGCTAGCCGGTTGGTCTCCAAGTCGAGGTCACAGCAGGGCCAAATACAAAGAAGTTTTCAAAACTAATGAGAAATCTCCAAATTTATTGGTTTTTAGTGACCAACTAAGAGGAAAAAGTAGAATAAGTTTCAAAGAAATGCGAATATTCAAAAGAATCTTCAAAGATTCCTAGCTATGGGTAGCTTTGAATCTATGGTTAACCCCTTCAGTCCCTTTGTACTGTAAAATGTGCACAACTTTTGAACTGTGCTTGTCGTCACTAGGGTCTTCTCTGAGACATTATTGACGGTCCCACAACAACTACAAGTTCTACAGATAACGTTAGTGTGACTTTTAGATAGAAATTAAGCGAGAAAGCGGTCATTTTTGGTTAGTTTACAGCGACTATCGCGCCATCGTGGATTCCATCGGTAGGTATCACAACTTCAGCTCATTTATGCATTGTAATCAATTTATTATTATTATTATTTTATTTGTTTGCTGCTCCTGTGGTTATAATTGATTTTTGAGAGTCTCCAGTTGCTTAAAATCCCTTCATCAAGTTGTTTACTATAGAAATATGGTTTTGAATAACTTCTTGTTTGTCGTAAGGGTTTCGTTCGAGGACCAAAAATTTTGATCCTAATGTTTTAAGTATAAATTTCGTTAAAAACTAAAATTTTCGTAAATTATTATTTTAATTCAGGTTGAGGACAAAAAGTGTACAAAATTTGAGATTTTTCGGATTAGTAGAAATAATTTGGGACTGAAGGGGTTAAGAAAATCAAAATATTAGTTATATGAGAGAGTGGTCATCCTTGCGGTGTGACACATGGCACGAATCGTTAAATTATACAACTAACTCCTTGATTAAAAACGCTGCCAACTATTACACAAAGGCTTAATTGGCATTGTCACTACCTACCACCCATACCTAAATCAAGTTTATTTTGAAGAAATATACTCAATTCGAAAAAAAAGAGGGTGGGTGCCTTCATCAGAACGGAGATTTGGCCTCTTTAACGATTCACTCTCGAGTTTTTGATTTATTATTTCCAATTTTCATTATTCCCATTTAGACCAACCCTTGAAATCTCGTAGGGAGCGAACGGTTGGTCCTACACAGCGCTGGATGGTCGCATTCGATTTTAAAAATTCAATACTATATAGGCATTATATAAAAACTATACCATTGAGTGCATATTTTCTCTAGTAGGTTTTTATATCTGGGGTTTAGTTGACCAAACTAGACTTGTTGTTTGACAAAATATGTAGTATATTTTTCATGGTTTCCACAACGTTTCTACCCAGGGGCTGGGTTACAACCTTCTTTGTCACTAACATCATTGTTTCTTTTCATAATAGGTATCCCACATGAATAGGACCCAGCCCCTGGGTAAAAAAGTAGTGGAAACCATGAAAAATATATTACATATTTTTTCAAACATCAAGTCTAGTTTGGTCAACTAAACCCCAGTTATAACTAATAGTGCAAACATACATCAAAAAAAAAAAAAAAAAAAAAAAAAAAAAAAATCGTCGTCCCATGACACACCGAACTGTATACCTCCTTCATTCGCCGCGACTCCGCCGCGATTGAAGTCGGTCAAAAACTATACCTTTATACCTATCGTAAGTTTTTGAACTAGGGCGTTTTGAAAATTTCAGCTCTTATTATTAGAAGTAAAAGGTCTACCTACCTAACCAATGGTTTGTAGGTAAAAAAAGTGAGTAGGTAGGTAAAAAAAAAAAAAAAAAAGCTGCAGAATATTGGACAAAGGTTTATTATTTTCTGAATAGATCACCCTTCAGTATAGATCTCTGATTTTCCAACATCTGTATTCCCCTTGACCCTCCCTCTCAAATTTCAGCTTCCTGCGTTAAACTGAAATTTCTACCAAATCGGTCCAGGGTTGCTAAGAAAAGTGCCACGTACGGCGTACGACGGACGGACGGAAAATTTTGTATTCGATTTTCGGATTCTTCATACCTTGAAACGTAAAGCATCAAATTTTGAGGGGGGGGGGGTTAATTTTTTTGCTCGATTCCAATGTTTCATTATTGAAAATAATAAACCAAAAGCGTTAAGTTCGGTTTTCTGCTGATTTACGCTCAGAACCGCGTCGTTGCTAGGGAAATAGTACTAAATTTATCACGCATTTCTTTTGTACTTGTTCTTGGTACTTATGTCGTCATTATATATATTTATTAACGTTATTGTTGGATGCAGTAAACAATGCCGCTTGTTTAGTTGTCAATTGGGACCTGAAGACATATAATGTCCCAATGTGTTGCAGACTCGTATGCAAGCGTTTTTGCAAAATTACTTATTTAAAATTCTAATTCGTAAAATTAATAACACTGGTGAATTAAAAATTTTTAATTATTTGCAGTTATGAGTATTTGCCTCGTTATCTAAATGCAGTAAGGACGGATTGTTGTTTTCTATCTTGTGATGCGGAGGAAGGAAACGCTCTGCATTCAGATCCGACGTTCCAACGTTGTTGATTCCATCCAATAATTAATCCTCGATCATCGATATTTGCTCGTAGGAAGCGCACATGTTCGTGAATATCGGTGTTGCATTCCGATAGTTTCCCGCGGAACCGGTTAGTTTCAAGGTGCCAATCGCTGACGAGGTGCCATAAACAATCGCTTCCTATCGCATCTGTGTAAATATTCCCCAAAGCCGCTCTCCAACGCTATCAGCTTTCAGCTATTCTCGTAACCTCATTCTACCCAGAGCCTTCAGTTACCACCTGCAGTCCACATCTGCCTCTAAATTTCCGCAACGTCGGAAAATTTGAGCCTGACTTTCCTGAATAAATCGCGAATACTTTGAATTTTGACCAAATCCAATCCAATGTTCAAATAATCGTTAAAAGTCATTTTTTCCAAGGAAGGAATGGACGAAAAAATTCCTTTGTGTGACACTAACTATTCGTGTGGTGCAAATGTGATTCCAGGGCGCTCTTTCAAAAGAAGTGTTCTCATGAAGAGGCAGCCAGCCAACGTCGTCATAAGACAAGCATTCAGGTGAGCTCATTTTTGTGTATTTTGAATTTTGCATCTAAAATTGTTTGACATGCTCAAATTCTATCGTTATCATTCGTTAAATTTTGCAATTTTGTTTCAAGACATTTCCACTCGCGTTTTACGGTTTGGACAATTTTGGCCCCTGAATTGATAGTAAAACCCTTGTAACAGCCTTACCTTCTACGTTTTTCCACCAAATTCGATTACATTTTCAGGAATTGTGCGGGTTGGTATGTATATGGTCCCTTATTAGGGTAGTGGAAAGTACTTAGAGATTGATGTTCCGATTTTAGCTACTATGTATCGGTTCTTCTATAAATCGGTATATGAATACGAGGGCGCTATGTGCCACTCTTTTTGGCAGACGATTGGAAACGACTTTTCATTTCTATAGCAACTGTGTTCCATTATTTTACGACTTTCCCGGTTGCCAATGATAAATGGACTAATTTGTCATGATGTCAGAAAGCCTGTGTTTTGGCCTAATAGGCTAGAAATAGAACATTGGACTCATAGATAATAGACCATAGACCAACTATTGGTCTCATGTACATTCAGGCTGATCCTGGCTGAACCCCTCCCGCTCACTGAAGCACCAGTCCAATCTCAGTCGCCGTAGCTGCCACGTCCATGCTCCGTTAAACCGCCTCTAAGTATACTTGTAACCCCGCAAATAATTTATTAATCTCAGTTTTTGAAAGTGTGGTTAAATTACCCCACCTATAACCATAAAACTCAACCGCGTAAATCCGCGAAATAATACACGGAGAAACCGCGAGGTTTAGGTCTCCCACGCATTGTCTGTGTGCTCCTTTTTCTGCACCCTTCTGCTTTGCCTCTTCGTTGAACTTCTCGTCGTTTCACACCCCTGCCGGGGTAAGTACTGTCTGCAGACACCATCGGTGAGTGGAGTTATTTCTCATCGTAACCTCATCATTACCTACCTTGTTACCTTGCACAGACAATTCTAATATCAGCCCTATATACCCTTTTGTTCAGGTCGGATTTGAGCGATCTAGGCCAGCGGCCCATCACAGAACGTTTTACAACTTGATTTTCCCTTCTTCTTGTGTTGTGTGAAATCTACCTATAACCATAATCATCACAGTCCACTCGAATTTAGTTTAGCCCAATTACTACCAATCAGCCTGCAATTCATAAAAACCAACAGGTTCCATGGGAACCAGCAGGTTCTTTTCCATGGGATAGATTAGCGAATTTGGAGCCCCTCAGTGAGGAATAAAATTTTGGAAAAATACGTAAAATGCATCAAATTGATTGCTGAGACAGGGAAAAACGTTTTCCTTTCACAATTTCATCAATAGTGGCGTTCAGGAAGTTTTTCTTGATTTCCCGAAAGTTTGGTTGCAAGGACCTACGCCCTTTTAAAAGAAACCGATTCATTCGAACCATCCTCGTAATTTATGATGGTGGCTAACAATCTTTCTATGATATACGCTTGGAAGAGATAATCAGCTGAGATTGTTTTCTATAAAGTCGCGAAAGGACTCTTCTGGGTACTGCACAAATTTAATTGTTACAAATCACGAAATTACGATTCCTAAGTTCCTGAGGATGAACTGAAATCCCCAATACCCTGCGGGGTCAAGCAGGGGTCAGTCCTGGGTCCGACGCTTTTCTTATTAGACAACAACGACCTTCTTGTTTTAAGCTAAAAAGCTTGTTTCCGAAGAGTTTAAGACTTTTGTCAAAAGACTGTTTGTCATATGACGTTTGGTCAAACGACACTTGTCAATACGACGTTTAGTCAAACGACTTTCGTCAACCTTGTAAACTCAACTTTGTCCTAAGCTGTAACTTGTTACTGTACCAAACGCATTCTTGATGCAGAACGGTCAGTAGTTTTGCTGATGAGTCACCGTATGACGAAAACGATTGACCAAAGTCCCATCTACACTGAAACAAACCTACTGACCGTTCTGCATCAAGAATGCGTTTGGTACAGTTTTCAAAACGTTTCAAATTTCCCACTTTCATTGGTGATTGTTTTGTTTGGTTCTTTGTTTCGATCTTTAGGATCTCTTCAGCTAAGCGTGTGCAAACCTAGCCCCTTCAGGCTGAGCACTAGCTTAGGACAAAGTTGAGTTTACAAGGTTGACGAAAGTCGTTTGACCAAACGTCGTATGACAAACAGTCTTTTGACAACAACGACCTTGCTTACCAGTTCGACGATCGCCCAGAAAAGGTGTACTTGTTTACTGATGATGTTACGGTCTCGGGTTATGGCAGTTCTGGGCCTGATCTCGATAACAGTGTTGGTAGTGCGCACCAGATGGTGAAGTCCTGGTGTTACGTAAACTGCCTTCATCTCAAT
This sequence comes from Apolygus lucorum, assembly GCA_009739505.2. Lineage (NCBI taxonomy): Eukaryota > Metazoa > Arthropoda > Insecta > Hemiptera > Miridae > Apolygus > Apolygus lucorum. The sequence continues at coordinate 2,410,511 of CM019183.2, forward strand.
GCGGACAAGTCTTTAATTTTCTTTCAATGGACGTTCCGTGGCCTCGGTTAATTTCCTGGGTCTACGGATGGACAACAGGCTCTCCTGGAAACCGCACTCGAGTAACTAGCTGCTAACATTGCCAGCACCAACTTCGCTCCACGTCGTCTTCATGGCTCCGTGAGGTGTTCTTCGCACTTTTCATGAGTCGGGCTTCGTGTGGTATTGCTTTTTGGGGATGTTCTGATGGGAGGGACGTTGTTTTCAAGTTGCAGAAATCGGCAATTAGGGTACTATTGAATCTCGGTTATGCGGAAAGTTGTCGGGGTCGCTTCAAAGAATTGAATTGCCTTACTATACCAGCATTATACAAGTACACGTGCTTGTGCTTGGTTCATAGGAGCTCTCGCTCCTTCCAGGCTGGGATAGACATTCATACCCACAATACGCGATTTTGTAATAATTTACGACCCAATCCAGTTGGCTTCACTTTTTCTTTGCGTTGTGACCCGATGCAGAATGGCGTCAGGTTTTGGCAGAATGGCAACATAGAGAGCTGTGTAGCCTTATTCGACCTATACTCCTTTTTATTGCTGTACTTATTTGTTTCGTGTTTTGTTTTGTTGTTGTTTGACTATTGTTTTGCCATTCTGGACGTTCCAATAAAAAAACATTTATTTGATTTGACTTCAGTCAAATAAGTACCAAAATCTGAAATGTCAGAAATGCATCACCATTTCTGAAATAGGTACCAGTCTGACCTATTCGCTCAAGCATGTATCACTCTAGAAGAATGACGAAGGTTGATTGAAAATTACTCGGCATTATCTCGTAATCCGTCGTAATATGTGAATTACCCTGCGAGGCCCTCGAAAATGTTTTTTTCGGGTGAGGTGTTTTTCGTGAGCGGCGTGACCCGACAGTTTACGCGCCTGCGCTCTTGACTCGACCTCTGAGGTCTCAAACTGGCTGACTGAACGTAAGAAACAACAAATTGCAGTCATTTAACCGTCCGTTCGGAATTAGTCGAATTTCTTTGGAGGCTGCGAAGGCCCGTCGAGAGTCACGAGTGGCACAATTTTTACTTGTAAATGATAGAATTTCTTCGGTTATGAGGGTTAATGATGGTTAGGAGCTTTTAAAGTTTGTTTCCATGCAAGGCTGCGACCTTTTGAATGATAGAAGGCGCATAAACGATGCAAGAGTAGTTATACAATTTAAACTCTTTTATAGTTCTACTTTATGTGAGTTGAGTCATCTCAAACTAACTGGACTTTTCCGCGATGTTCTCTCATTGAAAGATGCAAGGAGTACTGAGTATCAAGAACACGATTATGGATAATTATTTTATTAAAGAGAAATGTATGAGAAATACTAAATGGAATGGCGATGGAAGCTTCTATTTCCACAGATCGCAGCCACGATGCTGTAGGAGGCTGAAAAACGGGCATATTTCTAAACTAGTTGAATGGAAGAGCACATGAGTGGTCTACGAAGAATAATGATAAACCGTTGTGTAATAATTTGCAGCGTTTCCAAATGGAAGCGATAAAAAATCCACAGTTCCAATCGTCAGCAGCCACTAGCACCCTCGGTAGCTGAGTATTGTTGTACATCCTGCTTAGGTATGTGCAGCCTTCATCACTCGAATATGATCTCCTGTCTTCATACAGTTAATGATTCAACAATTCTGAGTGACCAGAAGTCAATTTTTCAAAAATAAGTAACCAAACCATAACTGTGAGGAAATTTTCTTCTCGTGAGTGAGTCGGCAATTCAAAGGATTTAAAGTTGGAGGACTTCTTCCTCAACAGGCACTTTTGAGTTGAGCATTGTTGTACAGTATCCTGCTTTAGTATATGTAGCCTTGATTAGATGACCGCCTGAAATCGAAGAATGAAAGTTGCAATAACTCCACAGAGTCAATAAGCTGATTTTCCAAAAATGAGTAATCGAAAATCGCATAATTTAAAATAAAGTTTGGCCAATCAGTGAATCAGCAATTTCATGGATTTTATAGTTAGAGGACCTCTACCTCAACAGGCCCTTCTGTAGTTGAGCATTGTTGTACATCCTGCTTAGGTATATGTAGCCTTGATTAGATGACCACCTGTTATCAAAGAATGAAAGTTGCAATAACTTCACGTAGTCAATAAGCTTTTTTTCCAGATATAAGTGATCGAAAATCGCATAATTTAAAAGAAAGTTCGCCCAATCAGTGAATCAGCAATTTCATGGATTTTATAGTTAGAGGACCTCTACCTCAACAGGCCCTTCAGTAGTTGAGCATTGTAGTACATCCTGCTTAGGTATGTGCAGCCTTCATCACTCGTATATGATCTCCTGTCTTCATACAGTTAATGATTCAACAATTCTGAGTGACAATAAGTTAATTTTTCAAAAATAAGTAACCAAACCATAACTGTGAGGAAATTTTCCCCTCGTGAGTGAATCAGCAGTTTCATGGATTTTAAATTTAGAGGACTTCTACCTCAACAGGCCCTTCTGTAGTTGAGCATTGTTGTACATCCTGCTTAGGTGTATAATATATACCTAAGCAGGATGTACAACAATGCTCAGTATATTATGTACAACAATGCTCATGTATATTATAGCCTTGATTAGATGACCACCTGTCATCGAAGAATGGAAGATGCAAAAAGTTCTCATTGCCAAAAGAAGCTGCTTTTTCAAAAATATTAATCAAAACCTCAACAGTCAGGAAAGTATCCCCAATCAGTGAATCAGCAATTTCATGGATTTTATAGTTAGAGGACTTCTACCTCAACAGGCCCTTCAGTAGTTGAGCATTGTAGTACATCCTGCTTAGGTATATGTAGCCTTGATTAGATGACCACCTGTTATCAAAGAATGAAAGTTGCAATAACTTCACGTAGTCAATAAGCTTTTTTTCCAGATATAAGTGATCGAAAATCGCATAATTTAAAAGAAAGTTCGCCCTATCAGTGAATCAGCAATTTCATGGATTTTATAGTTAGAGTACCTCTACCTCAACAGGCCCTTCAGTAGTTGAGCATTGTAGTACATCCTGCTTAGGTATGTGCAGCCTTCATCACTCGTATATGATCTCCTGTCTTCATACAGTTAATGATTCAACAATTCTGAGTGACAATAAGTTAATTTTTCAAAAATAAGTAACCAAACCATAACTGTGAGGAAATTTTCCCCTCGTGAGTGAATCAGCTTTCGTGGATTTGAAATTTAGAGGACTTCTACCTCAACAGGCCCTTCTGTAGTTGAGCATTGTTGTACATCCTGCTTAGGTATATGTAGCCTTGATTAGATGACCGCCTGTTATCAAAGAATGAAAGTTGCAATAACTTCACAGAGTCAATAAGCTGATTTTCTAGAGATAAGTAATCGAAAATCGTATAATTTTAAAGAAAGTTTGCCCAATCAGTGAATCAGCAATTTCGTGGATTTTATAGTTAGAGGACCTCTACCTCAACAGGCCCTTCAGTAGTTGAGCATTGTTGTACATCCTGCTTAGGTATATGCCTTGATTAGATTACCACCTGTCATCGAAGAATGAAAGATGCGAAATGTTTTCATTGCCAAAAGAAGCTGATTTTTCAGAATTAATAATCGAAACCTCAATAGTCAAGAAAGTATCCCCAATCAGTGGATCAGCAATTTCATGGATTTTATAGTTAGAGGACTTCTACCTCAACAGAGGCTAGCATTGTTCTATTTAGCATTGTTGTACATCTTTCATTGGATGAGCTCCACTCGTCAAAGAGTGAAAGAAGCAAAAAGTCAGAAGAAGCTGACTTTTTGAAACCAAGTTACAAAAAACTTCACAGTCAGGAGAGTTTTCCAATCAGTGAATTAACAATTTCATGTTTTTCAAAGTGAAGAGAGCTCAGTAGTTGAGCATTGGTGTACATCTTGCGTGATATATTGTACTATTTAAGAAAATAACGGCGAAAATAGGATGTTATATTTTACAACTCAACACACAAGAAACTCCTAATAGGGTTACAGGATTTTTACAACTGTCAACAATTTAACATGTGATGATCACCATCACAATATCCTTACATCCTACATTATTTAGCACTTTGGCATGTTCGATAAAGAGCAATAAGAGGCGAATTCTTGTGAAAGTTCTGTTCAACAAATAACCTGAATCGATTGAAAACGATGTTTTGAGAAAAATCTCGCTCCCTCAAGATCTTCTGCATGTATTATTGCAACAGAGCTGCAAGACGTGTTTAAATTAATGGCGAAACATACGATCATTACTTTGAGTTCTCACAAGAGAGCGGTGGTTTCACATACTTGAGTCACAGCTCCGAGTAAGAACATATTTCATGTAAAAGATTTTCTTCTATTTCCAAGTTTTCGTGGCTTCCAAAGAAGCCTCTTTCATCTCTCAAAATACCACACGTTTCGTCATAAGTCGCTCACTCATCTTGCCATCACGATCTCCCTCTCATGGAACATGCTTCACCAATAAGTCCCTATCATGACCGACCTTTTAACACCAAGAGCGAACATTATTCTCTTATTAAAAAAACAAAAGTCCTCCCTTCGACAGCTCAAAGTACAGGAGGCACACGAAATAAAGGAAAGAAATCAGGTTTCACGGAGGCATCTGAGAAACATCGCATTGCGCTTGCGACAGATCGCCGTATTTCGCAAAAAAGATGCAGAGGATTCCAAGCACGTTTTCTTCCGCGCAAAGTCTTTGAAGGTAATTTCGTTGGGAGCCCTCGTCCTCCAATGTGCGTCGGAGATCTCAGTAATTTTCGACTTTATAACGGGGAAAATAAACCGTGAACCCGCGTGACAACAAAACTTCTTATGCAAAAACTAGTGTTCCCGTAACGCACTCCAGACGCATTTACTGGTAAATACAGGGAAGTCTACAGGTTGCAACAATATTTTGACCTAAAGGTGATGTCGTGGTGATTTTGTATATTTTGGCTCTAACAGTTTATTCGTTAATTTCTATCCATGCAATACAGTTTTCACTCGTAATGCATACAATTCTATAGAAGTTGCTGGGTGAATGGAGATACCGTGTTGTTAATAGAGAATGTTGGAGTCCATTTTTCAAATTTTTTATTGGTGGTTTATATGTTTCTGCTTGTAAGAGTTTTCAAAGAAAAAATCGGATGGAAAATGTAGAAATTATGGATGTTACAAGAAAATTAACGTTAGCGCATGCGCAGTGGCTACTATCAGTCCGAAGGTGGTGATTTTTATAAGGGACTATCTAAATACTAATCTGTATGATCCCCGCAAATTTCATAGAAATCGGGTGGAAAATGTAGAAGTTAAGACTGTTACAAGGAATTCACGTTCGCGCATGCGCAGTGGCTACTATCAGTCCGAAGGTGATGATTTTCATAGGGGACTATCTAAATACTAATCTGTATGATCCCTGAAAATTTCATCGAAATCGGACAATAACTTCGCATAGTTATGCGGTTACAAGGATTTCATGACGTACACACAGACAGACAGACGCGGAACCAAAATTGTTCAGAAAGGTCTAAAACGCAAATCGCGAGTGGAAATTTTGATTTTGGTGAACTTTTTTTTTCAACCTCAAAAGTGAAAACAAAGCTTCCGCTACCTTGGCAGACTCGGAGGCAAAATTTCGATCTGCTGCCCACAGTGTGATTCACACTTTTAATGTATCAAAATTTCGCTAGGACGTTTTCAAAATGTTAACCCTTAGAAGTAAATGACATTATCCAAAAGCTTCAGGGAACAACTAGACCCCACATGGAACCCATACATCAAATCTCATCGAAATCGGTCATTCCTAACTGCTTCAGAGAATGATCAGGCAGAAAGATTTTGAAATTTTGTAAGTAAAAAAAAAGTTTTTCTCCATTTGACTCCATGATTATTACTGAAGTGCCTTTGTCTCAATGATTTTTTTAAATACTCACCTTGTATTTACAACGAAAATTGTTATGAAAGTAAACACTATGAGAGGAAATGAATGAGTCGTTGAGAGATTGCATAACCTCGGCTATTCCCACATGCTTCTGGGCCAACACTTGGGCCTTTTCACAAATTGCACGAAGAACATTTTTTGTTACACTAAATCCTGTTGTTGCATGAAATTGATAAAAAACGATACCCGAAAATAGTGAGAAATGATGGAAAATGTATGTGCGGTGCAGAGTACCGCTAGCGTCCACTAATGTCACAGTCGGCATAGCGCCCATTAGTGGATTAATTTCTAAACATTTAGAAACAAAAGTTTGGGACGTTAATAGGTTAAGAAAGCAAAGAGTCGTATACGACCAAATTCGACCATTCGAGCTGATTGGGGGCAGATGGGACGATTTCCAAGTAACTATTACTACCAAGAAGGTGACCAACGCGAATGAACGGTTTATTTATCTGAGACGGGCGGATTGGCGTAATTGGGTAACGTTTTTCGAAACTCATCACGACTTGATAAGCCGAGTGACAACTGCAACAGAAATCCGCCTGGAGGGGCGTTAAGTAACCAGAAGTAATGGGGATTCGGCTTCAAAAGAATGGGAACCCCGGGATGAAAAAACGTGCGGGTCTCATATCGGAAGACAAGGAGTGAAGCTGGGCCGAGTTGGCTTTCATAGTCTCCACGTCGGTAAAGCTCTTCACGAAGTCACTAAGAAGTATAATAGGGCCGAGTCGGTTTTCACTCACGGAATTTTTAAACTCGCGAGTCGGAAAACGTGATTGATCCTGTGTGCAATGATTTCGCCGAAACGTATCACGGGATCGTGTTGGCGGCTTTGCTTGACTGTAAATCACTCACCGAGGGGCCTAAAAGACACTTTGACTAACCAAACGTTCCGTTTGATCTCCCTTGTTATCATTTATTGAAAAAACCAACTTGGAAGCTCGCTGCAATCCCTTCATTTCGTCTCATACACGTTGCCAGTGTATCCTCAACAAGATTGTACGAGATGATGATGATCCGTATTGATGATGCACAAGGCAATCAAAACTTCAAAGGACCTGTCAAAATTTTATGATCAGATGACGATGATATTTATTATGATGATATTTATAACCGTCCAGAATCTCACTCAATCAACCCTAAAAACCCCATCGAAATCGAAAGAAAACTGCAGGATTTCAGGTCGGCGCATGTGAAGTGGCTACCTTTGATACCGATAACAATAAAATTGATAATAACCACACCTAATGAAAATTGCATCCAATTCAGATATAAAGTTTCAAGTATTAACAAATAAAGTATTATAATTGATGCTATATTCATCTGAAAAGTAGATCATATGGAAACAAGAAATTATATTTCATACTTTTCGTACCAGAAACTAAATATTACAAAAAAATAAAAAAAATTAAAAAAATATCAAAAAAACAAAAAATTCAAAAACTAAAAAAAAAGTAAATAAATAAATATGTGAATATGCATAAATGTAAATATAAATAATAAAAAATGTAAATAAATGTAAATGTAAATGTTTGTATGTAAATATTACATTACTAACGTTAGTGCTAATATTTCATAATTTTGACAATTCTTTCTAACTGAGATGTATCAACCTACATCTTGCTAAAATCATTCATGAAATATCTTGTGCGTATTTTATTTTATCATTTTAATTTTCAAATTACACCTACAACTAATTGGATTCTAAGTACCTTAAAACGTAAACCAACAAATTATGAGGGTTAAAAAAATTTCTTGGTCGATTCCAAAGGTTCATTATTGAAAATAATAAACCAATAGTCTACTCGCATCCACAGCCTGAGTAGGTACCTTTACTAAATTTTTGATTTTTTCGATTTTTAGCAAGCCATACCACCATACTGTGAGCCCAGGATATGCTTTAAAAATGTAAACATATTCATCCAAGAAATACGTGGATCGACCCAACAAACACAGTCAGCTGATTGGTTCTCTCCAAGCTGTGGATATATTTTGCTTCCGAGTTTACCAAGGTAGATGAAGCTAGATGAAGTAGATGAAGCTTTGTTCTCACTTTTCAAGGTTGAAAAAAAAAAGTTCTCCAAAATCGATTTTTCAAATCGCGTTTCACGTTTCAGACCTTTCTGAACAATTTTGGTTTCGAGTCTGTCTGTGTCTGTCATGAAATCCTTGTAACCAGCATAACTATACGAAGTTATTGTCCGATTTCGATGAAATCTTCAGCGATTATGCATGTTAGCGTGTAGACGGTCCCCTATGAAAATCATCACCCCAGGACTAATAGTAGCCTCTGTGCATGCGCGAACGTGAATTCCTTGTAACAGCCATAATATCACCACATTTCTATCCGATTTCGATGAAATTTTCAAGGATTTTTTGGATTAAGTTGTAGATGGTCCCCAATGAAAACCAAGGGCTCAAAATTGAAAGTAGCCTCTACGCATGCGCAAATCCTAGTAACAGCCTAGTAACAGCCGTAACACTTACATTCTTCATCCGAATTTGATGAAATTTTCTACGATTGTTCAGATTGGCGTGTAGATGGTCCCCTATGAATATAATCTCCCCCAGACTAATAATAGTAGCTGAGCATGCGCAAACGTTAATTCCTTGTAACAGCCATAACTTCTACTTTTTCCATCCGATTTCGACAACATTTCTCAGGGTTGTTCAGATTAGCGTGTAGATGGTCCCCTATGAGGGTAGTGGAAGGTACTTAGAGATTAGAGATTGGTGTTTTGAAATAATTTGAGTTAATTATTAACTACTATGCATCGGATAATCTACACAATCGGATTATGGTTACGAGGATGCTATGTGCCACACCCACTTGGCAGACTTTTTTCGTTTGTTCAGTTGTTCTGACTTCAAATTTCCTAAAGGCTGGTGTTTTATTTATTTTTTCTTAATATCTCGCCATAAAATTAAATTTTAAATAATTACGGTGGCATCTCCACCAGCTCATGTTTTATTGACTCTTGGTGTACTCACTGAATAATTCTTCCTTCGAGCCCTGAAGAACATAATAAATTTACTGAAAGCTCGGCAAAGAAGAAGTTTATTCTAGTGGACCCCATTCCCAATCTTTTTACGTATTCATACCCACGCATGTTCAACTGAAGCTCCGTTTTTGTGCAGATGCGATCCAGCATTCAGAAATGAGACTCACAGCTACGAGAAGATTGTGCCGATCATGACTGAATTCGCGGGGTGTGCGATGCCGTTCCCTGACTGCCACCACGCGTCGTCTCAGCTGATAGTCCTCCAGGACCTGCAGCCTCTCGGATACAAGATGGCCGACCGCCAGAAAGGACTCGACATGGAGCACTCAGAACTTGCTATGAAGGTCAGTGATGTAATTAATTGTCGTACCGATCATCAGATGAGAGTGAGGTGAAATAAAAATTAAATTTCTGACTCATGGGTTGTGCACATAACCTCATCGTTCTCGTAACAGAAAAATTGTATCGTTACAATCGTGTATCGATGCAATTACTGTATCGTATAGATGATTCATCGTAGATCCTGGACAATCAAATGTTCCATTTCCAAGTACGATTCCAATAGTGTTGATTCCTCGGGATAAAAGAACTATAAACGAACACGGATAAAACTTTTTCACAAACTCTTGTATTAGGTAAACAATTAGTGATGAACTACGATAACAATAAAGACGGTTTTAACAATGTTGAATTCGTAGCACAAGATGGCGATGGGCGGTTGTACGGGAGGTTACCCCATGATTCGGAATAGATCAACCTTGTACATTTGGATACCTGATTCCTTAATTGCTAATTCGTTAATTGAATATCTGATATTCGTTAATTACTCTACTTAATAAACTGATTCCTGTAGATCTAATGCTGGTTCATTATTACGGAATACAACTGCTTAACAAACTCGGAACCAACCGCACAGCAGTCTGCGCAGGAACTAACTTCGGTCTCCCGACTAATCTAGGCGAGGAGTGCAAACATATACCCTACAGATTCGTTGAAATGACGATGAAATTTACAGGAAACCATTCAAAGTCCCAACTACACTATCCCTGAAAATTCCATTGACATCTGATGGACAATGGGGTACTTTAGTCAATAAAAAATAAATAAAAATAAAAATAAAAATTTCAAAAGAGCTTGGGTGAGGAATAATGGGAATCGGGTCTGTTAGTCGAGAAAATGTTTGGAAGAAATCAGGGAAGATAATGAAAGCTGAAGCTTTGAATGATGTTACGTAGTAAGTTGTTGTGACGTATTAAGTCGCTGACTTTGGAACGAGACTTTCAACTAATCCCGTGTGGTCTTGAACGTCTCGTGACCTTGGATACTATAAAATACTACGCACACATGACCGCGGCGTAGTGCGAGTTCATGGATGCCCGCCTTTTTTTCAAACTTGTGATCTCTTTATTTATTTTTTCTACTACATAATATGTGGTAGAAAACATTAATATTAACATAAAACATAATACATAATACATAAATACATAATACATAATATTATTATGTATCAATGAACAAAAAGTTGAAGTATTGAGGTTTTCAATGGTGCTGAATCCAAATTTGAGGTGAAAAACCTGAATTTTCGACCTACCAAAATACCCCATTTAGGTACCCTATCACTTTTGGTTTCTTAACAGCTAAACAGCGAATTTCGTTGAAGTATTGAGGTTTTCAAAGGTGCTGAATCCAAATTTGAGGTCAAAAACCTGAATTTCCGACCTACCAAAATACCCCATTTAGGTACCCGATCACTTGTGGTTCCTTAACAGCTAAACAGCGAATTTCGTTAAAGTACTGAGGTTTTCAATGGTGCTGAATCCAAATTTGAGGTCAAAAACCTGGATTTCCGACCTACCAAAATACCCCATTTAGGTACCCTATCACTTGTGGTTCCTTAACAGCTAAACAGCGAATTTCGTTAAAGTACTGAGGTTTTCAATGGTGCTGAATCCAAATTTGAGGTCAAAAACCTGGATTTCCGACCTACCAAAATACCCCATTTAGGTACCCTATCACTTGTGGTTCCTTAACAGCTAAACAGCGAATTTCGTGGTGAAGTCAAACACACATTGGTATTAACCCTTATTTGCCAGTGGGTTTGTTCCAATGGAGGAATGCAGTTGGAAGGCAGTCGAACCGCAGTTCACAGCCTTCCAAAACTGTTCAACTTCGCTGTAGGAACTCTTTTTGCCGTCCCCTTATTCAACGTTACACAAATTGGAGCTATGACGTAAGTATGGACATAAGTGGATGTCTGTATGACGTAGGTATGTGTATGACATGATCTTGTATTCTTTTGTTGTTCGACGCGGAAACCTATCTAGTTGTGCACTACGTCGCCGGAATTTCGAATTTGGGCTTTTAAGAGGTGAAAGGGGGGGTTAATGCTCAGAAAACGTGCTTTTTCGGGCATAATCGGTTTCTTTTTTTGTTCGACTCAGAAATCTTCCGAGTTGCACACTATTTCACCCGAGTATCGAAATTAGCATGGGAAAGGGGCGAGTGGGGAGATAATATTCACAAAATATCTGATTTTTTCTACATTTCGGTTCCTTAATAGCTTTCTAATTGTACACAAGGTTTGAAATTGAAGGGGCATAACTGATGTAACTCTGGATTTCTATGAATTATTCTTTGTGCCATCATGGAACAAATCAGTGGTGCTACTTTCTTACACAAAATAATAACTAAATTACATTGAGTGAAACAGTTTTGTGAGGAGGAAGGTGAATAAAAATGCAAGTTTATCGTTTACCTACTGGTTTAAATTGAATTAATGCTCATCCAATGCAATGTACCCTGGAATGCAAAGCATTACTTAACAATATGTTTCATACTGCTTCACTATGAAGTATTTTCGGTACTAAAGAGCTCTGCCTCATGCGTTGCAGCGATTAACCGTGCAAACCACGAAGAAGACATCATTGCGACAGCATTACTACACGGTGCACCGCAAGGGTCGATTGATTTTCAAAGATCACACCGTCGACTCCCACGTTATAGTTCGAGATTAGGATCGCAAATTGAACGGCGAACTCTGCGTTATTATCGGGCTGTCGAAGTTCGGCTAATGGTGCGGTTGACAACGTGAAATCGTGTCGCTTGAAACCCTAAAATATTCTGCAATATCGCAGAAACACAACGCGTAAGCACTCGGGAAAATAAATTACCTGGATAATTACACTCTGAGATTCCAAGAGGATGTCGCGGGGCTCCAAGAGATGAGCACGAAGGTGAGCAGTGCTGTTTATGGGAGATAGAGAGAGAGGTTGTATTTTATAAGAACAACTCGATAAAGAACTGATATTTTCATAATTATTATAAAATATATAGTTGAGTAATGCATGCATTCCAGGGGACGTCCCAATGGATAAGCGGTAGATCTATTTAAACCAGTTTGCAACCGATAAAACTGTTTCACTCGATGTAATTCATTTAGTATTTCAGACAAGAAATTTTGGTCCCCCCTCCCCTCACCCTTATCAACCTCAACATTTTTATTGGCATGGGAGCATCGAATTTGAAGAGCTTTTGAAAATCCATGATCTACGATACCCAACAGGGAATTCGATTTCACCACTTTCCCACCCATCCACTCCAGACTGGCACCTAAGCGGAAATACTTCATAAAGTTGAACTTTCATCTATTAGTTTCGGTAGGCAGTCCTTCGAAGTTCAAATCCGTATTTAAGGTGAAACACACAAAAAAACCTACAAAATATGCGGTACAGAGAATAATTCATGGAAATCCAGAGGTTTAATGAGAATCTTTCTTCAATTTCGAAGCTTGGGTACAATTAGTAAGCTATGAAGGAACCAAAATATTGGAAAATTGGATATTTTGTCGATATTATCCCCCCACTCGCCCGCTCCCCTTGCTAATTTCGATACTCTGGTGAAATAGTACACAACTAGATAGATTTCCGCGTCGAATAAAAAAAGAACCAAGAAAATCGGTTGAAAACTAAGGCCTGAAAACTAAGTACACAAGATTATGCCCATAATAGCACGTTTTTTGATCATCAGCCCCTCTTTTCCCCCCTTAAAAAGCAAAATTCAAAATTCCGGCGACGTAGTGCACAACTAGATAGATTTCCGCGTCGAATAAAAAAAGAACCAAGAAAATCGGTTGAAAACTAAGTACACAAGATTATGCCCATAATAGCACGTTTTTTGAGCATTAGCCCCCCTTTTCTCCCTTAAAAGGCAAAATTCGAAATTCCAGCGACGTAGTGCACAACTAGATAGATTTCCTATAGATTTAGTAGAAGTACCCACAAGGCTACTGTTGGTTTTTTCGATTTTCAGCATACCATACCAACATACTGTATGCACTGGGTATGCTATGAAGATCTTAGGAGTCCATATTCACGTTCTACTCGTCTCCACGAACTCATAGAGTACCCACTCGGCTATTTTTTGGGTACAACGAATATACAGGGTGTAAGCCTAACTGGTCTGCCATACTGCACAAGTCGATTCTCCAACTAATTTGCAACAAAAAATGTCTGATAGCAATTTTTCTTTAAAGGCTTCGTTTTCGAGTTATTTTAATTTTAAACATTTTTTCGTGAATTTGACCTTACATGATTAAATCGGTCATAACTCCTTTAATTTGCTAAGATAATTATAATATGAGGATACCGTTGGGAAGAGCATTAAATTTCCTATCGGATAGATCCCTTACCTTTTTTTGATTCAAGGTTTAAGACATGAGAAAGCCCTCTGAAATAAGAATTTTGCGTTATTTGGGAAACCTCGCATTTTTTCAATCGCAAATTAAACTACGAGGACCAGTATTTTTTTAAGATGCAAGAACAGTAGAAACTGCGCCAAAATTTCAGCTTTTCAGTGGTTTAATTAAAAAATATTTTACAACCGAATTCAGGGGAGAAATTCGAGTTTGAACGCGGAAAAAAGTGAATTTTAACGACGAAATCAGCGATCTGGCCTCCTGTTTCTGGAGGCTTCGCGGTCTACTGCGGCCGACTCCTCAGATCGTCCAGTGGGAGCGCTGATTTCTTTGAAAAAATTCACGTTTTTCCGCGTTTTTCATGTATTGAACCTTGACTCAAAAAAAAAGGTAAGGAACTATAGGAAAAAAATAGGAAAACGATAGAAAATTTAATGCTCTTTCCAACGGTATCCTCAAATTATAATTATCTCAGCTAAATAAAGGAGTTATGACCCATTTAATTATGTAAGGTCAAAATCACGAAAAAAAGTTTAAAATAAAAATAACTCGAAAACGAAGCCTTTTAATGAAAATGGCTAGAAGACATTTTTTGTTGCAAATTAGTTGTAGAATCGACTTGTGCAGTATGGCAGACCAGTTAGGCTTACACCCTGTATAAGCAAATTTTCATTATTTTCATAAATTGTTCATAAATGTTTTGGAAATTTTTCTAGTTTTGAAATTGTAATTTTTTCCAAAATTTCAAGCTGAATCCAAATATATCACAAATTACTATGATTATGATGGTAATATATTATTATGATAGTAATAGCCACAAAAACCCGAAAAAACACATTTTTTGGCAAATGTTTTGAAGTGTGGACCTCTTTGGCTTGTTCGAAATATCCGTGCAAATTCCTGTGAAATTGGAGTGAAGCAAATTTGCTATGTTATTTTATATTATTTTATTGTTACAAATGTAACAATAAAATTGTACAGATTTGGGACTACACAGTTGAGTTGTTAACAATCCAAAGTGTTTAATGAACTATTGGATGAAATGGTGATTCACATTCTTGTTTCGATCTGCTAAGAGTGTGTTCGGCGTTGTGCAACTGTTTTTTTCGAGAAGTTGAGGGCGTGCGCGGCCGATGAATGGAACTGAAGGCTTGTGAAAGACTTTTGTGCCACAACTCGACTGAAGAGGCAACTCCCGTTGGATAACTGACAGACGCGGAGGAAGGACTGCTTCTCGCCCTCCGGAGGTCTTAAATGTTGGTATAATTAGAGTCATGATCTCGAACCCTCTCGTAGGGGAGCAAAGGGCGCAACCCCACGTTCAGTCGGCGGCCATCTTGTCGGTTGAAATTACCACAGAACGGTAGGAAGGCCCTCTTATCAATTAAGGCATCCTTGTTATCCGCCAACGTCCAATTGACGTTCGACAGAATTGACCAACAAAGCCGCAATAGGGACAAACAAGCTGCAAATTATTACATAATGGTTTACAATCCGTATGCACCCCACCTGCTCAGGTCTTAGCTTTTTCATACCTATAATATTAAACTTTAAATGGAAGATAATTAGCTCAATTTCGGAAACAGGGATGAGAAGGAGTTACTCAACGATTTTCAACCTTTTGCCTTGAGCCAACTAGACTTGTGGCTGATGGCGGGCGAATTTGCGAAATCGCTGATCGTGTTTTTGATCAATTTTACGCAAACTTGGTTTTACAGAGTTGCGGGTGGTCTCATTCGATCTAATATTGCTTTCGAGTCCACCAAGGGAGCGGAAGCTTTGTTTTCACTTGTAAAGGTTGAAGAAAAAAAGTAAACCTAAATCAGAATTTCCACTTGCGTTTTACGTTACAGACCTTCTTGAACAATTGAGTCGTCCAGTTCCAAAAGCCACTTTGTCCAATTTGCGAACGATTCGAGATTCGAGAACTATCGATTTTAATTAAATCGCAGGTGACGAATCGAATGGTGGAGTTTTGTTCTTTCTAAACCCACCATATCCCTCCCAAAATGACCCTGAAGAGTTGTGTTGCTTCCCAAAACCCACTATATCCAATGGGTATTGGGTTCCAAAAGCCGCCATGTCCATCTCATTTCTCCTGTTTCAAAACCCACTTTGTCCCACACTGTTATGCACCCTTCTTTATCATTTTGTTTCAAAACCCACTTTGTCCACAGTTCTCTTCAGTGTTCTTTTCTTTCAGTTTTTGGTATACTTGAAAGAGAATTTATAAAGAAGAGTGAAATCCTTACACCTGAAGAATATGTAGAGGTGATTTCGAGGCAAGCTTCAGTGTCCAAATTGGGAGACGATTGCGTAGTTTATGATTTCAAAAAGAAGGCTGCTGATTTTTTCAAAAAACTACTGTTTGGCACTTCAAAGTCAATGAGTGCAAAAGAATTATTGTTACTTTGTCCGGGAAGAACAAAATCCCCTTGGTAAGGGGAGAGCCTGCTTATGGATCAGACATTGGCGCAGGATAATCAATATTACTCGTATAAAGAGGGAAAACGCTGACCAAAAACCTTGGTATTGTACCATTTCCAAGAGTAAACCTGTCAATGAAAAAAATACTGCAAGACGTCAAAGATCCATTGAAAACGCTGCAAATTATTACACAACGGTTTATTATTTTTATATAAATCACTCGTCTACAAAATCACCAACCATCCAATATGAGGAGAAGAATGAAAAAAAAAAAATAAATAAATAAATAAAAAATAAATAAAAAAAAATAATAAAAAAATTTAAAAAATAAAAAAAATTAATCAAAATCACCAACCATCGATTGCATTTCGGTCAGCTCTAATTTGAACGGAGATTAGGCCTCTTTTGCGATTCACACTCGTGTTTTGATTTATATATATATGTTTCAATATAAACCCTTAAATTTTCGTAGGGAGCGAACGGTTTGTCCTACAGAGCTCCGCGTGGTCTCAAAAAATTCTAAAAATTCCATAGAATCTTAAATTGAAGGAAAAACAATACCTTTATATCAAAATTTTTTGAGTTAGAGCGTTTTCAAAATTTCAAAATTGATTTTGGAACCCTTAGGAGTGACCTACATCAACCAAAAGCTTCGGGGCACAACTAGACCCCAAATGGAGCCTACATACCAAAGTTCATCAAATTCGGTCGATGCTAAGTGGCAAAAGTGCCGCGTACGGCGTACGGCGGACGGACGGCCAAATTTTTATTCGATTTTTGGATTCTACGTACCTTGAAACGTAAACCATCAAATTTTGAGGGGGTGTTAAAAATTTTTTTTTCTTGGTCGATTCCAAAGGTTCATTATTGAAAATAATAAACCAAAACCTTAAACCTTGAACCAGCAAATAATTCGATTATGGAAGAGGAACCTTTTCATGTCCAAGAAGAAGATTCTGAAGATGATGATGACATGACAGACGGGGAAGTGGTTATAGTAGACCAAGAAGGGCAAGTCACAGACTTTCAGGACAATGCTGATGAGATAATAAAAATCGCTGAAAAATTTAAATGAAGTCTTTAAAAAATAAGAAGTTTCTTGAAGCTTGATAGAACAGTTAATGTGTTAAACTGTCATCACGCTTGTTTTTTTCATTTTACAATTTATTTGCTAGTACCTATAATTACTTGGAATTATTGAAGTTACTTTATTTGGAAAATTTGTAATACCTAATGTGTACCTATTCTTATTTACTTAAAAATTTGTACTTAATTATTTGTACTTATTTTTTCTATGATTTCCCTAAAAATCGATTCTTTTAAACGATTTTCCCTGAAAAGCATATTTATTAAAATGATTTTCTCCAAACTCTGGACATATTTTTTGCAAAAAAAAAAAAAAAAAACACGTACGATTTTCATCGAAAATTTCGTCATAGTTTCTATATGAATGGTCGTAGCGTCTTGAAAGGGGTCTCATTAGATTCGTCGTAAAACATCCTATTAGAATTGATGAGCGTTTCGAATTTTAGTTGATTATTTTGACAATTTTATGGAATAAATATGACCGAAATTCCGGTGAAAATCATGATTTTTGTACTGATTTTCAGCGGAAATCACGTCGTGGTTTCTATACGGTTGATCGTAGCGACCTGGGATTGGTCTCATTCGATTCTGCGTAAAAACTCCTATAAGAATTTGTCAGCGTTTCGAATTTTGATTGATTATTTTGACAATGTTAGGCCATAAATAAATCATTTCAAATAAGTACGATTTTCATTTTCAATTTTGTGATAATTTTTTGATATTTAAATAAATTTTGCGGTCATTTTGGCACCATTCTATTCTGGCTGTTAGGAAATTCGCGATCTTCTCGTGTTCGCAGTTCGACTTTGTGAATAATTTGTAAGTTGCGAGCGCTGATGATGTCACGACGTTTCGCCTCCCGCGACAGTCGAGAGATTTTTTCCCATCAGAGCGGGAACGGGGAAGGTCGCACGTCACACAGTTCGTGAACTTGGCGTCTCCGCGCACGAATTGTGCGATAACGGCTCGTCACATCCGAAGGAGGGCCGAGTGTGAACGAGGGTAAACACGGGCGCATCGTGTTCCCCTCCGAGATCGGCCTTGGAGGATCGAGGAGTTCGAAACGGCGGCCAATCCGCGGGGACAGTTTTTCTTGTCGTCTTTTCGGAGGCGACGCTCGTCACTTCGGGTGACCTCCTCCGCGGGAGCTTTATGGGGGAGTTCGACGTGATAAATGAGGGATTTAGAAAGGAGGGTTCGACGTTCGGGAGGACGACGAAGAAGCGTGAACTCCGCTCACGACCCGCTCGCTGCACCAAAACCTCGTCGGCAATCAATTTGCTGCAACTTTTGACAAAAATGAAGCTACTGCGATGATTTTTGGAAAATTCCTGAATGGAATCCAACTTAGAACATCATAAAATGGTTTCTTCCAGACCACCTCTAATTTCTGAGCCTTTTAGCAAACTTTGAAGAAAACGAAGTTACCTACTGCAATTGACTCAAAATTTATTGTTATTTTAATTTTTATAGTTATTTTGACATTCATTGTCTCATTAAAATCCGTTTTGGAACATTCTAAAACGATTTCTGAAGTTTTCCAAGAATCATAAATATCATAATGTTATCTGTACAGGGTGTCCCACCAGACAAAGACCCCCTCAGAAACCAGATTTGTTTTATAGCAAGTGTTTGGACAACCCTAAGGAGTAAAACTTTCAAAAATATACAAAAATTGACAAAATTTCTGATACCGATGAAAATGATTCCAAAGATGAAAATTGTTCAGAAATTATAAAAAGTGAATAGCATTTCCAAGTCAAATTCAACTTTCTCCAAGTCAAATTCAACTTTTTCCAAGTCAAATTCAACTTTTTCCAAGTCAAATTCAACCATTTCCAAGTCAAATTCAACCATTTCAAAGTCAAATTCAACTTTTTCTAAGTCAAATTCAACTTTTTCCAATTCAAATTCAACCTATTCCAACTCAAATTCAACTATTTCCAAGTCAAAGTTGACCTTTTCCATGTCAAAGTTAACCATTTCCAAGTCAAATTCAAGCATTTCCAAGTCAAATTCAACCATTTCAAAGTCGATTCCAAGATTTTGATGAAATTCGGTATTTGGGCTCCATTTGGGGTCTAGTTGTGCCGCAAAGCTTTAGGTTGATGTCAGTAACTTCTAAGGGGTGAAAATTAAAGGTTGAAATTTTCACCGATTTAAAATGGAATTGAATTTTTAAAATCGAATGAGACCACCAGGAGCTCTGTACAACAAACCGTTCGCTCCCTATGAGAACTTATGAATTGGACTTACGATAAATCAGAAACACGACTGTGAATCGCAAAAGAAGCCTGATCTCCGTTCGAATTTTGGTTTATTTAGATCGTTGAAAGTTTCGTTGAGTTGTTCCGACGAGAAATCTATAGCATTTCGAGTCAAATTTAACCTTTTTCAAGTCAAATTCAACCTTTTTCGAATCAAATTCAAACATTTCCAAGTCACATTCATCCTTTTCCTAATCAAGTTCAAACCTTTCCAGGTCAAATTCAACCTTTTTCAATCCAAGTTCAACCATTTTCAAGTCAAATTCAACCTTTTCCAAGTCAAATTCAAATTTTTCAATTCAAGTTTATTCTTTTCCAAGTCAAATTCCACCTTTTCCAACTCAAGTTCAAACCTTTCTTGGTCAAATTCAACCATTTCCAAGTCAAATTCAACCTTTTCGAATCAAGATCAACCTTTTCCAAGTCAAATTCAACCTTTCCCAAGTCAAATCCAACCTTTCCCAAGTCAAATTCAAAATTTTTCCAAGCAAATTGGAGACTTGAAAAAGGTTGAATTTGGCTCGAAAAAGGTTGAATTTGATTTGGAAAAGGTTTGAACTTGATTAGGAAAAGGATGAATGTGACTTGGAAATGTTTGAATTTGATTCAAAAAAGGTTGAATTTGACTTGGAATTGATATAGATCTCTCGTCGGAACAACTCAACGA
Source organism: Apolygus lucorum (assembly GCA_009739505.2). Classification (NCBI taxonomy): domain Eukaryota; kingdom Metazoa; phylum Arthropoda; class Insecta; order Hemiptera; family Miridae; genus Apolygus; species Apolygus lucorum. Next base: position 2,430,567 of record CM019183.2, read on the forward strand.
AACGATCAACGATCTAAATAAACCAAAATTCGAACGGAGATCAGGCTTCTTTTGCGATTCACAGTCGTGTTTCTGATTCATCGTAAGTCCAACTCATAAGTTCTCATAGGGAGCGAACGGTTTGTTGTACAGAGCTCCTGGTGGTCTCATTCGATTCTAAAAATTCAATTCCATTTTAAATCGGTGAAAATTTCAACTTTTAATTTTCCCCCCTTAGAAGTTACTGACATCAACCAAAATCTTCGGGGCACAACTAGACCCCAAATGGAGCCCAAACACCAAATTTCATCAAAATCGGTCAATGCTAACTGAAGAAAGTGTCGCGTACGACGTACGGCGGACGGACGGAAAAATTTTTATTCGATTTTCAGATTCTACGTACTTTGAAACTTAAACTAACAAATTTTTAAGGTGGGGGGGGGGGGGTTATAAAAAATCGTTTCAAAGGTTTATTATTGAAAATAATAAACCAAAAGTCTAGGAAGCACACATAAGGTACAATTGACTTCTGCAGCTGGGCCGACCTGTTCGGCTTACACCCGTAGGAATATGATATTTGGAAAAACTTCAGAAATTGTTTTAGAATTTTCCAAGGATTTTAGTAAAGCACAAAATTTCAAAAAAGTCTCAAAATTTTGAGTTTATTGTTTGTTTATTGTTTATTGAGTTTATTGTTTATTGTTTATTGTTTCAATTTTTCGAAAATTCTCTAAAACAAGGGGGTTAAAACAATAATATTCACTTGTCGGGCAACTTGTTCGTCAGCTCAGTTAGTACCGACTTAATCATAATTGAGGGTTTCAAAAGACTTTAAAGACTCGAAGCGTGAATTTAGCAACCTCTCAATCTGCGGTTATTCATGGGTCCTGTGATGCCGCAATTTCAACACCTTTTGAAAGTGAGCCACAAAAACCAAATCGCTTTCTAATCGGCGTTTCTCTCGTGAAGACGAGTCAAATTGGCTGTTTTTCGTCTCTTGCTCAAAGAACTCGAAGATGAACTTAAGTTGGTCCCGAAATTGCGGCCGTCAGGCCTATCGATTACTTCATCGGTTACCCCCTCGGACATCTTCATTGCCCCATTGACTGATAGGTGGCGGTGGAGGCTCAGGAATCGGAGGTAGTTTTTCTATCGTTCAAAACAAACGGCGAAGGAACTGGCGGTCCGCTGACGAGTCGAGACGAATTCCGACGTTTAACCCTCTGATCCCTCTTTGGGTCCGAAAGGACGCGTTGCGCACTCTAACAAGGACGTAGCGGTGAACTATGACAGGCGTCTTCCAGCCCAAATTATTATTTCGTTATTGTCGTCTTCATGTCCCCCATTCGGTCAATCTTGTGTGACAAGACGAATATAGGTCCTTGGTTCGACCGAATCATCATTTTGTGCCGTCCAAAAGAGCATCCTCTCCGATTTGTAGTCCTTGAAATCCTTTCTAAATCGCTCTGAATTCCTCAAATCACTTCCATGAAAGGTGAATATTTGAGGTGGCACTAATATAATAGGCGAAGAAGCCGAAAACAGTGACTTACGAATTAAAAGCTAAAACGCTGCAAATTATTACACAAAGTTTAATTGTTTTTCTGTATACGAGGGGGGACCCAAAAGTAAGCGGAATCGAGCTGGAGGCGAAAGACAGGTGTGATTGGCTGGTTGGCAGGTGGGGGGTTTGAAAGGGACACATCTCACGATTCAGTGTGCGAAGTTGGGATGCTGTGAGTTTAACGGTTCGTCATTGAGATTTTTTCTAGTGAAACAACTTTTTCCGTTTTGGCGAAAACGTGTGATGGTAGACAGCGTGGAGTAACGCGCGGCCGTGAAATTTTGTTTCCTGTTGGGAAAACGCTGCAAATTATTACACAATGGTTTATTATTTTTTATTTTTCCATATAGATCACTCGTCTGCAAAGCCACCAACCATCCAACATGAAGAAAAATATCGATCGCATTTCGGTCAGCTTTAATTTGAACGGAGATTAGGCCTCTTTTGCGATTCACACTCGTGTTTCTGATTTATCGTACGTCCAAACTTTAAATTCTCGTAGTGAGCGAACGGTTTGTTCTACAGAGCTCCGGGTGGTCTCAAAAAATTCTAAAAATTCTATAGAATCTTAAATTGAAGGAAAAACAATACCTTCATATCAAAATTTTTTGAGTTAGGGCGTTTTGAAAATGTCAAAATTGATTTTGGAACCCTTAGAAGTGACCTACATCAACCAAAATCTTCAGGGCACAACAAGACCCCAAATGGAGCCTACATACCAAATTTCATCAAAATCGGTCAATGTTAAGTGGAAAAAGTGCCGCGTACGGCGTACGGCGGACGGACGGCCAAATTTTTATTCGATTTTTGGATTCTACGTACCTTGAAACGTAAACCATCAAATTTTGAGGGGGTGTTAAAATTTCTTTTTCTTGGTCGATTCCAAAGGTTCATTATTGAAAATAATTAACCAAAACACCGGCTGAAACTCTCGTAATGCTTAAGGGGATGCTGCATTAAGCAAAAGACGTGTAAACGTTTTAAAAATTGGCAAATGAGGATTGAAGACCAATCTCGTTCTGGCCGCCCTTCAACGTCAAGAACTGACGACAACGTTGATAAAATCAACATCATGGTTCGCGAAGACTGTTGTCGAACGGTTGATCAATTGGTTGAGATGTCTGGGATGTCTTGGAGTTTAATCCAGAGCATTTTATCAGAGGATTTGTGCATGAGTAGGGTTGCAGCCAAATTTGCCCCACGCCTTCTCACAGACGAGCAAAGCCCCCGCACTCATTGCCCTGTCTGAGAAGCAGTTTCCTACGAAAAAACGCTGCAAATTATTACACAATAGTTTATTATTTTTCTATAGATCAATCGTCTGCAAAGCCACCAACCATCCAACATGAAGAAAAACATCGATCGTATTTCGGTCAGCTAAAATTTGAACGGAGATTAGGCCTCTTTAGCGATTCACACTCGTGTTTCTGATTTATCGTACGTCCAAACCTTAAATTTTCGTAGAGAGCGAACGGTTTGTCCTACAGAGCTCCGGGTGGTCTCAAAAAATATTAAAAATTCTATGGAATCTTATATTGAAGGAAAAACAATACCTTTATATCACAATTTTTTGAGTTAGGGCGGTTTCCAAATTTCAAAATTCATTTTTGAACCCTTAGAAGTGACCTACATCAACCAAAATCTTCGGGCACAACTAGATTCCAAATGGAGCCTACATACCAAATTTCATCAAAATCGGTCAATGCTAAGTGGCAAAAGTGCCGCGTACGGCGTACGGCGGACGGACGGCCAAATTTTTATTAGATTTTTATATTCTACGTACCTTGAAACGTAAACCATCAAATTTTGAGAGGGTGTTAAAACATTTTTCTTCTTGGTCGATTCCAAAGGTTCATTATTGAAAATAATTAACCAAAAAGAGTACTTTTTCAGGCGCAATTTTCAACTGATTGTTTCACTTTGTTCGTTCACTTTCACTGAGTTTCCGAGTTGCTGATTGTTTCACCAGAATATGGAAAATAAAAGGTGAATAATGTTTAATCGATTTCCTACTGGTTTCTACTGATCGCCATTGGACGTCCCCCGGAATGCATGCATTTATGAATATGATCAATGAAATGTCCTCCACTGTTCGTGGAAAAATGGATTTCTGCCTCCTCAGAGTCTCATCTTTTAATAGCGCTGCAAATTAGTACATAACGGTTTATTATTTTTCCGTAAAGATCAACCGTTCGCAAAAGATCGCATTTGCTCAGCTGAAATTTGCATCCCTTCCGTCAGTGAACATTCAAATGCGATTCACGCTCGTGTTTCTGATTCATTATTCATTGTGTCCTACGGAGCAACTGAGTCAGGCTCGAAGAAGCTAGTTTAGGTAGGTTGGACCAAAGATGATAACGAGGAAGGGTGATGAAGAGGAGGACGTGCCTGCAAAGATCATAATGAAGTGAAACCCCGAAATACTACATTCTCGAAGGCAATGTATGCCTAAATGTCGAGTTTTTGGTTGGATGACGAATTATTAATTGGAAGTTTTTTGTTTACTCTCAAGCTAGTTGCCTTTTTGTTTCGCGGTTTGCACACACAAAGTAGTGGGAACTGAGCCATCGTGAGGGTACGATAAAATCGACCTTCAAGTTTCGACCTCTGTTGCCCCTGAACAATGATTTTTAATTTCCAAAACGTGAACTCTTCATCAAGAAATTGATTGGAAAAAAGAACCATCCATCCTGTCCTTTGACGTTGGGCGTTATAAACTGTGGGGTAAACGAATCTTCAAAATTTATTACTGTAGGCGCAAGAGAAGAACTTGGTAGTTAGGATGTTATTTATTAGGAGTTCGTAAAGGTCCAAATTTCCGTCTGATTTAGTTTCAAAATAGCTCCGAAAAAACTACACCATACCTGGGACTCATACAAAACGATGCAGGGAGGGTAGGTGAGTAAAAAGTTCGTGATAACTCTCGGACAGCGGTGTTTTTAGAATCGAATGAGACCACTCGGAGTTATGAAGCAAAACATTAAATTGTTATATAATAATTAGCTTTGTTATATAATAAATATTGTTATTTAATAACTCTGTTTTTACAGTCCTTTGGAGGATAGGGCCGACAAGGTCCGAATTGATTCTTGGGGTAAAATCGGAGTAGTATGTCATCTATATTGATGAGGGCACTTTAACCTTAGAAAGCCTCATGTACGTCATTTCGACGTGTTACTAACTTCAGTTGCAACGTCTGACAGACAGGAGCGCTGGAGCCTTGGGTTGTCTATTCCATACTAGTTATAATAAACCTCTGTCATGAAATCCTTTTAACAGAAAAAAACTATTTGAAGTTATTGTCCGATTTCGATTAAATATTCAGGAATATGGTTTGGCGTGTAGATGTTCCCCTTTGAAAATCAACGCTCCTGGGTCGATAGTAGCCTCTGCGCACGCGCAAACGTAAAAACCTTTCAACAGCCATAAATTCAACATTGTCCACCCGATTTGATGACATTTTCAGGGATTGTTTGGGTTGTCGTGTAGATGGTTCCTTATGAGGTTAGTGCAAGGTACTTTTTTTTTAACATTTGTTTTATTTGGCATCAGTTATAAATTTGAACTATACAGCCAACGCATGTTGCATATTTATATAAGTCGACATCATGGTATGATACAAACAGATTTTTACAATTTCAGTTCACATTTTTGCAAGAAAGTAAACAGTGGAAAGTAGATTGATGGAAGGCCAGAACGAAGCGCGAGATTGAAGTTGTATGGTGTTGTGAGTTCCTTGTCCCATTCGTTGAACAAGGATTCTCGATGGCGATTATTTTTGGGGCACTCCATGATTAAATGTTCAGCGGTCTCCTCCACTTGGCAGGTAGTGCAGAGATCGTTATCCTCTTGTCCTATACGGTATAAGTGCTGGTAAGGTATGGCTTGGTCACAGCTACTCCACTTCTTAATCGCGTTATCGCCTTATAAAAGTGTTCTGGGAGACCATTGAATCTGGGATTTGAGTACCAAGGTTTTATTGGTATTTCTGGGAATAGGCTGATGTAACGCCTCCCTGTTGGGTACGTGGTGTGCCATTGCTGCCATGTAAGCATGCATTGGGTTTTGAAAAGCCGATGTAGGTCAGTCGCTGGGTATATATTTTCTACCTCCGAACTATCTGTTAGGGAAGTGGCTAGCTTTGCAGCTCGATCTGCCTTTTCGTTCCCGCCCAAGTTGTTGTGGGCTTTTATCCAGCAGAGTAATATTGTTGTGCCCCTCTGTCGCAAATCTAGGATGAGTTTTAAAATTTCACCTTCAATAGAGTTGATGTTTGTAGACAGGTCGACTAGGGGGAGTTTTTTCAGAGCACTCATGCTGTCAGTTAGGATCAGTGCTTTAGAGTAAAGCCGATTGTTATCCCTGACATACTTTAGGGCTTTTTGGATAGCAACAAGTTCGCTTGAATATATGGAAGCCTGTTCCAGAGTTTGATCATTTGAGTGTGGTCGTTTACAGCGTCGTAGAATGCACAGCTTACACTACTATTAAAGACTGACCCATCGGTATAAATATACAGGCAGATGGGTGGTGTCGCTGCAGGTACTCTTGCAGTAGGCTAGCGTTTTGAAAGGCAGACCTGAGAAAAATCGTGTTAGGCGGACGTCGCATGGCCTCGTACAGGACTTTATATTTGTTGGGCTTCACTGTCGTTGACAAAGGGCCCAATAGATGTGAAGCATCAGTGTAAGCAGAGAATAAAGACGGTGAACGCTTTTTTGACCAGTAAGGTGTCGTAAGGTCGTCGATAGCCAATTTCCACACAATGCCGAATTGTGGTTGATTTCGAGAGTACGTTGATGTTTTGAAATTAGCTATGTGCCACACCCACTTGGAAGACTTTTAACCTAATTAATAATAAATTTATGCGATGATACTTTTACCGATATTAATAATTATTGCGGTTTTTATTGATTTTGACCATGATTTGGGTTTTCCACTGGGAAAATGTGGTTCACCCGTATCGTGGCTTCGGGCCTGTGAAGGCGGGCTTAAGGCAACAAGGAACGGTTCGTTGTTGTCTCTGTTGTAAACTTCCGATATCACCTTTTACTCAGGTGGGCCGAAGAAAGTGGAATTGGATTATTCGTGATCGTTGTACAATTTCCTGTATAGTTTCAAGAGTACCGACATGGATTCTCCGTGTACTCTGAGTAGGCAGCACTGGGGAGGGAGTAGTTACAAAAGCACCCTCTCGTCGTGGGATTCCTGAGTGGGACACCTTCCTTATCCTTCGTCGAGCGACCTTCCGCTGAAGAAGAACTCCCCCTTCCAGAGGGTAACCCGAACAATACGGTCGGTCGGGTAACTCAGGTCGTCGCTGTCACCAGGAGTTCGTGACTTCGCTCCAGAACCTGAACCTCGATGTCCCCCAAAGGTCGTCTTCGGGAGAGCTCTTTCCCAGTATCTTCCAAGAGGCTGCTACTGCTTTTAACCAAGGACGCCGAGTTTTTTGTATAAAATACGAACACATCCACGGCATTCTAGACGGGAAACAAAACGTGCCGAATCGATTGTAGCTAAATACCATCTCTAACTCCACGGTTAATTAATTCAGCGGAAAACCAAGTGTGAAATAACAATCTCATACCACACAAAAGGTGAAAAGGACAAAACAATCGATTTTCGTGAACTCTACTTGTGGAATTTTGTTCTTTTCAAAACTCTTCCTGAAAAGAAGAGTAAAAATGGCTTTGGAGCTCACTCAGCTGATCAGTGATCTGAAGAGTGAAGAAGCCTTCGAGCAATGACTTGCAGCGTTTTTTACCCACAAATATTTTTTTTACCTACCAGCTAGGTACTACCTACCACACCATACAGGCTTCACACCTTCACAATCAAGTTTATTAGAAAGAACTAAACGCTTCACACTCGATTGGAAAAACACAAACGGTGGATACAGCTTTCGTACAAGTACGCAACCACGAGAGACATTTTATGTCTTATGTTTAATAAATTGAGAGCTTTCCAATGAGTGGTGAACGATTTTTGTGGAGTGGAAAATGAGGAAGTTAGTTTTCCCTAGGAACGATTGGTTGTACGTGAAAATCATCAGAAATTTCCGCGTAACGCTCCCCTCATAACGCTCCCCGCGTGAAGATTTTTCATTTATGTACCATAGTAAAGACATAAAATGTCAAAAAGCTCATTCTAAATCTCTCTGCGATCCGTAGAATAAATCTGTAGTATCTACTGGTATAATATTGGTACGGTATGATAATAAGTATGATTATAACTACTGGTATGATAATAAGTATGATAAATAGTATCTACTGGAATAAATTGTAAGGTACCATTACCACCACACCTGCTTTAGGTCGCTACATCTTTTCCCCCTTCACTCCTGATAGCTGATCAGCGTGTTTTTTGGTTTATTATTTTCAATAATGAACCTTTGGAATCGACCAAGAAAAAAAATTTTATCACCCCCTCAAAATTTGATGGTTTACGTTCTAGGTACGTAGAATCCAAAAATCGAATAAAAATTTGGCCGTCCGTCCGCCGTACGCCGTACGCGGCACTTTTGCCACTTAGCATTGACCGATTTTGATGAAATTTGGTATGTAGGCTCCATTTGGGGTCTAGTTGTGCCCCGAAGCTTTTGGTTGATGTGGGTCACTTCTAAGGGTTCCAAAATCAATTTTGAAATTTTGAAAACGCCCTAACTCAAAAAATTTTGATATAAACGTATTGTTTTTCCTTCAATTTAGGATTCTATAGAATTTTTAGAATTTTTTGTGACCACGCGGAGCTCTGTAGGACAAACCGTTCGCTCCCTACGAAAATTTAAGGGTTTAAATTGAAATATATATATATAAATCAAAACACGAGTGTGAATCGCAAAAGAGGCCTAATCTCCGTTCAAATTAGAGCTGACCGAAATGCGATCGATGGTTGGTGATTTGGATTTTTTTTTTTTTTGATTTTTTTTTTATATTTGATGGATGGTGATTTTGTAGACGAGTGATCTATATAGAAAATAATAAACCATTGTGTAATAATTTGCAGCGTTTTTTCTCTGCACTCCGTTTAGGTCTATCAAGTACGAAAACAGCTCCAGTATCTTCATTATCGTCCTTTCCGTGAGTCCCTTTCCATTGGATTCTGCACCCAGACCTCCTGATTCTCGTTGAACTCCCTGAACCTCGACTTCCAGTCTCACTTTTTTTTTGTTACTGGAGTGGGGAAACTCTTTAAGAGCGAAGGGGAAGTTTACCCCAACAGTGTTGGACTCTCCAGCAATTGGACTCCCCTACCAACTAAAACCCCCTCTGCTTAGGACTCACCCCGGGACCACTTGTACAGTATTACTTCAGGGTGAGCCCTTTTTTTGTGGCAAAAGGCTGCTCCTACTTCTGGTCTCTCCTTCAAGTCTATTCCTCTTCTTCTTCCTCCCATCTTCCATCCAGCTTTTTTGCTTTGAGGACTGCTGTGACAAATACTGCCATTGCGTCCCAGCTCGACTTGTTGTTAATCATCTCATGTATGATTTCTGTGGCCTGTTGTCGATGGCCTCTTCCGCACTCCTCCTCCTACCCTCCCATTGTGGGATGTGGAGAAGGTGTGGCAGACATCGTCCTTCTCTATCCCACAGTATCTGCACTCTGGGTCAGTTGCTTTCCCGATCTTTACTAAGAAGGAGAGGAAGTATCCATGCCCTGAGAGGAATTGAGTCAGGTAATAGTTATCCTCACCGTGTATTCTCTCCAACCAAGCCTTTAGATCGTCAATTATGAGGGCTATCCACCTTCCACGGGTTTCACAGACAAGGTCTGCTTGCCACCTACGGATGTTCTCCTCCCGCTCTTCCTTCTTTACTATGGATATTGCCTCTACCTTCCTTATTCTTGTCCTTTTTCGCTCCAGTGCCTGGTGGTATATTGAAATCGTTCCCGCTATCATTTGTGATGCTGGACCTGAGACAGTTCTAAGTGCGCTACAGATTCAGAGCTCCTCTCCTCTGTACAAGTTCCATACGTGCCCTGTACTTTTGGTACCTAAGGGAGTCTGCCCACACTTCTGCTCCAGCATACCGGCAATTGTTGCACTTTATAAGGCTCTTGTTCTCCCCATCATTGAATATGCGTCAACCGTTTGGTCGCCTGCCTACACGGTTCATAAGTATCGGCTTGAGAGGGTGAAAAACAAGTTCCTCAGATATATCGCTTTCAAGCTGGGCATCCCCTCAGCTGATGTGGTATACGACCAGTTGCTCAGGAAATGCCACCTAACGACCCTTGAAAATCGACGATGTTCGGCCGATCTTGCCATATTTTTCAAAATCCTGAACGGCGTCGTAGATTGCCCGAATTTACTGTCAGGCATCGGTATTCTCGCGCATCGCACCACCTCACGTTCTCCACTGCTTTTCCACGTACCTTTCTCACCAACGAACTACCAGCAGAACCGTCCACTCCGAAGACTTCCACGTAGCGCCAACTTATTTCTGTCCATCAATCCCGACTTCGACTTTTTCCGATCCTCTCTCTCAAATCTCAAATCTACCATCTCTAGCTCCCCTATCTCATACACCTGATTGTCATCTGAACTTTTTATTTTTTATTACCTTTTCCCTACTTTGTAAACGCTTGGACCCTTGACTTCTTCCCCGACGATAGAAAGATATATTGTGCATAATGTAATTGGGCTTGCCCGTCAAATACATAAATAAATAAATACAGCATAATTGCCTCTGCAGTTCTCATAAGGAGTTTTCTCACGCCGTATCGATGTGACCTTCTGTATTTGGTTTCAGTAGTTCTGGCCTCGTCTTGATCCTCCGACCAAACATCATCTCGGCTGGTGTTCTTCCTGTCGTCCTTAGAGAACTGTAGTGCGGTATGACATCGAAAACATTTGTAGCCTCAAATCCAGATCCCTCATTCTTGGTTTGAATGTACGGAACTCCCTCCCAGTCCATTCGTCTTCGGATGATATGGCGTACACCTGTTGGGCGAGATGTTTGTTGCTTTCACAAAAATCCCTGAATTCTTCACCACTGAACTGCGGCCCATTGTCTGACACCAAGCATCTTGGTAGCCCAAACCCTTGGGAGCCTACCAAGGTAGCTGAAGCTTTGTTTTCACCCTTCAAGGTTGAAAAAAAGTTCTCAAACATCAAAATTTCCACTCGCGTTTTACGTTTCAGACCTGCTTGAACAATTTTGGTTCCGTGACTGTCTGTCTGTGCGTTTGTCATGAAATTCTTGCCACAGCCATAACTTCCACAATTCTCATCCGATTTCGATCACATTTTCAGGAATTATGCGGATTAGGTTGTAAACGTTCCCCTATGGAAATCATTACCTGACTGATGGTAGCCGCTGCGCATACGCGAACGTGAATTCCTTGTAACAGCCATAATATCCACATTTTCTATCCCATTTCGATGAAATTCCCAGGGATTATGCAGATTAGGTTGTAGATGGTACCTTATGTAAATCAAGGCCTTAAATTTGACAGCAGTCTCTGCGCATGCGCAAACGTAAAATCCTTGTAACAGCCATAACACTTACATTTTTCATCCGAATTTTTTTTGAAATTTTCTAGGATTGTTCAGATTGGCCTGTAGATGGTCCCCTATGAAAATCATCTCCCCCAGACCAATAGTAGTTGCTGCACTTGCGCAAACGTTAATTCCTTGTAACAGCCAAAACTTCTACATTTTCCATCCGATTTCGACGAAATGTCAGGATTGTTCAGATTAGCGTGTAAGATGGTCCCTTAAGAGGATAGTGGAAGGTACTTAGAGATAGATGTTTTGAGATTAACTACTATGCATCGGATCATCTATGCAATCGGGTTATGGATACGAGGAAGCTATGTGCCACAACCACTTGGCAGACTTTTTTTTGTTATTGTTTGTTTGTTATCATCAACCTGGAGTTGCTCGAGTTTACGCCCTTCCAACGTGCAGAAATCCATTTCATAGATTGAGTCGTTGCAAACCTCTTTCTGAAGCCCGGTGATGTGAGTCGCGACCTCTCAACCCCTAATAAAATCGACTCCGTTTTCTTGATTGAGACATCTCGTTTCCAGATCGCTCGATCGTTTCAACATTCGCACGACATTTCGCAGCATTTCGGATGCTCGGAATAGAAGAAAAACGAACGTTTGACGCGGCAGTCGCGAGTGAAAGTTGAGGTCTCTTCGAACGCAATATTGTTCATTTTCGAAACGCCGTAACAAACACCTTCAAAAGCAATGAAACCTCAGAACGTCATCGAAGTCGTTTTTATAACAGAAACCACTCAAAAAACGTTATTCAACTTCCTGCTTGAGGCGTGCATCTTATGACGTTGCGAGTGCATCCAACCGGAGCGCTGATGATTTTTTCTGTAATTCAGTTTGATTTGCTGACCTTTTGGCGGAGATCGATTTTCTTGTGATGAAAGCACTAAACTGTCGCAATATTTGCCTTTGTGGATCATACCGGGCAGCCTGGTGAGACAATTTTTGAGATCCACGGTCGTTTGATCACGTAAGATAGCTGAAGGGTCTTCAGGTTATGCGGGATTCAAACCCAGCAAAAAACGCTACAAATTATTACACAAAGGTTTATTGTAAGCAACCAGAACTTACATAAATTTATGTTCCTAAAATTTAAATTCCTGCCCATTTTGATGAGCGCTCTTCGAAGAAAACATGCTCAGATTTTCAGCTTTCCAACGGTCTATCAGTTTTTCTTTTTAACATTCAAATTGGAAGAGTAAATTAAGTTTTAATGTCAAAAAATGAGTGTTTGACATGAAAATCCAGTGTTTCAAGCGGTTTAACCCTCGATCTCAAGACGGCTTAACGAGTTTGGTATCATTTTCTATCTAATTATTTACGCTGAATCCAATGGTGATACTTCCGAATGATTCTGACTGCTAGAAAGTGGATTTTTCGAAGAAAACCTTCGTTTTTCGTATACAAAATTCGCATTATTCGTAGATATGGTAGTGAGCATAAAGTAACACCTTTCTACTCAACAAAAACTTCAATCAGCTAGAAATTCGGTGTTTTTATTGAGTAGAAAGGTGTTACTTTATGCTCACTACCATATCTACGAATAATGCGAATTTTGTCTACGAAAAACGAAGGTTTTATTCGAAAAATCCACTTTTTAGCCTTCAGAATTATTCGGAAGTATCACCATTGGATTCAGCGTAAATAATTACATAGAAAATGATACCAAACTCGTCAAGCCGCCTTGAGATTGAGGGTTAAACCGCTTGAAACACTGGATTTTCATGTCAAACACTCATTTTTTGACATTCAAACTTAATTTACTCTTCCAATTTGAATGTTAAAAAGAAAAATCGATACACTGTTGGAAACCTGACAATTTGAGCATGTTTTCTTCGAAGAGCGCTAATCGAAATGGGCAGGGATTTAGAGTGAAAACGTTGGTCAAAAAAAGTCAAGTTTCAAAAAAATTTTAAAGTTTTCTTTTTGACTTAATTTTTTGAAACTTTTTTATTGCTAAAAGATTTTGATTTTGCACTAGGTAGCTTGGTAATTTAACGCTCATTCTGACGGTGTAGTCAGATTTGAATTTTCAGGAGAAATAAGGAAGTTATGACCATATCAGTGCCGTGAGGTCGAAAACGCGAAAAAAAACTTTACCCCTTAATATCCTGAGGTATCTTTTAAGATGTCCAATTTTTACCTGCAATAATTTATGCACTTTCAAAACAAAACGGATAGCCGTTGAGGTGATATCGATTGAATAAGAAAATGTTATTATAAAAACTAAGTAATTCTCGATTTTACAGACTTTAGTAGTGCCTTCAAGGTACCTTCTATCCTCATTTCTTATCTTGTAGGCTATTAGTAGAATTTCCTCGTCACTGTCTAAGCAGCATAGATCTCTCTATGAAGTGAACCTTCTCCACCTCATTCCTTGGTTCTGTACTTTATGAGAAACGAAGTACTTTTCCACCAAAGATTTTTCCAAGTTTTCTTCTTCTACTCCATCAAGATTGGGCTTATAGACAGATTCTGCTGACGCAGATAGCACTAGTGTGACCCTTGGAAAGATCTTTTTAAGCTGAGAGACTGTATTAGGGCCTTCGAGGTGCCTTCTGTTCAAATATTCTATAAATTTTTCAAAATATGTCTAAATTTAATTTAAAAATTCGCAAAAACAATTTTTTTCATAAGTGGGAAATTAAGGGTTAAAGTGAAAATAAATGAATTTTGAGTGAGTTAAAAGAAAATTGCAAGGAGATATTTTTTGTTGGAAATACATTGTAGAATCGAACCCTGAAGTTATGCCCTTCTTAAGTGTAGACACCCTGTATAAGTGGAGGATGGTCCCCTATGAATTGGATGATGGTCTCAGAAAGTCCCATTATAAAAATGCAACAGAAAGATGATGCAACATAAAATGTCCCAATGTGTTGCAGACTCGAATGCACGCGTTTGGGTTTTTATTTGATTTTTGGATTCTACGTGTACCTTGACATGTAAACCAACAAATTGGGGGGGGGGGGGGGGGGTAAACAATGTTTTAGTTGATTAACAAATAAGTAATAAAAGCTTGTTTTTAAGAAAGATTTTTTCTTTATTTAATTTTTTGTCCTATGATATTCGAAAAACTTCAGAAATTGTTCTAGAATGGTCAAAAACGGATTTTGAGTCCAGTCCAAAGTCTTAATTTCCTTTGAAACTTCACTAAATGAAAATACATTGAAATAAATTTTGGTTGGTTTCAGGCGCTGGCGCGGTTCCACGGGACGTCCTTGGCGATGAAACACGCCGACCGAGCCAAATTCGAGGGGATCCGGAACCTGACGACGGAGCTCGCCTTCTCGGCGGACTCGGAGCCCGTCTTCGGCGCCTCCGTGGAAAACGCGCTCCGAATGGCGCTCTCGGCGTTGGAGGACGAGACGAAGGCGGAGGAGTCGTGGTCGACGAGCTGGGAGCTCGGGGAGGCGCTGCACAACCTCAGGACGCTCAAAGGGTCGGTTTTCAAGCGCCTGCAGGCGCTGACGCGCCCCTCCGAGCCGCTCTCCGTCCTCTGCCACGGCGACCTCTGGCTCAACAACATGATGTTCAGGTAACGAGGTCGATTTCAATTAGATTTTTTTCTCACTAGATGGCACCACATTCGAGGCAAACTTAATTACCGTTTTTCACTGTAACGACTTGACCGATTTTCATGGTGTAAAGCCTTTTTTGAATGAGACTATAGTAAATTCTATTTTCATTAAAAAAAATGAAATTTGATCATTTAAAAAAAATAGGGGGTTTCAGACGGTCGCCATTTGTTCCTCGTTCCGGGTTCGTATTTTTCTCAATTACCAGCCCTCAATTTTTAAAAACTGTATCTAAATTTAACAGTTTCAAGGATGTTTGAAATTATTAGTGCACCTGCTTAGGGACTTGCTGGGGGGGGCTTAAAAGATTATCGCTGGAATCATCAAAATCGAACAATAATTGCCTGAAAAAAAAACGGAAAACCCGTTTATTCAGTCAACAATGTTGAGGAGTTTGATTCCAAAAGGTACTAGGTATATCCGTTTTGGTCAAACGTTAAAAAAACCGAAAAACGTGCTATAAACCAATGATGTTATTTTTAATACACTTCTAAAATATAATAAATATTTTTGGAAAAAAACTTTAAATAGTTCAGTTTAAAATAATTTTGAACGAGATTTGAAATATCAGATTTATGAATATAGTACTTTTTGAAACAAAATGTGGCGTTTAGTAGTTTTTGAAATCAAACGAAGTGGATATAGTACTTTTTGATATCGAACGGATAAGAGTCCGCCACTGTGCTGGATGTAGTACCTTCTGAAATGAAACGGAATATTCACCCTCGTTTTTCAAAAGAATAGTCTCTAAAACCCTTGGTAAGTGTGGTGAGTGACTCAATTTCGATGAATATGGTCTTTAGTAAGTAGGTACCTTTTGGAATTGAACTCCTCAATTATTGTTCGATTTTGATGATTCCAATGGCAATCTTATAGTTTTTCAGTTCCCTAGGCAGACGTTCTAATGAATTTCAAAAATCCTTGAAATTTTTCAAATTTAGGTAGGTAAAACTTTTAAAGTTTGAGCACCGGTAATTGAGTGAAACACTAAACCGGAACGCGCGACCGACTGGGGGTTACAGTTGGTCACCTTTCATTCCTCATTCTGGGTTACTATTTCCCTAAATTGCAGGGGCAAAACATTTTAAAAATGTGGCTAAATTTGAAATTTGCAAGGATTTTAGAAATTAGAGAAATTACTAGAGAATTGGAAAACTAAAATATTTCCGCTGGAAAAATCAAAATTTACAAAAATTGCCAGAGAAAACGTTGAAAATTATTACACAAAGGTTTATTATTTTCCTATGTAGATCACTCGTCTGAAAAGAACAGGGCTTTACCATTGTTACCACCAACCAACATGAAGAAAAACGTCGATCGCATTTCGGACAGCTAACATTTGAACGGAGTTAAGGGCTCTTTTGCGATTCACACTCGTGTTTCTGACTTTTCGTGAGTCCAACCCTTAAATTCTCGTAGGGAGCGAACGGTTGGTCGTACAGGGCTCAGCGTGGTCTCTAATAATTCTAAAAATTCTATACTATCTTAAATCACTTAAAGGCACTATCCTTAGATGTCATGGACCGATTTTGATTAAATTTGGTATATGGGCTCAATTTGAGGTCTAGTTTCGCCCCGAAGCTTTTGATGTCAGTAACTTCTTAGGGGTGAAAATTAAGTGTTAAAGTTGTCAAAAGTGCCCTAGCTCGAAAACTCTTGAAATAAAGGAATGGTTTTTTCACCGATTTAAAATAATATTGAATTTTTAGAATCGAATGAGACCACCAGGAGCTCTGCAGGACAAGCCGTTCGCTCCCTATGAGAACTTAGGAGTTGGACTTACGATAAATCAGCTTCACATTCAAGATTAATTTGGTGAAATAAACGATAAAGCCTAACCTTTAAGTTTTTATAGGGAGAGAACGGTTGGTGCTCAATTTCCCCCCCCCCCCTTAAAAGTGACCTACATCAACCAAAAGCTTCGAGGCACAACTAGACCCCAAAAGGAGCCCACATACCAAATTTCTCCGAATTCTGTCCAAGGTAATTAAGGAAAGTGCCGTGTATTGACATGGATATGTCTTGGTTCTGGGGGTCATTCCAAAATTTTCGACACACAAAAGCAACGTGTTTTTTCTGATGCTGTTGAACGCAGGATGCTGAAATTTGAGAGGCAGGGTCAATCGATACATACTTCGATACATCATCAAAGTTGATAATCACTGATCAGCTGAGTGAGCTCCAAGGCCATTTCCTCTCCTGTTGAACGCAGGAACCTGAAATTTAAGAGGGCGGGTCAATGGAGAATGCTGAAGGCGCCTGAGTGGTCCCTGATCAGCTGAGTGAGCTCATCATTTAAATTGCCATCATAAGACATATCCATGTACAGATGTATCTGCATGCATTGTAGATACTCGTTTCAGTCAATTTGGTTGATTCTTGCTTTTTTTTTAAATTTGTATTCGATTTCTGGATTCTACGTTAGTGTTTTGATGGGGGGGGGGGATCATTGAAAATAATAAACAAAAAAGAAGCATCTCTCGCTTACAATGTAATTCTATCTTCAGCTACTATAGTAGTGGGTTATGACCTCATATTTTTCCAAGTCCTTCAACTCGACGTTTCTGAGCGGTTTCCGTGACCGAAGAGGTTCATCGCGAACTGATCATCACGGCGGGATAATTAAGTCTGTCGACCTTTGCTCCCTCTTGATGATCCCCCGATTAAGCAAATAGCGCGTAACTCCGCTGCCGATGACGGATTGAGATTTATGAGGGTCGAGGCACGACGGGTCTATCGTGTCCGCCCAGAAGAAATTGCTTCACCGCCTACGAGACCTGGGAAACTCCCGCTCAATTTCGCTCTCTTTGTACGAATAGTTGATGGAGATCGTAAAATGCGACACGACGTTGAGAAAACCCGACATGAGTAGGTATCTTACATCCAAGAAGACTGGGATATGTAGAACCAGCCCTCGATGTTGCCACATGAAGTATCAACAAGCGACTTTAGTGCGAAACTTGATCACAAAAACCTTCCACACCCACCAAAAGATACTCATTCCGATTTATGAGCAGTCGAAGTAACGGTGTTTTAATCGTGACTTTAGTAATCATTTAATGATTGATAGATTTATTTACAAATGAAACATAGATACAATATATAAGAAAATACAAAAAAAAAACTAAAACTCCTTACAAATTGAACTTATGGTTTAGTTATACGTTGTAAATCTAATGAATGAGTATATTATTTAGTAATATTTTATAACATTAGATTTACAACGTATAACTAAACCGTAAGTTCAATTTGTAAGGAGTTTTAATTTTTTTTGTATTTTCTTATATATTATATTTATATTTCATTTGTAAATAAATCTTAAAATAAGCAGGTATTAAAACGCTGCAAATTATCACAGAAAGATTTACCATTTTCCTATACAGATGTCTGCAAAGAACACGAATTTGCCATTGTCACTACCTACAGAGCAAGTTTATTTTTAAGGAATGAAAACTTCACACTCAATTCAAATAAGTAAGAATTTGTGGGTGCTTTCATTAGGAATTCACTGGCTGCTAAGGACGCAAAACTGAGTACAATTCGAAGAAACGAACAGCGATCGCATTTTGGTCATCTAAAATTTCAACGGAGATTAGGGATCTTTTGCTATTCACCCTGTGTTTCTGATTTATCAGTTATATTTTTATTTACAAACCTCAAGTTCTCATATACGCATGGTCCTACAAAGCTCTGGGTGGTCTCATTCGTTTCTAAAAATTGAATACTATTTTAAATTGATGAAAAAACCTCTATATTGAAATTTTTTGAGATAGGGCGATTTTAAAATTTCAGCCCTTGTTTTTCACCCTTAGAATTGACTACATCAACCAAAAGCTTCGGAGCACAACTAGACCTCAAATGGATCCCGTATACCAAATTTCATCAAAAACGGTCCATGGTAACTGAGGAAAGTCCCGCGCACGGCGGACGGACGGAAAATGTTGGTGTATTATTTTCAATAAGCTCGAAAACTCTCGAAATAAATGTATTGTTTTTTCACGAATTTAAAATAGTATTGAATTTTTAAATAATTTTGAGACCACCCGGACAAACTGTTCGCTCCCTACGAGAACTACGGGTCGGACTTACCATAATCGCGAGTGTGGCCAATGAGGTCTAAATTTCCGTTGAAATTTTAGCTAAACAAAATGCAATCGCTATTCGTTTCATCGAGTTGTAAACAGTTTTGCTTCCTTAGCAACCAGTAATCAAATTTCTGTATGAACGAACCACAACCCCCTATTTTTCGAATCGAGTGTGAGGCGTTCATTTCTTCCAAATAAACTTGATTGTGGAAGTGTGAAGTAAGTATGTAGTAGGAAAAGAAGGTGTGAAGGCAGTCTCCCCATTATTTAATTATTTATTTATTTATTTTTATGTATGGCGTGCCCCCTCCGTCAAAAAAGACAATTTGTCTTTGAGGGGAGTTACAAAAAAAAAAAAAAAAAAAAAAAAATGTGTTGTGGGTATTTATACTTGGCAGAGGAGTGATCTATATAGAAAATTAATTAATAAACCTTTGTGAAATAATTTGCGGCGTTGTTAGTCTGAAAGGTTCAAATACATTTGTTTAAATGAGGTTCAAATGAGTTTTAAAACAGTTTAAATACATATGTAAATGGTTTACTTAAATAGATTTCCAAACTGTTCAAATTTTTAGTAATTTAAATGGATTTGCAAACGGTCGAATAATTTCTGTAGAGGGTTGTAATAAATTTGTAAATGCTGTAAATGCTAATTAAAGTTCAATGTTATGATAGACTGGGATAAACCATTCATTTTCACGTGCAATACCACTAAAACCCCGTCTAATTTAAAAAAAATGGTTTGTCCGTCCGCTGTGTGATTTAAATTATGAAAATAATCCATCATTTATGTTAACAGAATGAGTAATTAATTTATATCGATAATACGAAGAAAATTCAGTGCCAAAGCAGTGGTCCAGAGTCAGTGTGTGGTTTGATATCACCTACCCATGAACAAGGTTTGGATCAGGTAGTTCTCTTTGGACCAGATGCACAAGTACTAAAATTGCCCACCTTCAATAGCGAGAAAGCCAAATTGTAACTAAAATCCCACGATTGTGAGCTGGAGAGTGGAGATGAGGTACGTTTTCGTGCAAAGGTTGTGATACACGTTCACTTGGCCTCCCTCGGCTCGGCCTGCCGACGGTTACCCACCTAATGTAAATCGATTTATCTAAACTCGGACGATCCATCAGAGTTTCATCAGCTGTTTCCAAGTAGCACTCAATTGATTAGGTCGTGGTCTCCTTGTCCCATTTAACCGCCTAGCGGCACACGTTTCACAGGCTTGGGGTCAGAGAAGCATTATGTGGAGAGCTGTATAGGATGTCCCTCTAACCCAGGATTCATTACGGTATCACTTCGGGGATCAATTTCACAACTTATTTTCAAACCGAATCTATGGTATCATTCAATAGAAACTAAATATAACGTAACAAGAAGTGTGAGATGAAGCATTTGTTGTACACATAACTCAAAGAGTGGAGCTGTGGTAGTAATTGATTTACTGGATTCAACCTGAAACGAATGTTATTAAACATTGAACCAGATAATGGTGATCATTTCGAGTAATTAATATAATTTTGTTTTGGCTCCGGAAATTACCAATTAGCAAATAATGGTTTGTAGATGCTTAGATGTCTGTAACATAAACATATCGGAGTGAAAAAGTACTCATACTCATGACTATTGAAATACTCATCCCTCCCGAACTGCAAAACCTTTGAATTTCATTTAGCAGAAATTTCAAATAAATAGGAGTTTTTACTATGACGTAAATATGCTCAAAATAATCGATCACTCCGGACTCTCTCGGATGTAAGCCATGATTGACCACTTCTTG
The DNA here is from genome assembly GCA_009739505.2 of Apolygus lucorum. Classification (NCBI taxonomy): domain Eukaryota; kingdom Metazoa; phylum Arthropoda; class Insecta; order Hemiptera; family Miridae; genus Apolygus; species Apolygus lucorum. The sequence goes on from CM019183.2 coordinate 2,451,062, forward strand.
GTGTTCTCGATGCCTGGTTAGCCTTATTCAAGTATTTTGGGTCCGAGTATACCTACCAAGGTAGCAAAAGTATCGTTTTCACTTTTCAAGGTTGAAAAAAATGTCCCCCAAAAATCAGAATTTTCAGTAGCTTCTTCTCTAAAACCTTCCTGGACAGTTTTCGTTTCGTGTCTGTCTGTCTGTAATCGGTATGAGTGTCCGCAAATTATTTTAACAGGAAAAACTAAACATATAGTATACTGTTATTGGATTGGGACTGGACTGGATTGGGAGATTGGGACTCTTATTGGATACTATACGTGTAGTATACTGTTATTGGATACTGCTGTAGGAAAAACTATACGTATAGTTACTGTTATTGTAACACGAAAAACTATACAAAGTTACTGATCCATTTGGGAGTTGGCGTGACGGTCCTCTACGAAAATCATCGGCCCCAGATAATATCCTCTGCGCATGCGCAAAAGTAAAACCCTCGTAACAGCCATAACTTTAACATTTTCAAACCGATTTTGATTAAATTTTCAGGAGTTCTGTATTTAAGACTTTGGATGGTTCTCTATGAATATCATCCTCATCTGATCATCGAATTTTGGGGATGATGCTGGGTAATTGGAGATCAAAGTTTTGAGAATATCTACTAAAAATTATTCATACGAGGGAGCTTTGTGCCATACCCACTTTTTTCTGTTTTTTTTTGACGAAATCCGGAACGCACATTCATTCTCCTCTCTCTGTCAATGATAACATCATCTCAGAGTTCTTTTATTTTCAATGAGTATCTCTATTGGTCGTCATTCGAGGAAGTAAAGATTTGTAGTTTGGAAGAAAAGTTTAGCCGTAGTATGAAGTAAGAAGAAACCTAAAAAACAAGAAATACCACCGTTCGAACGTACAAAGACAAGGCTTCTGATAAGAAGCAATGATGGATGTTTCTCTTATCACTTCTCCGTTCGCTATGCATAATAATCAATTACTTCGACACTGTTAAACCACCAATATTCCCTGGACTGGGAATTGACCACTGACTGGCCGATTCTTCTGAAATTATTCACGAAGCTCTTCATCTCAAAAAGCCTGCCAAGTGGGTGTGGTACATAGCGTCCTCGTATCCATAACCCAATTCTATAGTTGATCCGATGCAGAAAAGTTCATCTCGAAACATCAATTGCACTACCGAATTAGGGGACCATCTACAGGTCAACCCGGACCATTTCTTAATTTCTTCAAAATTGGGTGTAAAATGTAGAAGTTTCGGATATTACAAGGAAATTCACGTTTGCGCATGCGCAGTGGCTACTAACAGCCTGAGAGCAATGATTTTCATAAAAGACCATCTACATTCTAATCCGTATGATCCCTGAAAATTTCATAGAAATCGGATGGAAAATGTAGAAAAAATGGCTATACAAGGATATCCACGTTTGCGCATGCGCAGTAGCTTCTGTAAGTCTGAGACCAATGATTTTCATAGGGGACCATCTACATATTAATCCGTATGGTCCCTAAAAATTTCATTAAAATCGGACAATAGCTTCGAACATTCATGCCCGTTACAAGGATTTCATGATAGACACACAGACACGGAACAAAAATTGTTCAGGAATGTCTAAAACGCAAAACGCGAATGAAAATTTTGATCTTGGAGAACCTGTTTTTTCAACCTTGAAAAGCGTAAATAAAGCTTCCTCTACCTTGGTAGACTCGGAAGAAAAATTCGAGTGAAATTTAGATTTTTGAAGACCTAATGTTTTTGACCAGTTGTAAGAAAATACAGGAATATTATAGGTTTTTTCGACGATTATGAAGCCTATATCTACGGATTCCTTTGGAAATGAGGTGATTTTGAAGGAAGCAGTCGCGATTACCTCAAAATTAGCTTTTGATAGTTCGGAATTTTGACTTTTTCTGACTTTATTCGTGGTGCTTTCTTGCAGGTATAACGGAGACACTGTGGAAGAGGTGAAGTTCGTGGACCTGCAAGTGATGAGGTACGCCTCCCTCGCCACAGACCTCCTGTACTTCCTGAGCACCTCCATCGAGCCGTCCGTCCTCCGTTTCCACCACGACGACTTGGTGTCCATCTACCATGAAGCCCTCGTCGAGACGGTCAGCCAATTGGCGCCAGATGCGCCTAAGATCACCATCGAGCAGATCAACGATCAGGTGAGACTTCTGATTTACTTCATCTTTTATGTTCAAAGGAGTGCAAAATGGAGAAATTCGATGTTCCGGAATTTTGCGGGATTTTAGAAAATTTAAATAAAACTACTCATATTCCCCAATAATAAAAGTCACAAATTGCTGACATCAATAATCACAAAATTTTAGTTCCCACATATTTTGGGAGATGCACTGTTGGTATCTGTTGTTAGAAATGTGTAAATCTTTTCCGATGAATTTTTAAAGTTTCGACCGTTTATGACGTCACAGTGGGCTGGGGGGTCCCGCCCAGGCGAGAGGGGCGAGTGACGTCATAAACGGTCGAATCTTTGAAAAATCATAGAAACAGATCTACTCACGCTAGAAGGTCGCGGTTGGTGCCAAAATTCTCAGGATGTAGTCTTCTTTCGATTAAAAATCTTGATTACTACTTTAAAGTGTTGAAAAGACTTCATGGAACATTCATTAATTAGCTAGTAAATTATCCTCATTACGCGAACGGTTGGTCCGACAGAGCTCCGGGTGATGTCATTAAATTCGTAAAAATCGTGACTATTTCGAATTAAAAAAAGATACCTGTATTTGATAGTTTTCGAGCTACAAAATGTTTCCCCTTTTAGAAGTGACTGACAATAACCAAAAGCAAATGTAGCCGATATACCAAATTTCATAAAAATCAGTGTACACGGGAACTGGGCAAAGTACCGCTTATGGGATACGCCGGATATCTTGAAAAGTAAACCATAAAATGTTGAGTGGTCGGGGGAGGGGGTACAATTTTATATGGATTCCAGATTTTGACACACGAAACCTCATCCATTTGGCATTTGGCTGGTCAGGAGTAGGTTAAATACCTTAAATCTGTGAGGAGAGTTGTTTCCTTACAACAAATGCGTGTATAATCATTGTTACTACATCTTTTGAAACAAAAATATTATTAATTAATTGAGTCAATTGTCAATCACGAATAAATATTTCAACTATCCTTCAATTTTTAATATAACCAGCTATTTAAAGAAAATGTACAATTTAATTTTAATTGAAGGTCTTTGCAGAATGGCTATCTACATGTTCGGGAAGCTAGTTAACAGTGTTCTGTGAAAAATCTATTATAAGAACCTATCATTTTCTATTAGCGTTTGAACAACAGCCGTTCAACAGGCAGGTGCCAATCACTTTCATTTTCCTTTCATATTGATGTCCTAACAACTGAGCGGTGTATAAATTTCAAGAGACCGGATCTCGTGGCATCTTTCGATAGAAATACTTTTAATTTCAAATTAGTTGGCGGACAATCGACCGGGTCGCCTTAGAAGGTAAGCGTGAATGGCCGTCGTGAGAATTTCACAGTCTGTTATATTTCTCACAGACGGCACGGGAGACGAAGGAAGTCTCATTCGATCCACTCTCAACTCGTATTTACTGATGGAAGTTTTCGTCGTCTCCGATTATGAGTGGTTTGTTTTATTTACTATCGAAGCCGTCAGGAAAGTCTCACTCTTATCATTAGGACCAGTAATCAAAAAAATCCAAAAACTGAATTAAAGCTTGTTACATTGATTTGAATGATAGATTATAAATAATAAAAAATGAATATTTCTATTCGTAGATTGTTCTACTGAACCTATGTGTACTTATACACATAGTACTCTACTCATGATACCAATTTCAAATGATCACATTTTTTAGTGAATTAAAAAACGGTTGAGATGTGGCAATTAATTATTTATCTAAAATTCTTAATAGGATAGTTCTTTTCATAGAAATCTTTTTGAGAGCAATATAAAGAAACTTTGATGGTTAACGTTTCTCTTGCAAATTGTAGTACAAGTATACTTACTATGTGACATTTCACACGATAACAGACTCTAAGAACGACCGAAAAAGTTCAAAACAAGTGGGTGAGGCACATAGCTTCCTCGTAACTATTACCCGATTGTATAGATGATCCGATGCATTGTAGTGGCTAATATCAAAACATTAATCTCTAAGTACCTTGTACTTCCCTTATAGGGGACCATCTACACATCAACCCGCATAATCTCTGAATATTGTTGGAAAATGTAGAAGTTATGGCTGTTACAAGGATTTCGAGATTACTCTACCCCAACTCGCATAATTCTTAAGAATTTCATCGAAATCAGATGAGAAATGTAGAAGTGATGGCAGTAACAAGGAAATACAGGTTTTGCGCAGGCAATGATTTTCATAGGGGGCCATCTACTACACACCACCACATAATCCCCGAAAATTTCATCAAAATCGGATGAGAAGATGTGTTTCATGACAGACAGACACACAAACAGACAGACAGACACGGAACCAAAATTGTTCAGGATGGTCTGAAACGTAAAACGCGAGTAGAAATTTTAATTATGGAGAACATTTTTTTCAACGTTGAAAAGTGAAAACAAAGCTTCCGCTACTTTGGCAGACTCGGACACAATAATATATTGCCTTGAACGTTATATTGTTCAGAGCTGTAACCCCTTACTGAGAATCAAATTAAGGTTAATAACGTTTTTGATTCCGAGTCTCCCAAGGTAGGAGAAAATTTATTTTCACTTTTCAAGGTTGAAAAAAAAGTTTTTTAAAATTTCCACTAGCGTGTGAATACGTTTTAGACATCTTGAAATACTTATGAAATACTTGTACCAGACAGAACTAAACGAAGTTATTGTCCGATTTTGATGAAATTTGTAGGGATTGTACGGGATGGTCTCCTATGAAAATCATAATCCCTTGATCAATATTAGTCTCTGCGCATGCGCAAACGTAAAATCGTTGTAAAAGCCATAACTCCTACATTTTTCATCCGAATTTCATGAAATTTTCAGGTTTCAACTGATTGATGAAATTGTATCCCCTCGAAGGTATGATGTTTTGAGATCAGTCTCAAGCTATCGTATCATCTATACAATCTGGTTATGGATACGGGGAAGCTATGCGCCTCACCCACTTGGCAGACTTTTTCTCTACTTTATACTGACTGATTCAAACAGACCTGTCTAATCGTCCAGCCGACCATCGGTAAATTAGGTTCCTACCACAATTTTTCCGTTACTGTGGAAACCATTGAATCAATGATAATTTGCTGAGTAATTGTGTTTCCAAACGAGAAGAAGAAATGGCAGATTTTTTCAATTATGGTGGTACTGTTGGTCACGAGGAAAAGACAAACACTTTGCCTTTGCATAGACCTCATTTTGGTGGTAATGGTACATGTCTAGTCGATTCTTTATGATATAGTACTCAATATCTAATAGTGCAATATCTTGTTTTCGGTGTTACAGATAGAGGAGCTAGCTCTATTCGGCCTTCTGATGGGATTTCTTCTGCTGCCTGCGATCACTGTGGAGGGCTCTGCCATCGCCGCTTCCCTCGACAGCATAGAGGAACACAGCGACGTCACAGACAACCTCGGTCGTCACGACAAGGACTTCCTCACCAACACCAGGTATCAGGACAGGGTGCGCGAGCTGGTCCTCCACTTCGTCAACTTGGGTTACATTTAGATAAAGAAGAAGATCATCGACCCCCTCTGAATAGCTCATCAGAACACCACATGGTTCCTCCCAGCCAAAATCACAAGATCTAGACCTTTTTCACTTGTAATAGCTCTTTATCAGCCAATCATCCAAATTACCGAAACCACCCACAATTTAAGGTAAATTATTGGTCAGAATTTCAGGTAATTATTGTACAGTAGGTAAGCAACATCTGACAAATTCTGTGGAAAGTCGTAAAACCAGTAGACACGCTTTAATTTTTTTTCAAACTCTATTCATGTATTTTCAATTTTTTTAAAACATTTGCACATTTAAAAAAATCGAGGTCAAAATGTTGATAGTAGCGTTAGAACCGAATTATATTCAAGTTTATTGGATAAATGGACAATTCACTATTATTGTATTAGAAGGGTGAGGAATGAAAAATATGGCTAGATCCACAACACATCATCCATCCACGAGAACTGTACAGAATAATTATTATTAACGTACCTCATTGGAGATCTGTCTTAACCAGTTAGTAGAGTGCAGGAAACCTCCAAGGATACGACGGATCCTCCTAAAAGCACGTTAACAATAATTTATTGTATTCTTATAATATTTGAGTTTATAACAGAAGAAATCAATATAATTCAAAAATTGGACGGCATTACCCAGAAGGGAACCAACCACAAACACCCTATCAATCAAAACTGGTGACTCTTGTGGTTATTTTTTGAGGAAAAGACAAGGTCATTTATTTAATTAAGTACGGGCGAGCCCAATTCGATACAATTGTATAATTCAACATGTTGAACTATCTGCAGATAGTTACAATATTGGAAGTAAGACAAGGAAGGAATTTAAAGACTAAATATAGCACACATGAGAGGAGGCATCTAGTGACTTTAAGACTTAGAAAGAGGAGTTAAAACGCTGCAAATCATTGCTCAAAGGTTTATTATTTTCTGTATAGATCACCCTTCTGTATAGATCACTGGTTCTCCATCAATAGCACCTACCACCACCTTCTCCCTTGACCTTCCCTCTAAAATTTCAGCTTCCTGCGTTCAACAGGAGAGAAAATGGCCTTGGAGCTCACTCAGCTGATCAGTGACCTCTCATGCGCCTTCAGCATTCTCCATTGACCCGCCCTCTCAAATTTCAGGTTCCTGCGTTCAACAGGAGAGGAAATGGCCTTGGAGCTCACTCAGCTGATCAGTGACCACTCAGGCGCCTTCAGCATTCTCCTTTGACCCTGACTCTCAAATTTCAGGTTCCTGCGTTCAACAGGAGAGGAAATGGCCTTGGAGCTCACTCAGCTGATCAGTGACCACTCAGGCGCCTTCAGCATTCTCCCTTGACCTTCCCTCTCAAATTTCAGGTTCCTGCGTTCAACAGGAGAGGAAATGGCCTTGGAGCTCACTCAGCTGATCAGTGACCACTCAGGCACCTTCAGCATTCTCTATTGACCCGCCCTCTAAAATTTCAGCTTCGTGCGTTCAACAGGAGAGGAAATGGCCTTGGAGCTCACTCAGCTGATCAGTGACCACTCAGGCGCCTTCAGCATTCTCTATTGACCCGCCCTCTCAAATTTCAGGTTCCTGCGTTCAACAGGAGAGAAAATGGCCTTGGAGCTCACTCAGCTGATCAGTGACCACTCAGGCGCCTTCAGCATTCTCCTTTGACCCGCCCTCTCAAATTTCAGGTTCCTGCGTTCAACAGGAGAGGAAATGACCTTGGAGCTCACTCAGCTGATCAGTGACCACTCAGGCGCCTTCAGCATTCTCAATTGACCCGCCCTCTCAAATTTCAGGTTCCTGCGTTCAACAGGAGAGGAAATGGCCTCGGAGCTCACTCAGCTGATCAGTGACCACTCAGGCGCCTTCAGTATTCTCCATTGACTTTTGATTATGGAAATTTGATTACTGGTTACGCAGAAGGCAAAACTGTATACAAATCGAAGAAATGAACAGCGATCGCATTTTAGTCAGAAAAAATTTCAACGGAGATTAGACCTCTTTCGCGATTCACACTCATGATTCTGTTTTTTCGAAGGAAAACCTTCAAGTACTCGTAGGGACCGAACGGTTTGCCCTACAGAGCTCCGGGTGGTCTCAAAAATTTTTTAAAATTCAGTACTATTTAAAATTAGTGAAATAACGATACCTTTATTTCGAGAGTTTTCGAGCTAGGGCACTCTTGAAAATTTCAACCCTTAATTTCCACCCCTTAGAAGTGACCTACATCAACCAAAAGCTTCGCGGCACAACTAGACCCCAAATGGAGCCCATATACCAAATTTCATCGAAATCGGTCCATGGTAACTAAGAAAAGTGCCGCGTACGGCGTACGGCGGACGGACGGAAATTTTTTTATTCGATTTTCGTATTCTACGTACCTTGAAACGTAAAACATCAAATTTTGAGGGGGGGGTTAAAATTTTTTTTTTCTTGCTCGATTCCAAAGGCTTATTATTGAAAATAATAAACCAAAAAGTCATAATTTGAATGAAAGGACAGAAATAGATTGACAAATAGGTAGACGGTTGAGGGATCCATATCGCTGATAATTGTAGGGGGATAACGGCACATAGAAGAGAGGAGATGAGCGGGCAGCTTCGCGTGGAACATGGAAGTAGATCCTTGAGAGCAATGAGTGGCAGTTAATGGTTGTTCCAGGGTGTTCAATTCTGAAGTTACTGACTTCTCGTTGGTGGGAGGGTCCGACCTGGTATAAGCTCAGACGTTAACAGTTGGCCTGATGCAGCAGTTTTTGAAACCACAGGAGTAGACTTTGTTGGACCATTATATTGTAAAGATACCAAAAAGGTGTGGATTGCTCTATTTACTTGTGCCGTTTACAGAGCCGTACATCTTGAAATAGTCACTTCTCTGACAACAGATTGCTTCCTAATGGCTCTCAGGAGATTCATTGCTAGAAGAGGAAAGCCATCAGTGATGTACAGCGACAACGCTACTACTTTTCACGGGGCCAACAAAGCATTAAAGTCGGTTGACTGGGAGAAAATTGAAGAGTATGGGACTGTTCGACGGATACAGTGGCGATTCAACCCTCCTACTGCTGCGTGGTGGGGTGGCTGGTGGGAGAGGCTAGTTGGTATGCTGAAGAAAATTTTGAGGAAGGTTCTAGGAAGGTCCCGATTATCACATGAGGAACTTGTTACTCTGGTTTGCGATGCAGAGTCGTTGATGAACTCGAGGCCACTGACATATCTTTCTGAAGATCCTCAAGATCTAGTACCACTGTCACTAGCTATGTTCTTAATAGACATGAAGAAGAATGAAATACCCGAAATGGAAACTATTGAGCAGCAAGGTTTTGAGTCCAGTATTCGTCATCGCCAGAAGTTGCGGAAAGTTCTTCAAAAGAGATTCCGATCCGAATACCTGGGTAATCTCGTCAACTTCGGGAGATTGGAAGAGGAAACAAGAGTGCCGAAAATTGGACGAGTGGTACTCATTGGGCAAGAAGATGTCAGAAGAATAGACTGGCCTTTGGCTCGAGTAGAAGAATTGATTCCAGGAAATGATGGAAATATTAGACTCGCAGTAGTCAGAACTGTAAGAGGAAGAATGATGCGGCCACTGCAATGCCTTTACATTCTGGAAGGGGTCCATTCTGATCGCAAACAAGATTAATGTTTACAAGTTCGAATTTCTTCCCATTTCCCTAGTTTTTGGACTCTAAATTTTCACGTTTATATTTCGGAAATTTTTTTGTGTTGGGAGAATGTCAAAATTGATGAACTTATAAATTTTAGTAGGTAGGTAACAATGTACCTACGCGTGTTTGAAACTCCAAATTATTATTATCCTCAAAACATAGGATTGTATTTTACACTTGTTAATAAAAAATAACTTTCGCTTCTTCTCTCAAGAAATAAGTTGTATTTTGTATAAAAATATAATAAGTACTATCGTGACACGTACCATTTTTTGTGACCCTGTACAGCACGGCGAGATCGGTGGATGTACGAAGGTTATCAAGTGTGCTCAGTTTACACAGCTCCAGCAGGGAATCATAGTCGACCTCCACAGATAGTCGATTAACATAGTCGACCCAATTTGAAGGCAACGTAGGGGAGGAACTTATGCTGGACCCTCTCCAAACGATTTCTGTGCACGGCATAATGGGGCTACAAGACAGTAAATGCGTACTCCATGATTGGAAGAATGAGCGCCTTATACAGGGAAAGGATGGCTGGAAGACTAGTAAATTCCCTTGTGTACCGCTTCAGGAAACCCAACGTGCGCATGGCTCTACCCGCAACCACCTCGATGTGCTCTATGAAGCCGAGCTGATCATCACACCAAACACCAAGGTCTTTGATCTGGCAGCAGAGAATGTAAGGAAAGATTGTGGGCCCAGTCAGCTGATGGAAGGTCACCACTGAGCACTTTCCAGGATTCAGATACAAGTGATTGGCGACACACCAGTCCTCCAGCCTGCCAATCGCCATCTGCAGAGCCTCAGAGTCAGACGGAGTCCCGACATGGCAGAACAACTTGAGGTCGTCCGCGAACAGCAGACACTTAACCGTGGGAATGAACGCCTTTGTGATGCTGTTGATCAACAGAAGAAAGCAAAGAGGTCCAAGATGGCTGCCCTGCGGTATGCCCGATGTTGGTGAGATAAGTGGCAACTGAGTTCCTCTTGCACGCACAACAAGCTGGCGGTTGTATAAGTAGCTCTCCATCCACCACAGGAGATGCCCGTGAACACCCAAGGAACACAGCAGCGACAAAAGGTGAGAGTGGGACAATTTGTCCAAGGCCTTGGCGACATCCGTCGATATCATGTCGGTCTGGAGACCCTCTGGAAAGCCGTCCATGACGAAGTCCTGAAGCAGCAGCATGTTAGTAACAGTTGATCGACCTCGAAGGAATCCATGTTGTTCAGGATTCCATGTCATTTTGGATTCAATGACTTTTTCTAATTCAAATTTCGGTGGGCAAGCCTTATCAAAACAGCAGCTTCTTTTTGCTGAAAGCGTAGACCGACCTAGCACTTCTCAAGTGTTCCTATCTAAGTCATTTTGCCATTTTTTGTGGTTGGTCCCTTCTGGTCAATGCCGTCCAATTGATCGTGATAAGACCATCCAAAGTGACGAAACTACAATGTACTCGTCGAATTCATTCAATCAAATCAGGCTTCATGTTTTCAACACGATCAATTCCGACCATTTTAATGTTGAAAGTACCATGTATGATAGATTATGTTGCCAAAGAAGTTAGATAGGTAACAAGAGAAGTTATATTACCTTACAGTGCTAAGTTACCATTCGTACAGCCATATGAATAGGTGTATGTTCGTCGTGTTATTATACAGTAATATTCTTCTAAACCCAATTAGTTGGTAAGTCCGGATCACACGAGCACTTCGTGAAATTTACCAACATAATAATCCAAACCAGAATATCCAGACGAATTTTGATAGGTGAGTCAACATTGAACATTTGTCCATAAGAAAAATAGTACTGTTGTCATTGTGCATCAAATTCATTCGATGGAAACTGAAATTTTGTACTCAATACAATCCTGAATGAATTTCATAAAAGTTTGGAATACCAGCTAGTTTTGAAAGTACAGCTATTAGATGATTATGCCAAAGCACTTAGATATAACATAACATTTTTTATAGTCTTATGAATTAGCGTTGGTAAACCTTTTATTACGATAGGTATATGACTAAGTGCAATTAGTTTGTAAGGCTCTCTTAACATAATTTATATTGAAAAATATTTTATTTACATATAATATATTACATAAGGCATTTTGTATGATTTCCTAATTATATGAATAATTATGAAAATTTAGGTACTTAAGTCGATCCACACACGATACACGGACGATTCTATAGTGTATGTCGGCGTATTGAACTAGACGCCACCGGATGGCCGATGATGCCGCTTTTCGATGCATCGAATGAAAGAGGAGTGCATCGGAGCAGCTATCGATACAGAAAGGGTGTTTCGATGTATCGAATGTGGACGGAGCTCGGATCGGGATTGAGGCGAATTGAGGTCGGTCCGAATGCTTACAAGTAATGTTATTCTAGAGTAATGAAAGTGATGTGATAATGTCGAGTTATGATTAGAGAATACGCCTTTACGTCATGTATTTATGAAAAAGTATATTAGGGATACAATTTCCATCGCATATCAATAATGTGCTACTAGAGTCATTTGTTTGCCTTGAATGTTTTGTATTCCTACTTTAAAAGAATTCCGTTATCATTAAGAATTGGAATTATTAAACAAATTGAGGTAAATCAGTACTGTTACGTGTTACACGTTACTTTGATATGGTACAATTCACATATCTACAAATCTACATCAGCTCAATGTTTGATAGTACTTGTACTAGGTGACATTACAGTGACCAGAGGTTCTCCCTGAGCAGGTCAGTACCACATTCAGACTCCTGATCCTATGGTCCTTGGAATCCTTGAAAGGCGACTAAATAAAAAGGACTTCCACCGAATTTCCTCAGAAATTGTAGCTATTGCAATGACCTCATTACACCTAGTAGGGGAAATGTTGACAATTTTCTCCATGTTTTGGAAAATTTCTTCTTTTAATATTCTTCCAAATTGATGAGCCTCTATAAGCACTTAATTCCATCAAGAAAAATATGTTTGAAAGATACAAATCATGTATGATTATCCCACTTATTACATCATTGTTTTCTACCTTGATAAATTCAACTTCATAATTGGGGTTCCAATTAACAAAATTGGAAAAAAATTGTAGAGAAGAAAGTAATTTTTAATTTGTCACAGTTAATTTTATTATGAACTAGGATAGTACAAATTATTTCACTTATTACACATTATGTACTGTTTCCTGAGTACCAGAAGGTTAAGAAAGTAGTGTTAGTGGTTAGTGGTATTAGCGTAAAGCTTTGCCCCACTTATACACTGAAATTTTCATATTAACTAGTCAAATAATTGGCAATATGACATGATATAATTCTATGAATTAATAGTTAATGAAATCACTTGTAGTTACCAAATTATGTATTCTTGTTTTATTATAAAATTCGTGTTTTTGGTGATGAGTTACTATTACCGACTATAATATTTTAGAAATGAATGAATTAATGTATTAAAAAGTAATGTTGATTGTGAAGAATATCTTAACGTAATTTTAACGAGAAAAAGTAGTAGGATACTAACCAGTTTGTGTTCAAACTTCGGGCTGTGCTTAAGTAAGGAATAAAATAAGAATAAATAGATACTTTATGATGGATCGTGTTTCAATAAGAATAATTCAAATGTTCAATAAAAAGTGGATATTTTATCGTAGAAAATGTGTATATTCTTTAATTTAATTTCCCCATTTTAAATACTATTAATTATATTGGTATGTTATATTTTATTTAAAAGCCTAAAAAATGGGAAAAAGCGGCTGCTTTCCAACGGTAGTAAGTTTATACTTTTTATACATTTAAAGATGATTACACTCCTGCACAGTAAAATTGACCAAAAATGTCTGTGCTGTACCATCATAGAACCGAGCTATACCAACAGTTAGAAAACCAATTTATTGACGTCTAGGAAAAACTTCAAGGTATAACTTGGCTTCCCAGAATATGCAAGATCGCTAAATTGGAGTTTGATTTGAACCTTCCTACCAATACTAGTTCTCTATTCCTGACAAATGTTCCAGCAGCATTTTGGAAGCGTCGCGCCTTCTGCTTTCACCGCAAAAACTCGACCTCTGAAAACCGTAACATCACGGAGCCTCCTTTTCCAGTTAAAAGCTTGGAAATAAAACGGGAAGAAGACCCCCCGAGTGCGCTATCTGGCACGGCCTATCTGCCCCAGAGTCACACGAAAAGACGGTTTGTCCCCACAGGGAACAAACGGTTAGGTTACTATTATACCTACCATCCCTGCGGGTCGTCACACAATTTCCCTTATTGAATAATTGTCTGGCCCCGCACGTCATCTTGTGCAATCCACTCTTGATGCTGCGATAAGGAAACCTCTTTAGAACGAGTTCGTCGGTGCATCACGATTTTGAGATGCTCTCTTCTGCAAGAATCTGCGGAATATTACAGATATCCGCTGATAATACCATCACTGCCCTGGTGTTTGTACTGCGAAGCTACACAAAGTATCAGAAACACCTAACCCCCATTCGTATAGTTATATTCTGGTTCACAGAATCTATAATATAGATGGATAGATAGATAATTCTTTATTGCCCTTCGGATAAACATCCATAGCAAATTAAAAACTGTTGTCGCAAATTAAATGCGTCTTGACTGACTTTCAAAAATATCAAATATAAAAGATAAAACTCGCCCCCTGCACCCCCGGATGATTTCCGCTTAAAGCCTAATGGCTAAAATGTGACATACCTTGAAAAGGTTTTTGCTCCCTCTCCCTCTTTATCTTTCTTCCACTGTAATATTTAAGATACCTCCTTATTCATAATATCATCAGGTTGTCAAGCATATTTGTCGTCAAGCATATGATAAATCATAGCGCTACTTTCCTGTCCCTTTTTCCTGTCGCTTTTTACTGTCGATTTTTCCTGTCGTTTTTCGGCGGGGGGTCCCATCGCTAAAACCTTTTCAAGGTTAAAATCCTCTCAAGGTCTCAGGTCTACAAGGTCACGAGCACCAGGGGAAACTGTAGCGCACAGTGCTCTTCTCTCAGGGGCAAGAGGCGGCAACAGCATTTTCTCTGCAAAGAAGTTCAGCTTTCCCACTCTCAGGCTAAAGATTGATGAGCATGTAACGCCGTACTATAATAAGTTAGGCTGGCTCAAGATTGAAGAAAGAATAAAACTATCAGCAGCAACACTACTATTTAAGACCATTAAATTCGACAACCCGAGATACTTGAGGGAACAATTAGTGACGCAAAGTACGGTTCATGGGCATGGGACTAGGAGGGATACATTACAGATCCCTCTACATAAAACTGTATTCTACGGTAGATCCTTTTGCGTGAAAGGAGTGAAAATTTTCAATGAAAATAGGGAAATTTTTGATTTTGAAGAGAGCGTAGGAAGCTTCAGAAAGAAGTATAAAGTTATTTTACAAAATAAATATAATGTATCAGTGTAGGTAGGATACTTTTTCCTTATTCGCAAAAAGTATTTATTGGAAATAAAAGTGACAATTTAATTTGTATACCATTATTTTATTATGTTGTAATTTTGATTTTAAATTTTGGTTAAGTTTTTTATTGTTAATGTATTGTTTTTGTATTGTAATTGAGGTATTATATGTTGTATTAATTGTTCCTGGGGACAGGGAAGAGAGGGCCTTAAGGCCCTACTGTACCCCAGGTGTTTAAATAAACAATTCAATCAATCTCATGCCAAAATCACCTCCGAACAAGGCAATAATATTGCAATCCCTGGAAGAATTACACCTTGTTTTTGTTTTAAGGAAGTTTATTCAAGATTTATGTTTGTTCTCATATTATGAGAGGGAAATCTTGAATAAACTTCCTCAAAACAAAAACAAGGTGTAATTCTTCCAGGGATTCAGGGTAGGGATTCAGAAGTCTCATAACCGGGCTGAACGCAGAAGGAGCCGGTGAGAAGATTAACGCTTTCCTTCTCTATAGTGATCCATCTTTAATTGCATGAGATCAGTTCGTACTTCAGTCTAGTTGATATACACTGTAAGTCCCCCACTGCCTCTACCTCTGGTCCCAGTTCCATTGGCGAAGGAATGCAACATAACGTAATTATTCATAAATTCGGGTACAATAGTGGAATCAAAGCCACCAGGTCTCAGACAAACATAAAATATCACTACCAGCAAAACAAATTTTTTGATCAAAAGGAGATAAACTTCTAGAACCATTAATATCCCAAAAAATAACTCATCTATAATATCGAAGTCAATATTCACGTCCATGTTTACATGGAGGTAGAGCACTTAGCCTCCCAAAACTTCCGGCTTCGTTCTCTTTCTTCGAGAGGTAAATCCTTCTTGATTAACATATTTGTGCCAGTAAGAAAGGACTTTGCTGCCAGCCTTTTGTGGGTAAGCGATTTCAATTCAAAAATGATGGTCTGTTCTTCCCGGCGGTTGGGTTACCCAGCCTGTAGAGGTCTTCATTGTCCCCTTGGACAAAGTTGATTCCCAATTTGCTCTTGATAATGTCAACCATGTCAGATACTTCGTCTATATCATTCAGGGAACCCTCTGCCATTCCCATCAAAATCAGATTCCTTTTCCTCACCTGGCGCTCCAGTAAAACAATTCGAGTGCCCTGCCCATCCAGTTTCGAGTCAATCCGCCTGACATCGTCACCCAGAGAGGCTGAAACGTGGTAAATTCTCTTTTCAAGTATGTCCAGTTTGTCCAGTTTGGCAAGAATCTGATCCAGCTTATCCGAATTCAGCTGACTAGCCTCCTCACGATCCGTTCAGCTTATGATTTAGGTGAACTCTTGAAGCCCCGCAACACTTGAATATTAGGCGGAAGAGAATACCCTTGGACTGAAGGCACACTCAATCTATATTATATTGCAGTCATTCTAGCGAATCAGTTAATTTGTGAACTGCGTAGACAATTTGTCAAATATTTGCGTTCGATCGATGTTTAACAGTTTATCTAGGCATTATTGGTACTTGAACTCAGTAAGGAAATGTCATAAGCAGCCTTCTAATACAAAATTCCAAACTTTTTTTCAAACCATCAAAAATCTTAAAAGCAATCATTCTTAGATAATTACGAGTATGTATAATGGAAATAAGCTCAATATTTTATTTTTTTTAAATAATACTTTACGGCAACCGTTTGTGTATTTGCAAACGCCATGTTAGTAATTTCCAAATGGATTTTCGTAGAGTTGTAGTGCTTTTGACAAATGAATGACGAATTTTGACTAATGATTTTTGATTTGATGATTTTTGACCAATTATTTTTGAATGACTAATTGAATTTTGACGTATGAAATTCAACGATGATTTCGAAAATCGAGCTGAAATCCTTCCTGGATTCTCCTCAGTCCTCATCATTCATCCTCAAAACAGCATCCTGGTAGCTTTCAGCAGCCCAGGAGTTTTGTAAGCCTCTAGATGAAGAAGAAGTTAACCTTCTCCGAAGTTAAATTTTATGAAGTTCTTCCTTGGTTTATGTTGATTGCATTCGTCAATTCCTCTGCTGGAACACTTCCTCACACGCGGAATTAATTGTATACATTTTAATTTCTATAGAAAAATTGTATTATACCTACTTTTAGCTTCTGAGTCCATTAATGTACTGGAAGCTTTGTTTTCACTTTTCAAGGTTGAAAAAAAAATTCTCCAAAATTTCCACTAGCGTTTTACGTTTCAGGCCTTCCGGAACAATTTTAGTTTTATGTCTGTGTGTCCTTGTGTCTGCCAAGAAATCCTTGTAACGGGCAAAACTATGCGAAGATATTGTCCGGTTTCAAAGAAATTTCCAGGGATTTTGCGGATTGGCGAGAAGACGGCTCCCTATGAAAATCATTACCTATCACACAAACGTGAATTCCTTGTAACAGCCATAACTTCTACATTTCCCATCCGATTTCATTGAAATTTTCGGGAATTGTGCGGATTGAATTGTAGGTCCCATATAAAAATCATTGCTCCCAAACTGATAGTAGCTACTGCACATGTATTTCCTTATAACACCCATAACTTCTTTTTCCTATCTGATTTCGATGAAATTCTCAAGGACTATTCGGATTGAGGTGTAGATGGTCCCCTAAGAAACTCATGGGGTTTTGGAATAAATTGTCTCAAATAATGATTACTACCGACAACATTTAGGTCTCAAAAAAAATGTTTTTCTTGCTTCTCACAGTGTGTTATACAGTAAGAAAAACATTTTTAATCATCATTTAAAACAATTAATTCAAAAACATAAGATTTTAGCTGGTGTGACCCAATATGATTACTTAGGTATCGATTTTATCTAGATCTGACTACTAGAAGGTAAAGCACACGTGGGGAGTCCAAACAATTTCTTGTAGCAACAAAATCTGAATGAAATCATGGGCATCATGGCCAATGTCCAGAAGCCATTCGAATGTTCTTCTTTTCGGCAATATCATTAATTTTTTTTCGAAAATATTCTCCATCTCTGGCTCACTCTTTCTTAATCCTTTCTCACGCGGCTCCTGTTTTGTTTTTCCTTCTAAGTTGTTAAAAATAAATTGTGTTCAGTAAAAAAAAAGTCTGAATTAAATAGTGTAGATTTGGACTAGAAATTTATCGGCTAGATACACCTCTTTGATAAATTTACTTGGAAAAATAAGTGGAGATACTGTTATACTACCCACCAGACTTGCGTTTTGTTGTTGGAATAACAGAATCTTGGAAAACTATCTGATAAAAATCACGTCTGACGTGTATGAATTATACAACGATGGATCGTCCCGCTTATCTCACAGGTATGGTATACCTCCTCAATGTTGGTTTACTAACCGCACGAGTTTGTTTCGCTAACGACGTCTATCTTATCCTAGATCCTTTCTCGTGTGACCTATGACCCATCTCAACCCCAGCACTTAGAATCCATCCCTCCTGTAATAATTGTCTCTTACCTGACCTGACGCGTAGGATCGGTAACCGTACTGTAGGCCGCGGTTACCAACTTTTTGCCGCACGATTGCTCGGTACTGACCTTCCCCAAAACTGCGTCTGTCCGATATCGAAACTATTCAGGAGAATGAAAGAACTAATTAATATCATAATTGAATGTTGTATTTGTCATATCAACAGGAGATACGTCAAGTAAAGTTACATTGAATCCATACAACCCGGAAATTTGTTATCTTCTTTTAATGATCTTGAAAGTAGCCTAGTGTCTGTAAGCCTTTTGGTTTATTATTTTCATTAATAAACCCTTGGAATCGAGCAAGGAAATTTTTCTTACGCCCAACCCTCCTCAACATTTGATGGTTTACTTTTTGGTAGGATTTAACTGCGTAAAATTCAAAAATATTAAAACTTTTTTTGCTTCCCTGTCAACTTTCAGGTCTAATGTAAGAGCTAAATTTTGAGCATCTGTCTTACCAGTTATTATTTTCCTATGTAAGTATAATATACTTACATAATAATATATTAATATATTATATTGGTACTTTTTACTCAAATATTGGACAGTACAAAACATTTAGGGTAAATAAGGGAGTTTGGCTACCGGTACCAGGAAATTCTGCCTCGGGACGTCTAAGGTGAGGAAAATAACTTGGACTCAGTGACAGTCAACTACAACTATGACAACTTATCAAGTTTTAAAAGTTGGTAGGTAAAGAAAAAAACGTCTGCCAAGTTGGGTGGGCAGTATAGCTTCCTCACTCATTGTAACATGGACGTATAGAATCAGTAGGCGAAAATTCGGCGCCGCGCGCCTCGGCGGGGGCTTCGCCCCCTGCACCCCCGGATGATTTCCGCTTAGAGCCTAATGGCTAAAATGTGACATACCTTGAAAAGGTTTTTGCTCCCTCTCCCTCTTTATCTTTCTTCCACTGTAATATTTAAGCTCACTCAGCTGATCAGTGACCACTCAGGCACCTTCAGCATTCTCCATTGACCCGCCCTCTCAAATTTCAGCTTGCTGCGTTCAACAGGAGAGAAAATGGCCTTGGAGCTCACTCAGCTGATCAGTGATCACTCAGGCGCCTTCAGCATTCTCCATTGACCCGCCCTCTCAAATTTCAGGTTCCTGCGTTCAACAGGAGAGGAAATGGCCTTGGAGCTCACTCAGCTGATCAGTGATCACTCAGGCACCTTCAGCATTCTCCACTGACCCTGCCTCTCAAATTTCAGCTTCCTGCGTTCAACAGGAGAGAAAATGGCCTTGGAGCTCACCCAGCTGATCAGTGACCACTCATGCGCCTTCAGCATTCTACATTGACCCTGCCTCTCAAATTTCAGTTTCCTGGGGTTGAATAGTTGCGGAGTTTTGGTTGTAACAATAAATTTAAAGTTCGCGCATGCGCAGCGGCTATTGCTTGACCAATTTGATTGAAACTTATAGGGTGTTTCTTAGAAGTTAGTCCCTAACTAACCTCCAAATTTGAACAAAATCGGTTCATTAGAAACCGAGAAACTGATGTTCCAGGAAATTCACGTTTGCGCATGCGCACTCGCTCCTATTGGTTCGAAGGTGCTGAAATTTATAGGGGACCGTCTAGGACCTAACCCGCACAATCCCTGAAAATTTCATCAAAATCGGAGCACAGGTTAGTATAGTTTTGCCCGGGACAAGGATTGACCACAGACAGACCGACAGACAGACAGACCGACAGACCGACAGACAGACAGACAGACAGACAGACAGACAGACACGGAACCAAAATTGTTCGGGAAGCTCTAAAACGCAAAAAGCAAGTGGAAATTTTGATTTTGGAGGACATTTTTTTTTTTTCACTTCTTTCACGAATACAAAGCTTCCCTACCTTCGGTAGTGAGGAAGCAAAAGGTACGTGGAATCCAAAAATCGAATAAAAATTCCGCCGTACGCGGCACTTTTCTTACTTCTCATGGATCGATTTGGATGAAATTTGGTATACATGGGCTCTATTTGGGGTATAATTGCCCTAAGCTTTTGATTGATGTCGGTCACTTGTAAGGGTTGAAATTTTCAAATCGCCCTAGCTCAAAAAATTTCGATAATAAGGTATTGGTTTTTCTTCAATTTGAAATAGTAGTGAATTTTTAGAATCGATTGAGACCACCCAGAGCTCTGTAAGACCAACCGTTCGCTTCCTATAAGAACTTGAGGGTTGGACACATGATAAATCAGAAACACGATTGTGAATCGCAAAAGAGACCTAATCTCCGTTCAAATTTATCTACATTTCTACCAAAATTTTACCGAAATGCGATCGGTGTTCGTTTCTTTGAGTTGTACTCAGTTTTGCGTTCTTAGTAACCAGTAATTAAATTTCCTAATGAAGGCCCCCACAACTTCCTATTTTTTCGAATTGAGTGTGAAACGTTTATTTCTTCAAAATAAACTTGATTGTGAAGCGAAAATATGTATAGTAGGTCTTTGCAGCCGAGTGATCTATACCTACAGAAAAAATACACCTTTGTGTAATAATTTGCAGTGTTTTTTAAATATTGGACTCAGAATCAACTGTCTCTCTGATTCCCCTCATGCAATGTGTGTAATTAATTTATAAATTTTATAACTGTCAGGTTATTCTGTAATGACGATAGATCTTCCAGTACTTATTAATGGCCATGCAATTTTATCCCCTAGTTTTATTCGTCCGTATCTGTGGGTTCGAATTTAGTTGCAGATACCTTCAATTTTGCTTCCGAGTCTACCAAGGTAGCGGAAGCTTTGTTTTCACTTTTCAAAGTCGAAAAAAAAAAGTTCTCCAAAATAAAAATTTTCACTCGCGTTTTGCGTTTTAGACCTTTCTGAACAATTTTGGTTCAGTGTCTGTGTGTCTGTGTGTCTGTGTGTCTGTGTGTCTGTGTGTCTGTCTGTCTGTCTGTCTGTGTGTCTGTCATGAATTCCTTGTAACGCGCATAACTATACGAAGTTATTGTCCGATTTCAATGAAATTTTCAGGGATTGTGCGGGTTGGTGTGTAGACGGTCCCCTATGAAAATCATCATCCCCGGACTGATAGAAGCGACTGCGCATGCGCAAACGTGAATTCCTTGTAACGGCCATAACTTCTACATTTTCCATCCGATTTCAATGAAATTGTCAGGGATTGTGCGGGTTGGTGTGTAGACGGTCCCCTATGAAAATCATCATCCCCGGACTGATAGAAGCGACTGCGCATGCGCAAACGTAAATTCCTTGTAACGGCCATAACTTCTACATTTTCCATCCGATTTCAATGAAATTTTCAGAGATTGTGCGGGTTGGTGTGTAGACGGTCCCCTATGAAAATCATCACCTTCGGACTGACAGTAGCCACTGCGCATGCGCAAACGTGAATTTCCTTGTAACGGCCATAACTTCCACTTTTTCTACCCGATTTCGATGAAATTTTCAGGGATTATGCGGATTAGGTTGTAGATGGTCCCCAATGAAGATCACCACCTTCGGACTGACAGTAGCCACTGCGCATGCGCAAACGTGAATTTCCTTTTAACGTCCATAATTTCTACATTTTCTATCCGATTTCAATGAAATTTTCAGGGATGTTACAGATTAGTATTTAGATGGTTCCCTATGAAAATCACCACCTTCGGACTGATAGTAGCCACTGCGCATGCGCAAACGTGAATTCCTTGTAACGGCCATAACTTCTACATTTTCCATCCAATTTCAATGAAATTTTCAGGGATGTTATAGATTAACTTGTTTTGCTGTTTTGAGATTAACTACTACCTATGCATCGGATCATCTATACAATCGGGTTATGGATACGAGGAAGCTATGTGCCACACCCACTTGGCAGACGTTTTTCGGTGTTTCCTGGTTTTGGTGCAAGTATTTTTGTTCTTCTCCGTGTAATTCATATTAACTATGGTCGGTTTTGCGATTATTGATGTGTTACTTCGCTGGCCGAATTCAAGACCGGCTTAAGTGCAAATTCCCAAATTTTTCAGGGCTTGAGGTTGAAAATTCACTGAGAATTCAATGTTGAATATCTTTGGAGCTATTGGAGCTAGCGATTTGAAACTTGGACCACCAACTCAGTACAGCCGATGTATACTTACCTGTAAATTTCAGATTTTTCTGCCTATTAATTCAAGGGTTAATTAGTAGATTATACAGTCTTGTCCTGAATATTTTTGGCTTTTCCGAAAATTGATATCGTGCAAGAGCGTCTTATTTGCAAAATGTGCTACATTTTATTCGTTTAAATTCGGGTATGACAGAAATTTTGAGAAAATACCATTGAACAATTTAATTTGAATGTAAATCTTAACAAATACCACAAAAGTATTGGTTGTGAGGTCAGCATCCCAAACGCACGTTGTACAATCTCTGCTAATAATTCACTGCTGTCGTTTGAAAATTCACTTAAATAATGAGTTAAGGAACGAGAAAAAAAAAACGCTGCAAAGTTTTACACGATGGTATATTATTTTTCTGTATACATCACTCGTCTGCAAAGAATTCGATTCTTCCTAATTTTGAATTTTTGAATTCTACATAGTTACCTTGGAACGTAAAACATAAAATTTTGATTTTTCATTGAGTATTGAAAATAATAAACCAAAATAGGTACTTTCTGGTAAACATGTCGTACCTTCATAATGTCTGGGTTCTGTCACATCTTGTTCATTGATTTCCACAACCGCCCCTACACATCTTGCATGAAACAAGATACTAGTTGATTCGAATTCTCCAAATTAGACTGAATCAAGTGCAGATAAGACGGTTTTCACTACTATACAATAATAGGAAAATTACCTTACCTTGCCATGGAAGACTGTCGTATTGTAAGTTGTGCCACTATTGCATTGGAGCTCAGGAAAATGGCGTTCAGTGGGAAACGTCGCAAGTGCGCTCTAGTGGGGATCGGGTAAAATAGAAATACGCCACATTTACCCTTAGAAAGAACTCAAAAAACTGTGTAAGATCGACTCAAAAACAGATTAACGTGAAATTTGCACTTAAGCCGGTCTTGAATTCACCCAACCTGTAATGTCGCTTGCATTTGTTACTCGAAACATGATTATTTTCAATATTTGTCTCATTCGGTGGTAAAGAAGGGTTTTTTATAGGGTGCTACGTAGATTTTAGCCGTAAATATTTTATTCATCAGATACCCTTTGGCACTAAAGACGCTGGTTGAAGGGAACCATTGCGAAGTGGACAGTTACAGGGAAGGTCCACACAGTTACTGTAGGTTGATGGTATTTGAAACGCTAGTTGCCGCAACCGATAGGAGCATCCACCGGCTATCGATTCCGATCGGCTCCTTTCTAATGAAGATCTGGATGGCACCAATATCCATTTCACGGACGAAGAACCCACCGACCCGAGGCCGTTTGTCGCAACGACGTAAATAGGTAGGTTGGGAGAACAAGGCAGGTACCCACGGCAGGTAGACAAGTAGTACGACTCGCTGCACTAAGGAAATTGCAGCCTCAAGCATTCTTACTTGACATTTCGTCTCAAATATTGAAGGGGAGTCCGACCCAATCTCCGATAGGGAGTGTCTGGATCGATTTGCGAATATTTTTGCAACGCTCCTTTCTCATAGCATTTCACGATCGCTGACCCTTGGGGGGAACTGCCCTGCCCAATTTTTTCCGTCGTTAATTACTGGTCATTACGGAATGTCAACGTACCCAAGTCTTAACAGAAAAATATATTGATCTTCTCGATCCTCAACGGACTGATTGGGGGCCTGGAGTAGGGCAAGCCAGTTTGTTTTCCTAGGAAATCGATGGTAATGACAGCACATGTTGAGGACCCCAGCTCCATTTTCCTTCCAAATCTCTTTTCGATTGGAAAATGGCGAGATCAATGGCATCTACTTCGAATTTTCAGTACTCAGTGTATTGTTTCGAGCGATGAAAAATGAAAAAAATAGTACGAGTACGAACAATCATCAGCGTTTGAGGTCGAGAAATTCATTTGATCAAACATCGGGTAATGGAAGAAGTGCCCCTGATACGTTATTTACGTTCAAATGAACGGAGTAGTATATCACCACTCCCGATATTTTCACTTTGCAACTTCTTTTAACTTGAAATAAGGAACCATTGTTTTTACTTTTAACGATTAAATCGAAAGTAGTCTTTTGAAGAAACTCAATTTTAAATGCTTGCGTACGAGTCTGCAACACATTGGGACATTTTTATGTCAACCACTACCCAACAAGGTAGTGAAGTAAGGTTGTTAGTTCATGTACCAAAGCATCAAAATAAGAAAACAGTTTATTGTTCCCTACGCAACACAGTGAGTCTATTTTATTTATTTATTGGTCGCGTGAGCAAGACTTGCTTAGTTTTCGTGACGATTTTTCAGTTTATGTGCCAAAGCAAAGACATGAAAATGTCAATATTAAACCAAAATCGTGATACGGCCTACGTCCAGGCGTTCTATAAAATACGGTTCTAAATAAAATACTATTGTTCCAACGGTTTCGAATGTATTGAAATAATCCAAGCTATCATCACTTCAACACATTTTTGGCAGGTACGAGTAGAGTCGAATGGAACTACCTGCGGAGTGATACTATTCTAATCAGCAGCGGTAGCAACAAATGCCTGAAAAATTCGTGAAATTTGACATGATATATCGGTAAGCAAACCCAAACAGTCGAAGAATCCTAGAAAACAGTTAGGAAGGAGAAGGGGGGGGGGGGTAAATGAGTTTTGAATCGGAATTTGGAGAGGTAGAGGGAACAAATAGGGGTAGCCCACGTAGTGGACCTGTCTGTGGAGGGTTAAGCAACTTTTTACTGCCCCGGAGTGAGTTTATGCACTTCATTTTCTTTGCAGCAATAAAAACGCTGCAAATTATTACACAATGGTTTATCATTTTTCTATATAGATCACTCGTCTTCAAAGCAACCAACCACCCAAAATGATGAAAAACATCGATCGCATTTCGGTCATCTAAAATTTGAACGGAGATTGTGCCTCTTTTGCGATTCACACTCGTGTTTCTGATTTATCGCACGTCCAAACTTTAAATTCTCGTAGTGAGCGAACGGTTTGTTTTACAGAGCTCCGGGTGGTCTCAAAAAATTCTGAAAATTCTATAGAATCCTAAACTGAAGGGAAAACAATACCTTTATATCAAAATATTTTGAGTTAGGGCGTTTTAAAAATTTCAAAATTCATTTTTGAACCCTTAGAAGTGACCTACATCAACCAAAATCTTCGGGGCACATCTAGACCACAAATGGAGCCCATATACCAAATTTCATCAAAATCAGTCAATGCTAAGTGGGGAAAGTGCCGCGTACGGCGGACGGACGGCCAAAATTTGTATTAGATTTTTGGATTCTACGTACCTTGAAACGTAAACCAACAAATTTTGAGGGGCTGTTAAAATTTTTTTCTTCCTGGTCGATTCCAAAGGTTCATTATTGAAAATAATAAATCAAAACTGTCAAATATGGTTAAACGAGGTATTCAATGTGTATTTTATCTAGCTGTTTAAATAAATCATTAGAAAATATTGAGGTGACTAAGCAATCATATAATACATTCATATTCATTACAAATAAGTAGCATGATCCATTAAATTAAATTCCCTCCAATATGATGAAAGTTTACTTTCCTATCAACTAAAACAAGAAAAAGTGCCACCTTCATTGGCTAGAATTTCTGGATAACTGGGTTGTCCTAAGAAAACAGGTTCCAAAGACGTTTTTTTGAGGTTTTTGGTGTTAAATGCTATTTATAATGATATGTGTTAATGCTATGCATTCGGAGTCAGCGTACTTTCCTTCAGGAGTACCTTATAAAGTGAATTTGCCTCACATTTTTGTTTATTTATTTATTTTTTCAAAAGAGAAGATATGGAAGACAATTATAGTGTGGAAAAAGGATATCATAGGATGGAAAAAGGATCCAAAAATGCAGAGAATTTAAGGAAATGGAGATTTTTTGTAGCGGCAATCTGTATTTAAGACAGTATTGAATTCTTTGAATCGAATGAGACCACCCTGAGCTCTGTAGGACCAACAGTTCGGTCCCTATGAGAACTTAAGGGTTGGACCCATTACGAATCAGAAACACGAGTGTGAATCGCAGAAGAGGCCTAATCTCCGTTCAAATTTTAGCTTACCAAAGATCGCTATTCGTCTCTTCGAGTTGTACTCAGGTTTGCGTGTTTTGCAGCCATTCATTTTGGTTTATTATTTTCAATAATGAACCTTTAGAATCGACCAAGAAAAAAAAAATTTTGAAATTTGATGGTTTACGTTTCAAGGTACGTAGAATCCAAAAATCGAATAAAACGCTGCAAATTATTACACGATGGTTTATTATTTTTCTATATAGATCACTCGTCTACAAAATCACCAACCATCCAATATGAAGAAAAATAAATAAAATAAAAAAATAAAAATAAAAAAATAAAAAAAATAAAAATAAAAAAATAAAAATAAATAAAAAATGTAAAAAAAATAAAAATTTAAAATAAAAAAATGAAAGTTACCAACAATCGACCACATTTCATCAAAATCGGTCTATGGGAACTAAGGAAAGTGCCGCGTTCGGCGAACGGACGGCCAAATTTGTATTCAATTTTTGGATTCTTCGTACTTTGAAACGTAAACCAACAAATTTTGAGGGGGTTTTGCTTCTTGGTCGATTCCAAAGGTTTATTATTGAAAATAATAACACCAAAATTCAGAGTGTCTAAGGAAGATCGAGATTTTAAATGTAGCGGCAATCTGTATGGGAGCTGCCATGTTTCGACTGCCTAACCAATCTGACTCCATTCATGGGATGAGTATTAGGAAGAGTCACTTCATAGGCGGAACTGTGCCGCTTACTAACAGTAGAGAGCGACCTCTGGAAGCTGATGAAACTACTAGCTTACGTGGTCGAACACAGAGGGAGGGAGGGAAGAATGCAGACGCGAAACTGACCAAAAGAAGCTACTTTACTCACAATTTTTTAGTTTATCAAGCTTTATTAATTAGTCTTAATCTTCTTTTATCTAGTTTGTATGTTAGTTAGTTTCGTAGTTTGAATCACATTATTTGAGTTTCATGTGGTCACAAGGGCGCCTACAACTCTACTCTGATTATAATCAGTTAAGATATGTCTTGCAGTATACGATGGATGCAGTATACGATGGTACATTTTCATGTCACAGTTCATACGGAAGTAAACTTTTAAAATTTTGGAGTGAATTCAACGTAATAAATAATACTTTGACACTATTCATTTTTTCACAAAACTTCTTAATTTATGAGAATTTACTTTACTACCCAAAACTTCTTATTATGAGAATAATAATAATACAAATACTTTTACACCTTCAAATTTTCCTATGGTTAAAAAAAATCTACCCTCCAATCCCTCTCTTTGACCCTGGCTAAGGCCATAGATACTTAGCTGGGCTGTAGTTCTCATTAGAAGTAGATATCTCAGAGATTGGGATTGATCGGACGGGCGATGCCCTTCAGCGACAAATGGACGGCTATGAGCCACGAGTCGGCACGACCCCAAGTTCCGAATACCATCGACCCTCTCAGATCACCGCCGAAGCTCGTGTCCGGATGAAGATGATTCCTTAAGTTTGAACTGTTGCGACATTCAAAATGGGCAGATCCGTCCGCCCAGTGCTCGGTCGTGATAGATAAACCTTGCTCGTGGCCCGAATGCCCTTCCCGACCCTTGTCCTTCGAATCCCAACACCCAAAAAACAAAATGCGACCCTGAAAATTATCATCAAACCGGAGCTATTTCCAAAGAGGATCCAGAATCGAGTAAGAGTTTGGAAAGATTTCTCTTATCTCTTCTCATAGTGCTCTATATATCTCTACATTGCTTCCGAGTCTTCCAAAGTAGCGGCCCTAACTTCCACATTTTCCATCCAATTTCGATGAAATTGTTAGGGATTATGCGTTTTGGGTTGTAGATGTCCCCACTGCGCCTGCGTAACAGCGTATTTCCTTACAGCCATAACGTCTACATTTTCCAACCGTTTTCGAAGAAATATTCGGAGATTGTTTAGGTTGATGTGTAGAGTCCCCTATGAGGGTAGTGGAAGGTACTTAGAGATTGATGTTTTGAGATTAGCTTCTGTGCATTGGATCTTCTACGCAATCGGGTTGTGAAATTCAATTCAATTCAAAAGTTTTTTTATTCACTTAAATAATCATATAACGGTGTACATAGAACAAAATAAAAACTGTCAGAAAAATATTGCCCGTCTAAAGGCTGAAAGCCCAAAGCGACGGGTTAAGAGCAGCTACTCACGACATCTTAAATTCAAGATAAAACTTTAAGAAAAAATAGCAACTACAAATGCAAAATAAAGCAATCGCAAATCAAAATTAAGACAACAAACTAACAAATCTTCAATGGTTGACAAACAAGAAAAAGAAAGACATTTTTTTTTCTACAATTGGCAATGAGAATGAAAAACGCTGCAAATTATTACACAACGGTTTATTATTTTTATATAGATCACTCGTCTACAAAATCACCAACCATCCAATATGAAGAGAAGAATGAAAAAAAATAAATAAATAAATAAAAAAAAATAAAAAAAAATAAAATAAAAACGTCTGCCAAGTGGGTGTGGCACACAGCTTCCTCGTATCCATAACCCGATTGTATAGATGATCCGATGCATAGTAGTTAACCTCAAAACATCAAAACAAGTTAATTTGTAACATCCCTGAACATTTCATTGAAATCGGATGGAAAATGTAGAAGTTATGGCCGTTACAAGGAATTCGCGTTTGCGCATGCGCAGTGGCTACTATAAGTTCGAAGGTGGTGATTTTCATAGGGGACCATCTAAATACTAATCTGTAACATCCCTGAAAATTTCATTGAAATCGGATAGAATATGTAGAAATTATGGACGTTACGTGAATTTACGTTTGCGCATGCGCAGTGGGTACTATCAGCCCGAAGGTTGTGATCTTCATTGGGGACCATCTACAACCTAATCCGCATAATCCCTGAAAATTTCATCGAAATCGGGTAGAAAAAGTGGAAGTTATGGCCGTTACAAGGCAATTCACGTTTGCGCATGCGCAGTGGCTACTATCAGTCTGAAGGTAATGATTTTCATAGGGGACCGTCTACACACCAACTCGCACAATCCCTAAAAATTTCATTGAAATCGGATGGGAAATGTAGAAGTTATAGCCGTTACAAGGAATTCACGTTTGCGCATGCGCAGTCGCTTCTATCAGTCCGGTGATGATGATTTTCATAGGGGACCGTCTACACACCAACCCACACAATCCCTGAAAATTTCATTGAAATCGGACAATAACTTCGTATAGTTATGCGCGTTACAAGGAATTCATGACAGACAGACAGACACACAGACACACAGACACTGAACCAAAATTGTTCAGAAAGGTCTAAAACGCAAAATGCGAGTGAAAATTTTGATTTTGGAGAACTTTTTTTTTTCAACCTTGAAAAGTGAAAACAAAGCTTCCGCTACCTTGGTAGACTCGGAAGCAATAAAAAAAAATGCCAAGTGGGTGTGGCACATAGCTTCCTCGTATCCATAACCAAATTGTATAGATGATCCGATGCATAGTAGTTAATCTCAAAACACCAATCTCTAAGTACCTTTCACTACACTCATAGGGTACCATCTACACGCTAATCTGGACAATCCTAGAAAATTTCATCAAATTCGGATGAAAAATTAAGTGAGTAGATGTATGTGATTGGATCAAAAAAAATCTTAGCCTCGGCTGGGATTCGAACCCGCGATCCCTGGAGCATAAATCAAGACTCTGAGCTACTGAAGCCTTGTCATGTATAGGATTTGAGATTCTCACAGTAGACCATCCCTCTATGAATGAATCCCTCTATGAAAAACAATTCTCTATGATTTTCATAGGGGACCATCTAAACACTACTCTGTAACATCCCTGAAAATTTCATTGAAATCGGATCGAAAATGTAGAAGTTATGGACGTTACAAGGAAATTCACGTTTGCGCATGCGCAGTAGCTACTATCAATCCGAGGGGGATGATTTTTATAGGGGACCATCTAGATACTGATCTGTAACATCCCTGAAAATTTCATTGAAACCGGATGGAAAATGTAGAAGTTATGGCAGTTACAAGGAATTCACGTTTGCGCATGCGCAGTCGCTTGTATCAGTCCGAGGATAATGATTTTCATAGGGGACCGTCTACAACCTAATCCGCATAATCCCTGAAAATTTCATCGAAATCGAGTGGAAAATGTGGAAGTTATGGCCGTTAGAAGGAAATTCACGTTTGCGCATGCGCAGTAGCTACTATCAATCCGAAGGGGATGATTTTCATAGGGAGCCATCTAAATACTAATCTGTAACATCCCTGAGATTTTCATTGAAATCGGATGGAAAATGTAGAAGTTATGGCCGTTACAAAGAATTCACGTTTGCGCATGCGCAGTCGCTTGTATCAGTCCGAGGATGATGATTTTCATAGGGGACCGTCTACACACCAACCCGCACAATCCCTGAAAATTTCATCGAAATCGGACAATAAATTCGTATAGTTATGCGCGTTACAAGGAATTGATGACAGACGGACAGACACACAGACACACAGACACACGGACACACAGACACACAGACAGACAGACACGGAACCAAAATTGTTCAGAAAGGTCTAAAACGCAAAACGCGAGTGAAAATTTTGATTTTGGAGAACTTTTTTTTTTCGTCCTTGAAAAGTGAAAACAAAGCTTCCGCTACCTTGGTAGACTCGGAAGCAATAAATCAAAATCACTAACCATTGATCGCATTTCGGTCAGCTCTAATTTGAACGGAGATTAGGCCTTGTTTTGCGATTCACACTCGTGTTTTGATTTATATATATATATATTTCAATATAAACCCTTAAATTTTCGTAGGGAGCGAACGGTTTGTCCTACAGAGCTCCGCGTGGTCTCAAAAAATTCTAAAAATTCTATAGAATCTTAATTTGGAGGAAAAACAATACCTTTATATCGAAATTTTTTGAGTTAGGGCGTTTTCAAAATTTCAAAATTGATTTTGGAACCCTTCGGAGTGACATACATCAACCAAAAGCTTCGGGGCACAACTAGACCCCAAATGGAGCCTACATACCAAATTTCATCAAAATCGGTCAATGCTAAGTGGCAAAAGTGCCGCGTACGGCGTACGGCGGACGGCGGACGGACGGCCAAATTTTTATTCGATTTTTGGATTCTACGTACCTTGAAACGTAACCCATCAAATTTTGAGGGGGTGTTAAAAATTTTTTTTTCTTGGTCGATTCCAAAGGCTTATTATTGAAAATAATAAACCAAAAGATAAACGAGAGAACACTAACAAACATAAATACTTTTCATACTCAAGTTAGATTTTACCAGATTCAGAGAAATTAAATGGGAAATTACAGAAGACTTATACTTGACTTTCGGACACTTGGACGGAGATATGCTAAGAACAGTTTCGCTATCAAATAGTTAAGCCTTCCTATAGATGATTTTAATAATAGATTTTTTTTAAATTAGTAGTTTTTCCAAATTAGAAAGGTAGGTTCCACCCCAAGCGATTATTCCATATTGGAGAACCGACTAAACGAGACTATGGTATATGAGACGTAATTGAGAGAGACCCAATACAGAACGGATGTTGTAAAAGAGTGATGGAAATTTTTTGAGTTTGTCATACAAAAAACTAATATGGTCTTTCCAAGACAAGTTGGAGTCAACCAGTATACCCAAATATTTAAATGTTTCTACTCTACCCAGCTCTTCACAGTCACAATTCATCGGATCATTACAGGAATGAATAACAATGATTCGCAGGAGATCAGATCTGCCAACATTCTCGATGGTCACACATTTGCTTTTGCCTACATTCAGTTGAAATTGAGTGAGCTACGTGCCACACCCACTTGACAGACGTTATTTCTATGTGTAGAGTGAGTGGGGCGTTCTGGGATGTTATGAAACTACCAAATACATTTTCAACAATTGTGGCTTCGTGTCTTTCTTTCGGTCTGGGTGTCCGCTCTGGTTTCAATAATATTTTTCAGGGATTGTGCAGTTGGGGTGTGGATGTGGATGGTTCCCCCATTGATTGGATGGTTGCCCCTTCCCACCTCCACCCCCCCCCCCCGTCTGAAGGAGGGCCACAGCAATGTTCCACAGCATGTCCCCCAGCCTTCCTTCAGCCAGTTTTCATCACCAGTTTACCACATTTTTGTCAGAAAATAATCAATTTTCATGATTCTTGTGCTATTCTTCTTTTTATATAGTAACTGCACCCATGCACTTGTACAATTCCAAAAGTAAAACGCTGCAAATTATTTCACAAAGATTTATTACTTTCTTGTATAGATCACTCTTCTGCAAAAATCACAGCTTTGCCATTGTCACTATTTATTTATTTTTTACCTACCAACCACAGTTGGAAGGTTAAAATCACTGAAACTCGTTGATTCACTCGAGAGAAACGACCACTTCGAACGCTTATTTTCACCTCCAACTCTTAGAAAATGTCGTGAAAGAAGGTTGAAAACACTGAAACTCGTTGGGATGCAGCACCCCCAGTATTGGTGACTGTTGTTTCATTCCGTTGGTCTGGATGTTGGTCGGGATCGGCTGCGTTTCGAATGCGTGTAGTCCTGTCCTGCCTACTCGTGTTCATATATTCCTCATTCCTGGAAATTGTAGCAGGATTCCGAGTTTTTGATTTAGATCTGCAAATCATTGCCTGAAGGTTTATTATTTTCTGTATAGATCACCCTTCTGTATAGATCCCTCCCTACCAACCATAGGTACCTACTATCTACTAGGGCATTTGTGATCTTTTCAACCTCAACCACCAACCAAATGGAAATGAAGTGTAGACATTTTCAAAAATGCCCCAGTTTGTGGTAGGCATCTATGGTAGGTAGGGAGGGATCTATACAGAAAATACTAAACCTTTGGGCAATGATTTGCATCGTTTTATCCTTGGTCGATTCCAAAGGTTTGTTATTGAAAATTAACAAACCAAAAACCTGCTGTCAACCTGTTGAGCACATTCAGTAATTCGTAGACTAATATCGAGACTGGGGCTTCGAAATGATCTGAGATATTCATAGTTTGTTGCCTTCTTGTTGACAAGGTTATTGGTGGGGGAAGGCACCTAGACTACCTGAACATGTGGCTACTCCTTGAATCAGCTAAACAAGTTTTAACATCTCTTCAAGAAAAGTGGGATACCCTCCTATATTGATTCTAGAACTCAGCAAGTAACAGCTACTAAATTGAAAAATACAAGCATATAAGCCCCAGCGCTTCCGAGGCCCATATTAAATTTAAAGGATTTGGGCTTTTTTTAAACTCTGGACCATTATTGATCAAATCTAGGACACAGGATCTGGAAGTCAGAACCTTGCATCAAACCATATCCCATCAAACTTATAACTAATTATAAGTACGAATGCTACCTGGAGAAAGGACCTTACTGGTATCAACTAGAAATCAACTGTAGAGGTCACCTAAACACCTATACAGCTTAACTTAAACGGGTAAAGCACAATCCTACCTAACCCAACACCGTTCTGCTTGGGCCAATAGATGTAACATGATATGTTACTATATGTTAATATGTCACATATTATGTAACTACAGTAGAAATGAAAGCCAACCATACATCTACTACCAAAGCACTTGAAAAACATAAAGAAAGTGTCCTGAAGATGCCCTTTGGGCGAAAGCTAGCTCGACAGGAAAAATAAACAATAAACGCTGCAAATTATTACACAACGGTTTATTATTTTTATATAGATCACTCGTCTACAAAGCCACCAACCATCCAATATGAAGAGAAACAAAAAAAAAAAAAATCAAAAAAAAAAAAAAATCAAAATCACCAACCATCGATCGCATTTCGGTCAGCTCTGATTTGAACGAAGATTAGGCCTCTTTTGCGATTCACACTCGTGTTTTGATTTATATATATATATATATATTTCAATATAAACCCTTAAATTTTTGTAGGGAGCGAACGGTTTGTCCTACAGAGCTCCGCGTGGTCTCAAAAAATTCTAAAAATTCTATAGAATCTTAAATTGAAGGAAAAACAATACCTTTATATCAAACTTTTTTGAGTTAGGGCGTCTTCAAAATTTCAAAATTGATTTTGGAACCCTTAGGAGTGACCTACATCAACCAAAAGCTTCGGGGCACAACTAGACCCCAAATGGAGCCTACATACCAAATTTCATCAAAATCGGTCAATGCTAAGTGGCAAAAGTGCCGCGTACGGCGTACGGCGGACGGACGGCCAAATTTTTATTCGATTTTTGGATTCTACGTACCTTGAAACGTAAACCATCAAATTTTGAGGGGGTGTTAAATTTTTTTTTTTTTTGTTGGTCGATTCCAAAGGTTCATTATTGAAAATAATAAACCAAAAGCACATACTGAGGATCCGCCGCAATTTATCCTCCCCTCACCAATAACCATGATCTGAGATGCGCCCTTTCGAAGTCACGAAAACAAGGTTGCGTTTCTCCGGCAATTCTGAGATGCGCAGCCTCAGCAGCTGTTGATAGAGTCAAGTGGAGACAGATTTTTCCCGCCACTCAGAAGACAATGGAGCGGATTTCCATTTTTCGAGGCAAACATGAAAGTAAAATGACTTGAGGCGCCAAAACGGATTCGAACGCCCCTCAAGACTCCTATAAAACGGTAGTGAACGTCCCAATTTGATCGGATCCTGCTACCTTCAAAGACCCTCTTGTTACCGCCTTTCAAAGAGACTCTTGGGGTCCCGTCTTGCGTCACTCTCGCCGGTAGTTCCAGATTCGTCTTCTTTCGACGCAATTATCCGAACCCCGTGCCCAACTTTGACGCAAATGGGGCGCCCCCCCTCCACCGCCAATTCGAACCAACAAGTCACAAATGATACATCCGACGCCCTCGCGCGTCTAGTTGCGCAATGTGAACCCTTCACTGGTATCCGCTCTTCTTTCACATGGTATCTACAAGATGACCGACGACTCATCCAGAAGAGGAAGCAAATCTGAAAAGTCTGCCAAGTGGGTGTGGCACATAGCTTCCTCGTATCCATAACCCGACTGTACAGGGTGTAACGGTTAAGGTCGTACAACCGGCCAGGGTTCAATTCTACAACTAATTTGTGACTTTTTTTGCCTCATGACTTTTTTTTCTTAACCCCCTTAAAATCGGACTTTTTCCACTTTTAAGATTTTTTCCGTATTTTCGACCTTACGCCATTAAAACAGCCATAACTCCCTTGTTTTTCAGTCAAAATTCAAATGTAATTATACCGTTGGAAAGAGCGTTAAATTATCTATCTCCCTAGTGTTAAATAAAACTTTTTAAAGAAGACTAAGAGGTTGAAAAATGAGCCCGAATAGTAAAATCTCGAAAATCTCGGAAATTAGGTAGGAACGTTTAACTTGGCCGATCTAGTAATAACAAAACGCTGCAAATCATTGCTCAAAGGTTTATTATTTTCTGTATAGATCACCCTTCTGTATAGTTCACTGGTTCTCCATCAATAGCACCTACCACCATCTATATTCTCCCTTGACCTTCCCTCTCAAATTTCAGCTCCTGCGTTCAATAGGATTGAAAATGGCTTCGGAGCTCACTCAGCTGATCAGTGATCTGAGGAGTGAAGAAGATCTCCTTGAATGCTGGAGACGCCTGGAAGAGCACCTCCATTCAATAGGATTGAAAATGGCTTTGGAGCTCACTCAGCTGATCAGTGATGTGAGGAGTGAAGAAGATCTCCTCGAATGCTGGAGACGCCTGGAAGAGCACTTCCATTCAATAGCATAGAAAATGGCTTAGGAGCTCACTCAGCTGATCAGTGATCTGATCAGTGAGCAATGATTTGCAGCATTTTTTACCTACAAACATTGTTTTACCTACCAATTTTTTTTACCTACCACACCTACCTATTGGTAGGTACTACCTACCACACTATAATGACTTCACACCTTCACAATCAAGTTTATTAGAAATAACTAAACGCTTCACACTCGATTCGAAAAATAGAAAGCTTGATATGGAAATTTGATTACTGGTTACGAAGAAGGCAAAACTGTATACAAATCGAGGAAATGAACAGCGATCGCATTTTAGTCCGATAAAATTTGAACGGCGATTAGACCTCTTTTGCGATTCACACTCATGATTCTGTTTTATCGAAGGAAAACCTTCAAATACTCGTAGGGACCGAACGGTTTGTCCTACAGAGCTCCGGGTGGTCTCAAAATTTTTTAAAAATTCTGTACTATTTAAAATTGGTGGAAAAACGATACCTTTATTTCGAGAGTTTTCGAGCTAGGGCACTCTTGAAAATTTCAACCCTTAATTTTCACCCCTTAGAAGTGACCTACATCAACAAAAAGCTTCGCGGCACAACTAGACCCCAAATGGAGCCCATATACCAAATTTGAACCAAATCGGTCCAGTGTTGCTAAGAAAAGTGCCGCGGGCGGCGTACGGCGTACGGCGGACGGACGGAAATTTTTTTTTATTCGATTTTCGGATTCTACGTACCTTGAAACGTAAAACATCAAATTTTGAGGGGGGGTTAAAATTTTTTTTTCTTGCTCGATTCCAAAGGCTTATTATTGCAAATAATAAACCAAAATTGGCATACAAATTAACAGAAATTAAGACAATTTTCGAGAAGTGAATTGGACAAGATATCAGTGACTGCTTTTTCGATAAGTCTGGTGTCATCATTTGACTCAGTGAGACAAAGTACGAAAAGATGGCTGCCTAACTCATTTTAGGGCAAAATGTCTTTCGCGAAAAACGTCGATTTTCACTGGAAGATCCACGGTTTTTGGCACGGAAACGAGGATTTTACACCATTAGTCCACTGCAAACAATTTTATGACCATACCGTTTGAAAGCTGAGATTTTGGGTCAACTTTTGGGGTTACAGTGAGAACTTAACCGGCAGTTTCAGTTAGTGTTGCAAACGTTTGAAAAAACGACAAATTTCCGAGATTTTCGAGATTTTACTATTCGGGCTCATTTTTCAACCTCTTAGTCTTCTTTAAAAAGTTTTTGTTATGAATCGAGTGAATAACCTTTCTCAAGGCTTTATTAAACAGAATAAAGCTACATGCGCTTTTAGATAATGGAATGATCAAACGAAATGAAATAGGTATCCATGAAAGAATGAGTTTCTAGGTAAACATAAATCACATGAAAGAGTTAATAATAGTACAATCTCCCCCTCCTCAAAACTTCACAACATAATCGTTCAGGTATGATGGGGGCTTCGAAGTGCGAGAGCTCCTCCTCAAACCTCGTCCGTCTGGTTCTAGGGTTTTGGACCTTCCTTCTGGAGAGGAAGTAATTGGTTCAGTAAGTGGTTCCTCCCGATTATTCGAAGGCTTTGATGGGGTAGATGGTAGTGGCGATTGAGCTGATGACATTGGCTTCTGGGTTGGTGTATGGCGCGGTGACGTAGTAGGAGGCGTTGCAAGGGTCGGCTCTTGTTCTTGAGTCAAGTCAGGTTCATTCTCCACCTGGGGTGCAAGATGCCTGGTAGATACCGTAGACTCCCGTCCATCGGAGTAACGAATGAGTGCATAATCATGATTTCCATCCAGTAGGCTCACTTCTTCAACAAGAGGATCATATTTCGATTGGCGATTGAAGCGGCGTAGTAGAACTGGCCCAGGGTTTAGAAGCCATGATGGTGTTGAAACGCCATTGGCAGAGCGACGTGGATACCCAAACATCCGTTCATGAGGCGTGGCATTTATGCTGGTGCACAATAGTGATCGAATGGAGTGCAAGGCAGCAGGTAGAACTAATTCCCATTCTGACACAGGGAGTCCATCCTCCTTCAATGCTAATTGCACGGTCCTCCAAATAATCCCATTATACCGCTCCACCAAGCCGTTGCCTTGTGGATTATACGGTACATCCCACTACCCTCATAGGGGACCACCCACACGTCAACCTGCAAAATTCCCTAAAATTTAATCGAAATCGGATGAGAAATGTTGAAGTTATGGCTGTTACAAGGTATCCGCGTTTGCGCATGCGCAGCAGGTAGTATCAGTTCGGGGGCAATGATTTTTATAGGGGACCGTCTACAAGCCAACCCACACAATCCCTGGAAATTTCATTGAAGTCGGATGAGAATTGTAGAAGTTCAGTGGCGCCTCCTCCAGGCAAACATAGCAAACACTGTTTGCCTTACTAAAAATAAGCAAAATTAATCAATTAATTTTTGTTGAGATGCTCCTATATTCCCATTTTTTGCAAGTAATATAATAGCCAATTTTGGAAAATTTTAATATAATTTAGGGACTTCTTCATTATTACCAAGTAAATTAGATGAAATAGGAGAATGGAATAAGAAAGTACGTATTTTGCCCTGGATACTAGCCCGCAACACACCAGAGACTTGGAGAGCGGGGCAAAGCGATGCAAGGCAAGCAGTTCAAAAAAATTGAATTTTTCGAGACTGTTTAGAATGAGAGGAGACGATCGACGGGTGTCAAATATTACCATACCCCCACTACCACGCTATCAGCCATAGCAAACAGTCAAGGAACTGTTTCGTGACCTTAAAAGCAGAGAAACTTGGAAGATGAGCCATGGATACTAATTAACCCATGCATGGCAATACATGACATATCCATCCAACCACATTATCTCAAGGAAGGAAAATTTAGTTTTTCCGCCATCGCAAATAGCAGCTGCCTGGCGCTGACTGGTGTCCCGTTCCCGAATTTACTGTACATTTCACTGTAACTACAGTAGAACTCCAATTATCCGAACTCCGACTATCCGAATCGCCGATTATCCGAATCACTTTCAGAAAAAAATTAGATGTAGGAGAGTGGATGGCTTGTGACACGTCTGACCCTGGTTTTCAAATTCTTAATGACGATGAAATTGTTGAAAGTGTGAGAGAAGATGTTGAAGTGGAAGTGGAAGAAGAACTTTCTGCTGATGTTGAAGTTGACGCTGGACCATCAGCTAGTGAAGCATTTGCCGGCCTCGAGACTGCTACGAAGTGGATGGAGCGTCAGCCCGAGTGTGACCACTTGCAACTGCTCACCGTCAAGCGAATGCGTGACCTGGCTGCCCGAAAACGGATGAAGACCGCAAAACAGCTTACATTGACGGAGATGTTTGAAAAGCAATGATTTTTATTTCTAAACTTGCACATAAGTACATTTTATTTATATAAAGAAGCCCTGGAGTAATTAGGGAAATCATTTTCACCCATCGAACTTCTAATTTCCCCTTCCTCAATGTCATTAGGATCCATAATAAAACACTCGCGAATACTTTACTGAAGGAACTGATAATTATTACTTTATTCTAGAAGATTCTGACAATTCCGATATTCGATTGAATTATTATTAAACAAAGCAAACTCCCTGAGACACAGCGACCACAATGACAATATGAGATGGTTGTTGCTTGGACAGCGTTTACTCATCAACTGATCCTCGAGTAGGAGGGTAGTACAGGTATGTTCTGGGTCTGAGGGTGTAGGCTGGGGCCTTTTCGACCGAGCTATGATGGAGGGGAAGTCACATCCCCGATACGGCCATCCTGGCAGCGCGAGACGTCCTCGGCCGCGGCAGAGTCTAGAACATAGAATTCGAACGACGGCAGTATGGTGGATAACAGACCACTCGGCCATCCGGCATAAAGGGAAGCCGGTAGCAACTAAATAGTTCAATGAATTCTCTAAATGAGAGTTATAATTTGAGCTATGAGCGAGCAGCATGATGAGCATTGGAATTGGAGTAGAATAGTATGATGGCCTGTAGGCACACAAGGATGAATATATCGAGGCAGGTATGTGACATTTTGGAATAATGTCATCCAATTTGTACTTGAGGTAAGAAAATTAGGATTGGAATAGGTATGCCTCCATGATAGAAGGACTGAA
Organism: Apolygus lucorum; assembly: GCA_009739505.2. Classification (NCBI taxonomy): domain Eukaryota; kingdom Metazoa; phylum Arthropoda; class Insecta; order Hemiptera; family Miridae; genus Apolygus; species Apolygus lucorum. The sequence continues at coordinate 2,491,220 of CM019183.2, forward strand.
TAAGAATGGGATAGATAATGTATGCCTCCATGATAGAAGGACTGAGATAGAATGGCGTACGATGACGCTCACAACAGGAATTTCCGTAGGAATAAGGATGAATGGACATACACTGGCTGTACAACGACTTACCATCAGAACGCGGCGCGACGGCACAGTGAATGACACAGATGTAGGTTGGAGACAGATCACATGAAAATTTCACATTCGGTAGGTCACTTTCATATTGACATGCTGATGACATTACCGCATGAGAATCGTCACAAGCTTATAATGGCATTACCTGTTGGCTTAGTGATTACGTGAGTTACGACTTACAGGGCTCTTCGGACTTACGGTGCATAAAACGCATAACACATCACCAAACAAGAATTGCTAGCCAGATATAGGAATAAGGTAATATGATATTGACGTTCGTGTCAACTAAGAATGTCTCAAAGAGAACTATTACAAAAATAATTGCCTCATTTTTACATTGTGATATGATGATAATTATTGATCGAATGTGTCGCTGATTTGGCATGTGGATTATACCAAAAGTATGGGAAATTTTTAAGAAAACATGCTCAGCTCAATGCTCCGGATTATACGATGAAAATCAACAAGACTCTCATGTTGAAAGACATCTATGATATGATAATAAAATACAGGGAGGTACAATGTAGTACTTAATTAGTATTATCGTCTGATTCATCAGATGATGAAATTGCTTGATCAAATTGATTATCTGGTGCCTTACGAACACGATCATGTGGATAGCGATATGTGCGATTTGTGGTTAATGATTTAATCAAGTATCGGTCGTTAGGTAAAATTTTAATTATCTGAAATGGTCCTTTGAATTTAGGGCTCAATTTTGATTCATTTCTAGGTTCATTTTGCAAAAGAACCATATCATTAACAGACAACAATTGTATCTTAGCTTTATTTTTATCGAATTTATCTTTCAAATAATCGGCTTGATTTTTCATATTCAAGGACGCAATATCACGGATTTTATCACGATTCACCGTAGTAGGTACTGCAGAGTTTTCATTTGGAGTTATGATATTAGGTGGTTTAGCAACTTTTCCTATCAATAATTCGAGAGGAGAAGATCGTGTGACGCGATTAATCGTACAATTGATTGAGAGTTGTATGTCCGGTACGGCGTCTTGCCATGTCCTTTCTCCAAGTTCGGTAGCAGTTAGCAAATTATTCAAAACGGACATAACTCGCTCCACCTGACCATTAGCGCGAGAAGCACCTGTGGCTATCAGATGAAGATCTATTTGATTTTGATTACAATAGTCCTTGAATGCAGAACTCGCAAAACATCGCCCTTGATCAGCCACAACTTGACTGGGTACACCAAATAATGATATAGTTTTACGCATAGCTGAGATCACACTTTTCGAGTCTAAATTACGGGTATGGAATAGTAAAACATACTTCGTGAAAGCACAAATAATTACAATAAGATACTCTTTTACGTCGGATTTACCACTTAGTTTACCTGAGATATCAATGTGAATTGTGTGAAATGGAATTGGGGTTCTCGGAATGGGGTGTAGCTGAATTTGCGATTTACCAGATTTGGTTTTCGCTATCTTGCATGTGAGGCAATTTTCGACGAATTTTCGCACGAATTTATTCATGCTGGGGAACCAATAAAAATCAGCTATTTTCTCAAGAGTTTTTTCATGACCAAGATGAGATAAAGATTCATGGAAACTGTTTACAAGAGACCAGCGGTATTTATGAGGAGCTATCGGAACACATCTTGTTCTGCCATCGCGTTGGAATTTCCAATATAGTACTCCCGATTGTAGGTCATAAGTACTACGAACCGTGTCGGGCATGTTTCCGCTTTCGTATTGTTGAAATAATTTTACGATTTCGGAGTCTTGTCGTTGGCCGGCAAGCAACCAGTTTTCAGGTAGAGTTGTGAGGTCTACCCGATAGTAGGCTGTAGGATTATTATTTTGGCGACATGAGAAGGAGGTCACCGCATTGTCGGTACCTGTTAAAGGGAAAGAGTCACTACCAACTCCTTGGAGTGGAGGAATATTTTCGCATTCCAAACCGACATTTTTACGTTTTATGACAGGGGTTTCTTCGAGAGGGTCTAACAAACTACCTGTCTTTTCTTCGGATTCCAAGCCTTTTTCTGTTAAAGGATGACGTGAAAGAAAATCCACGTGCTGCATTCGAGTCGAAGGACAGTAGGTACACAATATTAAAGTCGTAGGTCTGTAGATATGACCACCAGCGGTGTACTCTAGTATTGAGAGATTGTTTCAGAAAACTATCTTTCAATGATTTGCAGTCAGTAACAACAGTGAAATGATGAGGCTGGATTAGGCTATGAAAATGCTGAATCGACAATAAAACACCTAACGTCTCATTTTCATAACTATGGTAGCGACTTTGCGTGGGGGTTGCGCGCTTACTGTAGTAGGCCACTACTCTAGGCTTGCCGTCCACGATATGCATTAGGATACCAGCATATCCTAGACTACTAGAATCGCAGTGAAGTTGTATCGGATATTCGGGATTAAATATTATTAGTACTGGCTCGTTAGTAAGATGAGAAATAAGAGATTGTCGTGCATTTTCGTGTTCATCTGACCAAGTAATTTTACCTTTAGGATTGATTTTACTACTCAAAAGCCTATATAACGGCGCAGCAATTATTGAAAAATTCGGAATATACTGTCGGAAATATGAAGCCAAGCCTATAAATTGTCTCAGAGATGTAATGGAGTGAGGTGGAGATTGATGGATCAGTGCATCGATTTTTTTCGTATTTAGTCTGACTTCACCATTGCTAACATCGTAACCAAGATACTGAACCCTATTGACGACAAAGGAACACTTAGTAGGATTAATAGAAAAACCTACTTTAGTCAACACAGAAATTACATGTTCCAACCTTTCAACAGCTTGTTCAATTGATGAGGCACAAATCAAAACATCATCAATAAAGACAACACAATATTCGTTCACCAATGATCCTAGGGCATTAGTCAAAATACGAGTGTACACACTACTGGCATTACGAACGCCAAACGGCATTGCCAAAAATTCGTAACAACCTTCAGTGGTAATAAATGCTGTTTTCTCGATGGTGTCTTCATGATTAGCCACCTGGTAATAGCCACTAGCCATATCGAGAGAAGAGAACCAAGTTACTCCCGCTAACCTAGCTATCTGATCTCTAATTAGAGGCAATGGCCATGATTCAGGAACAGTATTACGATTTAACTCCCGATAATCACAGCACATTCTAGTTTTACCATTTTTCTTGGGAACCAAGAGAATAGGAGTAGCAAACGGCGATTTGCTAGGTCGAATAATATTGGCCGCCTGTAATTCAGCCAAATGGTTACGCACAAATTCCTTTTCAGCTGGAGTAAGAGGGTAGGGTCGGCGTCGGACTATTTTAGACGGGTCAATAAGACGAATTTGAAATGTTTCGCCCTTCACTCTAGTACGTGGTAAACCGTCAGTAAAGAATTCTTTAAATTTTAGCAGAGTTGATATCAACTTATCTTTCAGTTCTCCTTCCAAATCGGTATGAATTTTCCCAAAATCGAACAGTGAATTATCATTAGGCATTGATATAGTAGAAACACATAATTCATTATTTTGCGTATGATCAGCTTGCGTATTATCAGAAATATTAGACACATTTTTATTCAAAATAACTTCAGATGCCTCAGGTCCAGGAATTGATAAATTTGACTCAGCCAGATAATTTTGGTTTTTAGACAAATTTTCCGATGCAGCTAATTTTTTTCCCTTGCTATAATTTGGAATAAACTCACACGTATCGGAGGTCATTATAACTTTTAAACCCATTGCTAGAATTTCACGACCAATAATAATAATATCGGAAGAGATTGCATCGTTGGGCACTACATGAAAACAGACGTTCAATTCATTCTCATTAATTGAAATTTCGGCAACCAATTGCGTTTCACAAATAATTTTTGAAGTACCGATTCCGCTTAAAACAACAGGGGAATCGAAAACTGGACCCAAGAATTTAGAGCGAATTTTCTCTCTCATTAATGACACTTCGGCACCTGAGTCATAGCAAAACAAAAATATCTCACCTTTGTGAATCAATCGTCCGTGGGGATTGGCAGCGCATAAGTTGACTCTCTTCTCTGGGAGTCTCGTCTCCGCAACAGGTCCTCGTGATTTTCTTTCTTGATTAGGCTTCGAACGATTTGGGCATTTGTCGGCCCAGTGAGACTTGGACGTGCAGATGTAGCAAGAACCAGAGTCCTTTCCCGGTTGGGAAGAAGATCGATTTGAAGACGAATAAGTTGAAGTCGTAGGTCGGGATGTAGTGTACTGCTTCTTAGCATAGCAGGAAGAGGCATTGTGATTTGGCTTATTGCAAATCGTGCAGCGAGTAATTGGAGCGTTCGGAGGAGAAAATTTAGGCTTCTTATTAGAATTATTGCTGTCATAGTCGTATGTTCGGTCTCGTTTCTTGGTGATGGGAATGCCATTCAATTCTTTCATCAATTTCTCCCGTGAGCGAAAATCTTGAGTGCTGGCTAAACGTCTTACTCGTGAATCAAATTGGCTCATATGAGCAAGTACAGTGGAGACAATGAATTGCTCAGGCGAAATGTTTCTTATTTTTGCGGATAGAGTGGCGTATAGACGGGTTGCAAAAGCTACATGGCTTTCTCCTTCATTGGGTCGGCTCTCTTGAACGGTAAGGAGGACAGTGGTCGGAGTCTCAAATGTTCCAAATCTGCCAAGGAACAAAATTTTAAATTCGTCCCATGTGATCCCCGGGTATATAGCTTGAGGTAGCCAAATCGATGCGTTCCCTTTGAGAGACTTTGTTAGGGATAAAATCAAATCAGCGTCTGATAGATTTTTTTCCTTCAGGATTAATTCAGCAGCAGAGCACCATGCATTAGGGTCACATTCGGGTGTATCAGGATTAAACTCAGGCAAGAATATTTTTGAAGATTTCTGGGGCTCATTTAACCTCTTTACAAGAACTTCAATGAAATCCTTCAACTGATTTTGCTCACCTGAATTTCTACGATTCATGTCAGGATAATGTTCATGTTCAGGATGATGTAGACGATCGTGTGATCCCACTTCTGATAAAGAAGCCCTGGAGTAATTAGGGAAATCATTTTCACCCATCGAACTTCTAATTTCCCCTTCCTCAATGTCATTAGGATCCATAATAAAACACTCGCGAATACTTTACTGAAGGAACTGATAATTATTACTTTATTCTAGAAGATTCTGACAATTCCGATATTCGATTGAATTATTATTAAACAAAGCAAACTCCCTGAGACACAGCGACCACAATGACAATATGAGATGGTTGTTGCTTGGACAGCGTTTACTCATCAACTGATCCTCGAGTAGGAGGGTAGTACAGGTATGTTCTGGGTCTGAGGGTGTAGGCTGGGGCCTTTTCGACCGAGCTATGATGGAGGGGAAGTCACATCCCCGATATATATTTAAAACATGTGAAAATATCATGTTTCTTTCATTTAATTCAATAAAAAATAGTGCAATATCAAAACGTTGCTTTTTTTCTCTCCAATGGCAATTTTTTTTTTTTTAAACTCCGATTATCCGAATGGGTCCCGGTCCCCATTAATTCGGATAATTGGAGTTCTACTGTACTTGAAAATAATTGCATATTGTAGAAAGGAGGTTTAACATCATATGAGGTTTAAATTCAGAGTCTCCCTTTTGGTTTATTTTTCAATAATGAACCTTTGAAATTGACGAAGAAAAAAAATTTTAACACCCCCTCAAAATTTGATGGTTTACGTTTCAAGGTACGTAGAATCCAAAAATCGAATAAAACGCTGCAAATTATTACACAATGGTTTATTATTTTTCTATATAGATCACTCGTCTACAAAATCACCAACCATCCAATATGAAGAAAAAAGAAAAAAAATCAAAATCACCAACCATTGATCGCATTTTGGTCAGCTCTAATTTGAACGGAGATTAGGCCTCTTTTGCGATTCACACTCGTGTTTTGATTTATATATATATATTTCAATGTAAACCCTTAAATTTTCGTAGGGAGCGAACGGTTTGTTCTACAGAGCTCCGCGTGGTCTCAAAAAATTCTAAAAATTCTATAGAATCTTAAATTGAAGGAAAAACAATACCTTTATATCAAAATGTTTTGAGTTAGGGCGTTTTCAAAATTTCAAAATTGATTTTGGAACCCTTAGAAGTGACCTACATCAACCAAAAGCTTCGGGGCACAACTAGACCCCAAATGGAGCCTACATACCAAATTTCATCAAAATCGGTCAATGCTAAGTGGCAAAAGTGCCGCGTACGGCGGACGGACGGCCAAATTTTTATCCGATTTTTGGATTCTACGTACCTTGAAACGTAAACCATCAAATTTTGAGGGGGTGTTAAAATTTTTTATTTCTTGGTCGATTCCAAAGGTTCATTATTGAAAATAATAAACCAAGATTTGGCCGTCCGTCCGCCGTACGCCGTACGCGGCACTATTGCCACTTAGCATTGACCGATTTTGATGAAATTTGGTATGTTGGCTCCTTCTGGGGTCTAGTTGTGCCCCGAAGATTTTGGTTGATGCAGGTCACTTCTAAGGGTTCCAAAATGAATTTTGAAATTTTGAAAACGCCCTAACTCAAAAAATTTTGATGTAAATGTATTGTTTTTTCTTCAATTTAAGATTCTATAGAATTTTTTGAGACCACCCGGAGCGCTGTAGGACAAACCGTTCGCTCACTACGAGAATTTAAAGTTTGGACGTACGATAAATACACGAGTGTGAATCGCAAAAGAGGCTTCATCACCTTACAAATTTTAGTTGACCAAAATGCAATCACTGTTCAATGCTTCCTTAGTCAACCTGTAATCAAATTTCTAAACCAAGGAATTCATTGTTTCTTCAAATGGAGTGTGAAGGGTTTATTTCATCTAAATAAACAACATTATGAAGCGAAAACATGATTGGTGGGTAGTGACTCGATGTTGGTAGGGAATCGAGCAAGTAAAAACGATTTTAACCCTCCCCCCCCCCTCAAAATTTGATGTTTTACGTTTCAAGGTACGTAGAATCCTAAAATCGAATGAAAAATTTTCCGTCCGTCCGCCGAACGCGGCAGTTTTCTTAGGAACACTGGACCGATTTGGTTCAAATTTGATCTAGTTATGCCGCGAACCATTTTTCGATCAAAATTGAATGTAATCAGGAAATATTGTCGTACACTTGTTATGCCGGAAGATTTAACTTGTTCTAAAGTGCGTTTTAGCTTCCAAATGTGTTAGTTATATTATGACATACACTAATGTATTCCTATCGGAGGATGAGAAATGTAAAACATGCGTTTGTAGTGCTGAGAAAAATTCAAAATCTTTCAAAATTTAATTCTAAAATCGCTTCAAATTATTGCACGAAGGTTTATTATACCCCAATATTTCCTGATTACATTCAATTTTGATCGAAAAATGGTTCAAACACTGTTACTACAACTCTAATAAATCAATAGGAATGAATAAAAAAATCTATCTCCGTCGAGGACGTTTGCCCGCTAAAGGGTTGAATCAAGTTTATGCTTAACTTATAATACTTAATAATGTAAACTGCTTGTATTCAGGGATGGGAGCTGGCTGAATAAATTCTCTAGTTGAAGGGGTTACTTCACGTTTACAGCGATCGCATTTTGGCCAGCTAAAATTTGAACGGAGATTAGGCATCTTTTGCGATTCACACTCGTGTTTCTGATTTATCGTGAGAATTTGCCCTAGAGCTCCGCGTGGTCTCTAAAAATTCTAAAAACGATGTCAAAATTTTTATTTGATTTTATGATTCTACGTACCTTGAAACGTAAACCAACAAAAATTTTTTTTTTTGGGGGGGGGGGGTTCTTGGGGGAAATTCTTTTTCTTGGTCGATTCCAAACATTCACTATTGAAAATTATAAACCAAAATTAGGCCAAACCCCTCGTAAATATCCATTGTTCAAATTTTTTTTAAATTTTCATATAATTAAAATTTATAATAATATAATATATATTTATATAAAATATAATATATATAATTATATAATATAACATATAAATTATAATATAATTATAATTTCTTGTCTTCAATTCTGGAATCAAATAGGCCTATAAGATAGCTGGTCGTCCCCCAGTTCCGACTACAACAGTTACTGACAAGTTCCTTCTGACAAAATCCTGGATGGGATCTTTAGCTCATTTTATTTCCTATTGAAGTCAATGGGGTTACAAGTGGTCCACGGCACACTTTTGCTCCTGCCGTGCAAGGCGGTACCCACTTATGCCATCGAATGATTGAATCTGTATTACTTCATCTTGCACCGGACGAATTGAGGAAGGCACTCTACTCTGGTTATCTGTCTTTCTTAAAAGTCAGTAGGTAAGTACTTCGAACTTTTACATAAGGCAGTGCAATAAATCGGGGCAAATTTCTTTTTATTATTTTCAACGATGAAACTTTGGAAATTTGTAAGAATTTTTGTTTACCTACCCGCCTCAAAATTGTATGGTTAGTTATGGGAAGTTATGGCTGTTACAAGGAATTCACGTTTGCGCATGCGCAGCAACTACTATTTGGGGAAGATTATTTTCATTGGGGACCATCTACACACCAACCCGCACGATCTCTGAAAATTGCATCTGAAATGGACAATAACTTCGTATAGTTATACCGGTTACAAGGATTTCATGACAGACATACAGACAGACAGACACGGAACCAACATTGTTCATGAAGGTCTGAAACGTAAAACGCGAGTGGAAATTTCGATTTTGGAGAACCTTGGTAGACTCGGAAGCAAAATCAATAATATCTGAGTGGGTTTGCAGTGAAACAATGGAGTCAATTAGAGAGAACTTTTTGAGATTTATTGCTTAAAAGTCTATTTTAATGCTTTAAGTTATATCCGGAATCAGCGTGGAATGTCCTGTAAGATCATCTTCATACCTTTATTGAGTAAAAAATATAAAATCCAAAACTGGCTGAAAATCGGTCGTAACATTTCTTTGAAAATTTGGACATCCTTCCAAGTTGTATGCACTGGACTTACCTTTTGACACATTGATGTAGCGAGATAAGGTTACTCCAAGGATCCTGAGAAGGTTTCTTAGTTGGGCATATTCCACATTTTCTCATTGAACAAGGTTGCAATAAAAACCCTCGAATAAACAGAGGGCAACGGGGCATTTGGAAGTAACGCACCTCGTAATTACGGCGGCATAATAATACCTTAGTTTTACGGTGATGAAAGAAACAAAATCGGGTCTTCCCGGCTACCTTCACAACTAACCTTGATGTACCTTCACAGCCTTGGTAAGCCTTGTTAAACGTTCTAGGTATACGAGTTTAACTCACTCTGTCGAACATCCTAGGCGTCTCACAACTCGATAACATATTTTCGAATAATGATTGATTTCCTAATTTTGGTTTATTATTTTCAATAATATCGACCAAGAAAAAAAATTTTAACACCCCCTCAAAATTTGATGGTTTACGTTTCAAGGTACGTAGAATCCAAAAATCGAATAAAAATTTGGCCGTCCGTCCGCCGTACGCCGTACGCGGCATTTCCCCCAATTAGCATTGACCGATTTTGATGAAATTGGGTGAAAATGAAAATTCGGGTGGGTGACCTCCCGAGTCCTAACAGGAGGATCTGGTCTAAATTCAGGGCTAAAGCCACACGACGGCGTGCCACGGCTCGAGCAAATGGGCTCCGTGGGACTTGGAGCTGAACTCGAACCCCCATGGGGAGGAGAGGCGTCGATTGATGGCATAGCCGGAAGAGGCACAATCCTCCCTCCATCATTTGTGGGATAAGGTGATTCAACCTTGTTCCTCACCCCAATGTCCGACGTCGGATCTCGGACTCTGATACCAAGCAGCCAGATGGACATGACTGCTGAGTGCTGAAAGTGCTGATACAATGCTGTGATGTAAATAGTTATGTACAATACCATCAATTGTAGTGGTGAAGTATTTTTTCCAAATATAAATTGTTAATGGTAAGTATGTAGGTCCATGTAGGTCCATGTAGGCCATTTGGGGTCTAGTTGTGCTTTGAAGATTTTGGTTGATGTAGGTCACTTCTAAGGGTTCAAAAGTGAATTTTGAAATTTTGAAAACGCCCTAACTCAAAGAATTTTGATATAAAGGTATTGTTTTTCCTTCAATTTAAGAATCTACAGAATTTTTAGAATTTTTTGAGACCACGCGGAGCTCTGTAGGACAAACCGTTCGCTCCCTACGAGAATTTAAGGGTTTGACGTACGATAAATCAGAAACACGGGTGTGAATTGCAAAGAGGCCTGATCTCCTTTCAAATTTTAGCTGACAGAAATGCGATCGATGTTTTCCTTCATGTTGGATGGTTGGTGGCTTTGCAGACGAGTGATCAACATAGAAAAATAATAAACCACTGTGTAATACTTTGCAGCGTTTTTTTTACATAAATTACGCATTAATCGTAGATATGCTAGTGAGCATAAAGTAACACATTTCTACTCAAAAAAAACATCAATCAGCTTGAAGGTTGATGTTTTTATTGAGTGATAATGTGTTATTTTATGCTCACTACCTTATTTATGAATAATGCGTTTGTTATCGTCAAAATATGAAGGTTTTCCTCGAAAAATCCACTTTCTAGCAGTCAGAATTTTTCGGAAGTGTCACCATTGGATTCAGCGTAAAAAATTACGTAGGGAATGATACCAAACTCGTCAAGTCATCTTGAGATCGAGGGTGACCCTACACCGCGTAAAACACTCGATTTTCAAGTAAAACTCACGTTTTTTTTCATTCAAACTTGATTTACTCTTCCAATTTGAATTTTAAAAAGAAACATTGATGAACCGTTGGAAAGCTGGCAATTTCAGCGTGTTTTTTCCGAAGAGCGCCCATCGAAATGGGCAGGCGTTCATGGTGAAAAAAAAACGTTGAAAAGAAAAAAGTCAAATTTCGAAAAAAATTCCATTTTGGCTTTTTGATTTGCTTTTTTAGAAATGGTTGATCCCTAAAATACTTTGGTTTTACACTAGGTAGCTTTATTTATTCAACGCTCTTTACAACGATATCCTCAAATTTGAAATTACTTGGTAAATAGCAGGAGTTATGACAGTTTTAATGTCGTAAGGTCGAAAATATGAAGAAAAAAAAAAAAGCTTTGAAGTGAAAAAAAGGCATTTTGAGTGGGTTGAGAAAAAATTGCTAAGAGACATTCTTTGTTGCAAATTAGTTGTAGAATTGATCCCTGAAGTTATGCCCATCTCGAGTGTGGACACCCTGTAGAGTGATGGGGATGTGGAGATTATTGAGGTTCCGTCAATTGGATTCTAGGCATTTTCCCCAACGTTTTGGCTCTTTTTTTAGCCGTTATCGAGGGCGACAAGAAATATAAAATTCCTGGCATTAGATATTGATCTTAAGTGTAGCTATTATCTATATTTTTTGTACATGCTAGGTAGTATGAATAACATGTAATACTACTTACAGAGTGCAGTCAAGAATGCACCAGTTAACAGGTATTCTCCTAACTGAAAAACACCGCCATTTTCGCATACATAACGTTATCCTTACCGTTATCCAACTCGATGAAACTGAAACGCAAAGTTACAACTCTAACTTCCCAATTTGGCAAGAACAGCTGGGCTGAATTTTTGTGGTGGAGATGTTTCACCAAAATATAGATGAAATGTGTTTTGATGAAGTTCCGATCTAGAATGTGTTATTTTCAATTTAACATATAAGTTCCTTATAATTTTTAAAAGTACCTTTTGAACTTTGGTGATCACGAAAAGTCGGAACACCTGGCGTTGGGATCTTACCTCACTCTTTCTCGTTTTCTTCGTTCAGTAAGTAATTTATTTTGCAGATCAGTCGCAACAATGCTTCATAAGCAGATGCTGCGAATTAATGTTGACGCGCACTTACACCGAATCAAGCGTACAACAGACATCCCAACAAAGAGTCTTGGAGCGCACTGTTGCCTAAACTTCATTTATTTCCATTCAACAACCGTCAAAAGAACTCTTTTCTATTGAGATGGTAATCTCGCGCTTTCCATTGGGATCGGATTTTTTTTTCGGCTCGTTCGAACACACTTGTGAAATTCGGTTCGTCTCAAAAGAAGCCAGTAGGATGTTCGAATGCTCCCCGACCTACCTCACCGCCAGCTCGTACGTTCCTTTCCCGTCTTCCCATTCTCAGATTTGAGGCCTTCGATTCAGGGCAGTCTCGTCCCAGTTTCGCCATTTTCCCGTTGTTTGGTACGAGAGTTATATGGAAGTCGAACTGTGCAATGATGTTCCTTTCAGGGATTTCTGTTTGGGACGTCCTTACTAATGGTTCGTTCCCGCAAAATATTGTCAGAGTTCTTCTTCTGCCACATTTTGTATTTGGTTATTTCTGAACGTGAAATCTTTTACCATAACGTAATTGCTTCTACAGCAAGGATAAAATATATACATATTATAATATCTAATGAATTCATACAATGCGTTTTATTAAGTTTGAAAAAAGGAAGGTATGCTGCCTCACTTTGTAAAATGTTGGCGTAGAGGTCCAACAATTACTTCGTTAAACTTGAATGTGGTCTCTGGGGCCAGACGCCTGTGTCCTTAGCAACGTTATCATGTGTCAATCATATAAGATTATGGTTACGATCATGTTAAGAGTCTTCATTAGTAAGGAAACAGGATGAGTCCGTAAACGCACGGGAAACCGGTCATGCTACCCTTCGCTACGAACATGATGAAAGTCTAGCCCCAACAATCTTTGTCCGGTTTCGGCGCTACCTCCCGCCACTTAAACGAACTACCATTCCTGATTACCATAGGGTAAAAGCTCCAGTGGCGGACACTGCACCAATGCCGGTCACTTGAAAAATAATTTGTTATGAGAAGAATATGAGTTTAGTTTTGCCATTGATTCCTTCTTATTATGGAAGCTATAGGACTTACAACTAAATGGAAGTGAATAGGACAAAGTTGGCGCCAAATTGGTGTAGCATTTAAAAAAATAATAACGACAGTCCATGTTTTTGCCCTTTTAGTCATTCCTAGTGAAAAATGACAAGAGAACGGCTGTGAATATTAAGCTATTTTCCTATTTTCAACACAACTGCAACTATTTTTGTGATTGTTGCAACTTCAATACTATTTAACTTACGCATATTTCAAATAATTCACCTGATTTCAATATTACAGAATCCTAATTTATGCATGTCTTCCACTGGTACACGCAAAATACTGCCTGTACTAGTGTAGGACACACTGTCTGCCATTGGTAAAACCAATTTTGGTTTATTATTTTCAATAATGAACCTTTGGAATCGACCAAGAAAAAAAAATTTAACACCCCCTCAAAATTTGATGGTTTACGTTTCAAGGTAAGTAGAATCCAAAACGTACGCGGCACTTTTGCCACTTAGCATTGGCCGATTTTGATGAAATTTGGTATGTAGGCTCCATTTAGGGTCTAGTTGAGCTGCGAAGCTTTTGGTTGATGTAGGTCACTTCTAAGGGTTCCAAAATCAATTTTGAAATTTTGAAAACGCCCTAACTCAAAAAATTTTGATATAAAGGTATTGTTTTTCCTTCAATTTAAGATTCTATAGAATTTTTAGAATTTTTTGAGACCAGACGTAGCTCTGTAGGACAAACCGTTCGCTCCCTACGAAAATTTAAGGGTTTATATTGAAATATATATATATAAATCAAAACACGAGTGTGAATCTCAAAAGAGGCCTAATCTCCGTTCAAATTAGAGCTAACCGAAATGCGATCGATGGTTGATTTTGATTTTTTTTGTATTTTTTTTTTTTTTTTTTTTTTTGATTTTTTTGATTTTTTTCCCCTTCATATTGGATGGTTGGTGATTTTGTAGACGAGTGATCTATATAGAAAAATAATAAACCATTGTGTAATAATTTGCAGCGTTTTAAACGTGGAACCAAAGGAGGACAGGTTTCTAGTATAGGTACCCGTCCTTCACTGGAGTTTAATAGCGTACATTCTCTAGTTCACTATTTTATCCATTTTCCCAGCCTTCCTCGTTTCATTTGTTGTTAGATAGGTAGTTTTTATCTCTTGTTGTTTTAGGCAGAACAACAAGAAATCTCCTAGAATGAAGAAGAAGACCAATGTAGGAAAAAGACCAAACATACTAAATTGTAGTGAAGAGACGATGAATCCAAGCGGGAAGTTCAAGGGGAGAGACCAACTGCTCAAATAGCGAGGGAGTTTCGTATCCCCCACAAACTATAGCACATGCCTCTGTCAGTTGTTGCACTTTTGGCAATTTCTTTGGGGATGCACTCGTACTTTAAAAACAGCAAGCGGAGGAGTTAACTGCCCTCCAGCATTAGCTGTCACCAAAGCAGTGACACACTCTCGTCTCAATCGTCTTGTTGATAAATTACTCAGTCACTTTTTGGAGCCATAACAGCCAGACCTTTTGGGTTAAGAAAAAACGCAGTTTCATCAGCCTCAAAGACTCTAGATGAGTCTGGTGGCATTATATTCTTGATTGGTCTGTTCCTAATTTGGGACAGCTGAAGCCCACTGGCTCAGATCTTTAGAGGTCACTGTATTTCTTGAAGTACAAGTATTACGATTTTGGGCAATCCTAGATGACACTTCAGGATTTTTACTCCTGAAGGATTTTTACCACGATCGGCCTGGTAGGTTAATGGAGAAATTATTTTCCCACTTAAGGTCTGACAAAAGTCATTGGACACGGTCCATTGAGTCAGTTTTGGTGATAGGAAACTAGCACACGAACAAGATATGATCCTATTCACAATAGTGTTCTGCTCCTCCTTCAGAACAAAGTCAGGACTAATTTTCCTTTCAATTGGACGCTAATTGCATAAATGAACTAGTTTTGAATGAATACAAACGCTTTCATGCAAATTACATTGACTTTATGAAACCTGCCCTCACTGGCACACTAGGTGTCCACCACTTCAACAATAAAAAATCTGGGTGTCCGTTACCGGTGTACAATAATGTTATTAAAACTGGTTTTTTGCATTGATAACTCGTTCATAAAAGTCTGAGGTACATGTTAAACACACAAGAAATCGGACACAGTTGAAGAGGAAATAATTAAAAATGCAGAATGATAGGATTTTCCTTAACATGTCGGCCATTGGGGCTTTTACCCTAACTACCATTCTAAACATTCTTGTCTCGTAATCGTTTTCGTTTCTCATATTCGTTGTTTTTGTTTTTCTCTCCTAACAGTTATGGACGTGAAAATGATGCCCAAGTGTTGTTTCATGTTACAAAACGTGCCAAAAGTCATTCAATTTCAAAGCTGATCTTTAAAATCGTCACTGTTCATGTTATAGAAATATGAGAAACGAAAACGATTACGAGACAACAATCTTTAGAATGGTAATTATGGTAATCAGGAATGGTAGTTCGTTGAAGTGGCGGGAGGTAGCGCTGAAACCCGACAAGGATTGTTGGGGGCTAGACTCTCTTACGAACATGTAGTACTGTTTTCTGAACAGAGCTACGATAGCACTGCCTAGAGTCGTACGGGCTAGTTAGTTGTCTACGGGACAATGGAACGAGCAGCCGGTGACTCGCAGCTTTTCGTGATTTTTTCTCAATAGTTTAAAAGTCACTTCGTCGATGAGACGAACGAGTAGCGTTGTAAGCGAAGAAAGTATTCGTCCAAGCGACTAATGAGGAGCATTACAATAGTAGTATAAAGACGTCTGCCAAGTGGGTGTGGCACATAGCCTCCTCGTACCAATAATCGATTGTACTGACGATCGGACGCATTGTAGCTAATTTCAAAACATCAATCCTTGTACTATCCTCCTGAAAACTATCCACACGTCATCCAGCTCAATTCATAAAAATTTCATCGAATTTGAATGAAAAAGTTGAAATTATGGCTGTTATATGGATTTTACATGTTATATGGTTTGCGCATGCGCCGAGGCTACTTTCGGTTCAGGGGTGATGATTTTTGGAGGTTCAATCTACATGCCAACCCGCACAACACTTGGAAATTTCATCGAAATTGGACAATAACTTGGTGAAGTTTCGCCGTTACGAAGATTTCATGACAGACACACAGACAGAGAGACACGGAACCAAAATTGTTCATGAAAGCCTGAAACGAAAAACGCGAGTGGTATTTTCATTTTGGAAAACATTTTTTCGTTTCTTATATCTCCATATTCTTTCCAATAGTCCTATACTAGTTTGAATCTAATGAAATTTGATGTTTTATTCATCCGGAACTAGTTCATAAGCTCAGACCTACAAGAGCGTTCGTTTATTTATCGACGAATGGGTAGCAGTGCTCGTCAAGAAATTTGGGGTAGCACTCCAGGGTTAATCTAATTTTCCAGTTATAATTTTTCATTTATAAAATTGTTCCATTTGAGTAAATTCGACCTTCAGTATTTACTGGATTTTGAATATTACGTATGGACAAGGCCAAATAAAGATGAAACTGTGTCAAAATACATCACAGATTGCTACACAATCTGATGTTAGTAATATAATGCTCTCGGGAGCTTATACCAGGTTGTAATCGTAGGTGCTTACAGGATACGGCTTTCATTAACCGATTTGACATTTCAAGAAACAAACTACTTCGCTGATCTTTTTGCAAGTTCTATGAAACCCTTGCGAAACCTCCACGCACAGACGCAAACTACAAGTAGAATGAAGGTTGTCCCATGTGACACAGTTACGCGCATATCAAAGTTATGGGAGCATCTGATGACTGCTTGATGGGTGCCAGGGGGCTTCAAATGCCTCTAAGCGCACTTTTGATGGCATCTTCGGGCATTTTGTGCTCCTCAGTTGAAAGTGCAAAGGTTGTTTTGACACCACAACCGCCGGTATGAAATGACCCGTACAAGTCATAATAATTATAATGAAGCGACCGAGAAAATCGGAGGTCTTTTTGTTTCAAAAGTGGTCTATCTCAGTTGTGAAACGCAGAAGGTGTCCCTCTTTTGATGGAGTTCAAAGAAAGGTCAGGGGTCGGTTATGTACAACCCGCATTCTTTTACTGGTCAATATTTACTCTTAACTATTTTTTAGACATATTCTTAATATTTAGAGTGGTTTCTGTTATTCTGCAGCGCCAACCATTCGCAGACAGTCGGTCGCCGTTCATTCCTCGTTCCGGGTCAGTATTTCACGGAATTGAAGGCGCAAAAACTTAAAAAGTTGTACCTAAAGGATTTTAGAAATTCATTAGTGCACGGCCCTATGGAATTTAAAAACTTGAATATTGCCGCTGGAATCATCAAAATCGAACAATGATTGCCAGAGAAAACGCAGCAAATCATTGCCCAAAGGTTTATTATTTTCTGTATAGATCACTGTGTGAGCTGCCGCTCAGCAGCTCACTGTTTCCCCTATCAGGCCATGGAGGCCAGTAAGCCCTGACAACCCCCGGGAGAAAGACCCCAGGCCGTAGAGGCCAGTAAGCCCTGAACCAACCCTCATCACAGGAAGACCCAGGCCGTAGAGGCCAGTAAGCCCTGAACAGCAGCAGGAGAAGGAGCCCACAGCCACACACACGAATGGGCGTGGCCATTCAACGTGCCCTCCCACCACCTTGGGCACACAAAAACAACCAACAACTATTGTCAGGCCAACAGGAGAAGCCCTGATCGAGAAAGACCAGAAGATCTGCGGTTTTTGGCATTGTTAGTTGGCCAGACTGGAGAGGGAGAGCAGTCAAATACCAAAGTAGTGACCTGAACACCTCAGTCCTTTGAAGCGCGCCTAGCCAGCATTGTCTTGAAGCTAACCCCCCCGTCCGTGAAGCGTTCTCCCCCGTACCAGTGTCGACCCTGTATCGAACTAGTGCAAAATTCGTCCTCCTGCCTCCCAGTCGAACATTGAAGGATAGATCCTGTGAGTGGTGCCCCCTCAGTGAAATCGGCTTCCGTCCTGCCTCCCCTGGAACCGTCCGAAGGAACCGCGACGCGATCCAGTCCGATCCCGGCTACTCCCCTCAACATCAACACCTCGCCTCTCATCGTGTGCGGACTCGCTCCGGTACCCCGTCACGTGAGTGAATACAGTGTAACACCTATCTTATTGGCCAATAGTAGGTAGTTAGTGAAGAGTAACTCAGTAACTATAAGAAAACCGTATTCTGAACTGGAACATTGAAGTTAAAAACCAAAAAATCTACTTGTATCTAATCTTAAGAAAGCTGTAACGCCTAGTTAAGCTAACCAATCACATTTGCCTCTCGTAGAACGCCCTTCTGGCAGAACTGGGTTGTGGACCCCCTAGTCTCATTTTGTTCCTAATAAAAACCTTGCATTACTCTACATTTTCTTACAATCTTGCCCTGGTTCTGATTCTGGTTCATGAGTATCGGGTATCGGTGACTAGGTAGTTAAATTCACTTGCACAGAAACGAGTAACGTAACATCATTCTTTATTTCAACAACCGATACACCGCAATTGGTATAACAACAGGTAACATTTACATAAACATCAAGAGTAACTTCAAAGTAGAACGCAGCCTCATCTCCCAAGCCGTATCGAGTCAAGCTACCAACGACACGTTACAAGCTAAGTATTTTCTATTTTCTAGTTTAAGTTTTTTGTCTTTTCAGTTGTTCCTGGAACCGTTACACTTCCCCTTTTTTTTTAACAGTAACCTCAAAATTTAGAATCTTTTATTCCCGATCGGATCGATACCCCGACCAAAGGCTTACAACTGGTTCTCCATCAATAGCACCTACCACCATCTGTATTCTCCCTTGACTTTCCCTCTCAAATTTCAGCTTCCTGCGTTCAATAGGATTGAAAATGGCTTCGGAGCTCACTCTGCTGTTCAGTGATCTGAAGAGTAAAGAAGATATGATATTCCGTTTAATTTCAAAAGGTACTATATCCAGCACAATGGCGGTCTCTTATCCGTTATTTTAAATATTTTATCCAATTCGTTCGTTTTCAAAAAGTACTATATCCACTTCGTTTGATTTCAAAAAGTACTAAACGTCACGTTTTGTTTCAAAAAGTACTATATCCATAAATCTTACACTTCAAATTTCGTTCTAAACTATTTTAAACTTTGTACTAATTAACCTTTTTTCCAAAAATATTTATTATAATTTAGAAGTATAACATACTTTGTATATTATACTTTTGTATATTATACAAAATAAGGTAAATGGGGGTATAGTGGACACTGTTCCAATAGTGGACACTTGCTTGCATAAATGTGAAAAATAAGAGTAATAGGCGCCAAACTACTTTGAAATCCATAGAATTTGTAGGTTGTGCCATCTATGAAGCTACTGTAGAAATACCGATACTCCGGAGCATCATGGGAAAGAATAATAACCATTTGAAAATGGCGTAGTTGAGGTCTGTCGCTAGCACGTGTGCAGCTGAGCTGTTGAGGTCTGTCGTGTCGCTTGCAGCTGAACCTCGTTAGGAGACAGGTCTGTTGCAACAATATTTTTGGAATTTATAATTGCTTGAGCGACTTCTGGTTTTTTTGTGACGTTCAAGTAGATAGTATAGATTAGTTATCATGAAGGATTTCTTGCAAATTATCCTGAGTGAGCATTTAGGCCCTGTGTCCACTTAACAAACACTGGGTGTCCACTTTTGAAACATGAATGATTTTTTATTCTGAGTTTTTATTTTGTGTTCAGACTGTTCTCAATATACAGCTGTATATGCTACGTTAATTTGGGATCATTCTGTTCATGGGGACCAATAGCGGACAGGGGGTGTCATCTTTTGAATCACAAATGTCCACTATTGAAACAACAAGTCTAATTGTGATCATACAGTT
The DNA here is from genome assembly GCA_009739505.2 of Apolygus lucorum. Classification (NCBI taxonomy): domain Eukaryota; kingdom Metazoa; phylum Arthropoda; class Insecta; order Hemiptera; family Miridae; genus Apolygus; species Apolygus lucorum. Next base: position 2,511,069 of record CM019183.2, read on the forward strand.
GGTTCGTGCATTTTCTAGTTCGTATTACTATCTATTTTGTATGTTTCTTTCAGGAAAATGGCTCGAGGTAGTAGTATCTGGCAGTATGATGAGGAGGAGATGTATAGAGCATTAAATATAGAGGTCAAAAATGGCACCCCATTGGCTACAGCTGCCAAACTCTGTAAATTATTACACAAAGGTTAATTTTTTCTATGTAGATCACTCGTCTGCAAAGAACACGGTTTTGCTATTAATACCTCCAACCAACTTGAACAAAAACATCGATCGTATTTCGGTCAGCTAACATTTGAACGGGGATTAGGACTCTTTGGCGATTCACACTAGTGTTTCTGATTTATCGTAAGTCCAACCCTTAAGTTCTCGTACGGAACGAACGATTTGTCTTACAAGGCTCCGCGTGGTCTCAAAAAATTATATAGGTACTATCTTATATTGATGGGAAAACAATACCTTTATATCAAAATTCTTTGAGTTAGGGCGTTTTCAAAATTTAAAACCTTATTTTTCAACCCTTAGAAGTGACCTACATCAACCAAAATCTTCGAGGCACAACCAGACTACAAATGGAGCCCACATACCAAATTTCATCAAAATCGTTCAATGCTAAGTGGCAAAAGTGCCGCGTACGGAGGGCGGCCAAATTTTTATTCGATTTTTGGATTCTACGTACCTTGAAACGTAAACCAACAGCCTATTCCAGTTGTAAATAACGAATTTATTACTAAAGTGATGTATTTCGTGGGTTTTGTGATCGAAAAATGATTTCCTCATCAATTTGATGAAAACAGTTATGTTAAATCTGTACTTTCTTCCTATCTACCTACTGTAAAAGTGATAATCATCTATTACTTTTTATAATTGACCAATTTTGTTTTCAATATCCTAGCCTACAGACCCCATTTAAAGCATGAATCCCTCGAAAAAGGCAGTACACGAGTGATGACCACTATAGAAGCAGAAAGTGTCCACTATAGAAACGAAAGGAAATTTTGGTGTCCACTTTGCCCTCATTGAAGGCTTTTTGTAATTATTATTTTAAAAATATTTAAAGTGAAGTATTTAGAGATTTCGGGTGTAGAATCAAAAGACGAAGAGTCATAGAATGTAAAAAATGAAGGTTCATCGTTCTCAAACAAAATCCATCATATCTATTGAGAATTCAATGCAAAAATTTCCTTAAAGTGTCCACTATTGGTGCTTTTACCTTAACATCATTGGTTTTTTAGCACGTTTTTCAAGTCGCTATGGTTTTTTCACATTTTTCTCACGTTTGACGCAGTACCTTTTGGAATCAACCTCCTCATATGCCCTTCAAAATCCAAGACTTCTCATGAATGACGTTTCGAGAGGAAGTTTTGATCATTATTTCATTTGACCTCATTGATCATTGTTTTCGAGTTAGAACAAACAGCGAAGCCGAGACCCTCTAAAAGCTTCCATTCAAACCAATTGTTGATGAGAAGATACCTGATCAGGACCTTGCTTTCGCCTTATCCTTTCAATCGTGCTGCCAAGTCACGGGTCGGGAGGAAGTAAATGCGAGGAGTTAACAGAAGATCGCTCTACCTCGTGCAAAAGGTTGAAAAAAATGGGTGACCTCCAAAAAAATTTGACACAGTTTGAAACTAACTGAGAGATAGTTCACCTGAGCCCAGGTGAAAATAACGGAGATCATCTCAAACTTATGCGATTTTCAGGGATTGTGCAGGTCAGTTTCTAATCGACATCAATTCCTCCTTATTATTCAGGAATTTGATCGAAAAACGCTGCAAATCAAAACTCAAGGGTTTATTATTTTCCTATATAGATCACTCGTCTGCAAAGAACACGGCTATGCCATTGTCACCATCTACCAACCAAAGATACTACCTCATACAATTTCTACAAATACTCATACCTACTTCACAATCAAGTTTATTCGAAAGAAATAAATGCTTCACACTCAATTCGAAGAAACAGGGAGTTGTGAGCGCCTTCATGAGGAAATTTGATTACTGGTTGCTAAGAACGCATAACTGAGTTCACTCGAAGAAACGAACAGCGATCGCATTTTGGTCAACCAAAATTTGAACGGAGATTTCGATTCATACTCATCGATTTCGGCTCATTGAATGAGCCTCATTCATGCCGATGCACATTGACGGTCCACCATCTGCTCGTCGAATGTCCAGTTTTCCTCTCTCATTCGACTATTCCAAGAAACATTAAGCAACTACTGGACAACAACTCAAGAACCCTAGATGACCTCTTCAACGCCTTGAAGTCACTGTCTATTTTCTATGAAATATGAAGAAATCGTGATTTATAGTACATAGATATTTTATTATGTTCCGTTTAGCGCCCATGACCCTTCGTGGTCGAATGCGCTCAAAAAAATAAAAAATAAAAAATAAAATCGATTCATACTCGAGTTTCTGATTTATTGTAAGTCTTCTTCAGCTCCCGAGAGATCATCAAATATGGATAACGTTTATGACCTCGACACCCTGCATGATTTATTGGCGTAAGTACCAATATAATTTTATTATCTTTCAATTGCTTCCTCACTACCGAAGGTAGGGAAGCTTTGTATTCGTGAAAGAAGTGAAAAAAAATGTCCTCCAAAATCAAAATTTCCACTTGCTTTTTGCGTTTTAGAGCTTCCCGAACAATTTTGGTTCCGTGTCTGTCTGTCTGTCTGTCTGTCGGTCTGTCGGTCTGTCTGTCTGTCTGTGGTCAATCCTTGTCCCGGGCAAAACTATACTAACCTGTGGTCCGATTTTGATGAAATTTTCAGGGATTGTGCGGGTTAGGTCCTAGACGGTCCCCTATAAATTTCAGCACCTTCGGATCAGCTGAGTGAGCTCCAAGGCCATTTTCTCTCCTGTTGAACGCAGGAAGCTGAAATTTGAGAGGCAGGGTCAATGGAGAATGCTGAAGGTGCCTGAGTGGTCACTGATCAGCTGAGTGAGCTCCAAGGCCATTTCCTCTCCTGTTTTTCGCCAACTGATTCTATACGTCCATGTTACAATGAGTGAGGAAGCTATACTGCCCACCCAACTTGGCAGACGTTTTTTTTTACCTACCAACTATTGGTAGGTACTACCTACCACACTATAATGGCTTCACACCTTCACAATCAAGTTTATTTGGTTTATTGTTTTCACTAATGAACCTTTGGAATCGACCAAGAAAAAAAAAGTTTAACCCCCCTCAAAATTTGTTGGTTTACGTTTCAAGATACGTGGAATCCAAAAATCGAATAAAAATTTGGCCGTCCGTCCGCCGTCCGCAGCACTTTCCTCAGTTAGCATTGATAAGGTGATAGGTGATTCAACCTTCTTCCTCACCACAATGCCCGAGGTCGGATCTCGACCCTGATACCAAGCAGCCAGATGGATTGACTGCTGAGTGCTGAAAGTGCTGATACAATGATGTGATGTAAATATTCAAGTACAATACCATCAATTGTAGTGGTGAAATATTTTATAGATATAAAGGTATTGGTTTCCCTTCAATTTAGGATTCTGTGGAATTTTTAGAATTTTTTGTGACCACGCGGAGCTCTGTAGGACAAACCGTTCGCTCCCTACGAGAATTTAAGGGTTTGACGTACGACAAATCAGAAACACGTGTGTGTATCGCAAAAGAGGCCTAATCTCCGTTCAAATTTCAGCTGACCGAAATGTGATAGATGTTTTTCTTCATGGTGGTTGGTGGTAACAATGGCAAAGCCGTGTTCATTGCTGACGAGTGATCTATATAGAAAAAAAACCCTTTGTGTAATAATTTGCAGCGTTTTTTCTTATGTTCGCAGATATTATCAACATAGTATTATAGCGTTTTTCTGTAAAAATTTTGCTTTTCAGATACTTTAGGTACCACAAAACGGGTCATAAAGCATTTTTCCTTTGTTTCTGAACTTGTGAGGCATCAATAAACAAAATTATTGGAGCGATTGGTCGACCTGAAATGTTCTTGTCAAGTTAAGGGATAATTATTTATGGTACTTTGCGCTCTATTGGGTTCTTAAACGTTTTGTTAATTTTGGAGAAGTTAGAAGTGTATAATATACAAGTATTGTAAAGTTTTTATTACAGACATTATTTTATAGTTTGAAGTCATTCTGATTGTTGTAGTATTTTGAGTTTTTAAGATGTTGCTGGCTGTAAGGTGTAAAGATAGTGCCAATAAAAATTGTACTGTAAAAAAACCGTTGCAAATTATTACACAAAGGTTTATTATTTTTCTATATAGATCACTCGTCTGCAAAGAACAAGGCTTTGCTATTGTTACCACCCACCAACTTGAAGAAAAACATCGATCGCATTTCGAACAGCTAACATTTGAACGGAGATTAGGCCTCTTTTGCGATTCACACTCGTGTTGCTGATTTATTGTAAGACCAACCCTTAAATCGTAGGGAACGAACGGTTTGTCCTACAGAGCTCTAAAAATTCTATACTATCTGAAATTGAAGAAAAAACAATACCTTTGTATCAAAAGTTGTGAGGTCTGAGTTGAATTCTAATTCGAAGAATTCTATTTCTGGTGATGGCTGTCGTGGCTTTAGCGCTGCTTTCTCGCGCGTCTTCGATCTCCATCAGCCTGTAGTTCCGACTGAGGATTTTAGCGCTTTTTTGGACGAGGCTCCGCGTTTCCAAGTTGAGTTTTTTCTGGAGCTAGTGACCGTTGAGGAAGTTTACTCTATGATTTGTTCCATGCGCATGTCCCTCTCTTCCGATTTTTATGGGTTGAGTTCTGTAGTGCTGAGAGGTGTAGCTTCTCAAATCATTGAGCCTCTCTCGTACATAATTAACCTATGTTTTCTCTAAGGGAAGTTTCCTGAGTCCTGGAAAATTTCTACGGTTACTCCAACTCCGAAGAAAGGTAAATGTTCGAATTACGAGGACTTTCGTCCAATCTCAAAACTCCCCATCTTCGCCAAGCTCATCGAATCCTTAGTGCTGAGGAGGATTCGATCATACGAAGGGGAGAAACGATTTATCCACGATGGCCAGTTTGGTTTCATGAAGGGCCGTAGCACCTGTGATGCAGTTGTTTCATTATTAAAGTCGGCCTTGGACTTCTTGGAGGGCAGAAATCGAGTGGAGCTGAAATTATACGACCTTGGTATAATCGTACGAAATTGTACGACCTCTCAAAAGCTTTTGACCTGGTTCCTCACGACCTTCTATTACGGAAATTGGACCACTATGGCTTCAGCTGTGTTGCAGTCGCTTTTTTGGAGAGCTACCTTAAGGGCTGGTCCCAGGTGGTATCGTTCAATGGTGATACTTCGCAGAAAGTACCTATTCCCTGCGGAATAAAACAGGGTTCTGTGTTGTGGCCATGTCTATTAATATTGATCATGAACGACCTGTCATACCAACCGCTGGATTCTGGTCACATGGTTCTCTTTGCTGATGACATATCAGTTATATCTGCGACACCTGACAAAGATACACTCTCGCGTAATGCAGCTCAATCCGATCTAATCATAAAACAGTGGTGTGCTGCGAATTCGCTTTTTGCTTCCTCACTACCGAAGGTAGGGAAGCTTTGTATTCGTGAAAGAAGTGAAAAAAAAAAAATGTCCTCCAAAATCAAAATTTCCACTTGCTTTTTGCGTTTTAGAGCTTCCCGAACAATTTTGGTTCCGTGTCTGTCTGTCTGTCTGTCTGTCTGTCTGTCGGTCTGTCGGTCTGTCTGTCTGTCGGTCTGTCTGTGGTCAATCCTTGTCCCGGGCAAAACTATACCAACCTGTGGTCCGATTTTGATGAAATTTTCAGGGATTGTGCGGGTTAGGTCTTAGACGGTCCCCTATAAATTTCAGCACCTTCGGACCAATAGGAGCGAGTGCGCATGCGCAAACGTGAATTTTCTGGAACCTCGGTTTCTAATGAACCGATTTTGCTCAAATTCGGAGGTCAGTTAGGTACTAACTTCTAAGAGACACCCTATAAGTTTCAATCAAATTGGTCAAGCAATAGCCGCTGCGCATGCGCGAACTTTAAATTTATTGTTACAACCAAAACTCCGCAACTATTCAACCAATTTCGATGAAATTTTCAGGGATTGTGTGGGTTAGGTCCTAGACGGTGGACCGCTAATATTTTGGTATTCAATAACTCTTTGAATCATATTTTTTTCGCCAACTGATTCTGTACGTCCATGTTACAATGAGTGAGGAAGCTATACTGCCCACCCAACTTGGCAGACGTTTTTTAAACAACAACAAAACGCAAGAGTTGGAATTCAAGCTTAGCAGCCGCCTCGATAACTCAGTGGGCGTTTTGGGGATCACAGTGGACAATAGGTTGTCTTGGCTGAGTCACACTGATACTCTATCTTCAAAGCTGTCGTCCTGTAATTTTATGTTTCGCAGAATAGCTAACTCTGTGTCCCCTGAGGTACTGCTCATGGTCTACCACGCATGTTTTGCTAGCCGACTCTCATACTGCGTGGTGTTGTGGGGAAATTCCAGTCATACCGAGGACATTTTCGTGCAACAGAAGAGGGCTGTTCGTGCTATGCGCAGGATGGGATGGAATGAAGCTGCCGTGGTCATTTTAAGGCACTTGGGATCCTGACGCTCCATTCTGTATACATCCTCAATTGCCTGCTGCTGGTCAAGTCCAACTTGAACGACATACCAACTGGATCATCGAAGCATGACTATTTAAAAAGGTCGATAATCAACCTATGCCCCCCTCAGGCAAGGCTCAGATCATCCATGGTCTCAAACCCCCTTCAGATTGGGTGTCGATTGTTCAATCGCCTCAATAAAGTTACAAGAGACCTACCTTTTAAAAATTTCAAGAGGGTGCTGAAATGTGAGCTTGTTAAACATGAACTTTACCACCTAAGTGACTTTTTTTCTATGAACTCTCATATTATGTATTGACAGTGGATAGTATTATCCTGTTATGTTTTAACTGTTATTTATTCAAAATATTGTTAGGTATTATTCTTATCTTTTTTCGAGCAGCAGAGGGATATACCTAGTACTCTCGCTTGCTGAAATTTTTATTATTTCATGTTCAGTTATCTAGTTATGATCAACCTGTGATCTTAGACTGACTGTGATTTTTATACCTCGTCTGTGATATTTGGAATGACTGTGATTGTGTTTGTATGTGTGTGTGTGTGTGTTGCCGCTGTGATAAATGCTTTTGGGAGTTGGTCCGGGATTCCTGGCCGGCCTGGGGGCGGCCCCCTTGGTGCTTCTTGGGGATGGGTGGTCTGCCTCTATGGTAGACCGCGCTGTTCGTCAGGGCTGCCTCTCCAGAAATGGATTGGTAGCCCCGGGAGCCGCCGTGGTGGGTGGGTCCGGGCTGGTCGGGACGCCCCGGCCGGTGCGGTGGCGTTCCACACATACGTTAGTTCCTAGACAGACCGATCACCTAAGTTCCTAATCCACACATGTTCCTGCTTCACGTCTTTCTATTATTATTATTTTTTCACAGTGTTAAATGCTACTTTACTTCATGATATATACCTCAAATTATTAGATTATAACTTACTAAATTTTGACGATTGTTCTATACTTATCGTATGATAACAATAAAAAAGATAATGAATTGAAAATTGTTTGAGTTAGGGCGTTTTAAAAATTTCAAACCTTATTTTTCAACCCTTAGAAGTGACCTACATCAACCAAAATATTCGGGGCACAACTAGACCCCAAATGGGGCCTACATACTAAATTTCATCAAAATTGGTCAATGCTAAGTGGGGAAAGTGCCGTGTACGGCGGACGGACGGCCAAATTTTTATTCGATGTTTGGATTCTACGTACCTTGAAACGAAAACCAAGAAATTTTGAGGGGGGGGGGAATTTTTCTTGGTCGATTCCAAAGGTTTATTATTGAAAATAATAAACCAAAATCAGAGGCTATTTTCCATTATTGTCTACATTCCCAAGCTATATGTGGGTACCCACACGTTCATCACTACTAGTTAAATTTCAGTGGTTTTGTGCGGTAGGTACCAGCTTTGTGCGCGATCTAACATGAACAGGAGGGAGAATACAAAAAAATGTAAATTGAACTGCTTGAGACGTTTAATATTTTGACAAGTACATAGGGATTTCAATCTTTACCAGCAGTCGTAGTGTATATTGGTCTTGTCCAATATTTTCTTTTTAACTTTAGTTTTCACGCGCGTCACCCTTGCTTTGCATAAGTTATTCTTCTGGTCTTCCTCCAGGGTAAAGGCTACTTTCCATCTTTCTCTACCTTTACGGCTCGAATGCTGTTAAATGAAACACTTCAATATTATTTTTAGAAATGATAAGGAGACATCATATCGAACGTGTTCTCTAGCACCTAAATATCTAATCCGTGTACAAAATGTCTGACTCAGGTTTTGACAATAATGTCGTATTTACATTCCAGAAAATATGACCGAGACCAAAATTTCACGACTAAAAGGGAAATATCATACAATAAAAGAAAGCTATGTGAGGCGAAAGAGGTGAAACTGAAATAGGTTGATTCACTCGATGAACGATAATATCATTTTCTGTTCAACACCCGTTGGTAATTTTATTCAACAGGTGTTGTACAGAAAAAGTTTATTCGCTTGACTTTAAAACTTCCTTGCTTGTGTTGTGTTGTGATGATCAACAAGTTGTATAAAAAATATAATTCACGAAATATTCAAAGACTGTGTTGAAGTGCCAATTCGTGACATTAGAATAGAAACAACAGTAGTAAGGAATGTGAACAAAAAACATTGGCAAGGGATGTAGGGAGCGAGAAACGTAGTGTACGAGGGGTCGTTACAACTGCTACACGAATAGAAGTAAGAATGCTCCTCTTCTTAGGTGATTGGTGAATGAGGGAACAAAATTTCCAAGTTGCAATGGAATACCTTTAACTTCATGGGAATACGTCAAATTTCAAATTTGAAGATAATGATCGAAACAAAAAACAATTACCTTCTTTTTTGCAAGCAACAGCAATTCGACGGGCCCCAGCTTTTTCTTCAACTTCTCTCTCAATGTTTTAAGGAGAAATTTATAATCTTTTTTGCTGACCTGGGTGACAAAAAAAAAGTGAATATTATAAAATGAAAAAGTAAAGAGAAAAATTTAAATGCAATAACAAAATACTTCGTGCAATTTTCGGGAAATAATTGCAATGGCCTCAAGATTTTTAGTGGACTTTTTTGAAAACTGTTTTCATTGAAATCCGTTTTGGAACATTCTGAAACGATCACTGGAGAAGCATCATAATATGATATTATAATATAATATAATAATATAATATAATATAATAATATAATATAATATAATATAATATAATATATATAATCTAATATAATCTATAATATAATATAATATAATATAATATAATATAATATAATATAATATAATATAATATAATATAATATAATATAATATAATATAATATAATATAATATAATATAATATAATATAATATAATATAATATAATATAATATAATACAATATAATATAATATAATATAACATGATATGATATGATATGATATAATATAATATATTATATGTGTCAATCGGCACGATAACCTGAGTAATGAGGAATTTCACCGAATTCTGTTTGCATTTTTCTTGAATAGTTAATGGTGTGGGATAGATGAAAATCGGGCTGATTTCGGAAAATAAGTCTCCTGTTATTTTTGGGAGATAATCAAAATTTTTGATTTCAAAACTAACCGGGAAAACGGACGTGCAGCGGGAATGCTAGCTGATTGGGCTGTTCGGATCCCCGTCTCCTCCCAGTGTTGCCCATTGCGACGACGAAATCGTGTTTTCTAAGAGAAAAGTCCTTCTCTTAGGGAGAAATCTTGCTTTTTCTATTTTTTTCTTCAGTTTTTCGATTTCGAACTTTACTGTTTCGTGAAATTTTGCATCTGGGGACTATAGATTTCTCGACCTCAGCGCTTCAAGCGGCCATAAATGAACTATTCCAGGATGACGTCATTTTCCCGGTTTTTTTAAACATTCGTATTTTCTACACTGTTTTGTTTATTCGTAAATTAGGAAGTTCGGGCTGAAAGTTTGCCTTAGGAGGTTTTTCGAGGTGCTGAATCCGATTGTGGGGTCAAAAATAGGAAATTCCGACATGGTGAAATTTCTCATTGTTTAGCAAAAATCTTTTAGTTTGCCAAAATGTTCGTAGCAACAAAAAAAAATACGAGTTCTTGGACAACCCAAGGGGTCAACATTTCAAAATAGTATTTGAAAAGTCCAAAAAACGGGTTTTTCCAGGTTGTTCCCCTTTAAAATCATGGTAATATATGGTATACTCGGATTCAGCACAAAATTTCTGATACCGTTGCATCTTCCAAAAATGAAAATTGTGTAAAAATTTCAAAAAGTACCTATATAAATACTTTTTTACGCTTTTGAACAATGTGTTCACCCAGAAATGCAGTAGCCCTGAGGGTGATCTATGAGTTCGTGAAGACTCCTAACATCTCCCTGTGACAAGGCAGCACCTATGCAACATTGCTGGCATCGGCATCAATTATGAATGGTACTCCAGCGCGAACATGACTGAGGATGGGGTTTGTTGAAGGTTTGTTCCTTTAGGTTATCGAATGTCTGTTGGCATGCTCTAGTCCACTCGAAGTCTTTCAAGTCCTCAGCATTGAAAAGGGGCTGGGTAAAAGGGCCATTGAGGTAGAAACTGCCAGTAGTAAGAATGAGTCCAATGAACGATCTCAGCTCGCTTGCTGTTTTGGGTACTGGCCAAGATGCAATACCCTCTACATTCGTGGGATCTGTCTTGATACCCTCCGGGGTAACCAGGTGCCCAAGGTGTGTCACAGTTTCCACATTTCTTAGCATTCAGCTTCAACTTCACTTCACTAAGTTTCTTGAACACAACCTATATTCCCTTAAGCTGCTCTTCAAACGTAGTGACTTGGATCCGTACATCATCCAGGTACACAGAGACAATTCTTTGGACGATGAGATCTTGTAAAACCTGTCGCATTACCCTCTGAAACGTTGCTGGTGCATTGGTCAATCCAGAAGGCATCTCAGTGAACTCCCACAATCCATCTCGAGTGCAGATTACAGACAATTCCTGCATGTTTTTCCAGTGAAATCTGCCAATACCTGGAGGTCTAATGAGGTGAACCACTTGTTACCTTCCAGCGCTCTCAGTGTGTCATCTATGTGGGGTAAGGGATGAGCATCTTCAACAGTGACAGTGATTAGTCTGCGGTAGTCTATATAGAATCTCAAGGCACCTGTCTTCTGTTTTACAAGCACCACAGGACTCGACCATGGAGTTTTTAGACTCTTTTATCACTCCTTAATCTTTAATTTTTTGGATTTCTTGAAGCATGATCTTATTCTGTTCAAGACTCACTCGCCTTGGTTTTCGTTCGATTGACCTGTGACCTTCTACTTCTATTGAGTGTTCCCCTATGGTGCAACGCCCCAGTTCCTTATTGGTGGCAGCAAACACATCTTGGTAGCTTATCAACAACTTCTTGAATTGTTCCGTCTGGGTCGTAGTCACTCGTTCAGCAACCCCATCTAATAGTGTCATCAAGTGAACGGGCAGCTCTTGCTCTGTCTCCGTTTGCTGGCACTGTACTTTACACTGTGTTTCGGGATGTAACTGGAATTTGAGGGTCTTGCCTTCAATATTCATGGTCCCAGTATCACCTGTATCACCTGTATCAATCACATATCTCTTGTCTCGCAAAAAGTTCATCCCTACTTTACATTCTCCTTCGACAGGTGCGACCACTGCATCCAGATAGTGTGAGACACCAAAGCCTAAATCCAGCTGAATAGAAGCCCTTCCTAGAATAGGTGCAGTACCACCAGTGGCGGTCCTTATTAGTGCACGTGATCCTTCTCTTCGGACTCACACCCCAGCTTGGTTAAGTGATTGTGGATTCACAAAAGTGTTTGAAGCTCCACTGTCAATTATGAAGTCACAAGGAACTGTTGCTACACGGCCATTTAGGCACAGAGAAAATCCACCAACTAGTTGGAACTGTTCTACACTCGTAGGCTCGGGGTTATCATGGTGCACCAAACCTTGCCCCCTCAGTTTGGCCTCCCCTCGTTTCCTGTCTGTTGGGTCTGTCTGCCCCAAGTAGGAAAATTCCTTAACAAATGCCCACGCTGATCACAGCGCCAACATTGTACAAAGGATTTGCTTTGCCACTGATCATGTTCAGGCTGGTTCTGCTCCCATTGATTTGTCCTCACCCTTAGTAGCTCCACATTATCTGAAAATTTCCCTCCTACTATTGGTAATTGCTTTTGTACACCCTCCTCTAGTAATGTTACTCGTGCTATTGGTGCCTGCAGTGAGGCTGAGATTGTGAAGCGGTTCACAGCCACCATAAGCAACGCCACTGTAAGTGCCTCCTGCATGGTCTTTGGCCATACCATCATCACTCTTTCCTTGATGATTGGGTCTCGAAATCCTTCTACAAATTGTAGGATAAGAATCCCTTCTACAGCCTCATCTCGAGTATTGGACCAAGCTTTCCTCCCAATCTCTCTCATTTGTCGGTGACACTCTATTATCCCTTCAGTGGACAATTGCATTTGGCTCTGGAGAAGAGCACTATTGAGCTCAGTCTAGTTTCTACTCCCTTTCCTTGCATCCAATGCCCTAACTTAGTCAGCATAACAAGCTGGATGACTCAACTCACTCAAAATGGTTATAGCTGGTCCCATCAGAGCCGCACCCAACTCTGTTACTTTGGTATTAGTGTCCCATCCATTACTTTCAGCGACCATTTTCAACTGAAATAGGTACGAGTCTCAATCAATGCTCCTGTCAAATGGTCTTGGTTTGATCTGATTTCCACTTGGTCGAAGAGTTTGGGGCCCTCCATGCGATGGAACAGGTCTATGTTGGGTTGGGGGCTAAGGAGTTTGGGGTAGAGACCAACTGACGGAAGGTAGAGGATTCGAGGATTCTTGCTATGTCTTGTCGCATTGCGTGGATAGCATCAAAAAGTGGGGTTTATCTGCCCGAATTGAGTCCCCCCATTGTGCACACTCGATCAGCTATAAAAGTGCGAACTTCGATCGGAATGTCTGCTCTATTTTCTGAATTTATCATATCCTGATATGACTCATTTACATTCGACTGAAATAGCTCCAAAACCTCTGGCAGTACTGAAGAGTTTAGTTCAAACTGGGCTGTTTCCGCTTGTTCAGTATTGATGGTAGGTACATTGCTTACTGCCTCCTGAAAGTTCTCTCCTTGTTCATCGGCAATCACATCTTCTTCAATCTCGTTATCTTGTTGGGAAGGGTCAGCCCGAACATTTCGGCCTGAACGAGTTGTCATTCTTTCAACAGCTTCCTCACTTCCTATCCCACTTCTGACACCACTATAAAAAAGTCAGTGATGCCAGAAAATACAGATTATATTATTTATCGAAATGACAGTAATGCTATTAATCACGAAAACTACGAACTGAACTTTTCATTGTTTATCACAAACAAGACTACTAAAATATCCAGTTAACTTGCCTGGTTCCTCACAGTATATTGAAAATCGAAAAAAACAAAAACAAGAATAGTGTAAAAAAAAAACTTTCTAAAAGAAATTGCAACACTATTGTTTCTTTTCTGGACCATACCTTCAACTGAAAGATTTCTTTGAAAATTCGCTCATTAATTCATGCTGCATGAATGGACTTTTTTTTAAAAAGAGTTCGGTGGTTAAGTTGAATTGGAAGAGTATTTGGAGTTACCTACCTTGATACCTGGTCCTAAACAATTCTTTGATGACTTCTGCAACAAAATCAAAATAATTAACATGAATCATTATTCCATTCTCAATAGGCCGAACACCCTCCTTCAGAGTTCAGCATCGACTCTTGCGTTCATAAAACGCTGCAAATTATTACACAATTGTTTATTATTTTTCTATATTGATCACTCGTCTGCAAAGCCACCAACCATCCAACATGAAGAAAAACATCGATCACATTTCGGTCAGCTAAAATTTGAACGGAGATTAGGCCTCTTTTGTGATTCAAACTCGTGTTTCTGATTTATCGTACGTAAAACCTTTAAATTCTCGTAGAGAGCAAACGGTTTGTCCTACAGAGCTCCGCGTGGTCTCAAAAAATTCTAAAAAATCTATAGAATCTTAAGTTGAAGGAAAAACAATACCTTTATATCTAAATTTTTTGAGTTAGGGCGTTTTCAAAATTTCAAAATTCATTTTGGAACCCTTGGAAGTGACCTACATCAACCAAAATCTTCGGGGCACAACTAGACCCCAAATGGAGCCTACATACAAAATTTCATCAAAATCGGTCAATGCTAAATGGCAAAAGTGCCGCGTACGGCGAACGGACGGCCAAATTTTTTTCGATTTTTGGATTCTACGTACCTTGAAAGTAAACCATCAAATTTTGAGGGGGTGTTAAATTTTTTTTTTCTTGTTCGATTCCAAAGGTTTATTATTGAAAATAATAAACCAAAATTGAGAACTACCAATAAAAATAACAGCATAATTATATGCCTAAAACATTTAACTAGGCATATATCGGCTATTAGAAAATTTCGTTTAATATTTTTTTCCAAATTTTTGTTTATGGCATATAAGTAGATATTATTTACGATTGGTGTAGTAATAGTAATGGCTCTCTGTAATACATACAGAGCCGAATAGCCATTTTCGTCCAATACTCTGAAACCTGTATTTTTGAGGGGTATCTAACGCTGATCACGAATACATAATATAAACAACAGGTAGGTATAAGGGGGATGAAATAATCATGATCAAGAATTATTAGAGAAAGAAGGGTGTAAATTGGGGTACCATCAGAAACATGAATATGTTTGTTGCAATATTCATTACGGGAATATGAAACTTAACGAAAAATAGAATGACGGTGCGTTTTTGTCTAATAAATGTAAATTTGTACTTATCGTTCCTCATGTTGAATGACGAAAGAAGAAATTGATTTGAAAATAATATTAGATGTATAATGTTGTGTGTTGTGTTGTTAATGTATGTGTGTTGTTGATAATGTTTGTTTGTATAGATCATTGAGATGAATCGCGAAGTAGGTGACACGTTGAATTTCTTGCAGAAATTCTAAAAATAATACAGAACCTGAATAGTTAATGTAAGTTGGTACAAAACACGTTTCACGTAAGTACTACGGTTTTAATTGTACGGTTACATACTTCTTCTGAAGACTCTTCAGAAGTTTCATCGGAGTCTACTGATTTCTTCTTAGAGAGGAAAAAACATTATTATTCTTGTATTTCATTACGTAGATGTTTTTCAACAGATCTTAAGAAATTGATATTTAATATTTGTTTAACTCGCTGGTCCGCTCATTTGTTTGGTCGTGAATGTGATGGGGATTGCAGTTTTTTGTGATTGAATTCTCATTTGTTGTTGGGGGTCTCAGTCGGTCGCCGTTCGTTCCTCGTTCCGGATTAGTACTTCCCTATCTTACCGGCGCTCAAACTTCAAAAGTTGTACATACATTTGAAATTCTCATGGATTTTTGAAATTCATTATTACATCATCCTAGGGAATAGAAAAACCAAAAGATTGCCGCTGAATTCATTAAAGTCGGGCAACAACTGCCGGCGAAAAATGGGAAAAACCTAACTTGATAAACAAATTTTCACATTTTTCGCCGACAATTATTGTTCGATTTTAATGAACCCATCGACAATTTTTTGGTTTTTCAATTCCCATGGCTGGATTTATGAAGTTTGATCGACGGTAATTTAGGGAAATACTAACCTGGAACCAGGAACGAACGGCGAACGACTGAGACTCCCGGTTCGCTCGGTTCGATAGAGTAGTTTTATATTCACACATTGCCCCTCAAGGCGTAATGTATTATGAAATCCCCTCAAAGGCCGAGGGGACACATCATAAAGGTAAATTAATAAATAAACTCCCGATGGTGAGGACGCCCAGGACGCCCAAATCGAGTAACTCCGTGGCGATCATCGTCCACTAAACCCTGAGCCATCGCACTTTGGCTGCTAATCTTTAGCTTTGACACCAATTACCGTGATTCATTTCTTTTATAATTTCTTATCTTCATAGCACTTAAGTTAATTGTATGGTTACCTTTTCCGAAGAGTCATCATCTTCTTCACCGGAGTCTTTTGACTTCTTCTTCTTCTTGTGCTTTTTTGATTTCTTCTAGGAAAGAAAGAAAAATTATTTTATTAAATAAATGATGTCCTAAAGATAATTATTTGGTCCTGTGTGCTCGATTTGTTGATCACGAATGCGGTTGTAATTTGGAGTTTTTCGGGACACCATACAAATAATTCCAAATCACAACCCAGGACTCACGCACGCCGGCGCTTATAATAAAGGTGGAGTTGTGGACCTGTCAAGATGCCCAAATTGAGTGGCAATTATCCTCCACTAAGCCCTGAGCCATCGCACTTTGGCTGCCAATCTTTAGCTTTGACGTTAATTACCGTGATTCATTTCTTTTATAGTTTCTTATCTTCAAATCACTTAATTGCATGATTAATTAACGTTAATTGTATGGTTACCTCTTCTGAAGAGCTTTCTTCAGACTCAATGGAGTCTTTTGACTTCTTCTTCTTCTTCTTGTGCTTTTTAGGTTTCTTCATAGAAAGAAAAAAAAAAATTTTATTAAATAATGTTGTCCAACATATTGTGAAAATTTTAGATATAATTATTTGGTCTTGTGTGCTCGATTTGTTGCTCACGAATGTGGTTGTGATTTAGAGTTTATTGGGACACTATACAAATAGTAATAGATTAGTGGGGGGTCGTTGGGGCGTCGATGTTTGTGGGTGGACTTTGGTCCGACTTCTGCGGGGGTCGTGGGTTCAGGCTCATTGCCGGCAGCGCGCGTTTTCCGGCGTTCAGGGTTCTCATCGCCCCTGTCGTCCCGATCCATGGCGGTGAGGCAATGGGAAGCCATTAGCAAAATCATCAGAAAAAATTTTGATCTTCCCTTTGGAAGACAGCTGATGACGGCCGCGATGCCAGAAATGGCAGTCGGACGAAAATCCAACCTGAAATGGTTGTTTACTTTACTACTTATAATAAATTAAGCTACGATGGTGTTCCAAAATTCCAAATCACAACCCAGGACTTACCCGATGCTGGCTCTCGTAATAAAGGTGGAGTTGTGGACCTTTCAAGATGCCCAAATCGAGTAACTCCGTGGCAATTATCCTCCACTAAACCCTGAACTATCTCATTTTGGCTGCCACTCTTTAGCTTTGAAGCTAATTACCGTAATTTAAGTCTTTTATAATTTCTTTTCTTCATAGCACTTTAGTTAATTGGATGGTTACCTCTTCTGAAGAGTCATCATCTTTTTCTTTGGAGCCTTTTGACTTCTTCTTGTGCTTCTTTGATTTCTTCATGGAAAGAAAGAAAAATTATTTTATCGAATGAATGTTGTTCTATAGATTATGAGAAATTCAAATATAATTATTGGGTCCTGTTTGCTCGATATGTTGATCACGGATGCGATTGTGATTTGGTGTTTTTTGGGACACCATACAAACAATAGATTAACTTACAATGGTGTCCCGAAAAATTCCAAATCACAACCCAGGACTTACCCGATGCCGGCTCTCGTAATAAAGGTGGAGTTGTGGACCTTTCAAGATGCCCAAATCGAGTAACTCTATGGCAATTATCCTCCACTAAACCCTACACTATCTCATTTTGGCTGCCACTCTTTAGCTTTGAAGCTAATTACCGTAATTTATCTCTTTTATAATTTCTTATCTTCATAGCACTTAAGTTAATTGGATGGTTACCTCTTCTGAAGAGTCATCATCTTTTTCTTTGGAGCCTTTTGACTTCTTCTTGTGCTTTTTTGATTTCTTCATAGAAAGAAAGAAAAATTATTTTATCGAATGAATGTTGTTCTATAGAATATGAGAAATTCAAATATAATTATTGGGTCCTGTTTGCTCGATATGTTGATCACGAATGCGATTGTGATTTGGTGTTTTTTGGGACACCATACAAACAATAGATTAACTTACAATGGTGTCCCGAAAAATTCCAAATCACAACCCAGGACTTATCCGACGCCGGCTCTCGTAATAAAGATGGAGTTGTGGACCTTTCGAGATGCCCAAATCGAGTAACCCCGTAGCAATAATTGCTACGGGATAATTGCTATTGGAGGATAATTATTATCCTCCACTAAACCCTGGCCATCGCACTTTAGCTGCTACTCTTTAGCTTCGACACAAATTACCGATATTCATTACTTTTATGTTTCTTATCTTCATAGCTCTTAAGTTAATTGGATGGTTACCTCTTCTGAAGAGTCATCATCTTTTTCTTTGGAGCCTTTTGACTTCTTCTTCTTGTGCTTCTTTGATTTCTTCATGGAAAGAAAGAAAAATTATTTTATTGAATGAATGTTGTCCAACAGATTGTGAGAAATTCATACTTAATTATTTGGTCTTGTGTGCTTGATTTGCTTGCTCACGAAGGCAATTGTGATTTGGAGTTTTTCGGGACACCATACAAATAATAAATTATGTCAGCGTATTTTTTGGCCGATTCGCAATGTCTTGTTGTTTCTATATTGGTCCCTACTCAACAAAGATGTAGGGGATTTACCATACACTGGCTTCCCGGTGTATTACTGCTCACCGATGGAAGGAGTGTATAAAAGTTGTCTCAAGCCGCCGACCTCGGCACGAATATCGCAGACCGGCGGGAGGCGAAGCATTTACCTAGTGGCTAGTTGAGGGAGACAACTCCTAGGTATGATGATAGCAGAGGCCGACGCCCTGACGGCTACTGATGCTTCTGAGGAACTTGGGCTTACAGATGAGACGAAGGAGAGAGAAATGATTAAGTCGAATAGTTGAAGAAGAATGTATGAAGAACAATCCCCGAGTCGTCCTTTTATATTACTAGTGACAAAGTAAATTGAAGGAGGAGGAGGGTGACGTCAGTCTGACGTGTCTACCCCCGTACCTCACTCTACCTACCGCTCGATGACTCATATCAGGGGTTCCCCCTCATGTCTCTTTATTGGGGAACTATTAATATAGGGAAGTAAATGGATCATTACATAATAGTTCAACTTACAATTGTGGTCCGAAAAATTCCAAATCACACCCCAAAACTTACCCAACGAATTACAGCTCTTGGGCAATGGTGGAGTTGTGGACCTTTCGAGATGCCCAAATCGAGTAACTCCGTGGCAATTATCCTCCACTAAACCCTGATCCATCTAATTTTGGCTGCCACTCATCAGCTTTGACGTTAATTACCGTGATTTGTCTCTTTTATAATTTCTTATCTACATAGCACTTAAGTTAATTGTATGGTTACCTCTTCTGAAGAGCCATCATCTTTTTCTTTGGAGCCTTTTGACTTCTTCTTCTTGTTCTTTGATTTCTTCATGGAAAGAAAGAAAAATCATTCTATAAAATAAATGTTGTCCAACAGGTTCTGAGAAATTCAAATGTAATTATTGGGTCCTGTTTGCTCGATTTGTTGATCACGAATACGATTGTGATTTGGTGTTTTTTGAGACATCATACAAATAATAGATTAACTTACAACGGTGTCCCGAAAAATTCCAAATCACAACCCAGGACTTACGCTACGCCGGCGCTCATAATAAAGGTGGAGTTGTGGACCTGTCAAGATGCCCAAATCGAGTAACTCCGTGGCAATCATCCTCCATCAAGCCCTGAGCCATCACACTTTGGCTGCCACTCTTTCGCTTTGACACCAATGGGGTGTACGCAAGGGTCGGAAAAACTGACACCAACCTTCTAGAGTGAGAAGACCTTTTTCTATGATTTTTCAAAGTTTCGAATGCTTATTACGTCACAGTGGGTTGGGGGGTTTTGCCCGAGCATGAGGGGCGCGTGGCGTCATAAACATTGAAAAAACTTTGAAAAATCGTAGAAAAAGATCTACTCATCCAAAAAGGGAACGGCTGGTGTCAAAATTCTTAAGATGAGGTCTACTTTCGATTAAAAATTTTAAAAAAATCAGGCGCACCCCCATTACCGTGATTCATCTCTTTTATTGTTTCTTATCTTCATAGCTCTTAAGTTAATTGTGTGGTTACCTCTTCTATAGAGTCATCATCTTTTTCTTTGGAGCCTTTTGACTTCTTCTTCTTGTTCTTTGATTTCTTCATGGAAAGAAAGAAAAATTATTTTATTGAATAAATTTTGTCCAACAGATCGTGAAAAATTCATATATAATAATTTGGTCCTGTGTGATCGATTTGCTTGCTCACGAAGGCGATTGAGATTTGGAGTTTTTCGGGACAACATACAAATAATAGTTCAACTTACAATAAATTGTGTTCCGAAAAATTCCAAATCACACCCCAAGACTTACCAGAAGCCATGTCTTGTAATAATGGTAGAGTTGTGGACCTTTCCAGATGCCCAAATCGAGTAACTCCGTGGCAATTATCCTCCACTAAACCCTGAGCCATCGCACTTTGGCTGCTAATCTTTAGCTTTGACGATAATTACCTTGATTTATCTCTTTTATGATTTCTTATCTTCATAGCACTTAAGTTAATTGTATGGTTACCTCTTCCCCAGAGCCATCATCTTTTTCTTTGGAGCCTTTTGACTTCTTCTTGTTCTTTTTAGGTTTCTTCATAGAAAGAAAGAAAAATAATTTTATTAAATAAATGTTGTCCAACAGATTGTGAGAAATTCAAATATAATTATTGGGTCCTGTGTACTCGATTTGTTGCTCAAAAATGCGGTTTTGATTTTGAGTTTTTTCGGGACACCATACAATAATAGTTTGACTTACAATGGTGTCCCGAAAAATTCCAAATCACAACCCAGGACTTAAGCTTCGGCTGCGCTCATATTAAAGGTAGAGTTGTGGACCTGTCAAGATGCCCAAATTGAGTAACTCCGTGATAATTATCCTCCACTAAACTCTGAGCCACCGCACTTTGGCTGCCAATCTTTAGCTTTGACGCCAATTACCGTGATTTATCTCTTTTTATAATTTCTTATCTTCATAGCGCTTAAGTTACTGGTAAGGTTACCTCCTCCCCAGAGCTTTCATCAGTTTCATTGGAGCCTTTTGACTTCTTCTTCTTCTTCTGCTTTTTTTGTTTCTTCTAGAAAAGAAAGAAAAATTATTTTATTAAATAAATGTTATAAAACAGGTTGTGAGAAATGTATGTATAGTTATTTGGTCCTGTGTGCTCAATTTGCTTGCTCACGAATGCAGTTGCAATTTGGAGTTGTGGAGGCCCTGGGATAACGTAGGAGGGTCGGGAGATGGGGATAGTGGTGACACTATATGATGAACACCAGTTTAGATGTGAGACATGAAGGACGCGGGAGGTAATATTACGGAGTATACCTGCCGAGATGCCCTAATCGAGTAACTCTGTGGAACTTTTCCTGCACCACACAACGCGCCATGACCCTTTGGGAGCCACTTCATCTGGCTCTGACACCACATAACATAACTCACTTCTTTCAGCGAATTACAAGAGAATAAAAAGCTGTTATATTTTCATTTGTTTATAATATCTACGTAATCTTCATTGTAAAGTTACCTCTCCTGAAGACTCTTTTGTAGCATCGGTTTCTTCTGACTTCTTGTGCTTCTTTGGTTTCTTCATGGAAAAGATAAAAATATGAATAAAGTACCTATGTAGATGTGGTCAGACAGATAACAATTAAAATTATATTTATAATATTTTTACTATAATAATACCCTTTATGGTATGTAGGGAAGTGCCTCTATAAAAAGACCACCAGTTCAAATATGAGCCGAGCAGTACGCATCTGATGACACCATGGAGTGCACCTACTGAGATGCCCGTGGCAATTCTCCCACACCACACTCCGTGCCTTGAGAAGGTTGCATTCATCTTCCTGATGTTGCGGGCCACTTGTTTTAGCTCCGACACCGCCTGCCGTATATCATCTCCATCATACTTCTTTATCTTAGCCCGCCAGATCTGCTCCATGTCCAAGCTGCCATTGACAACCTGGACATCCAGGATAATGCAACACCTGTCGGGCTAGGTGGCAACGATGTCAGGCTTCTTACCTTAACTAAGGTAACCTTAGTCGCTCGGCATGTGGTAGGAATAATCTCTCCATCTCAACATCCCAGCTGTTAGCTGACAAGGGACCTGCTATCTGCTTGGCAACTGCATCACGACGTAGGATGCAGCCCCCATGAGTCCGTGGACACTGGCTACACTACATGATTCATAATATTGATTCTTGGGAAATTGCGTTTGAAGTTTGAAGCCCATTGGCTTGCGATTCCACTCAATATAAACGTACTGCCGACATTTACTGTTGCATAACTATGTACTGTAACATCTGAGCTAATGTTTCATGGCGAGAAAAAGATAATTTTGGTTTATTATTTTTAATAATGAACCTTTGGAATCGACCAAGAAAAAAAATTTCAACACCCCCTCAAAATTTGATGGTTTACGTTTCAAGGTACGTAGAATCCAAAAATCGAATAAAACGCAGCAAATTATTACACAATGGTTTATTATTTTTTTTATTTTTCTATGTAGATCACTCGTCTGCAAAGCCACCAACCATCCAACATGAAGAAAAACATCGATCGCATTTCGGTCAGCTTTAATTTGAACGGAGATTAGGCCTCTTTTGCGATTCACACTCGTGTTTCTGATTTATCGTACGTCCAAACTTTAAATTCTCGTAGTGAGCGAACGGTTTGTCCTACAGAGCTCCGGGTGGTCTCAAAAAATTCTATAGAATCTTAAATTGAAGGAAAAACAATACCTTTATATAAACATTTTTTGAGTTAGGGCGTTTTCAAAATTTTGTAATAATTATCCAAATCTTTATTCGATTTTTGGATTCTACGTACCTTGAAACGTAAACCATCAAATTTTGAGGGGGTGTTAAAAATTGTTTTTTCTTGGTCGATTCCAAAGGTTCATTATTGAAAAAAATAAAAAACCAAAATTTGGCCGTCCGTCCGCCGTACGTCGTCCGCGACACTTTTGCCGCTTAGCATTGACCGATTTTGATGAAATTTGGTATGTACGCTCCATTTGGGGTATAGTTGAGCCCCGAAGATAATGGGTGATGTAGGTTACGTCTAAGAGTTCCAAAATCAATTTTGAAATTTTAAAAACGCCCTAACTCAAAAAATGTTGATATAAAGGATTGTTTTTCCTTCAATTTAAGATTCTATAGAATTTTTAAAATTTTTTGAGACCACCCGGAGCTCTGTAGGACAAACCGTTCGCTCTCTACGAGAATTTAAGATTTGAACGTACGATGAATCAGAAACACGAGTGCGAATCGCTAAAGAGGCCTAATCTCCATTCAAATTATAGCTAACCGAAATACGATTGATTTTTTTCTTCATGTTGGATGGTTGGTGGCTTTGCAGACGAGTGATGTATAGAAAAATAATAAACCATTGTGTAATAATTTGCAGCGTTTTAGTTTAGGAGCTAAGAGGGGGGTAAATTTTGGTCAAATTTTGATGATATTTCGAGTTGTAACCTTTTTAACCGAACATTCTTCGAGATATTTTGAAATGTTACCTTGCCCAATAATACCAAATTATAACTTTCTGAGCCACTAGTAATGATAATTACATACCTACTTGTGTTTCTCAACGGAAAATTATTACCCGTTGGTCAACAATAATGATGAACATAACACAAAATGGTTTGGGATCTTCTATGGCCTCAGCTGGACTGTACTTGGTGCAGAAATAGTTGGCTGTCTAGAAGTTTGAACCTAATGGAGAATTTAAATATAATTTCGTCTTCATCAAATTGATTCTTAAAAAGCCATAGCATAATTATCATACAAGTTTGACACAATTTTATTCAATCTCAAATTTTAGGAATTTCAATTTTACCTTAGAAATTAGTAAAAAACCGAATTAAGTAATTGCAATTACGAGTAAGTAATAATTCAAGTAATCCAAAACAATCAATATCATCAATACAATAAAACATCACAGCAATCATCATCACTACAAAATGTTGTCAGTCAAATTTCAGGAAAAATATATATGCAGTGCCTGTGAAGTTGCTCGGTGAGGTCACAATAAGAGAGTCATGGTTGATCAAATTGTTGCTGAAGCAAATATTGGAGTATGAACTGAATCTAACGGGATGTGCTCAAGTTTCCTCCTTCTCCGATGAACTTTCAGTGAAGAGGATCAATTTCATGCCATTTTCAATCACATTGTGACACGAGTTGACATCTACCATGGCAACATGATCAGTGACGGCATTGTCCATTTGACTTGCTGCTACTGACTTCTGTTGAAGACCTTGTTAATTATTTTCCCCAAAAATCACCAATCTGGAGTTGTGAAGAGGCAGTTGTGTAAAAAAAAAAAAAAAAAACACCGTAGGGCAAAATTATCATTCAGTTGTTTCATAAGAGACATTTTCAATTTCTTTGCTGGACGATTTTTGCATTAGTGTATGTGAATTGGACCCCTGTATCTGATTCAAAGTAGCTGTCAGGATTGGTACCCCAAAGAAGCTGTCAGGGTTGGCTCACGAATGTTTAGCTTATCTCTTACCACGTCTATGTTCTCATAAGTGACTAAGTCAAAACTAGCGTGTTCAAATGGCACAGACTTCGAAACCTTATTCTCAGTCAGCCACTCCAAGAGCCTTCTAGGAGAGCTCCACCAATCACTTTGCTAAAAAAAAGAAAAAAAAATCTCACCTGATCTGTTCGAAGAAAAAGATGCAACTCAAATTTCACGATACTTTCAGGCGAGTTTTTTAGTTGGCTCTATGTTCCACGAACCAAACGTCTACCCCTCCTCCGTCGAACAAAGAAATTAGTGCTCTCAAGCGGTCCCTGAATAAGACCGCAAAATGCCTGCCATCTACGAATGTAGTAGACACCTTCAGCAATGCTTTCCCGGTCATAACTCAAAAACCCCATTTTTTGGTTTATTATTTTCAATAATAAACCTTTGGAATCGACCAAGAAAAAAAAAATTTTAACACCCCCTCAAAATTTGATGGTTTACGTTTCAAGGTACGTAGAATCCAAAAATCGAATAAAAATTTGGCCGTCCGTCCGCCGTACGCCGTACGCTGTACGCGGCACTTTTGCCACTTAGCATTGACCGATTTTGATGAAATTTGGTATGTAGGCTCCATTTGGGGTCTAGTTGTGCCCCGAAGCATTTGGTTGATGAAGGTCACTCCTAAGGGTTCCAAAATCAATTTTGAAATTTTGAAAACGCCCTAACTCAAAAAATTTTGTTATAAAGGTATTGTTTTTCCTTCAATTTAAGATTCTATAGAATTTTTTGAGACCACGCGGAGCTCTGTAGGACAAACCGTTCGCTCCCTACGAAAATTTAAGGGTTTATATTGAAATATATATATATATAAATCAAAACACGAGTGTGAATCGCAAAAGAGGCCTAATCTCCGTTCAAATTAGAGCTGACCGAAATGCGATCGATGGTTGGTGATTTTGATTTTTTTTTTCTCTGATTTTTTTTTATTTTCCTTTTCATATTGGATGGTTGGTGATTTTGTAGACGAGTGATCTATATAAAAATAATAAACCGTTGTGTAATAATTTGCAGCGTTTTTGTTGTGCCTTTATTCTAGGACGGGTGCGTTATGTTCATTTCCACCTTGACAGGCACGGCAAAGGGTATTTGTTGTCCCAGGACTACCCCATCAACAACGTACCGCTGTTGGCAGTGTTGCCCCACGTACAGTGTGGATCTTCTGGTAGTCGCGGGCACCAATGCCCTCCAATGCCCAATCCACCCATTGGGAAGAGATGAGACTTTCAGAGCACTGTCGGAGTTCTTTACCATCTACTGACTCATGCAGCGAAGCAGCTAACTCTGCAGACGAACTGGGTTTTGGCGCAGTTGGTGATGTTCGGTCACACCATGCTAACTGCTGCCTGACAATGACAAATCATGATCAGTGGCTAGCGGCTGGAGGGCTAGCAGGCGCTGTAGGCACAGAAAAGGGATACTCGCCGAGAGAAATACAATACCGAGGCCATCAGAATTGTCTGGTGCATGGATGTTGGCACTCGGAATACCAGGTGGGAATTTTAGCCAAGCTCTCCGCCGTAAGCCTACCAAAGACTAACCTGCAGGTTAGAGGCAAACCTGTCTTCTTCAATGGTCTCTAAAATTTCAGCCGCTAGTTGACAAGGTACCCGTTTTCACCAGGCAAACAAAATCCTGACAACCCCCCACCATGCGGAACCACTTCTTTTAGCTTTGACACAACTTACCGTAATAAACATTGATATGCGCATATGCCCCTGTTATCAATGAGCCTCCAACATGGTGGACTCACGAGTTCGGGGTAGCTACAGAAGTATTTTATTTGTTGAGGTTTTTTTTTTTTTTTTGAAAATTTTAAGCAAGGGCTTGATTCTATCATTTTAACGAATGGTGCTGAGCCACGCCTACAAGGTTGACTAATTTCTCTTCAATAGCTAATATTTCAATTTTGTTTACCGTTACTTTGAACATTATTTTGAAAATTCGCTCATTAACTCATACTTAGTGAATGAACTATTTTGAACACTTTCTGACAAAGCAGCCAGCTCCAACAACACGAAGGGCGATATTGAGAAGGCAGATTGGGTTTTCAAAGAATCGTCACCTGTGAACTTCCATGATTCCTATCAAGTTAAGCAGAAATGAATTAGTAACTAAATGGTTTTCAAATCGGTAGAAATTTTTGTGGAAAGGTAATGAGAACTAAGGAAAATTGCGGTTTAGAATAGTACGAGTGCGAATAATCATCAGCGTTTGAGGTCGAGAACTTCATTTGATCGAACATCGGGTAATGGGAGAAGTGTCTCTGATACGTTATTTACGTTCAAATGAACGGAGTAGTATAATATACTATATTATATGATACTAAACCACTGATATTATCACCACTCCCGATATTTTCACTTTGCAACTTCTTTTAACTTGAAATAAAAAAGTTAGGTTATTAATGCTCATGAACGGCCAGCCATGTGAGGCGAGAATGTATCATAATAAATTGGGTTTGACGATATAGTTGGTCCGAAGATTGATAACGCGTGATATCGTTGTTGAGTGGTGGCACATGCGCAATGCATACTGATGAAACCGTCTATTCATCTTTTTCATAGTTTCTTACTTACATAACACGTAAGATAGTTCTGCTATGATTGGGTGTTTCGTTGACCTGTCTAAGGCTTTTGATACGGCTAGGCACGACATAATACTATTCAGGCTTGTGGAGGCTGGTATGTGGAGGCTGGAGGCAGGGATGTGCCCTGCAATGGTTCAGGTCCTACCTGGAGCATCGCCTATGGAACGTCGTCATGGAAAATCCACATGGGGTGCATAGATCCGCGACATATTTCAGCGATAGAGGAGTACCTCAGGGCAGCCTGCTGGGGCCGCTGCTTTTCTTGGTTCTGGTGAACACCCTGCCTATTGTACTCCAGGATGCCAACTGTATGGTCATCAATTATACTGATGACACTAACTTTCTTATTAAAGGCTCCACACTGAACGAATGCATCTCCATCATGCTGGACAAGTTTTTAGTCCTGAAGAGCTGGCTGGATCAAAATGGTCTCATACTCAATGAAAGCAAGACGAAGTGTATCGTCTTCCATACAGATCGAGGCAAAGAGACTATTGCCACTTTTCATCTGGGCCAACAGCAAATAGTTTCATGCAAATAGTTTTCAGACTAAATTCTTGGGGGTCGACCTTGACGCAGCCTTATCTTTCCACCCACACGTGGCAGAGCTGGCATAGGCTCAGCAGCACACTCTTCTGCATCCGAAAGCTTCGGCCATTATCATCTAGGCGGACCCTACGATCAGTCTACTTTGGACTGTTCCTGTCCAAAGCATCGTACGGGATTTTGTTTTGGAACAACCCATCCAACATGACTAAGGTCTTCGGAATGCAAAAGCGCGCCATGCGAATAATTCTGGGTGGGCACCACGCTCATCCTGCAGAGGAAAATTTCGCCAGGAAGGCTTGCTTACGTTGCAATCGCTGTTTGTTTTGGAAGCATTGCTGTTCATTCACCAGGACCCCGAGCTTCGGCAGATGCATGTATTTACGCATGGTTATAGCACCCGAACACCGCACTTACTGCAAGTCCCTGACCATCGTCTGGAGTTCTATAAGAGAAGCGTGGAGTTTAGTGCAGTTTGGCTTTGGAACTTCTACGTGTCGCGACTGGAATCTTCGGTTTGCACTGTGGACGCCCCAGGTCCTACCTTCAGGAGATCTATTAAGAGGTATCTGGTGGAGAGGGAACTGTACGCTGTTGACGAGTTTTTCTCTATGTGATATTTAAATTATCTGATTTTGACAATTGCCCTACATGCCTGTAATGCTTGTGGTTTTGGCAAATAAAGAAATTATTATTATTATATTATTATGTATAGTTACCTCTTCGACTCCTGCAGACTCGTCATGCACCTTCTGGTCTAGCTTCTTCTTAAAAAAGAAAACACATTTTATTCAATTAACATAATATGTTAACATAAAATGAAATATTATTTTATTTTATTACGAAGGCATTGCCCAATATGTCGAGATAGATTGTTGTTTAAATATTTCGCATAGTAACTATAACTTCATAACACTCGAGTTTATAATACGGTGACCTACCTTTTCAAGTTCACCCCATTTCTCATCCTTGTCCTTGAGTTTCATAGGTTTTTCATAGAAATGAAAAAGGAACATGTTACATTGATTCATCATAAACGTGGGTGCTTTGAGTACCTTGACTTATTAACAAGTTTAGTTTATTAACTTAGTTTACAAGCGTATAATAATACTATACATCATATTAATTAATACGAGGTGATGTCCAAACGCTGAAAAGTGTTTTATCACTTCAACTGTCACAAATATTTCCTCTTGACCTTCACATATGCAAGGAAGAAATTTCTAAATAAGTGTTTTTTGGAAGCACGAGATATTTTTGCCTGAAGCTAACCTTTTCTATTTAACTATTGGCCCTACAGCAAATTCAAACTAACCATTGAAATACTCATTAAATTTCCATAACGAAACGGAACTCAAGATTCCCTTAATTCTATTAAGCACCAAAACAATATTTTAAACTTTGAAAATGTCTAAATTTCTAAATTTTAGAAAAGTTGTCATGATGCAAACATAATATCTACTTTTCCACTATAAACCGCGCGGACTCCACCAAACCTAAAAAAAGGTCTACCAAGTGGGTGTGGCACGTAGCTTCCTCTTATCCATAACCCGATTATACAGATGATCCGATGCATAATAGTAAATCTCAAAACACCAATCTTTAAGTACCTTTCGCTACCCTCATAGGGGACGTTCTAAATACTGATCTGTAACATCCCTGAAAATGTCATCGAAATCGAGTAGAAAATGTGGAAGTTGTGGCTGTTACAAGGAATTCACGTTTGCGCATGCGCAGCGGCTCTTTGTTTTAACTTTTCAAGGTTGAAAAAAATTTCTCCAAAATCGAAATTTCCACTCGCGTTTTACGTTCCAGACCTTCCTGAACAATTTTGGTTCAGTGTCTGTCTGTCTGTCATGAATTCCTTGTAACAGCCATAATATCCACATTTTCTATCCGATTTCGATGACATTTTCAGGGATTATGCGAATCAGGTTGTAGATGGTCCCTAATGAAAATCGAGGCCTTAAAATTGACAGTTGCCTTGTAACAGCCATATCACTTCCATTTTTCATCCAAACTCGACGAAATTTCTCAGGATTGTTCAGATTAGCGTGTAGATGGTCCCCTATGAGGGAAGTGGAAGGTACTTAGAGAGTGATATTTTGATATAAAACAACTATGCATCGGATCATCTATACAATGTTTTTTTTTTTAATTATGCTGTTGGAAAGCTGAGAATCTGAGGACATTTTTTTGTGGAGTTTCTCTCAAAAACACCTTGTAAACCGATTGAATATGGGTTTAAAAACAAAAAGAAATTTTAGGAAATTATCATAAATTTTTTACGCACCAGATCTTTCCAAAATATTTTTGTTTGGCAGCAGGGAGATAATAAATTTGCCGTTCTCCCCAACAGTGTCCTTATTTTCACATTTAGACGGTAAATTAAGGAATTATTTTATCGACATAACGTCAAAACACAAAATAATCTTAAAATTAAAAAAAACTTTGAAAAACAAGATGTTGAAAAAATACGAAGAGACATTTTTGTTGTGAATTAGTTGTAAAATCGATCCCATGAAGGTTGGACACCTTTGAGGCGTTCACCCTGCTATACCGGGTAGCATAGAAAAATACGGCCAAACCTCAGAGGTCGGTTCCACGAGCAATTTGCAAAAAAAAAGCGACTCGGAGAAATTTTTGTTCAGATGCTTTTTGTTCGTGTTATTTCACTTTTTGAGATTTTTTTCGTATCTTCGACCTTGCCTCATCAAAATGACTACAGCTCCCTTATTGTTCATGCAAATTCAAATCAAATTATACCGTTGAAAAGAGCATTAAATTTTCCATGAGATGAGCTACAACACACATTTTTTACCTAGCATCTAGTTAAACTGTTCCTCGTCAAAACTTGAAACATTGCAATTTTTGAGTTTTTTGACGAAATTCTCATGAGATTTTCAACCATTTATAAATCAATGAGGTTTTCAGCAAAAACATCCTTCAAAATCTCAGCTCAACGGTATAATCAAAAAATGTTTTACAATGGAACTTAGAGTGGAGAAATGTGAATTTGAACGAGAAAAACGTGAATTTATACAACGAAATCAACGTTTTGATGGGTGGATTTGGGCGTCTCCTCCGCCGCCTCCACCCTCTCACCATCCAACCCCGAATCACACGATCATACGTCGATTTCGTTGAAAAACGCTGCAAATTATTACACAATGGATTATCATATTTCTATATAGATCACTCGTCTGCAAAGCCACCAACCATCCAACACGAAGAAAAACATCGATCGCATTTCGGTCAGCTATAATTTGAACGGAGGCCTCTTTTGCGATTCACACTCGTGTTTATGATTTATCGTACGTCCAACACTTAAATTCTCGTAAGGAGTGAACGGTTTTCCTACATGGCTTCGCGTGGTCTATATTCCTATTATAAATTCTATACTATCTTAAATTGATGGAGAAACTACACCTTTATATCAAAATTTTTTGAGTTAGGGTGTTTTTAAAATTTCAAAATTTATTTTTCAACCCTTAGAAGTGACCTACATCAAATAAAATCTTCGGGGTACAACCAGACCCCAAATGGAGCCTACATAACAAATTTCATCAAAATCGGTCAATGCTAAGAGGGGAAAGTGCCGCGTACGCCGCGGCGTACGGCGGACGGACGGCCAAATTTGTATTCGATTTTTGGATTCTACGTACCTTGAAACGTAAACCAACAAAATTTTGAGGGGGTGTTAAACAATTTTTTTTCTTGGTCGATTCCAAAGGTTCATTATTGAAAATAATAAACCAAAATGCACGTTTTTTTTTCGTTCAAATTCAAATTACTCCGCCAAGTTCCCTTGTAAACTATTATGTGATTATACCATTATAAAGCTGAGAGTTGGAGTACGTTTTTGCTGAAAACCGCATTGATTTTCCTCTACAGAAAATGGGTAAAAATCTCAAGAGAATTTCGTCAAAAATAGAAAGTTGCAAAGTTTTAGGTTTGGAGTAGAAAAAATCTAATCTAGATGCAAGGTTAAAAATATGTGTTGTAGCTCAGCTGATGGGAAATTTAATGCTCTTTTCAACGGTGTAGTCAGAGTTGAATTTTCATGGAAAATGAGGGAGCTATCGTCATATTGAAAAGTAAAATAACTCAAAAACGAAGCATCAAAAAAAAAGTTTGTTTTTGCGAATTTCTTGTAGAATAGACCTCTGAAGTTTGGCCGTATCCTGCTCGGACCCCCTGTATAGTAAGCAAGTTTATTGCATGGTTACCTCTTGTGTATCTTTTCCATAAGGTTCTTCGGGGGGCTCAGACATCTTTCTTCCTTGGTTCTTCACACCCTTCATGAAACAGAAAGAAACACCTTTATGACACTCAATATCCCACTGAAACGTTTTATTAGTTACTAGCTGAAAAGCCTGCTAAAAGCAGGCAAAAAAATTGATGATATGTAAAAAAAAATTTGATGTCGCGGCCTGGAATCGAACCCGGGACCCCCACGTTCGGGCGACATACGTACGTACGTACGTACGGTTGGCGTTTTATGTCTATAGATTTTTTGTTCGACACTGAAACGTATCCAGTTTTTTGTTTTTTTAGCCAGGGTAGGTGGAAGAGAGGGCCTTAAGGAAGAATGTATCTAGGAAGAGGAAGTCCTGCATTCGTTAGAGACCAAGGCTGTATTTTGTAATTAAAACTCGATTCTAAAGGCTTATTATTGAAGATGATAAACCAAAAAAAAAGAGGTATACTTGTTGGTTGAATCGACTTGGGTTCCTCTTCTTAGTAAGAAAAAGGCAAAACGTTGGTTTTATTTGTATTGTTTAGCAACAGTTTCGCTGGCTTGATGTTTGGGAAAGAGGCGGATAGAGAAGAAGTATTTAATGGGTGTGGCACATAGCTTCCTAGTATACATAACCCGATTGTATAGATGATCCTACGCTTAGTAGTTAATTTCAAAACATCAATCTCCAAATACCTTGCACTTCCCTCATAGGGGACTCTACAAGTCAACGCGCTTAATCTCTGAATACTGTTGGAAAATGTAGAACTTATGGCTGTTACAAGGATTTCACGTTTGCGCTTGTTCACAAAATACTCAAATACTCTCAATTTTGGGGCTATGATTTTCATAGGGGACCATGTCCACCCCAAATCGCACAATTCCTGAAAATGTCATCGAAATCAGATGGGAAATATAGAATTTATGGCCGTTACAAGGAAATACACGTTAGCGCATGCGCAGTGGCTACTATCAGTCTGAGAGCAATGATTCTCATAGGGACCATCTACACGCCAACCCGCACAATGTTATCAAACTCGGATGAGAAATGTAGAAGTTATGGCTGTGTGAAGGATTTCATGACAGACACACAGACAGACAGACACGGAGCCAAAATTTTTCGGAAAGGTCTGAAACTTGAAACGCAAGTGGAAATTTAGATTTTGGAGATTTTTTTCTTTCAACCTTGAAGAGTGAAGTATAAACATCAATCTTTAAGTACCATCTACCATATACACGCCAACTCGCACAATCCTGAGAAATTTCGTCGAAATAGGATGGAAAATGTAAAAGTTATGGCTGTTACAAGTAATTCACGTTTGCGCATCAGTCTGGGGGAGATGATTTTCATAGGGGACCGTCTACACGCCAATCTGAACAACCCTAGCAAATTTCATCAAATTCGGATGGAAATTGTAAAAGTTATGGCTGTGGCAAGGATTTCATGACAGACACACGGACACACAGACAGACAGACACGGAACCCAAATTGTTCAGTAAGGTCTGAAACGTAAAACGAGTGTGGGAATATCAATTTTGGAGAAATTTTTTATTTTCAACCTTGAAAAGTGAAAACAAAGCTTCCGCTTGGTAGACTCGGAAGCAAAATTTCGTAAAAAAGGTGAAGTTACAATTTTTTATTAAGGTAAATATTGTATAGTTTAGGTATACGTTTTTGACTGTTTTAATGTTCCTAGTATTATTTTTTTATTGTCGACTATTCTCTTTTTTGACATTTTATGTCTTTACTATGGCACATAAATGAAAAATCGTCACGCGGGGATCGTCACGCGGGGAGCGTTATGAGGGGAGCGTTACGCGGAAATTTCTGATGATTTTCACGTACAACCAATCGTTCCTAGGGAAAACTAACTTCCTCATTTTCCACCCCACAAAAATCGTTCACCACTCATTGGAAAGCTCTCAATTTATTAAACATAAGACATAAAATGTCTCTCGTGGTTGCGTACTTGTACGAAAGCTGTATTCACCGTTTGTGTTTTAATTTGAACGTTCATTTTTGAGTATTTCCAACAATCGAAGGTGGAAATAAGCCTTTGAAGTGGTTATTTAAATTACTTTTTTTTCATTTATTTTTGCTTCCGAGTCTACCAAGGTAGCGGAAGCTTTGTTTTCACTTTTCAAGGACGAAATAAAAAAGTTCTCCAAAATCAAAATTTCCACTCGCGTTTTGCGTTTTAGACCTTTCTGAACAATTTTGGTTCCGTGTCTGTCTGTCTGTGTGTCTGTCTGTCTGTCTGTCTGTCTGTCTGTCTGTCTGTGTGTCTGTCATGAATTCCTTGTAACGCGCATAACTATACGAAGTTATTGTCCGATTTCTATGAAATTTTCAGAGATTGTGCGGGTTGGTGTGTAGACGGTCCCCTATGAAAATCATCACCCTCGGACTAATAGAAGCGACTGCGCATGCGCAAACGTGAATTCCTTGTAATGGCCATAACTTGTACATTTACCATCCGATTTTGATGAAATTTTCAGGGATGTTACAAATTAGTATTTAGATGAATCCCTATGAAAATCATCATCCTCGGACTGATAGAAGCGAATGCGCATGCGCAAACGTGAATTCCTTGTAACGACCATAACTTTTACATTTACCGTCCGATTTCGATGACATTTGTAGGGATTAAGCGGATTGGGTTGTAGATGGTCCCCAATGAAGATCATCACCCCCGGACGGATAGTAGCCGCTGCGCATGCTCAAACGTGAATTCCTTGTAACAGCGATAACTTCCACATTTTTCACCCGATTTCAATGACATTTGTAGGGATTAAGCGGATTAGGTTGTAGATGGTTCCCAATGGAAATCAAGGCCTAAAAAATTACAGAAGCCTCTGCGCATGCGCATACGTACAATCCTTGTAACAGCCATAACATTTACATTTTTCATCCGAATTTGATGAAATTTTCTAGGATTGTCCAGATTAGCGTGTAGATGGTCCCCTATGAGAGTAGTGAAAGGTACTTAGAGATTGGTGTTTTGAGATTAACTACTATGCATCGGGTCATCTATATAATTGGGTTATGGATACGAGGAAGCTATGTGCCACACCCACTTGGCAGACGTTTTTTAAATTAATGTTTTTAGCCTGAAGATGCTGGTAAGTTAGTCAGCAAAACTGTTGCTAAACAATAAAAATAAAACCAACATTTTGCCATTGTCTTACTAAGAAAAGGAACCCTAGTCGATTCGAACAACAAGTTTAACAATATCTCACGACTCTACAAAGTGCATCAGTCAGTTAAAAAAAAGAGTAGGTATGAAAGGCTGCAGTTGTGATTTAAATTCACCACGCTAAATTTGTGAATAATCAGAAAATATATCGTCATAATGCACTTAATTATAAAGAGCATATTTTTATTACCCTGAAGCCCCGACTTCTTGGCGACAAAGACTCGTAGGATCAGGGAAAGGTGGGAATTTACCAGTAGCAATAGGCGTTGGTGATGTTTATTCAATCGTGGACGAGAATTTTCAAACAAAAAAAATTGTCAACCGTCAACAACAAACGAAACCCAATACTTCCCGTGAGACACTTTTTTGTTCACCGAATTCGATGTTGAACCGTTCCCGACGTACAGTACAGACAGAGAGCAAAATACCGAAACAATGTACTAAACAATACGAAACAATAAACCGAAATATAGAGGAACAAACAGACGGAGAGCAATATACCGACACCTACAAGTTATATGATGTTAGTATAGTTTTTGCAACATTACCTTGTGTTCCACGTGGTGCGGCTGTTTTGAAAAAAGTAAGAAAAAAAAGCATTAGTCAATTACCATCTACTCAAGAAACTTATATTACATTTGTAGGCCGTTCAAAATCGATAACAGCCCGTTAGGTAATATCAAAACGTAGGACAGCACAACCAACCGAATGAGGGGTGGAAATAATGAGTATATTATCAAATACATAAAATCCCTACCGAACGTGTATGTATATGTGCTGCTTTTTGAAATTTGGTGAACTTTTCAATTCATTTTTTCAAATTTTCACCCAAAAATTTTTGGGACTTGGTATGTACCACTGTTTATGTTCAAAATCTCAATAGATCAACTTAAACCCCAAGTTGAAGGACACTTTTTTTTTTTTCAAGATCCAGACAAATTAATGATAATTACTTACGAACGCTAGATTGTTTTAAACACGATAGTAAGATGGGTAAGTGGCTTTCTTTACTCGAAAGTTGTATGTGTCAAAAGTTAGAGATGTCTGACAGAAACTACAGCAAGCGATGCTACAATGCACAACCAGACCTTAATACCGGTATAAAATTTTAGTACTAAAATTATAGTCCATGGTAATCAAGCAAAGTGTGCTGGACGGCAGACGGCGTTCGATGGATTTTTAAGATCCATTTTTCGATCTTACGTACCGTGAAACATAAAACAGCAAATAGATGGTGGGTGGGGGGTAGAATGCATTACTTTCGTGGTCAATTCTAGAGATTTTTAATCAAAATAAATAACAAAGTATGCTAAGTGGGCGAGGCACATATCTTTCTTATATCCGTAAAATGATTGAGTAGATAATAATATTATCATATTATCATATCATATTATGATAGCGGATCATCAGAGAACTGCCTATTGAAAATAGAATGAGCAAAGCTGCACTAATTCAAGTTATACCTATTCAGTAAGCCCCATACGTGCAGGATGAATACTATAAATACATAATACTATAATACTATTAAGGAAATTTTCAACATTTGATAAAAACTCGCTAAAAAGAGGAAATAAGTTTCTTACTCTCTTACCTTTCCATTACCCGATTTGGGTCCAACGTGGACCTCGACCCCAGCATTCTGTAGAAAAAAAATTGATCAAAAACAATAACCAAATGTGTAATGACTTTTATAACAAAAATAATAAACCTAAACTAAGAGGTCCCTATTATGAAAGCACTCCAAGACCTGAAAGTCGAAGTACAAAAATAATGAAAGTTAGAAGTAATATGAATACCAAGAAATAGGGTGTGCGCCTGGGTAGGAAAAACTGTTTATTGTTATTTTTAATCTAAGGTAGACCTCATTCCGAAAATTTTGGCACCAACCGCGACCTTCTAGCGTGTGTAAATGTTTTCCTATGAATTTTAAAAGTTTCGACCGTTTATGACGTCACAGTGGGCTGGGGGGTCCCGCCCAGGTGAGAGAGGCGCGTGACGTCATAAACGGTCGAAACTCTGAAAAATCATAGAAACAGATCTACTCACGCTAGAAGGTCGCAGTTGGTGCCAAAATTCTCAGAATGTAGTCTCCTTTCGATTAAAAATCTTTAAAAAAATCAAGGCGCACCCCCCATTTGCAATCTAAAACTTTCGAGTCTGTTTCGAATTCTTAAAACCTAATACCTGTTATCTATTACAATTAATGTAGGAATAAAACACAATGAAACAAATAAAAAAATAAATATCTAGATGAATGAATAAGAGAAAATAATATTGAGAATCTTACCACTGAACGTAGTTACATTTGAAACCCGACCTGACTGGTTCTATTTTCTCGACTAATCGGTTCGATTTTCAGAATCGTGAAAAGTCATTGGTTATACAAATTTGATGCGACCAATTCCAAAATACTTCGATATTTGACACGGATAGATGGATAGAAAATGATCCAGTTATAAAAAAAAGTCTGCTATTTATTGGAGGAAATTTCCATTTGTGTTCAAATTGTATTTGATTCGTTTTTAGAATGACCTTAATATTGAACAGTAAATCATATTCAGGAGCCTAAATTTAATCAATCGTCGAATTTTATGTGTTTTGAAGATTGACTGAATTTTCATCAGTAGGTAATTTAAATTGTTGTTGTTGATCGTTGATGAGATTTTGGGTTCAAACCGTTTGAAACTACGCAACTAGAAACTATATCCCTTCTTTGTGTTCTTTCTGACAGTGCAACAGCCATGAGGGAAGATAAGCGTAGCAAGCTCAAATTTGCTGCAATCAATATAGATCAAGGATACTTGTATTGCTGCGTCAGCAATTCTATGTGAGGAATATAGGACTATCCCACCTGGGCGGTGGGATTCTTTTATCATGTCTGAGTGGCAACAAGAGCGTGTAACACATTTGGAAATCCTCAGGTGCTTGAAGGAGCTGGAGTGAAAATCTGACAGGAGGGAAGGTCTGCACTTAAACTAACAGCTACTACATGTGATACTGCGCCTATTATGGAACAGTTCATCTTGAGTTAGGCTTTCAAGTATCTCTCTGTCTCAATGGTAGCACCCATTAGGCAATGGAGGAAGAAAAGCGTAGCAAGGTCAAATTCACTTCAATCAATCTAGATCAAGAATGCTTCTATTGCAGCATATAGCAATTCTATAGGAGGAATTGAAAATAAAAGTAAAGGGAGCAAAGTTTGGTCCATGTAGATTGCCCTAAGTCCTCAGTAATAGTACTATTCCACCTGGGCGGTGGGTTTGTTTTATCATGCCTGAATGGTAACAAGGGCGTGCAACACATTTGCAAATCCTCAGGTGCTTGAAGGAGCTGAAGTGAAAATCTGACAAGAGGGAAAGTCTGCACGAACAGCTACTGGTGATATGCGCCCATTATGGATACTGTTCCAGTTCTCCTACATTTAGGCTTTCGAGTACCTCTCTGTCTCAATGGTAACACATTCAGGGAAAATACATAGTGTAGATGGACCTCATAAGCAAATAGTAAAAGAGCAGCCTGTAGTACAACAAACCTTGCAAAACAAGCTCTCGGCGTAAGCCCGTGGATCAGCTCATTATAGAGGACGATGCTCAGTGTGCTGAATAAGACAGGCGTCGTGAAGGTGGGAGTAAGGTCATTTCGGACACAGTATCATTTGTTACCCATTCAAAAGAATTGGCATTAATGTGGTCGATCCATTACCAAAAACCGGCTACGGAAACCAGAATTCGCGCGTTGACAAATAGGATAGATTCCATCGGACCCTACAAGACTGGTTCCCAAAATTGATCGTTGAAATTCCACCGAAATGTGGCAGGTGGGCTGCCATACCATGTCACAAATCATGAAAAACCCAGTTACCTATTTTATGGGGAATAACTGACGCTACCCCTGGAAATTTTGTTTGGACGACCAACAGGGAACAGGAGCTGCACTTGTATGCTGAAAATTTAAGGGAGAGAATATTAGAGATGAGAAAGAACGAGACGGGCAGATGACATGACGCGCCGAGGATATCACCTGACTGCGAAATCCCCGTCGTATCAAGGGCTGAAATCAAAAGTTGAAGAGTCCCTGGTAGAGGCATTACGAGAACCTCAACAAACTTAATGACGTCTACTTCAAGCTCGGGTGCAAACCCTGCAAGGTTACGTCGATCGTTTGAGATGTTATTCAGGCTCAGAAGGGACCACTCAATCAGAAAAAGTACGAGTACACTCCTTCTACGCATGTAATAACGTCTGACAAGTGGGTACGGAAAATACCCTCCTTATATCCGTAACACGATTGCGAAGATGGCCCAATGCATAAAACGATAGATAATTTTTTTTTAATTCTCCTTCAAAGGCGAATAATATAGGCAAGTACCCGCTAATTATAAAAATAAATACTCGTAGATCATTATTTTAATGGGGAGGGGACGCCCAGGACTCAACTGAAGGTAACGGACTCAACACCCTGAGGATAATGGAAGATAATGGGGCATGGAGAAAGGAATAGAACGACCACCAGTTTATGTATGAGCCGAGCAAGAAGCAGGTTATGATACCACGTAGTACACCTGCAGGGATGACCAAATTCTAGTACCTCCGTGGCACTTTTCCCACACCACACCCATGAGAAGGGACTCCTTCCAGTTCCAACACCGCTTGCCGTGAACCATTACTACAATCTTCTTCATTCCTATCAATATTTTCTACTCCAATTCTAAGCTGCCTTTTACAACTTGGACATTCAGGTGTTATAATAATTGAAATCTAAGAAACCGGAATTGGGAGGATACTAGCAAAGCAGGCTCCCAAAACAAGTGATACCGACACAATAAATTTAATTTGGATATTCATTGTTTATGATGTTAGGTTATATCTGTGTAATGGATATGGGGACCTAAAAAGTAAAGCTGATTCCAGGTGGTTATAATTTTTTTGCTTTTCTGGCGAAGAGTATTTCTCAGTCAAATTTTGGTTTATTATTTTCAATAATGAACCTTTGGAATCGACCAAGAAAAAAAAATTTAACACCTCCTCAAAATTTGATGGTTTACGTTTCAAGGTACGTAGAATCCAAAAATAGAATACAAATTTGGCCGTCCGTCTGCCATACGCGGCACTTTTGCCACTTAGCCTTGACCGATTTTTGATATGTGGCACATAACAGAATGGAAAGGAAAGTTGATAAGGCTTTACGAACTCAATCATCTACTTGCGAGATTTTCTATTCGTTGATGAAAATATATAGTCCATTTCGTCACACATCACTATAGTTCTTCACTAAAGTAGTTTAGCTGCTCCCTCCATTAACTCAAAGTTAGTGTGGGACTGCATCCAAACTGTCTGCTCCCTGTCGCAACTCAACAGAATCTTCCTTTAGGGCGACCATTAACCGGTGGGTCACCAATGAAACCACTAGTAGATGGTCAAACCTTAGAGGGCATGCTCTAAGTAAGCGCATGGTGGCCAAGCCTAACCCCAGCGCCACTGAAGAGCTGCTGCGGCTAAGCCGCAAGGAAGTCAGGTTAGTGGTTGGCATGGTAACAGGCTTTACTCCACTAATCCCATCTCAATCACATTGGAGTAATCCAGGATATGACCCTCTGCAGGCTGTGTGGAGAGGCTCCCACATAATATTCGATTGCGAAGTGCTATCAAACCGCAGGTTTCACCTCCTCGGGTCACCTACACCCATGGTGGCTTTTCCCTGCACAAATCTAGCCAAACCACTACTGACCCTTACCAAAGAGCTGGAGCTCTTTGACTAGAAACAGAATCCGCGGAGTAGCACAATAAGCCACTAGGCTCAGCGGTTTGGGCACCCTGATCCGCGGATTCAACTACAATCTACACTCTACTATAGTTCCTTATGGAATCAAAATCTACGGAAAAAGTCAAGTTGGCTGAGTAATGAAAATCAGCTGAAAGTGAACCCAAACAAGATGAGAAAGCATCAGCAATAAGAGGAATTGCACGAGTAGCAACATGCAGCCAGTGAAGCTTCTCACTGATCTCAGCTGATCTCTCTGGTAGTCTGTATCTTCTAAGACGCCGCGCTTCGACTGTATCTCAACATATAAGTACTGCCTCTTGTTTACAACGAGCCTTTTTCAACAGCTATGTCTTATGGATTGATCACTTGTAGTGGCGCTGCGGGTCTGGACGAAATATCCCGTTTCCAGAAGAGAGCCGTGAGGATTGTTGCTGGTGATTAGCGTCTTGCCCCGGTCAAACCTATGTTCCACAAACTGGGGTTGTTCAAGTTTACAATCTTCCCAAATAAACTTCACAAAAGTCTGCCAAGTGGGTGTGGAACATAGCTTCCCTTATCCATAATCCGATTGTATAGATGATCCGATGCACAGTAGTTAATCTCAAAACATCAATCTCTAAGTACCTTCCACTACCCTCATAGGGGACCATCTACACGCTAATCTGAACAATCTTGAGAAATTTCGTCGAAACTGGAAGGAAAATGTAGAAGTTATGGCCGATACAAGGAATTCACGTTTGCGCATATGCAGCAACTGCTGTTAGTTTGGGGGGGATGATTTTCAAAAGGGCCAATCTACACGCCAATCTGAAAAACCCTAGAAAATTTCATCAAATTCGGATGAAAAATGTAAGTGTTATGGCTTTTATTTTATTTTTATTTTTTTTATTTTTTATTTTTTTTTAATTTTTTATTTTATTAATCTCCCCTCAAAGACAAAATGTCTTTTTTGACGGAGGGGGCACGCCATAAAAATAAAATAAATAAATAAATAAAATAATGGGGAGGACGCCCAGGACTCACCCGACGCCGGCCCTAGGGATGAGGGAAGATGAGGAAGGTGGGGGTGGGAGAGAAGGATGAAGGGAAGTGCCTCTATAAAACGACCACCAGTTCAAATATGAGCCGAGCAGGACACGGGTGGTGATACCACGGAGTACGCCTACTGAGATGCCCAACTCGCGCAACTCCGTGGCACTTTTCCCGCACCACACACCGCGCCACGACAAGGTTGCAGCCATCACCCTGATGTTGTTGGGTGCCACTCCTTTTAGCTCCGACACTGCTTGCCGTAAATCATTTGTGTCATATTTCCTTATCTTGGCCCGCCAAGTCTGCTCCATGTCCATGCTGCCATTGACAACTTGGACATCCAGGATAATGCAAGACTGGTCGGGCTTGACGGCAACAATGTCGGGCTTCTTACCCTGGTCACTTGGCATGTGATACAATCTCTCTCTCTCAACATCCCAGCCGCTAGATGACAATGCACCTGCTATCTGCTTGGCGACCGCATCATGACGTAGGATGCGGCCCCCATGAGTTCGTGGACACTGCTGCACCACATGATACAGGTGTTCATTTCCACTCCGACAGGCACGGCAAAGGGGTAGCGTTGTCCCGCGACTACCTCTCGAACACCGCACCGCAGTTGGCAAAGATGCCACGCGGATGGCGTGAAAGTGTCGGTAGTCGCGGGCCCCAATGCCCTCCGAAGCCCAATCTACCCATTGGGATGAGACAAGGCTTTCGGAGCACTGTCGGTAAGTACGTGCGGAGGAGGCGCAGCTTCTGCTGTGGCTTCAATGGAGCCTTGGTAACGCGAGCTAGCGCTCTACCAAGGTCCACACGGCTGGTAGTAATGGTGGCCACCCCCATGAAGTCGACTCCAAGGTACCGCCAAACCTCCAGCACGGATCGAGATGGAATGGGGGATTGTCCTACGACAAAACCCCCATCCACAACTTTCACCTTGTGCTGGCGACCCGACGGGACCAAGGAGACCGACCCACACTTATCGGGGTTAACCACAAGTCCACACCTGGCTAGCTGCTTAGCAAATGCATTGAGGGCGATCTGCAAGCCCTCACGGGTTTCTGCGAGTAGGATAACATCATCGGCAAATGCCAATGCTCCTACTCGCACCCCAGGGGCGAGATCAAACCCTACTTCAGTGGGCAGCTTACCCAAGGCCGTATCCACGACCAGGTTGAAGAGGAGGATTTTATGTTTGCGCATGCGCACGAGCTACCGTCAATTTTAAGGCCTCGATTTTCATTGGGGACCATCTACAACCTAATCCGCATAATCTCTGAAAATTTCATCGAAATCGGATGAGAATTGTGAAAGTTATGGCTGTGGCAAGGATTTCACGACAGACAGACACACAACCAGACAGACACGGAAACAAAATTGTTCAGAAAGGTCTGAAACGTAAAAAGCGAGTAGAAATTTTGATTTTGGAGAACTTATTTTTCAACCTCGAAAAGTGAAAACAAAGCTTCCGCTACCTTGTAGACTCGGAAGCAATACAGAACTATACAATGGCACCTTAATTTGAATTATTAACATGATACCTAATTTGATGCCTTAATTTGAATGATACCTTAATTTGATACTAATGATACCTAATGATACCTTAATTTGAATTATTAACATACCTGAAGGATGTCACGGAGATTATCACCCGAGGCCCCTATAATCAAATAGGAACTCCCAAGCAGTAAAACTGCTGTGCTGAGCGCCATCGCCGAATAAATCCGATCAATACTGAAACGAAGGTTATCAAGCCAGTACTTTATCAAAAAAAATACATCGTGCCAATATCGAATTACCCCTCGAATAGCCTATTCGAAAAAATTTGACCCGTATAGCCCATTTTCTATTCCTAGGAGTGCACCTTTACTACACCTATTAAGAAGGTGCACTAACGAGATATTTATCGTATTTCAAATTTGATCACGTTATACGACAC
Source organism: Apolygus lucorum (assembly GCA_009739505.2). Classification (NCBI taxonomy): domain Eukaryota; kingdom Metazoa; phylum Arthropoda; class Insecta; order Hemiptera; family Miridae; genus Apolygus; species Apolygus lucorum. Next base: position 2,554,930 of record CM019183.2, read on the forward strand.
TTTTACCACCCGGTAGTAGTAACTTGATCGGCATTATCAAAGACATTACTTATTTTCGTCATTGTTTTTCGCTCTTTAGTTAAATTATGAATGTATCGTGTAAGTAATTCGCATGATCTGACGCATTTGCAAAATAACTTGAACTTGTTTACGTTTTATGGTACGTGGAATCCGTACATCGATTACTGAAACTCCGTCAGTCAGCGTACGAGGCACTTTACCAGTTCCCATCGACCGATTCTGATTAAATTTGATAATATGGGTAGATTATACATAATAGTTGTTAAATCGCCCAGCTGCTCTTTCTAAGGGACGTAGGAGTTTAAAAAAAGTAAGACCTGGGCGTTCTTTTGCGATTGATCTGGGGTAATGCTGGACAACACTCAATAGAAAAAAAAGTCTCCCAAGTGGGTGTGACACATAGCTTTCTCGTATCCATAACCCGATTGTATAGAAGATCCGATGCACAGTAGTTAATCTCAAACCATCAATCTCTAAGTACCTTCCTCTACCCTCATAGGTCCCTGAAAATTGCATCAAAATCGGATGAGAATTTTAGATGGCTGTGGCAAGGATTTCATGACAGACACACATACAGACAGACACGGAACCAAAATTGTTCAGGAAGGTCTGAAACGTAAAACGCGAGTGGAAATTTTATTTTGGAGAACTTTTTTTTTCAACCTTGAAAAGTGAAAACAAAGCTTCCGCTACCTTGGTAGACTCGGAAGCAATAACCACACACTATTCTTTCTTAGACCATCCTGAATCCAAATCCGCGAAAAAAACCATACGTGAATGTCTATGTGACAAAATCTTGTGTCGTCTGCACAGGCCTTAGTTTTCAACCGATTTTCGTGGTTATTTTTTTGTTCGACGCGGAAAACTATCTAGTAGTGCACTACGTCGCCGGGAATATGAAGTTTCCCTTTTTAGAGGGGAAAGGGGGGTTATAGATCAAAAAACGTGCGTTTTTGGACATAATCATGCGGTCATATGCGCATCATTATGTCATTTGGACATAATGATGCGGTCTTCTGCCGAGGCCTCAATTTCCAACCGAATTGAGCGTTTTCTTATTTTGTTCGACTCAGATAAGTTCCAAGTTGCACACTATTTCACCAGAGTATGAAAATTAGCATGAGGAGGGGGCGAGTGGGTGATTTTTTTTGTTTTCCCCTACGCCAGGGTCAGGGCATTAAAGCCATTTGACCCCTTGCAATCCAATAAAGTTTTGCTGTTTTCGACCATGTGGTGTCGTCTGAATTAAAAGATCTTCTCACGTTCACCAAGAGAGGACAGGTCGTAAGATGGTCAGCGTTCATCGGTGTGGAAGAGAGACACAGATCACAGTTGGTGGTGGTCCTGACACCAATACGGTGTAGATGAGCGCCCATGACCTGTGAATGCTCCAAAGTTGGCCCCAGAGTCAATCCCGCTGAGTGTGTGGGGGATGCGGTTGAGTGGATCTTCTAGGCCAGCCCTCTTTCCTACTGCTGCTGCTGCTTATTGGTCCAGTGTTCTCTCTTGGATATTATTCTTTATAATGGACTTGGCAGCGTAGATGGTTATCGGAAACGGTGGCATACGCATCTGAGATCCCTCCTCTGCAAGCTCATCTGCCCGTTCATTACCTTGAATGCCGCAGTGAGATGGTATCCATTGGAGGGTAACAGTAATTCCCTGTGCAGTGACTTCGTCTAGAAAGCGCCTAGCTTCGAGGACGTCCCTCGACAGAAAATCACTGTGTCCCATTAGTGCAAGTATGGCTGCTTGAGAAACAATGAGGAGAACAACCTTGCGCTTTTTTAGTGATGGGATCATTTCAATAGCCAAGAGGGCTGCACGTATTTCTCCATCAGAACTAGAGGCTAGTGTTCTCGGAGCCCACTGGATCGACCCACTGGGGCTGCGATTTCTCGCTCCCGGCAGAACACACGTGCTCCTCCGTTTGTCCTCGCTCCGCTAGCAGATCCATCTGTAAAAATACGGAGCCAGTCTGGCTCAGGTAATCTGGAAAGCATTGTTTCCAGTGCCAGTTCTTTAAGCTCTTGTGGTGGTGTATTGCACTTGGACGTGGGCTTGAACAGGTCTGTGTATGTAGGCACAGAATTCCTTGGTGCTAGTGCTTCTGTGGAGGGGAAGGGCTCAGAGTTCTGCAAAGATTCAGAGAGGCCATTGCACTTCTTTACTTCTGTGACTTTGTCCACTTAAATCTTCCGAGTTTTCGTCCTCTGCATGTCAGGTCTACACTCCTTCCACTATCGAATCCCAGTCCTCTCCAGTCTCTCTTTCAGCATGAGATAACTACTTCTCTACGTTGCTGAAGAGGTTCAATGAAGAGCTTCCTGTAATCACTCTAAGTGCCTGATTCTGGGCCTTCTCCCAATTCTCCCCAATCTCCAATTCCTGGAGATGAGTAGCAGGAGCTGTGATAGTAAGCTCAGCTGCGTATTCCAAGGTAGGTCTTACATAGCATTGTACTGTTTTTTCATCAATTTAAAATAGTATTGAATTTTCAGAATCGAATGGGACCACCCAGAGCTCTGTAACCGTTCGCTCCCTATGAGCACTTAAGGGTTGGACTTACCATAAATCAGATACACCAGTGTTAATAACAAAAGAGGATCTCCGTAGAATTTTAGCTGACCGAAATGCGATCATTGTTCGTTTCTTCGAGTTGTCCTCAGTTTGGCGTCCTTAGCAACCAGTAATCAAAATTTCCTAATGAAGGCACCCACAACTCTTCATTTCCAAATTGAGTGTGCAGTGTTTATTTCTTCAATATAACCTTGATTGTGACGCAAAAATATGACGTACGTAGTGATAATGGCTATGCTGTGTTATTATCAGGAGAGTGATCAATACAGAAAAAAATAAACCTTTGTGTAATAAATGTGCAGCGTTCTTCGAGTTGTATTCAGTTTTGCTTACTTAGCAACCAGTAATCGAATTTCCCATATGAACCACCCTATTTTTCGACCCAGAGTTCTGATGGACCAACCGTTCGCTCCCCACGAGAACTTATTGTTTGGACTTCCGAAAAATCAGGAACACGAGAGTGAATCGCAAAAGAGGCCTAATCTCCGTTCAAATTTAAGCTGACCAAAATCCGATCGTTGTTTGTTTCTTCGACTTGTACTCAGTTTTTCGTCCTTTCTTCTTTGCTTCAAGTTCAGTGTGAAGCAAATTTCAAAATCTGACAGTTCCTGAAGAATACACGTATTCCATTGATCCTTAGAAGAGAACATTGTTCCTGGGGAAGACACCCACTACTTTTGTGATCGATCTGTAATAAGTCAGGTTGAGTTTCTCAAGTCAAAGTGAAAGAGAAGAAGATATCCTTGGCAACCGGGGGATCCGGTGGAGCCGCGGGGGCATGGACGCACGTCCTTTAGTAGGAACGACTACTGCGGGGAGTCGTGCATTCAAATCTCGCAGCTGGGGCGTGTTTGCGCGCATCCGGGGTCTCAACCCAGGGTGGTGAGGCAATGGAAAGCCATCAGAGAAATCATCAGAACAAATTCTGATCTTCCCTTTGGAATGCGAGGGGGGACCCAAAAGTAAGCGGAATCGAGCTGGAGGCGAAAGACAGGTGTGATTGGCTGGTTGGCAGGTGGGGGGTTTGAAAGGGACACATCTCACGATTCAGTGTGCAAAGTTGGGATGCTGTGAGTTTAACGGTTCGTCATTGAGATTTTTTCTAGTGAAACAACTTTTTCCGTTTTGGCGAAAACGGGTGATGGTAGACAGCGTGGAGTAACGCGCGGCCGCGAAATTTTGTTTCCTGTGGGGGAAAACGCCGACTGAAACTCTCGTAATGCTTATAACTGCTCAAGGTGATGCTGCATTAAGCAAGAGACGTGTCTACGAGTGGTTTCAACGTTTTAAAAATTGGCAAATGAGGATTGAAGACCAATCTCGTTCTGGCCGCCCTTCAACGTCAAGAACTGACGACAACGTTGATAAAATCAACATCAAGATTCGCGAAGACCGTTGTCGAACGGTTGATCGATTGGTTGAGATGTCTTGGAGTTTAATCCTGAGCATTTTATCGGAGGATTTGTGCATGAGTAGGGTTGCAGCCAAATTTGTCCCAAGCCTTCTCACAGACGAGCAAAGCCCCTGCACCCCCCCCCCCCATTTGCCCTGTCTGTGAAGCAGTTTCCTACGAAAAATGGCATGACACCGATTGTTTACTCCCCTATTCACCTGATCTCGCCCTCCGCGACTTCTTTTTGTTCCCCAGACTCAAAAGGGACTTGAAAGAAAAACGGTTTTTGGCTGTGGAAGATGTGAAACAAACATCGCCAGATGACCTCAAGCTCATTCCATTAAATGAATTCCAAAAATGTTTTGAAGGTGATCAAAATTTGGTGTAAAAATATTGCAAAATGAAGAAGTTATGACGAAATTCCGGTTACTTTTGGGTCCTCCCCTCGTACAGCTGATGACCTCCGCGACGCCAGGAATGGCAGTCGGATGACAATCCAACCTGAAATGGTTGTTTTCTTACCTCACTTTTTTTTACTCCTTGGCAACCAAAAAGATACAATTGAGGACTCAAATTTTCTAAATTATTATAAATAATAATATCTTGTACACTGGAATTTTTCTTCTCATCGCATCATGATGATACACACAGTGTTTTGCACTCAGTGTGGGACTAAAAAATGGCTGTTCGGTAAAATTTGGATGAGGAATCAACTTTCTCCAAACTGGGTAATCGAATGGTGGTGGTTATGGGGGGCTATGGCAGAAATCGTTTTTGAATGCGTTCAGACAGTGAAAAAATTGTGTGTACTAATATCACACTGCGAGAATAATACCGAAATAAAAGGAATAATTCCTTTAATTTTGAATGAAAAAGTTAGGAATCCCTCAATAGCTTGGAATACAGGTGATACAGGTAGGTGATGATAGGTGGGATTCAGGTTTCAGAATCATTAGGATCAAAGCAATTCAATAATTAATAAAAACGCTGACAATATAGGAAAAATCTCAGATTTTGTACTATATTAACCCCATTTTACGGTAATAAAAGTAATATAACACCGAATACTCAATAATGCAGGAAGGTACTGATGGAGGATGAAATAATTTTTTTTCGATGAATTGAAACCAAATACTCACCATTAAGAATAATGTTTTCCCAACAAAGTATCGCTTGTCGACTTTAAAAATATCTAAAATATCAGGTAAGTAATTCAAAACCTGAAAACGACATTTAGTCTGATACAAAATCCTTTGTACGACTATTATTCGTATTTTAAGATGATACTGAAGCTCCAAACGAAATTTGAACTGTTTTTTTTTTAAATGGATAATGAGCACATATTGTGACACATGCTTTCCAGAAGATCGTTAACCTCAAACTATAGAGAGCGATAAAACAAATACCACCCCTCTCAACTGCTCAAAACACTTCCACCCAATGTCATTTAGTTAATATGAAAAGAAATTACCATTAAATTATTAGCATCGTGAGAGCCCGAACCTGGACAGGTATTGAAATCATAAATCATCCACATAAATACATTTGCGCGAAAGATAAACATGTGTGATATATCATATTTGGCACTTCATTATGGGCCACAAAACAAATCTAGCGTTACAAGAGCTCCGAATATGAAAAGCATATTAAAATCCATGATTTACGATACCCAATACGCGAATTTGAGCACACCCCCTCCTACGGCACAAGCCTGGTACCAGCGGTGATACATGGTTTCGTTGGACTTGTATTACTTCAGAGTCTACCAAGGTAGCGGAAGCATTGGTTTTTTGTTGGTTTTGGTAAGTAGTCCGTATAAGAACACAGTTGTATTGAAGGCTGCAAATTATTACACAATGGTTTATTATTTTTTATTTTTCTATATAGATCACTCGTCTGCAAAGCCACCAACCATCCAACATGAAGAAAAACATCGATCGCATTTCGGTCAGAATTAATTTGAACGGAGATTATGCCTCTTTTGCTATTCACACTCGTGTTTCTGATTTATCGTACGTCCAAACTTTAAATTCTCGTAGTGAGTGAACGGTTTGTTTTACAGAGCTCCGGGTGGTCTCAAAAATTCTAAAAATTCTATGGAATCTTAAATTGAAGGAAAAACAATACCTTTATATCAAAATTTTTCGAGTTAGGGCGTTTTCAAAATTTCAAAATTGATTTTGGAACCCTTAGAAGTGACCTACTTCAACCAAAATCTTCGGGGCACAACTAGACCCCAGAAGGAGCCTACATATCAAATTTCATCAAAATCGGTCAATGCTAAGTGGCAAAAGTGCCGCGTACGGCGTACGGCGGACGGACGGCCAAATTTTTATTCGATGTTTGGATTCTACGTACCTTGAAACGTAAACCATCAAATTTTGAGGGGGTGTTAAAATTTTTTTTCTTGGTCGATTCCAAAGGTTCATTATTAAAATAATAAACCAAAAACCCACGTTATGGGGAGGTTTCTGCTGTCCTGACTCCTTAGTGGCTCTGCTGGTGTTATCCAGAGATATTATAGTGTTCCCGAGCTTTATAAGCCTTAGAAGGAAACAGAACATTAACTTTTTAGTATTAAAAAAAAATCACCCACTCGTCCTCTTCCATTACCAATTTTGACATGAGCACTTCAATGCGAACCTACCTACCAACGTACCAACCTATCTGAATAGGTGAGGAGATTTCTTTCAAACGGGCTTATATCCTTTGGAGTGTTTTGTGAGAAATTGAGAAAAACTAATTTCATGGCGAAGGAAGTTGTCTAGGGTTCCCAAATTTTCCAAATTGTTTGTTCATAGAGCTTTGATTGTAAGACCAAATTTCAAAATTTTGGCGTGCGTTTTGAGGTAGACACGGCCATTTCTTATTGGGATGTACAGGGTGTCTACATTTAAGATGGGCATAACTTCAGGGTTCAATTCTACAAGTTATTTCCAACAAACGACGTCTCACAGCAATTTATTCTTAACCCACCCAAAATGCCTTTTTTTCACTTCGAATGTTTTTCGCATTTTCGACTTTACGTCATTAAAACTGTCATAAAACCTAATATTTACTAAGTATATTCAAATATGAGGACATCGTTGGAAAGAACGTCAAATTTCCTAACTACCTAATGTAAAGCCAAAATCTTTCAGCTATAAACAATTTCTAATAAAACAAGTCAAATAACAAACTTCAAATTTTTTTTGAAATATGTCTCTTTCTAAATCGAAGTTTTCACTCTGAATCTCTAGCTATTTCGACGGGCGCTCTTCAGAAAAAACATGTTCAAATTGTCAGCTTTCCAACGGTCTATCTAGTTTTCTTTTTAAAATTCAAATTGGAAGAGTAAATCAAGTTTGAATGCCAATAAACGCGTGTTTTACATGAAAATCCAGTGTTTTACGCGGTTTAAGGTCCCCCTCGATTTCAAGAGGACTTGACGATTTTGGTATCATTTCAATGTAATTTTTTACGCTGAATCCAATGGTGATACTTCCAATAATTTTCTGAATGCTAGAAAGTGGATTTTTCGAAGGAAACCTTCGTTTTTCGTACATAAAATACGCATTATTCGTGGATATGGTAGTGATCATAAAGTACCACCTTTCTACTCAATAAAACACCAATCAGCTAGAAATTTATCGCTTTTATTGAGTAGAAAGGTGGTACTTTATGCTCACTACCATATTTACTAATAATGCGTATTTTAAGCACGAAAAACAAAGATTTTCTTCGAAAAATCCACTTTTAGCAGTCAGAATTATTTGGAAATATCACCATTGGATTCAGCTTGAAAAATTACATAGGAAATGACACCAAGCTCGTCAAGTCATCATGAAATCGAGGGGGACCTTAAACCGCGTAAAACACTGGATTTTCTTGTAAAACACGCGTCTATTGGCATTCAAATTTGATTTTCTCTTCCAATTTGAATTGTAAAAAAAACTTGATAGACCGTTGAAAAGCTGACAATTTGAATATGTTTCTTTCCGAAGAGCGCCCATCGAAATAGCCAGGAAGTCTGAGTAAAAACTTCGATTTAAAAATAGTCATATTTCGAAAGAAATTTGTAGTTTGCTATTTGACTTGATTTTTTAGAAATGGTTTATTGCTAAAAGATTTTGGTTTTTGTACTAAATAGCTTGGAAATTTAACGCTCTTTCCAACGATATCCTCAAATTTGAATTTGTTTGGTAAATTACAGGCGTTATGACAGTTTTAATTACCTAAGGTCAAAACTGAGAAAAAAACTTGGAAGTGAAAAAAGGCATTCTAGGTTAGGTGGGTTAAGAAAAAATTGCCACGAGACATTTTTTGTTGGAAATAACTTGTAGAATCGAGCCCTGAAGCCCATCTTAAGAGTAGACACCCTGTAAACCCATTTGATGGAAAACGTTGGATATGAGCCACTATGGAAAAGCGAGTTTTTTTGTGTGAAAAAAGTCTCATTTTCATTTTCTTTTATTTGTTTACCCATTATTTTCAATAATGAACCTTTGGAATCAGGCAAGAAAAAATATTCTAACCCCCCTCAAAATTTTATGTGTTTTCACCTCGGGTATGGGAGAAAGAGTACGGCAATTATCGATATGAAGACGGGTGTAATAAACGGATAAAAGCGGCATAAAAACGGTATTAAGCAGCAACAATGTGAGACGGGTGGTTTCGGCAACACAATGTTCTGGACTGTGAAGTTGGCGGAGCGGGGCGGAACCGGGGGCGACAAGTGTGTTGCTCTGAATTACTACTTTCGGAGGGTAAACTTAATCGGTGATAACTGGTTCTTCTATTGTACAAAAATATACTCGGACTGGTTCTTGTAATTCGGTTTACAGATTTTCGGGATATGGGTTTTAATGGGGTTGAGAACAGAGTGGAACGGGGCGTTAGCGCTGAACTGGGTCGAGGCGGTTGATTTGAAATCATCTTTCGTGAATCGGCGGGGACTTCAAACATGATGGTTTACGTTTCAAGGTATGTAAAACCCGAAAACCGAATGAAAAAATTAAAAAACTGTTAATTGAAAACAATGGGATGGATGTAAGTCGGTTTGTTGGCAAACCCGATTTTTAAGGGGGCAAGCTTTTAAAGGCGGATACAAGCCGTTTCGGAACGAATTCAACTCGTGAGGTGAGTAGTAAGAATCAGTGGGTTTGAGATTAGTGTCAAACGTTAAAGATGTGATTGGATCAACAAATTTCTTGCCGAGGGTTGGAATTGACCCCCGGGACTGCTGGGTGAGAGTCCGACGCTAACCCATTGAACCAGCGAATCCTGATGCGGGAGAGCGAGGGGTTTAAGATTCTGGTATAACGAGATTCGAATAATACCGCTTCCAAGGGTGTTTACACTTAAGATGGGCTTCAGGGTTCGATTCTACAAGGTATTTCCAACAAAAAATGTCTCCTAGCAATTTTCTTTTAAACCACTCAAAATTCCTTTTTTGACATTTTATGTCTTTACTATGGCACATAAATGAAAAATCGTCACGCGGGGAGCGTTATGAGGGGAGCGTTACGAGGGGAGCATTACGCGAAATTTCTGATGATTTTCACGTAACAACCAATCGTTCCTAGGGAAAACTAACTTCCTCATTTTCCACCCCACAAAAATCGTTCACCACTCATTGGAAAGCTCTCAATTTATTAAACATAAGACATAAAATGTCTCTCGTGGTTGCGCACTTGTACGAAAGCTGTTAAAAACATTTTTTTTTTCTCGTTTTTTAAAGAAGGAAATTTGATTTATTTTTTTCTTTTAACTTTGCTTGCAGCAAGGATGCCTGCATTTCGAGCAGGTACTTTAACGTTTTTTTTTCGTTTTTTAAAGAAGGAAATTTCATTAATTTTTTCACTTTAAAGTTTATTCTCCCGTTTTCGACCTCACGGCACTGATATGGTCATAACTTCCTTATTTCTCCTGAAAATTCAAATCTGACTACACCGTTAGAAAGAGCGTTAAATTCCTAATCTACCTAGTGCAAAATCAAAATCTTTCGGCAATGAAATAGTTTCAAAAGATCAAGTCAAAAAGCAAACTTTAATTTTTTTTTGGAACTTGACTTTCTTTGACCAAATTTTTCACTATAAATCCCTGCCCGTTTCGATGGGCGCTCTTCGGAGAAAATATGTTCAAATAGCCAGATTTTCAACGGTATATCAATTTATCTTTTTAAAATTCATATTGGAGGAGTAAATCAAGTTTGAATGCCAAAAAACGCGTGTTCTACAAGAAAATCCAGTATTTTACGCGGTTTATGGTCTTTATATGAATATTATTATATGAATATAAATATGAATTTTAAAAAGAAAAATTGATATAACGTTGAAAAGCTGACTATTTGAACATGCTTTCTCGCTCTTTCTAACGGTGTAGTAAGATTTGAATTTTCAGGAGAAATAAAGAAGTTATGACCATATCAGTGCCGTGAGGTCGAAAAAGCGAGAAAAAACTGTAAAGTGAAAAAAAGGAATTTTGAGTGGGTTAAAAGAAAATTGCTAGGAGACATTTTTTGTTGGAAATACAGTGTAGAATCGAACCTTGAAGTTATGCCCATCATGAGTGCAGACACTCTGTATAAGAAAGCTGCTTGTTCGAGGCCTTATCTCAAAAATTCAGAATCCGTGAAAAAAATTTTTAAACAATGGATATAAGCCCGTTTGAAAGAAAACTCCTCAGGTTGTCATTATCATTTTTTTTCATTTCAGTTTATTAGGTATTTTCAATAATGAACCGCTGGAATCAAACAAGAAAAAAATGTAAGCCCCCCCCCCCCCTCAAAATTTGATGTTTTACGTTTCAAAGTATATCGAATTCGAAAATCGAATTTAAAATGTCCGTCCGTCCGCTAACATACTAAATTTCGCTAAATTCATTTTATTCAACAATTTTCCCCACTTGTGATTTCGTGAATAGATACGTCCACTTCCATTTCCTACATTAACTACGAATACAAAATTTAGCTTTTTTCGTCAAACTCTCAACGCTCTGTTCATTGCTCATTCTCAACAAAAAAATCCCGAAAATGAATAAAACTTTTATTTTAATGTAAAATTATATACTGTTTATAATCGTAATATACTCAGGGACTCTACCATTAAGATTAACCAAACTTCAAGGATCGGTTGTACAACTAATTTTCAACATGAAATGTCGCAACAATTTTTTTAACCCACTCAAAATGCGTTTTTGGTTTATTATTTTCAATAATGAGCCGTTGGAATCGAGCAAGAAGATAACAATCCACTTTCCTTAGTTACCAAGGACCAATTTTGATGAAATTTGATATAAGGGCTCCATTTGCACCCCGAAGCTTTTGGCTGATGTCTTCTGTCTACTTCTGAGGGATGAAAAATTAGAGCCAAAATTTTCAAAAAATTTTTCGAAAATTCTCGAAATAAAGGTACTGCTTTTCCAGCAATTTAAAATAGTAGGTATTGAATTTCAAGAATCGAATAAGACCACCCAGAGCTCTGTAGGACCAACCGTTCGCTCCCTACGAGAACTTTTGGGTTGGACGTAAGATAAATAAGAATCACGAGTGTGAATGACAAAAGAGGCCTAATCTCCGTTGAAATTTTAGCTGACCAAAACGCGATCGATGTTGTTTCTTCGAGTTGTACTCAGTTTTGCACCCAGTATTCAAATGTCCCATATCAAACTCCCTATTTCTTCGAATCGAGTGTGAAGCGTTTATTTCTTCCAAATCAACATGGATTGTGAAGTAGGTACGTAGTAGATAGGTAGTAAATATGGTTAGCAGGTAGAGACAAAGATGTGTTCTTTGCAGACGGGTGGTCTACACAGGAAAATAGTAAACCTTTGTGAAGTAATTTGCAGCGTTTTACCGGTATCCACTCGTTTGGGTTGAATCACTTTATTATTCATGCAGGAAACTACAGGAGGAACGCTTTAGTAACAAAGGATTTTAGTAAAAATATGATTTCAAATTTTTGTATCTCTGTCTTATTTTTAGATCTTCCAGTTACACACTAGTTAATGTTACGGACGGGAGCCTGAATTATGACGTATTTAACCCTCCAGTGCTGTGGTCGGGCCATAGTGACCCAGGTAGCTGCTCTTCCCTTTGTTATTTGTACCTGAAATGTTGGTTCCCCCGCTCCTCACCCTTTATCCTCAAGCTCATTCAGTACCTCATTTCAGTTCTTCTTTGGCCATTGTGGTACGTGTTATTCCCAAGAAAATGCAAATGTGACCCGTCCACAGTATGTACTTATGTTCTGTTCACAGCCTCGAAACGGTATCATTTTTCGACAACGAAGTCATTTCTTTGCTAGTAAATTGCACAAATAAGAAGACCAATTAGATGAGGAGTAAATTCAAACAGAATTATGTCCTCAAAGATATGGACGATGAAGAGATTAGAGCACTGATTGGGCTGCTGATCATGTCTGGTGTGTTGACAAGACTGCTCACACTAACACTAAAGATTTATGGGGCATCGAAGGACCTCAAATTTTTATAACTACCATGAGTTAGGAGAGATTTCATCTCCTCTTCCGATGCATCCGTTTTGATGATTTGGGAAGACGTGAAGAAAGGAGACAAATTGGCTCCCATAAGAGATTTGCTTACCACGTTGGGAGATATTTTTACCTCACGAGATTCTTACAATTTATTGATGAACAGCTTGTTCCATTTGGAGGGCGTTGTTATAAGAAGCGCTACCAACCTACAAAAGATGCTCAAACCATGAGTCACCTATTTTTTATTGAGGTTTTACCTAAAGTGAAATTCAGGTTCTTCTCTTTTCATCCTATCTCGTACCAGAGCAGCATGGGTTCATGCGGAGGAGGTCTACGGTCTCAAACCTCGCGGAGTTCCAGGAGTACACCTTGCGAGCTTTCGAGGCTGGTCAGCAAGTTGATTTAGTTTCAACCGACTTTTCTAAAGCCTTCGACAAGTTGTCACATCCGCTCATCTTGTCTGTGCTCGAGTCTCTTGGGGTGTTTGGAGTCTTCCTTGAGTGGATCTCTAGTTACCTGAGTGAACGATCACTTATCCTCCGTTTGAAGGATGTCCAATCGAGGCCATTCTTGGCCACCTCAGGGGTTCCGCAGGGTTCTCACATTGGGCCACTGATGTTCTTGCTTGTAATAAATAGCGTTGATGGTGTGCTGCGTGGAACAAGGTATTTGCTTTTTGCGGACGATTTGAAGCTGTACCGTACTGTTGAGTCGATCTGTGACTGCCGGGATCTCCAGACTTCCATCGACGCACTTCTCTTGTGGTGCTCGTCCAACAGCTTGGCCCTAAACCCATCCAAATGCTCGGCGATGACCTTCCATCGGTCTGAATCCCCCATCCTCTACGACTACCATATAAAAAACACTCATCTGGCCAGAGTATCTTCGGTTCGTGATCTAGGAGTTTTGATGGACCATCATCTCACTTTCTCGAACCACATAGCCACCATATTGTGCAAGGCAATGAAACTACTTGACTTCGTTAAGCGGAGTACTAGGGAATTCGACCAGGTGCCAGCTATAGTGACTCTTCACAAGGCACTGGTTTTACCAGTCCTTGAATATGCTTCCGTTATTTGCAGTCCATATTACAAGTGCCACATTTACCAATTGGAGCGAATCCACCATAGGTTCCTCCGGTACATAGCCTTCAAGCTCCATTTACCCCGGGATTCAGTGGACTATGCGGAGTTGAATGGGATATGCAAGACTCTCGACCTAGTAGACCGCAGGCGCTTAACCGACTTGGCATTTTTCCACAAGCTGCTGACGGGTTCGATCGACTCACCATTCCTCCCGTCCAGGATCAATTTCTTGACACCCCGACTGAGCTCAAGATCACACTCGCTTTTTTGGATTCCCTTCTCTCGCACGAATTACCTTTACAATAGCCCTCTGTCTCGTCTGCCAAGAGAAGCAAACTTTTTCATATCCAGTTGCCCGGACATTGACTTCTTTCACCAATCATTGACTCTCATACGTCGAGAAGTGTTGCCCATTATTCAAAGTCAAAATTGAACGAGAAGTGTTATATCATTGCCGTAGTTTTTAATTTTCTAACGTGGACAGTGTTGTATTAATTAATTATTTATTGTCACATTAAACATTGTTAGCATTAAGTATGTTTATATTGTATTGGGCTTGCCCGTTTCGATAAATAAATAAAATAAAAAATAAATAAAATAAAATAACATTTACAATTTTCATTCGAATTTGATGAAATTTTCTAGGATTGTCCAGATTAGCGTGTAGATGGTCACCTATGAGGGTAGTGAAACGTACTTAGAGATTGGTGTTTTGAGATTAACTACTATGCATCGGATCATCTATATAATCGGGTTATGGATACGAGGAAGCTATGTACCACACCCACTTGGCAGACGTTTTTGAATTATGTTGATTGATGTGACACATAAAAGCCTTAAAATGATATTACACCTCTATTTTAATAAATGAGAGAAAATTGAAAATCTGGATCATAGTGACCCGACCACAGTGTTCACGTGAAGAAATTCACCACAGTGCTGGAGGATTAAAACAACATCGCTGCAAATTTTCACACACCGGTTTATCTTATTTCTGTACACAGCACGGCTTTTCCATTAAAAAAAGCCTACCAGCCACCTCGCAAGGTTAATTATCAAGTTTATTTTGTCAAAATTTCAACACTTCATTTCCATTTGGTTGGTGGTTGGGATTGAAATTTCCAAAATACCCTAGTTGGTAGTAGGTACCTATGGTTGGTAGGGAGGGATCTATACAGAAGGGTGATCTATACAGAAAATATCTACAACCTAATCCGTGTAATCCCTGAAAATGTCATCGAAATCGGGTAGAAAATGTGGAAGTTATGGCCGTTACTAAAGGTTGAAATTTTGAAAACGCCCTAACTAAAAAATTTCGATATAAAGGTATTGTTCTTCCATCAATTCAAGAAAGTATAGAATTGTTTGACATCACGTGGAGCCCTGTAGGACAAACCCTTCGTTCCCTCCGAGAATTAAGGGTTGGACTTACGATAAATCAGAAACTACGAGTGTGAATCGTAAAAGAGGCATAATCTCCGTTCAAATTTTAGCTGACCAAAATGCGATCGCTGTTTTTCTTCAAGTTGGTTGGTGATACCAATGGCAAAGCCGTGTTCTTTGCAGACGAGTGATCTATATAGAAGATAATATACCTTTGTGTAACAAAGGACCAACGTCTTTATGGAAAATTGTACACAAAATCCGATCGTGAATACCCTTATTTATTTGTCATCCTTAAAAATTATTCGATTTCCCCTAAAACATATGAAAAGTAAAAAATAACGAAAAATCTAAGGTTCTAATTTTTTATTACATTTTATACCTGATCTTTCTGATTAGTCATACGATCTAAGACATTTATTTTACGTTTCATTCTCTAATATCAAAAAGTCAGCTATTTTTATGGAAAATTTAACACAAAATACGACCGTAAATACCCTTATTTATTAGTCATCCATAAAAATTATCCGATATTTCCAAAAACATCAGAAAAGTGAATAGTAACAAAAAATTGACTGATCTTATTTTTTATTACATTTTATGATCCATCTGATTAGGCCCCCAAAATAAAACCCAACGAAAAGTTGGAAAAGATTGGACGGTTTAGATCGATCTCGATTACCCACAATTTGGGGAATATTGAAAACTTCTGAATTACATGGTAGAAATCTCATTGATTTGTAAACAGAGAAGGGTCAAGTACTTGTATTACTTACATTCGGATTGAATTTGGCTGTATGCGGTCAAATTGGACCTAACTAGACGATTCCATAGGTTTCTTATACAGTTTTAGAGCGTTGTGTAGTCAATATTTTAATAAATCGGAGTGAACCATTGGAGGTTCCTATTACATTTTGAATCAAAACAGCTGTAACGGTGTCACGTTTACTAAGTTTATGGTTTCTATTAGTATCAAAATATTATTTGAGTTGATCAGTTTCTTTTTTCATGAAAATAATCACCTTCGTAAGGGAAGCAGGTTTAATTTTCCATGGACATCAGGCTGCTGCGTGCGTCACCGACTGCGTGCTGGCTGACTGCGTTTTGTCGTGGCTACAAAGTTAAACTTAGCAGAGCTCAAAGCTCGCGAAAACTCGCAAGTATCTGGCCAGGTTAAAGGCCAGACATCCTGTTCTCAAACTTCTTCGACGAGAATGGTCCTTCTTACCAACTTTGATCAAGCAAATACTGCCAATTCATACTCGATGATTCAATTAGAATTTTACGTGACTATTCCAACGATATGAAACATATACGAGGGTGTCCCTTATTTTACGACTTTAATTATTTGAAGGTCTTACCCCCTCATATTGTTCCATTGGGTACCAAAGTACCCCTCAAGAAAATTCACCCTCGGACAACACTAACACGTGCCGCATCTCCACCTAAGTTGATAATATGAGAACCCCCAAAAAGCCAGCTTATTACGAAAACTCCAACATTTTTCCTGCGTCTCGTTCTTCTCCGATTGAGTCAAACTTTCCACTCGTAATTTGAAAAGATCTGCTAAAGCTCTGGTAAAAATTTGAAGTCAATTGGATGAGGAGAGCGGGACGAAGAAACGTTTGAATCAACTGAAACTGAGGTTTCCTGGTGGAAAACGGCCCTCAGGGCTGGAGCCACGCGACCTGTGCATGTAATCGCCCATCAATCGACTGAAAATTCGTTCCACACTGTTAAAAAAGTATGTTGAAAAGTTAGGGAAAACTCCAAACTCTTCAACTAGTACACCACAATGCAAATGGACCGAAAGGTGGTCTTGAAAAACTATTCACTTGGGAAAACTACTACTACAACTCTTTATTTTCTTTTCCTTACAATCACGGTAGACACAACCGATGTTTCCAGATATACTGAAGCAAGAACTATTTTTGGTTTTTGTCAGCAGTAAGCAAACTATGAAATTTATTTTACAGCTCTTACTGCCGCATCGTTAACATGCCTAAGTCAGAAGAGCGTTTCCTTGGCTTGAAGGAATGTGAATTTTGTATCCTTAAAATAAAGAGGTCTTTCCTTCGCAACATACGAAGTCATCCAGAGCCTTCCGTTTAAATGCAAAATAAATTGCGTTTAATTGAAAACGCTGCAAATCATTGCTCAAAGGTTTATTATTTTCTGT
Source organism: Apolygus lucorum (assembly GCA_009739505.2). Taxonomy (NCBI): domain Eukaryota; kingdom Metazoa; phylum Arthropoda; class Insecta; order Hemiptera; family Miridae; genus Apolygus; species Apolygus lucorum. The sequence goes on from CM019183.2 coordinate 2,572,045, forward strand.
ATAGATCACTGGTTCTCCATCAATAGCACCTACCACCATCTGTATTCTCCCTTGACCTTCCCTCTCAAATTTCAGCTTCCTGCGTTCAATAGGATTGAAAATGGCTTTGGAGCTCACTTAGCTGATCAGTGCTGTGAAGAGTGAAGAAGATCTTCTTGAATGATGGAGACGCCTGGAAGAGCATTCCCATTCAATAGAAGTAAAAATGGCTTTGGAGCTCACTCAGCTGATCAGTGATCTGAAGAGTGAAGAAGATCTTCTCCAATGCTGGAGACGCCTGGAAGAGCATTTCCATTCAATAGGAGTGAAAATGGCTTTGGAGCTCACTCAGCTGATCAGTTATCTGAAGAGTGAAGAAGATCTTCTCCAATGCTGGAGATGTCTCGAAGAGCATTTCCATTCAATAGGAGTAAAAATGGCTTTGGAGCTCACTCAGCTGATCAGTGATCTGAAGAGTGAAGAAGCCTTTGAGCAATGATTTGCAGCGTTTTTTACCCACCAACATTTTTTTTACCTACCAACTTTTTTTTACCTACCAGCTAGGTACTACCTACCACACCATACTGGCTTCACACCTTCACAATCAAGTTTATTAGAAAGAACTAAACGCTTCACACTCGATTGGAAAAATAGAAAGCTTCATATGGAAATTTGATTACTGGTTACGCAGAAGGCAATACTGTATACAAATCGAAGAAATGAACAGCGATCGCATTTTAGTCCGATAAAATTTGAATGGAGATTAGACCTCTTTTGCGATTCACACTCATGATTCTGTTTTATCGAAGGAAATCCTTCAAGTACTCGTAGGGACCGAACGGTTTGTCCTACAGAGCTCCGGGTGGTCTCAAAAATTTTTAAAAATTCAATACTATTTAAAATTGGTGAAAAAACGATACCTTTATTTCGAGAGTTTTCGAGCTAGGGCACTGTTGAAAATTTCAACCCTTAATTTTCACCCCTTAGAAGTGACCTACATCAACCAAAAGCTTCGCGGCACAACTAGACCCCAAATGGAGCCCATATACCAAATTTGAACCAAATCGGTCCAGTGTTGCTAAGAAAAGTGCCGCGTACGGCGTACGGCGGACGGACGGAAATTTTTTTATTCGATTTTCGTGTTCTACGTACCTTGAAACGTAAACCATCAAATTTTGAGGGGGGGTTAAAATTTTTTTTCTTGCTCGATTCTCAAAGGCTTATTATTGAAAATAATAAACCAAAATTACAATTCTGCCGAATTGACGAATCTCTAATTAACGCCTAGTTCTCATAAACTACGCTTAAAATGGAGTAGACCTGCGGAGGCTTAATAAAATGTCAATGAGCCAATTATTTCCAAACCAGCTGTAGTGAAGTTTTTTCCAGCAATTGTGGTACTGTCTCACCAATGAAGTAGCAGTCCTGGTTATATTTATCGATTCAGTGGAGCACATTACCAAAGTGGAAATTGTGGAAAACTTGAACAAAGACAATCAAGAGACCTAAGGGAAGCGATTCGTGCAATCACATGAAGAACTTTCTGGATCATTGAATGGTAAGTTCAGTCCTGTTCATCAAAACAACAAATAATACCCAATATAAAATTTCAGTTTCATATCATTACTTAGCATTCAATTTTTTATATGAGAGACTCCGTATATTGCTCACTCAAAGACTTATTTCTATGTTCTCAAAATCGATAACACCTTCCTCGGAGATCCAGCGCATTTATGAGACACAAATAGCACATTTCTTCAAGCAAAGGAAACACTCTCCTGACTTGGACATGTCAACGATGCAGCAGAAAGAGCTGAAAAATTAACTCAAGACTTCCATAGGTTTCCTGAATGCTACCGAAGACCAAAGATCTTGCTTCAGTGTTTCTGGAAATATCAGCTAATGTTGACTGACAGTGAGGCAGAGACTATGATAGGGAGTTCCCTAAGAGAATACATTGTTGTTGTAACATTGTTGTTTACAAGTTGAAGAGTTTTGGAGTTTTCCCTAACTTTTCAACATACTTTCTTAGCAGCGTGGAACGAATTTTCGTAAAACGACAATGTAAATGGACCAAAAGACCTATTGGTCCTGAAAAAATATTCACTTGGGAGCTTCCTGTTCATTGTCTCTTCCTCATAGTCACGATACAATTTCCGATATTCTCAGACATACTGGAGCAACAACTGTTTTGGTCATTTTCAGCAGTCACGAAACCGTGAAAGTTATTTAACAGCCCAGTTATTTAGCAGCAGCCTGTCTTCCTGCTGCTATAATAGTATATTTGTTTATAAGTCAGGAGAGCGTTCCTGTCTTCCTGCTGCTATAATAGTATATTTGTTTATAAGTCAGGAGAGCGTTCCTGTCTTCCTGCTGCTATAATAGTATATTTGTCTATAAGTCAGGGGACCGTTTCCTAGGCTTGAATGTAAGATTTGTACCCCTAAATGCGCCGGAACATCGAGGAAAGTGTCATCGATTTTGAAACATAGAAAAAAGATTTGGCTTTTGCAATACACGAAATCATTCAGAAATTTAAATCACCAGATAAATTAAATGCAAAATTTCTTCAAGAACACTGAAGGCTTACTAGAATGTCGATGAACCAATTTCCAAAGCAGCTGTAGAGTGTAGTTGGAGTGAGTAGTTTTGGTATTCTGTCATCGATGAAGTAGGAATCCTGGGTAAATTTGCCGATTCAGTGGAGTATAATACCAAAATAGAACGAAAATATCGGCAATTGTACCGTGACTGTAAAGAAGAGACAATGAACAGGAAGCTAATAATTTTTCAGGACCAATTGGTCTTTTGGTGCATTTACCTACATTGTCGTTTACTAGTTCAAGAGTTTTGGAGTTCTTCCTAATTCTTCATTAAACTTTCTTGATAACGTGGGAAGAATTTTCAGTCAATTGATGGGCGATTACATGCACAGTAGTAGTAAGGAAAAGTAAAGTAAGCAACCATTTCAGGTTGAATTTTCGTCCGACTGCCATTCTTGGCGTCGCGGACGTCATCAGCTGTCTCCCTAAGGGGAGATCAGAATTTGTTCTGATGATTTCGCTCATGGCTTCCCAAACATCACCGCCCTGGGTTGGAACGAGAGATTACCGATCGTCTAATAGACAGAAAACTTTCTGCTGGCGACCAGACTCGAACGCGCGTCCCCGCAAGACGGTTCTTATCCTATCACTGCAGTCGGGTACACTGTCCACTAGACCACCGACATGCACAGGTCGCGTAGCTCCAGCCCTGAGGGCCATTTTTCACCAGGAAACCTCAGTTTCAGTTGATTCAAATGTTTCTTCTTCCCGCTCTTCTCATCCAATTGAGTTAAAATTTTTACCATAGCTTCAGCAGGTCTTTTCAAACAACGCATGAAAATTTTAACTCAATCGGAGAAGAACGAGACGAAGGAAAAATGTTGGCGTTTTCGTAATAAGCTGGCTTTTTGGGGGTTCTCATGGATGGATTTTTTATGGTTCTCATAATATGAGAACTTAATAGAACTTAATAATATTATTATCAACTTAGGTGGAGATGCGGCACGTGTTAGCGTTGTCCGAAGGTGACCAATTTTTTTGTGGGGTACTTTGGAACCCAATGGAATAAAATGAGGGGGTAAGACTGAATGAGAGGGGTCTTTGAAGATTTTAAAAAAGGCCATATAAGAGACACCCTAATATATATACATTTCCACGAGCTTCACTTGTACGGCACTCAAAAGGGCAGGGAGCACTTATATGGAACCTACTTCAGCTATATGGTTTAAAAACGTCTGTGGGTCACAAAAATAGCTTCCGCACTGAGAATAACATGAACTTATACTGGATAAAAATTCATTGAGCTGATCAGAACTGTAATAGGAAACCTGAACAATATAATATAGTATATTTATGTAATATGAAACTACCTATATGAAATCTATACCCGTGTAATATAAAACAAACGCGAAACAAAAATGATTTAGAAAAATATCATACTGAAAATGCAAGTATCTTCTTGCAAGTTCTTCCCTCCCTCAGTTTTCGACCACGTAAGCTAATACTGCCCTCCTTAGTAAAAACGTCCTATGTCCATTTTTCAAGTTTCGAGAAAATCGCGTTCTAGTTTCGGCTTTTGCGCCACCCAAACCATTGAAGCTTGAGATTTCGTTTTTTGACCATCACCTCAAGCTGACCAAAACGAAATCTCAAGCTTCAATGGTTTGGGTGGCGCAGAAGCCGAAACTTAAACGCGATTTTCTCGAAACTTGAAAATGGACATAGGACGTTTTTACTAAGGAGGGCAGAATAGTTCTATTTACGCTTCCAGAGGTCGCTCTCTACTGTTAGTAAGCGGCACAGTTCCGCCTTTGAAGTGACTCTTCCTAATACTCATTCCAAGAATGGAATCAGATTGGTTAGGCAGCCGGATACGTCGCAACATAGCTGCCCCATACAAATTGCCGCTACATTTAAATTTCCTATCTTCCTTAAATAGAGTGGGTGGTAAATGAACACTCAACATGTTGTCTTGATGAACATTTTTGCTTCCGAGTCTACCAAGGTAGCGGAAGCTTTGTTTTCACTCTTCAAGGTTGGAAAAAATGTTCTCCAAAATCAAAATTTCAACTCTCGTTTTACGTTTCATACCTTCCTGAACAATTTTGGTTCCTCGTCTGTCTGTCTGTCATGAAACCCTTGCCACAGCCATAACTTCTACAATTCCCATCCGATTTCGATGACATTTTCAGGGATTATGCGGGTTGGTGTGCAGATGGTCTCCTATGAAAATCATCATCCCTGGATTGATGGTAGCCGCTGCGCATGCGCAAATGTGAAATCCTAGCAACAGTCATAACTTCTACAACATTCTCGTCCGATTTCGATGAAATTTCCTATACTATGCATCGCATTTCCTATACTATGGATCATTTATACAATTGGGTTATGGATACGAGGAAGTTATGTGTAGCACCCACTTGTTTTTTTCAACCTTGAAAAGTGTTAATAAAGCTTCCGCTTCCTTGGTAGACTCGGAAGCAAAAAGGAGGTTTTTGGACATTCAGGAGTTAGTAGAGAATGAGAGATCACGGAATACAAGAGCACTCAACATATATTTGGAAATCAAGAATAACACAAATAAGTGAAAAGAGTTAGCCACTCAAAAGTAACTAACATCTCATGTGAATGAATGAATGAATGAAAGACATGTTTATTTTTGCAATTTAAATTTTACAATATTATCCATACATGATATGCTTTGGGTCATCAAGACCCGTCAGCAGAGGTTCCGTTAATTCATTGTAAATACACACATCTCATGTTCGTCTTAGAACTGGAATTCGGGGCGCAGCCTCTAACATTTTGTCTAAATCACACATACAGCATTAGTTCATGTATCATCCACTAGGGATAGTAAAGCTTCCAAACCTAAAGTTAAATATCGTTTCCAATGAAGTAGGTAGAATGTAGTAATTTTTACACCTCGTTTCCATCGCCTACCTATAACAAGTGACTCGTTATTTCTGTTCAGTGACCATACTGTAGCCTCATATTCACTTCAGTTTCAATTTATAGTGGCTTCAATGGGAATACTTACCTTGATTAGTCTAAATTTGTGTGATTAGTTAACCTGTTCATCTGCTCCACTGTATAGTCCACAAATTTGGGTCCACCATTAGGTGTTTAGTGATTTTCAGAATTTTATTGTTTCATAAGGTTCTAACGCCTCAAAGCCATAAATTCAAAAACAGCAATATTCCTCAATCTGCTATTTTCAGCTCATCGAAATTTCATGAGGTACAAGGCGCTTCGAGTTGTGACTCAAAGAACCTAACGTTGATTCATGCGTGAATTACAATTTAGAAATCCGTCGATTTCCTGGTTTTTCTTCAATCAGGCTATTAGAATTTATCGCTGGAAACCCGATTCTCTGATACACCAAATATGCCATTACAAAGTTTGAGAGTGGACTCCATTAGACCCTCTTTCCGAATTCGCTGTTTTATTTTATTTATTTATTTATTTATTTAATAAAGTACGGGCAAGTCCCAATTCAATACAATACACAAAATGTTCAACCATCCGCAAATAGTTAAATATAAGAAATTAAACAAAATTTGTCTTATTTAATAAGGAATTTAATAAGGAATCAACGACTAATTATAACACACATTTTGGGTGTTTCTTTAGCTGATTCCTGCCTGAAGTTTTTGATTCCCATAACAAGTGAGTTAATTTCTCATTCTTTTAGAGATACTTAATGGAGCGAGTATCATACAAGAAAAAGAATGTAGTTATTGATGAAAAACTATTGATTGGATTAGTAAAAAAAAAGGTAAACAACCATTTCAGGTTGGATTTTCGTCCGACTGCCATTCCTGGCGTCGCGGACGTCATCAGCTGTCTTCCAAAGGGAAGATCAGAATTTGTTCTGATGATTTTGCTTATGGCTTCCCATTGGCCTCACCGCCTCGGGTTGGGACGAGGGGGAACTGCGACCGACTTGCCTGATGCGAGTCCCGAACTCACGGCCCCAGCAACCGGTCCGAGTCCCGTCTTCAGAGACACATGCCGTAGCTCGCTCGGCCACAGCGCCGCCCTGATTGGATTAGTAGTAACACCTGGCAGTACCCCTGAGGGAAGTAACGTGGGATCTGTTCTAATTATACGACTCTTTTGCTATTTAAATTACCGTAGAACTATTGAACTTGGACATTGAGCCCAGGAAAACGAATTGAAACCAAGGGAAAGTAGAGAAAGTAAAAAGGTTTGGCTCAGAATCCCGTCGTTTTGGTAGTGTAGAGGCAATAATTTACTCGAGAACGGCCAAAAATGTAGTAGAGAACTATACTTGAATGAAAAAGGTGTCAAAAAATGCAGAGTTGAAGAAATAGGTTCAATATTGATGTTTTTCGACAGGTGTGAAAATTACACCTGACGTTTACATTACGCGCACATCGGGTGACGATTCCAGAGTTAATCAAAATTGCTCCAGGAAAATGCCTCGTACGGCCAAATTTTTATTTGACTTTTTGATTCTACGCTCCATGAAACGTAAACTAAAAAATTTTTAGGGTGGTTAAAAAATTGTTTTTCTTGGTGGATTTAAAGGTTTATTATTGAAAATAATAAACCAAAATGCATCATCATTGGCAATTTATCACTTTTTTACATGAACCGTGGCTTCTACTGATCGGATAGTAAATTTTTTAAAGAGTCAAGCTCATAATGTTCCTTCAATTTTGATCAAAATCAAGCTTGTGAGAAATTAGCGTTCAAGTGCAATCACGATAATTTGCATCCAATGTAGGAAAAAATCGAGGTTAACTTGCTTTTTTTTTTTTTTTTTTTTTTTTTTTGAAAACTTCAAATGACTTCCTTCGCTTAAATTAAGAACAGACAAAAACCATATCAGCCACTTCCCGGAACGTCGCTTTATTGATAAATGTCGATATTTACAAACAACCAAATTGAGTTTTCGAGTGGATGACAGATCCTACTTCGTCGTAGTAGATGCTCACCCAGGCCTTGCACAAATTTTTTTCACTTGAGCTGTCCGTCAGGTAGCCAATAATATATTTGACTGAGTCGTTAGTGAGTTGCTGTGAGATGAGAACAATTGGAATAGATTAGTCAACGAGAAAAGAGTTCAGCTTCATAGTAATTTTCACTGGACTTTAGGCGACATAGCGTTAGTTCTCACAGGCCCCACGGGGAGCCACTGGTCGCTTAAAGCGTATCGATTTTTCGCCTTTCGTATAATTTTACACATTGTACAATGGTGATGAGATCTTCATTTTATCATACGTACATAACTCTTTTATAAAAATATTTTCCCTTCACACTTCATCTTTGATGGGGGATGGAATATTCTGCTTAAGAAGTTCTTTTTGAATGTCTTAATATAAATACAGAGTGAAAAATATAAACACTTGCGAATACATATCCCGTTTTAAATGAATAAATACAATGATATTTAAATAAATTTGATTATAAAATGTGAACAATGGAGAATATTAAAAAGGAATGATTTGCAAGTCATTCAACTGGGGTTGTGGCACGCATATAAAGACGCTGCAAATTATTACACAAAGGTTTATTATTTTTCTTTATAGATAACACGCCTGGAAATAACACAGCTTTGCCATTATCACTACGTACCAGTCATATTTTTGCGTCACAATCAAGGTTATTTTGAAGAAATGAACACCTCACACTCAATTCGGAAATGAAGAGCCTTCATTAGGAAATTTTGATTACTGGTTGCTAAGGACGCAAAACTGAGGACAACTGGAAGAAACTAAGTTTGTAAAGTCTTTACAACGATCGCATTTTGGTCAGCTAAAATTTCAACGGAGATTACGCTTCTTTTGCGATTCACACTCGTGGGTCTGATTTTTAGGTCGTCCCACAGTAAGTCTTGGGCGTCCTTATGCGATCGATCTGGGGTAAAGTTGTACAACACTCAACAGAAAAAAATAACCAGACACTAATACGTTTTAGACCATTCTGAATCCAAATCCGTGAAAAAATCAAAGGTGTATGTCTGTATGTGTGTGTGTGACAAAATCTTGTGTCGTCTGCACAGCCCTTAGTTTTCTAGCAATTTTCGTGGTTCTTTTTTTATTCGACGCGAAAAACTATCTAGTTGTGCACTACGTCGCCGGAATTTTGAATTTTGCCTTTTAAAGGGGGAAAAGTGGGGGGGTTAATGATTAAATAACGTGCGTTTGCGGGCATAATCTTGTAAACTCTGCCCAGACCTCAACTTCGAAAGAACGATACATTTACAATCTCCCTGATGCCAAACTAAAATTTGTAGAGAAGATCTGATGAATAAAAAAAGAGCTCTAAGTAAAATTGTAATAATTTTTAAATATTTATTCCGAGTCTATCAAGGTAGTGGAAGCTTTGTTTTCAATTTTCAAGGTTGAAAAAAAGTTCTCCAAAATCAAAATTTCCACTCGCGTTTTAGTTTCAGACGTTCCTGAACAATTTTGGTTCCGTGACCATGAATTCTTATCCGATTATAATGAAATATTCTGGGATTGTGTGGGTTGGCAAGTAGATAATTCCCTATGAAAAGCAACACCGCCTGACTTATAGTAGCCGCTGCGCATGCGCAAACGTGAAATCCTTGCCACCGCCATAACTTGCACATTTTCTATCTGATTTCGATGTAATTTTCAGGGATTGTGTGGATTGGCGTGTAGATGGTCCCCTTTGAAAATCATCGCACTCGGGTAGGTAGTAGCCTGAGCGCATGCAAACGCGCACATGTATAACCTTGTAAAAGTGTGTATGCTTTTCCAGTTAACTTCAATTCACTTTTCAATCTGTAACCATATTTTCTTGCTTCCCCCTACCAGCTTCTTATGAGTATTAGAATTTAATTTAATTTTCTGTAATAGTTAGTTCTCTTATTCAAATGATGTACTACTTTGATTGTAAATTGAGTAGTACATAGAGATTGATGTTTTGAAATTAACTCCTATGCATCGGATCATCTATACAATCGGGTTATGGATACGAGGAAGCTATGTGCCACACCTACTTGGCAGACATTTTTTATTTTTCTCGACCCTTTTTACAGTGTTTTTGGGAGTTATTCTACGGGGAAAGCTTCCTCAGATTCTCAGCTTTCGAACGGTATAATCAAAAAAATTTCTACAATCGATAATAAATTTTATTATCAAAGTTATATTTACCATCTTTTTTCCCGTTATCATATGAACCAATTTTGGTATTTTCATTCGAGACATTTCCGCAACAATATATTCCTGGTCTCTATTACTGAGCTGTAGGGAAACAAAAAATAGGTACCTACATCATTTTTAATCATAATTACTAAAAATTAAGATCAAGACCTTTCTACAGCAAATGCCACATACTTTGCAACTCACTAGTTTAGAAAGTGCGACTCCAAAGGATTCAATATCATTGTAAAGTGTGTTTTCAGTCTCAAAATTATCATAATCAGCAATAGTTAATGATAGTTTTCTCGCAGAAGATGATGGTGAGGAAACTGAGGCAGGAGTACTAATCATATTTACTTCTTCAAGGTTCACATCTGGGACGTGCTACACTACAGAGTTGTCTAGGTCCTCCTGACAGGTTCTTTAACGACCGGATTCTATAGAAAAACGCCAACCTGGTTGTGGGTTTTTTTTTCCTACCAATGAGATCTCAAGGCGCAAATGAAGTATCTGTGATCGATTTCAAAGGTTGGATAGCTCGGAAAAACACAACTTTTGAGTTACCAAATTTTGATGGGGATCCAGCTCAGTGGCCGCTATTCATTAGCATGTATCGACAATCAACCGAATCAGGTCGCTACACAGATGACGAGAACCTGGTTCGTTTGCAGAAGGTACTCAAGGGTAGCGCAAAGGAGCATGATGGACCCTTACTGTTCATACCTGGGGGACTAGGACGGGTAATTGACATACTGCAGAAACGTTATGGTCGCCCAGACACCATTGCAAGAAAGGTCATGGAAAATCTGGAAAAGATGAAAAGTATGGGCGAGAACGGGCTGACAGGTTTAGACGAAATGGCAGCAAGGGTAGATAACGCCGTCACTACTGTAGCACTCATAGGACGGGCCGAATATTTGTACAATCCGGTGATCCTCAACAGCCTCGTCAGCAAATTGAACATTTTCCTCAAGCTACAATGAGGAGAACATGTAGGCAGATTAGGCGATGGCCCAGTGAGTCTTGAGAGGTTTAATAACTGGCTACAGGACAAGGTAGAGGCTATTGGAAATGCCGGAGCTTGGGAGACATCAGAACCAAACTCCCAGAACCAAACTAAAGAGGAGGTGCAAGAGGCAAGAAACCCGGCATTGAAAGAGGAGGTAAAGCGACCACAGAACTTTTTAGTTCTTAAATGTCTGAAATGCAATGTCCCTTCACATGTGCTTAATGACTGCAGAAATTTCGCCCAAATGAAGAACGATGACAGTGGGCCAGGGAGCGAGATATTTGTTTTGGGTGTCTCCAACAGGGGCACCGGGGCTATACATGCAAAGCAAAGGTTTTTTGCAGAATTTGTAAGAAGCCCCATAATACACTGTTGCACCCTAAAAGCACCCAAACACTAGGATCTAACCAGGAGGCTGTAGGTTCAGAAGGTGAGGACGAGAATGGAGACGCAGGTGAGGAGGCAACCTCTGAGGACAATGCAACGACTGCGGTCAACATTGTGAAGAGAAGCCGTCTCCTACTCCGAGTAGTGCCTGTTAAGGTGTTAGGGCCCCATAGGAGAGTTGAGACCTATGCTTTTCTCGACAGTGGATCGACCGTCACCATGATCCAGGAAGATATGGCCTAAGAGCTGGGTCTTAAAGGAGAGAATCAGCCTTTGAAAGTGAGGTGGACAGATAACACGGTCAGGGAAGAGACGGATTCACAAGTCGTGAGTTATTAACATCTCCAGCATTAAAGATAACGCTCAAACTTTCCAAGTCTACAATGCAAGAACGATCCGGCAACTTAACCTACCTCAGCAAACAGTGGATCCTGCACTATTGGGAAAATCATTTGACCACCTCAAAGATCTCGAAATTTCCCCCTGCACGGATTCAAAGCCTACCATACTTCTGGGAGAGGACAACTGGGCGTTAGGAATACCGCTAAAAGTTATCCACAAATCGTGGAATGGACCAGTGGCAACCAAGACCCGCTTGGGTTGGGTTATCCATGGAAAGGTACCCCAACATCTCAAGGGGAGGGTAAAGGACGAGGAGGAGCACCAAATGACTCACTGGTGCGAGGAAGAAGATGAAACTTCGTTGCATGGCTTAGTAAAGGAGTTCGTTCTCAGAGAGAAGAAAATGGACCAGAAGGAAGAAAAGAGAATGTCCACAGACGATGAAACTGCTTTGGCTATTTTCGGAGCCACAACAAGGAGGATAGAAGAGCGATGGGAGACAGGAATCCTGTAGAAGTCCGACAAACCCTTACCTCTGAGCCGTGGAATGGCTCTCCGGCGATTTTACGACCCGAAACGTAGCCGGTCAACGTCAACCAAAAGAACCAGTCCGGATCTTGGTGACCAATCGACGAAACTGTTGGGTTTTCAGTGGCGATCAAGTAACGACGAATTCCACTTTCAACTGAAACTTGAGCGACTAGAAGGGGAACTAGTCTCAGGGAACTGCAATGCAACAAAGCGAGCAATGTTGCTGTGGGTAATGATGCTTTTTGACCTAGTAGGTTTGATTACGCTTGTAGTAATTGGATGGAAAAGGTTGCTCCAATAGATATGGCGAGACGGAATCAGTTGGGACCAAGAGATTAGCGACAAGCTAGGCAAGGACCGAGCCAGGAAGGTTCAGCACGAGCTGACTGGAGGTGGGTATCCACCAAAGAGAGTTGGTCGCACGTTAGTTTCCAAGCTCAGCTTTCCTAAGGGAGGCCGAAGACGAGGGGAACTGGGGATTGATGACAGTACGTGGCAGCGCATAGGGAGGTACTGGAAGAACTTTTGCAGCGAAAATCGCAAAACTGCACCTACAACAATGGTTTCTAGTAGGCGCCCCGGAGGAATGTCACCGACAGGATTGATAATAGGCGCTTTGTTTTGTTCTAATCTTATGATATCTAATCTTATATATTGTTCTAATCATATGATATTTGTTTACATTAAAATTTCGGTGTTATGATAAAGGAGTGAAAAATATAAGTTCTTGTCTATCGCTCTCCTGCATTACGTGTGTTTCTTTCTTTCTGTCAATAACACTGGTGGTTTCCCTGACAATTTTTTTGTTACTATCGATACACATTCAAGTCAGATAACTTTTTGAAATTTGTAGTGGATTTGAAAAAATAAATTTTTTGAAGTCAACATTTCACTAGCGTTTTTTATTGTTTGTGTAAAATGGCACTAATTTTTGTGTATGCAGTATTTCCAGAAGTTGTCTGACTAAAAGTTACATAGAAATACCAACAACAACTCCTAAAATTTTCAAATGGATATCTTCAGTAGATTCAAAGAACAAGATACTTGAATATGGCCTCTTTCTAAGTGTTTTTCGTTATGAAAAAAAATTCCTTCTACCCTTAAAATACGTCAGACATTAGATTTTTACAATCACTATTTTTATATCACTCAAAACATACAAAATGTTACATAGCGGTTCGTTATTTTTCTGTAATGGCCACTTATATCCAAGGATCGGTGCCACTTAGATTGGTTTGGTTGGTGGAGTTATTGGTTTATTATTTTCAATACTGAACCTTTGGAATCGACCAAGTAAATTTGGTAAATTCATCATAATTGAAAACAGGTAATAAACCAAAATTTGCACGTGTGAGCGAAGAATCAAGTAAAGTTCATTACAGTATTCTTTAAATACTATGCTGTTACCTGGATGTTTCCAACTTCAGTAACAGAGACCTAAAAATACATATCAGCAAATTAAAAGTTGTGGAAAAAAATACAACAATAATTATAAAATAAAAATTATGGAATTCATAAACAATAGATCTGCTGTTGTTATACACGATGATTTTAAAAAAACTAGGCGCTCCGCGCCTCGCCAGGGGGCAAGCCCCCTGGACCCCCGGTTGCCTCTATTTACATACTTTGGACGAAATTATTGAAACACAGAATTTGTTTTATCTCACGCGTTTCACATAATTTCGCTACTTTCCTCCCACTAAATCAGAATCTTATATAATCACCGCATCATAATAAAATATCGCATAGGTTACACCAGGTTACACGATCCTTAGTTCCGTATCATCGGTATCCATGTTGTCGTCCCAGATTTCGTTAGCTTTTTTGGCTAGTTAGTCCATGGCTAAAACACATTCTGTGTTAAAAGATTATGTTGTGGATGGGGACTATCATTGTAGGCATTTTCTGCTTGTATATTAGATAGAACTGAAGAAACTAGAACAACTACATAGAATGTCAAAAATGTAGTATGTTCATCAATGTTTAGCTCACGAATAATTCACCCAGCTGACCCAACTCTCAAGCAGTCACTTAAGAGGAAGTCTTAAAGTGGTCTTGAAGAGGAACTTCTAGTGTGTATCTCTACAGTGTGATCGATAGGAACTTGGCAGGTTTATCCCCGACACAGCTGATCAGACTTCCCTTACTTCCTCCTAATCACTTCTAGAGGTATTGAAGAGTCTGAGCTAGTACATTTGAGTGTCTGAAGATGAAGTTGTTTGGGAGCCTATCATTCATCCAGTTGAACAAAACACTCGAAGAAGTTCAAATAGTCAAGCCTGACCTAATTTCGATGAATATCAGCATGGAAAATGGAAAGGAGCTTTTTGAGGTAGATCAAATGCGCTTTTGATCCTTCATCTGCCTTTTCTTCTTGTCTTCCTGACCTTTCTTCTTCAACTACCTCTCTCCACATAGGCCATCAATCTCCTGCAGTTTAGCGTATCAACTCCAACTATTGTGGATTCAAGTTTCTCCTGCCTCTTCTCCTTGTCCTTCCAACCTCTCCTCTTCCCACTTCTCTTCAATCCCCACTCCTCTCAATCCCTAACGATTTGAAAAGACGCTACCCCTCTCCCGTGCCATTAATCTCCAGCAGTTAAGTTCTTCAACGCCATCCACTGTGGATTCACGTCCCTCCATCTCTCTCTTCTCCTTGTTCTTCCAACCTCCCCTCTTCACACTTCTTTTCCATCTCCACTCCTCCCCATCCCTAACGATTTGAAAAGATGCTACCTCTCTCCCGAGCCATCAATCTCCAGCAGTTTAGTTCTTCAACTCCAACCACTGTGGATTCACGTTCCTCCTTCTGCCTCTTCTTCTTGTCTCTCCGATCTCCTTTCCTTCATTAAACTCACTTTCCATGACCACCCCAAGTTTATTGTTTCATACTTTATAGTTGACGTGCAAACAACTCTCAAGAGCCTTTTCAGGAGAGTATTGGCTGAACTATGGTAATAGAATATCAGATAATGCTAGCCCATGCACTTTTAAATCGTTTACAGTGCCTATATTATAGTCAAGCGTTTGTATGGTGGACCAAAGAACGTCCATTTGACTCCATTCCTCTGTCATTTTTCGTCCATCCTATTCATACGATTCTCACTTTATAGGGGGAACCAAAAAGTGCGAAATGCAGGGTATTGGATGTGTAACAAAATTTGTTACATATTTAATATATCTAAATATGTAATATATTTAATATATCTTCATAAAAGGAGAGACGCTGTTAAACGGGACGTATGGTCAAAATGTGAGATGTCCATAAACATCGGCCCATAAAGTGTGATCTCACTATAAATGTATCGTACCTGTTGAGCAATGCACTGAAAGATCAATGACGAGCATCCAAGAACTATGAAGACAGCTGTAGAGAACGATTCCATCCTATATTTTGTATGGGAGATGGCGTGATAAATTCAATATCTTTCGTTCCAGCCTTGAATGACTAGAGAAAATACTGACCTAAAATATCCAGAGAATTCAATAGAGAGTTTATTCAACCGTGTTAAAGTAACTATTTACAGCGTCTTTCATAGTATTCGGTTTCAAAAGATACCAATCCTTCAATCCATATTTTTGAACAGTAACTAGCTGTTAACGATATTACGTGGTATATTCTATACTTCTACAGGTAAACTGGTTGCCTCGACTGTCTCGCAAACCTCTCGCCATCTCAATTAACACCTTCTACCACCGCAAAATAAATTATTACATAAATTCTCAATATACCTAGTTGAAAAACACGTACAACTATAAATATTGTGTGAAAATCTAATTTAGTGTTTACCACCACAAGATTCGACACTTGTACTGTTGTAGGTCAATATGCATACCTAATTCATAATTTAATGTAGATAATTTATAAATTATTGCATAAATGCAATAATTTTTTTTTTTTTTTTTGGATTGCATATCTCTAAAGTAAAGTAGGGGTCTGCTGTGGCCGAGCGAGCTACGGCATGTGTCTCTAGAGACGAGACTCGGACCGGTTGCAGGGGCTGTGAGTTCGGGAGCATATTTTCGGGCAAGTCGGTCGCAGTTCCCCCTCGTCCCAACACAGGGCGGAGAGGCCAATGGGAAGCCATGAGCGAAACCATCGGAACAAATTCTGATCTTCCCTTTGGAAGACAGCTGATGACATCCGCGACGCCAGGAATGGCAGACGGACGAAAATCACACCTGAAATGGTTGTTTGGTTTATCTCTAACTTCGATAGGTGAATAATTGAAGGACTTGCTCGAACACGAGCTATGTGCAATTTTTTTCGAACTCCCGTTTTTGACGGTTTTGGGGTCAGAAAAATATATTGCTTCATTTGTGAAAGCTGCTAGCCCTGATAAATGTAAAAAGTCTTGACAATTTAACTAAGTTATTGAGTTGAGTAATGAGCTATTTACATCATTTATCTGGCTTTTTACTAGGGATGGGTGATAGTCGATAGTTACTATCGAAACATCGATAGTTCATGATAATCGATAGTAGCTATCCACTATCGATAGATGTTTACTTTTCTTGAATTTGAAAATCTCAGCGTTTGGAGGGCTGTGATATTAAATACTGGGACGAGCGGAGCAGCCTCAACTCCGGGAGTTTCATTTGAAAGAATACCTCAATTCACTGAGGAGTTCTTTGAAATGGTATTCTCGAAGTTAAGTCTCGTGTTAGTGTTATTTATTACCTGTTGTATGTTGTGAGTACCTCATTTCGAGTACCTATTTAGCTCGTTATTCGACCCTCCATATTTATGTTCCTGAAAAATGATGAAATGTTTATGGGATAAAATTACGATTGTCTGATGAGATTGAGGATTCACATAACGTGGTTGGAAAGTTACAGGAGATCGTTTTTAAACAAACTAGAGATAAAAACAGACATTTGGAAAACTATAGGTTGGAAAAACGAGCTATCTGCGAGCTCCAATAGAGCTAAATCATTTTGAAAAATAAAATCAGACGGTTTCAATCCGTCATTAGTCATAGTTAATTGTAGTATAGTTGGATTTTTGAAATTTTGAAGTAGGAATTTCTGAAACGTTTTTTTCGATTCACCGAAAATTCTGAAATGCAGATACCTAGCTCGTTTTTCGAGCAAGACCTTAAATTGGTAGGTCAATCTACTTTCATGTACTTACAATACACGCAGATAATTTATAAGCTAAATACATACTCGTAATTCATAAATGATTTATATCTCTACAACTCTGGTACTTAGTTGAATAATTTATTGGAATCTACATAATTACAATAAACTATAAACATAATTCATTATTAATTTATATATTCTATAACTATAAGAGACCAAAAGGATGAAAACTCGAAATAGATCACTCGTCTGCAAAGAACACGGCATTGCCATTGTTACCACCAACTATTTTGAAGAAAAACATCGATCGCATTTCGGTCAGCTAATATTTGAACGGAGATTCGGCCTCTTTTGCGATTCACACTCGTGTTTCTGATTTATCGTAAGTCCAACCCTTAAATTCTCGTAGGGAACGAACGGTTTGTCCTACAGGGCTTCGCGTGGTCTCAAAAATTTCTAAAAATTCTATACTATCCCAAATTGATGAAAAAACAATACCTTTATATCAAAATTTTTGGAGTTGGACCGTTTTCAAAATTTCAACGCTTATTTTTCAACCCTTAGAAGTTACCTACATCAACCAAAAGCTTTGCAGCTCAAGTAGACCCTAAATGGAGCCTACATACCAAATTTCATCAAAATCGGTCAATGCTAAGTGGGGAAAGTGCCGCGTACGGCGGACGGACGGCCAAATTTTTATTAGAATTTTGGATTCTACGCAGTGCCGTCCTTAGGGTGGAGCGAGTGGAGCGGCCGCTCCAGGCCTCGCGCTGAGGAAGGCCTCGCGAAAAGTTTTGGTTGAATTGAAATAGTGTGCAGAGTGAAGATATACATGCTCAAAATATAAAGTCTGATTATACGCTCAACATTTTCAATTATTGGATAGATAGAACAAAAACGAACAAGATATTAGTGACTTAAAGAAAGCAATGCAAAATGACCGAACCCTAGCACAGTTCATATAAGGTGAGTCAAAGTTGATAATAACACATTTTTAAATATAGTTTATCTAACAATGAACGATTGCATTTACAGTATTATTTTACATCGGTTTAGCTGGAACTGTCTGTTTTATTAAGTCTTAATCTTATTAAGTCTGTTATAAGTTTTAATCTTATAACTCATATTTTAGCAGGCCTCTATTGTAGGCTATAATGTGTTTTATTATTTTACAGATGTGATGTGAAAATTATAAACCTACATTAACAATGGAACAATGGAAGAATTTAATAAACAAGATATGAACATCTAAAAAGATATGGAACGTCAATATTAAATTAGTATTTACAATAATGTATATGTTTATTAGGTATAATTTACTATTTGATTTAATAAAAAGCAAGAAAGAAGACATTTCGTTTTTTCTAATGAATTTATTGTTTGTCAGACAAAAATTACTATGTTTAACATTAACAAGCACTGTTTAAGCATTAGGTACTTAAAGAATAAACTTTGTTTTGATTTTTCTAGCTTATTTTTCTGAGATTCCTATTGTTTTTTTTACCTGAAACCTGAAACGAAATTACTCGAAACATACCAACCTGAAATGGGTGTTTTGCACCACCCCTCCCCCTTTTAGAGTGTAAGAGATAAACGTTTTGTTTATCAAAAAGCTTACAATTACGACTTCGCAAGTATAGCTTGACAAATATTTTCCGGACCCCCCCCCCCCCCCCCCCCCCCGGTATCCATAGTTGAAAAAGGCCTTGCAAAAATGTTTTGCTCCAGGCATCGCATTTTCTAAGGACGGCACTGATTCTACGTACCTTGAAAACAACAAATTTTGAGTGGGTGTTAGACAATTTTTTTCTTGGTCGATTCCAAAGGTTAATTATTGAAAATAATAAACCAAAATTGGTATATCTTGAGGCCCGTACCTACT
Source organism: Apolygus lucorum (assembly GCA_009739505.2). Lineage (NCBI taxonomy): Eukaryota > Metazoa > Arthropoda > Insecta > Hemiptera > Miridae > Apolygus > Apolygus lucorum. Next base: position 2,590,942 of record CM019183.2, read on the forward strand.
GAATACGTTTTTAATTTTCGATAAGTTCCCGTCTAATTTTTGGTTTATTGCTACAATTGGAATTATTCCTACCTTTTGGTCCCAAGCAAGAAGAAAATATTTTCCCCAAAATCATATTTCCTCAAAATAACCTGTTACATTCCAAGGAAATACATCCGTACGCGGCAAGTTAAAGTCCCTAGTTATCATGAACAGAAATTGATGAAATTTGGTACATGGGCTCCATTTTAATTGAGTCCAGCGTGAAAAACAGGGGTTGAATCTTTCAAAACGTCCTTTCTCGAAAACGTTTAATATAAAAGGTATTATGTTTTTATTCATTAAAAATAGTAATGCATTTTTAGAATCGATTGAGACAACCCAGGGCTCTGTAGGACCAATTGTTGGGTTCCTATATGACCGATGAAATCGCTATTTTTCTTAATATTGCAAAGCAAAGCTGCAGATTACTTGAATCCAGTGGCGTCTCCTCCAGGCAAACATAGCAAACACTGTTTGCCTTACTACAAATATGCAAAATAAATAAATAAATTTTTGTTGAGATTTCCCTATATTTCCATTTTTGTAAGTAATATTTAGCTGATTTTGGAAAACTTTTATAATATTTAGGGACTATTTCATTATTACCAAGGAATTTAGATTAAATACGAGAATGGAATAAGAAAGTACGTATTTTGCCTTGGATACTAGCCCGCAACACACCAGAGACTTGGAGAGGTCGGTAATGTAGATGATTGCGGATGATAAGCGAACTAGCGCGGGGGCTGGTCCTCCTTGCATCGCTGGATGCAAGGCAAGCAGTTCAAAAAAATGAATTTTTCGGGACTGTTTAGAGTGAGAGGTGAAGATCGGCGGGGTGGCGGGGGGTCAGCGCGGGGTCAAGTATTGCCATACCCCCACTACCTCACTTTTCAGCTGTTGCAAACAGTCGGAAAACTGTTTCGTGACCTTGAATGCAGAGAGATTAGCCCACATATCCATAACATATCCACATTAACAAATCCATCCACCCACATTATCTCAAAGAAGGAAAGCAGTTCGTTTTTTCGCCGCCGCAAATATCAGCTGTATGACGTTGACTGGTGTCCCGTTCCCGATTTTACTGTATTTCACCGTACCTAATCGTTTTTCTCGTTGATAGACACTAGGAAATAATTGCAAAACATTGTAGAATGAAGGTTTCACATCTTATTAGGTCTAAATTCAGAGTCTCCCTTTTTGGTTAATCATTTTCAAGAAAAAAGTTTGACCACCCTCAAATTTGATGGTTTACGTTTGTGGTAAGTAGGTAAGTACCTACGTTTAGATTTTGAAAATCGAATATAAAAAAAAATCCGTCCGTCCGCGGATCTTTCCTAAATTATCATGGACCGATTATGATGAAATTTGGTATGTGGGCTCCATTTGGGGTCTAGTTGTGCCGCAAAGCTTTTGGTTGATGTAGGAGTTGATGTAAGTTGATGTAAGCGGTGAAACGGAAGGGATGAAACTTCCAAAGGCACTCTCTCTCGAAAACTCTCGATATAAAGGTATTGTTTTATCAGAAATTTAAGATTGTACCATTGAATTTTCGGAATCGAATGAAACTACCTATAGCTTTGTAGGACAAACTGTTGGCTCCCTACGAGATATTAGAAAAACGAGTATGAATCGCAAAAGAGGCGTGATCGCCCTTCAAATTCTAGTTAACCAAAATGCTTTCGCCGATCGTTTCTTTGGGATGTACTCGGTTTTGCTTCCTTAGCAACCAGTGATCAAATTTCTAAACGAAGGAATTCTTTATTTCTTCCAGTGGAGTGTGGAGCGTTTAATCCTTCCAAATAAACTTGATTGTGAAGGTAAAACATGGTTGGTAGGTGGTGACAATGACAATGCTGAGTTTTTTGCTGGCACGTGATCAATACAGAAAAAATGAACCTTTGTGTAATAATTTGCAGCCTAGCTGTTTGCCTGACGAATATTATCACGCGACGCCACTGCTTGAATCAGTAGGAGTGAAGTAGGTTCTGAACAAACTGTCGTGATAATTTTGACTGCCATGTCTTCATTTCTCTTACCGAAAGCAAAGGGATTTCCTCATTGAAATCGCCTGAGGGCGCGAACCTCCCGGGTCGACCCCATTTCACGATTGTACCTCGAAACCGTCAACGAACGAGCAAAATAGCTGAGACTCCGAATACATTATCTTCAAATCCAACGATGGCCTTAGGGGTGAATCGTCGGGCGCCATAAAGTTCAGCTCAAAATAGCGGCTATAAACCAAGAAACTACGGACGGCAGGTGACGTATGCCTATGAATCAATCAGTAATTTCCCGTATCTTCACGTTTTGTGTGTGTGTGTGTGTGTGTGTTCATTTTCTCCTCTCACAGAAGATTTCCAAATTCATTTATCATTAAATACTTCAAACATACGGGCCAAAATATCCAGAAGAATAAAAAAATTAAAATGTAAAGTTTAGGTAGGTACTTAAATTTTTTTTTTTTTTGCGTCAATGCGTATAATTTTTTTTTTTTTTTTTTGGAGAATGCGTCAAGACATTCCGTGATCTTGGAAAAAGTGCGCTAAAAGGGGGTTCGGGTTTCATGCGCTACCTGATAACTACATCGCATCTCCAAGCTCCGGTCGACTCCAAAATTGACTATCCAACTGTGTGATTTTTGAAGAGCGTCATATGATGTGCTTCACTCCACATGAAGAAGTCTGTCAGGCTGGGTGCGTAGTACAACTTCTTCATTCCAACAAATAGACATGTGATCATTGACGATCGATCTCACAGATACTGTAGATGATAATGCAAAAAAAAAAAAAAAGATTGACTAGCTGTGAAAGTCACAGATACAGACCACATCCCGAGTTTGTGAACAATATGAGGAAAGAGAAATAATGAAGTGAAAAAGAACTGAGTACTTACCCATGGAAAATCTCCTTTTTTTCTAAATTTTGGCCAGTAGGAGTGGGCAATTATACGCAATACGAGAATATAATTGAGTGACTTTTTTTGTACATCCATGATTTTAGGCAGTTTGATCTGGAAGAGAAAACTACTGCAGCACTACCTCACATTAACATTATTAAGATAACTGGGTGCCTCATAGTGTATTATCTTGTGCGGAAGAGTGTTTAATGTAATTAGTTCTTCAAGAATTTGCCCTTCACGGATTTACATGATTATGAAGCCTGATGCATTTGTCTAGATTAGCCGAGGGAGCTGTATAATTCACCTCAATACATGAAAAATGAGCTAAAAAATTGTTTTCTCCATCTAATTCGAAGATTCTTTGACCTAGTGAACTACTTACTTTGTACGGCTCGAATAATACATCACATTCCAAGAAAATATTAAGCAAAAGGCGAAACAAGCTCTTCTCTCAGGTCCTGGAATGGGTACGGCGAAGTTCTAACTGGCCACTCCAAGATCCACCATCCTCCGACTACCCTGTTCAAGTTGAAGGTTAAGAAGATCAACAAATAACAAGTTTGAGTGGAAAAATGGTGCAACCTCGAGTCGCCAATGACTGACCAAGGAAAAGGTAACGAGCAGCAGGAGCCGTAAGAGGGACGCTGAGGAGACAGGTCCTTCTGGAAACAGATGAAACAATCCTTCCACTCATGTAGAAGGACAAGTGGATGCCGTACTGACGACACTCCTAAGGACATGAAAAATGCCAAATAAGTCTTTATTTTAAAATTTACAAATTTAAATATAAAATAATTGAATGTAAAATTTACATAATATGTAAATTTTATTTTATAGTGTAAATTTCGATTTTGGAGAACATTTTTTTTCAACCTTGAAAAGTGAAAACAGAGCTTCCGCTACCTTGGTAGACCCGTAACTCTTGGTTACTCTTACGAGTCTACCAAGGTAGCGGAAGCTCTGTTTTCACTTTTCAAGGTTGAAAAAAAAGTTCTCCAAAATCAAAATTTCCACTCGCGTTTCACGTTTTAGACCTTCCTGAACAAATTTGGTTCCGTGTCTATCTGTCTGTGTGTCTGTCATGAATTCCTTGCCACAGCCATCACTTCTACAATTCTCATTCGATTTCGATGAAATTTCCAGGGATTGTGCGGGTTGATGTGTAGATGGTCCCTTATGAATATTATGGCCCCCGAATTGAAAGTATTTTGTGTTCATGAGCAAACGTGAAATCCTTGTAACAGCCATAACTTCAAAATTGTCCAACAACATTCAGAGATTGTGCACATTGATTGTGGTGATAGTGGTAGTTACTCAAAGATTTATGTTTTGAGATTAACTACTAGGCATCGGAACATCTACACAATAGGGTTATGATTACGAGGAAGCCATGTGCCACACCCACTTGGCAGGCGTTTTGAATGTAAAGTCATAAACTGAATGTGAAATATTAGAATGTAAAATTTACATATTTGAACGTAAACTCATATATGATTGTGAAGTCATAATTGAGTGTAATATTTGAATGTAAAGTCACATTTGAATGTAAAGTACATTTTGTGTTTTGTTAGACTGTAAAGTCAAAATTGAATGTAAAGTTATACCTATTTGAAATTAAAATTTGAATTTAAAGTCGTATTTGAATGTAACGTCGTAAATTAAAGTAAAATATTTGAATGTAAAATTTACGAATTTGAACGTAAACTCATACATTATTGTGAAGTCATCTTCTTCTTCTTGTAGTGCCATCTCCATCACTGAAGGTTGGCGATCATTTCTGCAAACCGTTCGCGATCTTGCGCCAGATGAAAAAGATCGGCTGCTCGGTTTATTCCCGTCCAGCTGCGAATGTTGGACAACCAAGATGCTCGCTTTCTGCCTACTCCCCGACGTCCGCTGATCTTTCCCATCATAATCGTCTGCAATAGGCTATACTTGGGACCCCGCATAACGTGCCCCAAATATGCAACTTTTCGTTTCTTTATGGTTATCAGCAGCTCACGTGTCAGGGAGTTTTCCTGCAGAATGTAGGCGTTCCGGAGCCTGGCAGTCCACGGGATCCTCAGCATGCGTCGGATCAGCCACATTTCGAAAGCCTCCAGCCGGTTCATATCCTTGGCTTTTAACGTCCAGGTCTCCACGCCGTAGAGGAGTATGGACCATATATAGCATTTTACAACTCGCCAGCGTAGAGGAAAACTCAAATCCCGGCGGCACAAAACGCTTCGCATGTTGTTGAATGCTGATCGTGCTACCTCGATCCGACACCGCAACTCTCCCTCCAACGACCAAGTCTCCGAAACCCACTGGCCCAGGTACTTGAATCTCGACACCTGCTCGATTACTCGAAGTCATAATGTGAAAGTCATAAAGTGAAGTCATAATTGAGTGTAATATTAAATATTAAATAGTACATTCAAATTTTGAATGTTAAGTACAATTTGTGTTTTGTTAGACTGTAAGTCATAATTGTATGTAAAATTTGAATGTAAAGTCATATTTGAATGTAACGTCGTAAATTAAAGTAAAATATTTGAATGTAAAGTCATAAGTTAAAATAAAATATTTGAAGGTAAAATGAACATATTTGAACGTAGTCATATTTGAATGTAATATTTGAACGTGAAGTCAAATTTGAATCAATATTTGAATGTAAAGTCATGTTTGAATATGAAGCTTACATATTTGAACATAGTCATATTTGAATGTGATATTTGAACGTAAAGTCTTATTTGAATGTAAAGGTATATTTGAGTTTAGTATATGAATGTAAAAAATTGTATATTTAATGTAAAGTTATACCTATTTGAATGTAAATTTGACATGTAAAGTCATGTATTTGAGTTCAAAGTCATATAAATTAACCCATTCAGCGCGGGTCTCAAAAGGAGGAACAACCTCCCATCCTGAAGTTGAGTTTTTGTGACACGTCGCATAGCACTTTTTAAAAATTGTTATAATGGTGGTTATGGATAAAAACAGTCAATATCAGTTCATTTGAACCATTTTTGGCGCACGTGGTAATATTACCACACCCGCACGTCAGGTTTGGCCGAAATGCTAACAGCAGAGCGAAGTGTTGCGGGTTAGCATTCCGGCCAAATAGGAGCGAAAATTGAAAATCAAAATGAGTGAGTACACGAACGCAGTTGGACACTTCATACCAGATATTATTTATTTCTGTAATGATGAATATAATACACCACATAATGGTAAACATTGTACACATTATTGCACATCAGCATTACTTCTCCATCTTCCTCCATTTTCCTGGCTCAAAAACACTCTATCCTCCAACGAAGTGTTCAGAACTGCTGCATGATTCATACTGAAGGTAAAAACCACCGTACGGGACAAAGAAACGCGGTACCCCCCTCTACGGAGCGATGATAAGGGTACAGGGTCTGAAGAGAGCAGCGTGGTAATATTACCACACCCGCACGGCGCGAAACCCCAGCTGTAGTAATATTACCACACCCGCACTGAATGGGTTAAGTAAAATATTTGAATTTAAAATTCACATAGGTATTTGAACGTAGTCATATTTGAATGTAAAGTCATATTTGAATATAACATCTGAAAAGGGAGTCAAATTTGAATGTAAAGTCATATTTGAATGTTCAATTATGTATTTGAATGAAAATTTCAATAAATATTTCTAAAACCTTTTAATTTGCTCATTCTGGTGAGATATACTAGAGGTAAACCCCAGACTTAATAAAGCAATCAACATGGATGAAAAGGGGTGATTCAAAAAAATCTTGCGTGCCCTTTACATCACTCCAAAAATGTCATCAAAATCGGATAAATATTTACCTTCCTGCTGCAGAATTACCTGGACCACTTCAACAGAGGTACGTTATGATTGGATTTTCGTGAGCTCACGTTTCATACATCCGTGGTTGAAGCTCAAGTGTCTCCGAAATTCAACTCCCACAATAAATGAATTTCTCTCGATGAAATTATATTTACCGGACACCTTGTTTTAGACATTTAATCAGCAGTAAAATACTCTGGTAATAAAATGCGGTTCTTACTTTATTGTTGAGGTTTCCACTATTTTAGTGTTGGAAAATGATGTCATTTTTTGTGTATTTTGCTCCGTTTTGGTTTATTATTTCCAATAAAGAATCCAAAATTCGAATAAAACACTATCGAATATAATATACTAGCAATAACATTGAGAGTTGTAAGTGCCTTCCTAACGAAATTTCGTTTTTGGTTGCTAAGATGCAAAATGAATACAACACGAAACTCTACTCAAATGAACGAACAATGATCGCATTTGATCTGCTGAGATTTTAACGGAGATTAGGCCTCTTTTGCGATTCACACTCGTCTTTGTGATTTATAAGTAGTCCAACCCTGAGGGTATTGGACATGGACGGTTCGTCCTAGAAAGGTCTGGGTTGTCTCATTCTAAAAATTCAATTCTATTTTAAAATAGAATAGAATACTTTTATATGGAGAGTTTTTAAGCTAGGGAATTTGAAATTTACAACCCCTATTTTTACCCCTTAGAAATGACCGACACAAACCAGAAGCTTCGGTACACAAGTGGACCCCAAATGGAGCCAAATATACCCAATTTCATCAACATCGGTCCATGGTAACTAAGGAAATAGTTGCATAGTGCACTTTTCTGAATTACCACGGTCCGACGTTGATGAAATTTGGTATATGGTTCCTGTCACAATATACTTGATAGAGAACTTGAATACAGTTTATTCCATTATCGCCTTCTCTGAACATGGAAAAGCCGTGTTCTTGCTAAGGTAGTGTTATATACAGAAAACGCTGCAAATTATTTCACAAAGGTTTATTATTTTCCCGTATAGATCACTCGTCTGCCAAGATCACAGCTTTTCCATTGTCACATTTTTTTACCTACCAAACATCCTGCCTTCACACCTTCACAATCAAGTTTATTTGGAAGAATTCACACTCGATTCGAAGAATAGGGAATTCATATGGGAAATTTGATTACCGGTTGCTGAGGAAGCAAAACTAAATACAACTCGAAGAAACTGCTAACGGAATGTCCAGTTTTATGCAGCATTCCACCAGTACTACCGCAGTACCTTGAACAGTTGTTATCAAACAATTCTACCTTTTTGATACCAATTTTTGAAAAAACTAAAAAAATCGCTTGTATTATGACATTTAAATAATAATTGTTAACTTTTTGTATTCGGCGCCCATGACCGGAAAAGGCCGCATGCGCTTAAATAAAATAAAGTAAAAAGAAGAAACGAACATTGAACGGAGATTAGACCTGTTTGGTGATTCACTCTCGTGATTCCGTTTTATCGAAGGGAAACCTCATCTCATCTCGCATCTCATAGGGAGCGAACGGATAGTCCAACAGAGCACCGCGTGGTCTCTAAAAATGCATTACTATCTTAAATTGGTGAGAAAACAATACCTTTATTAGGAGAGTTTTCGAGCTAGGGCACTCTTGAAAATTTCAACCCTCAATTTTCTCCCCTTAGAAGTGACTGACATCAACCAAAAGCTTCGCGGCACAACTAGACCCCAAATGGAGCCCATATACCAAATTTCATCAAAATCGGTACATACATGGAAACTAAGGAAAGTACCTTAAAATGTACCTCGAAACGTAAAACAACAAATTTTGAGGGGGGTTAGAAAAATTATTACTTGGTCGATTCCACTATTGATACCCGATACCACTATTGAAATTTTTAACTCTTAGAAGTCACTGACATCAATCGAAAGCTTCTCGGCACAACTAGACCCCAAAATATACCAAATTTCATCAAAATCGGTCCATGGGAACTAAGGAAAGTGCCGCGTACGGCGAACGGACGGAAAATTTTTTATTCGATTTTCGGATTTTTCGTAGGTAGGTACTTACCTTGAAACGTAAACTATCAAATTTTGAGGGGGGTTAAAAAAAATTTTTGGACAATTCCAATGGTTCATTATTTAAAATAATAAACCAAAATAACCTCGTTCTATGCAGACGGGTGATCTATACAGTAAAATAGTAAACCATTGTATAATAGTTTGCAGCGTTTTTCGCCCTAGAATTCGAACACCTTACTCAGTGTACTCCTTTAATTAGAATAACGAGCTGGTGATTGGGTCCATTCAGTAGAAATTCATCGTAGCTCTTGTTCGTATGCTTGGAATATCTTCGGATCAAGAAAGATGAAAATGTTTTCGATGAGACTTTTCTTCAAAACTTGGCAAAGAACTTCGATGGTGTTGAATATATTAAATGATAGTAGTGTTGGACATGGAAAAATTGGAAAATAATACATTCGATGAGAATCAAGAACTAAGAAGATGGAGGTACAATCAACCATGACAGTATTGTAGAACCAGAAGAACCAGCCCAAGATAACACTATTGAAGAGAACAATGTTGAACAAAAATTCTTCGGTCCTGAAAAATCTATTTGGACAATACCTGTAGCCCCCCCCCCCTCCCAATCCAAAAAGATACCGTCCAGTTTTATCGAATTAAGCAAGATCAGAGAGATATCTCTCGATCGTACATCAAAATATACCAGAATTTTCAACAACATTCATTTTCAAAAAAAATCCGAAAGAACAAACTGTTTGATGGAGTGGAACATTGAGGGACATTGGTATATCTAGAATGTTCGTTTCGGATAATGGACCGCAGTTCACCTCATAACAATTTCAAGACTATTGCAAATAATATGAAACATGTAACGTCCACTCCGTACCACCCAAGAACAACTGGACTAGCAGAAAGGGCAGTACGGACCTTCAAACAAACGGACCTTCGCTTCTTCTAGAACTAGTGGAAGAGATATTAACCCACCAAGGACGAGTAAGCTGAATACGGCACACCTAATTATTGGTCTGTTCGGAGAGGCAGTCCTGAACGGTTCGGAGGGATTTGGAGGAGTCCATTCGCCTCTATCCCCTCCCCTTTTCAGTTTCGGTTTGGTTCCGGACTGCCTCTCCGAACAGACCCTATGTTTCTGCAGCATCGAGTTTATGTCGTTGCAAGTCCATGTTTTTCCGATTTCTTTCCTCCTCTCGTCCTATGAGGGCCCGGATCATAAATTCTTAGTAATTCCTCACCGCAAAATGGGTGATTTTCTATTTCATTTTCGTTTTTGAAAATTGAAGTTATTTTCCAGTGGACCGCGATCAATGATATGTTGAATAACTTGCGTCTCCGTGCACCGCCTCGAGGGATTCCGAATGCACTCTGACGGCAGTTTTGTGAATCAGGACTTAGATAACAATGATAAATGTTTGATTAATAATTTTTGTTGTGTCGTCCGTTTGCGATTTGTGCTGTCCCGTTTCAAATAATTCCGTCTTCTCATTACTTTATTCATCCGGCTCGTTCTCTGATTTCTTTCTGGCTCGCTGTTCTGTTCAAGTGAAATAAGGGTCACTTATTGCTCGGCATGTCAGAGACACTTTTTGCTCGGCATGAGTCGTAGAATCCCAGTGTCAGTTACGTGAGTTTAACACCCCGTATAGAAAATAGTAAATCGTTGTGCGATAATTTTCACCTTTCTTACATCATGAATCTACAGTCGAAATTTACTGAATTGATTGAATTTTTAATCAACTAGTTATTTTTAATGTTGTGATATTATACTTTGGAGGTCTACCTAGTCAAATCACTAAAAATAAAGACACTTTTTTTTACATTGCTTGTGTATTTGTATTATTCGTTTTCGTATTCCTACATTCTTCTAACTGTCGCTTTGCAATAATGTTATTGATTCGCGGGAGCAAATAAGGTTTGGTGTAGGTATTTATATTATCTTGTAACCCAAAAGACAAGACAGTGGATTGGATATTTTTGTCTTTAATAATTAAGTCCCTTCTGGCAGTAGCTCATTTAGGAAGAGCTCTCTGAATACATTCTATTGATCTGAATCGGTAATATGAAGTGATAACTAGGCTGTTACAGCTATATTAGAACGAGGGGATAAAGAGACGTTGGGGGATAAATATAGAGACGTTGGGGTTACAGAGAAGAAATTTTGACAAACTTGGAGAAATTTCAAAACATTTTGAAAAGAAGGAAATTAATATTTATCTTGCCTCAAAACAGTACTCCTTTATTGCCGTTACTTTCCACCTACATTCTTTTTAACATCTATTTGAGCCAGAATGAATCTTCGTGATTAAACATTAGGACCGGTAGTTGAGACCTTGAGTTGGGCTTTTTTTTCTCTATCATTGATAAAATAATGATTGTACTTGGAAATATTCCAGTCTTTCGATGCCTCATGGGAAAAATCAATAAATTCAAAATCAATAAAATTTATTGATTTTGAAATTTAATTTCGATTTCACCACAAAGAAAATGCTTTATCTGTTTGTTATAGAATGCAAATTGTCGTTCTGACCATTTTCCCATTCATAATCCCTAACTTAATCCATTAACTTACACCCTACTTCACATCCTCGTTCCTTTACTCACACCTAGTGATTCCCGCAAATCACAAGCCTATGATTTATTTTTCTATCTCATTGATCAGTAAATAATACCTAATACAAAAATGATCAACTCTCGCAACATCATCTCCGGTCATCATCATCCACGACTTCACCATCATAATCACTAAATGTTTGGCATAGCTCCGGTCAAGACATTAAAATTAGGAGAGTTTGAGTTGAGGTGAACTTTCTCGCAGCTCCGCAAGAGCGCATTCGGAATCCCTCAGGGCGGTGCACGGAGACGCAAGTATGTTGAATATTGTAAGCTCTTGACTCACTCGTCGATGACAGGGAAAGGAACACAATCCCACCGCTGCCACCAATTTGTAAGCCTATGTCTCACGCCTTGATGGCAGATGTAGGGGGTTCAATTCCTACCGCAAACACCAATTTGTGAGCACTGATTTGTAATTATTTTTCTGAGCTCAAACTAAAGCTAAAGAATCGATAATTAAAAGGAAAAAACATTTTTTCAGAGGTAAATAGTTCTCGTCCATGGTGGGTTAAGTGCAGACTTACGCAATATCTAAGTTCTTATCGGAATTCAGTACTCAGTACCACAATAAGAACACCGGCGGTCATGATGTTTGAGAGGCAGCTAAGGCCCCGGTTATCTATCTTGAAGCCAAATCTTGCAGGTCGTTTGGAACACAAATTGGAACAACAGCAACATGCTTTCGGAAAGCAGCTGTCAAACGGAAGACTGGTCCACTCTCTTACGTAGTGGTCGTCGATGGTCAGGAACTGAGGGTGCATGCCGATCAAATGAGGAAGGGAGGAGATGATGTAAGAGAGTCAACTACGGAATAGTTGATGATTGGTTATTAACATAGCCAACAGGTGTATTTTGATGACACTTTGGAATATTGTAAAAATTTATTATTCTATGATCTTGATTGTGCCAAGTCATTTAAAATATTTAGTTCCTACCAATTTGCAAAGTATCCGAAATTGGGAGCAAATTCTCGATCGTGTTGGTGTTTTTCAATTCAGAAAATAACCATGAAAGTATGTTTCAGATCACTTTACCCGAAATCCAAATCCATGATATTACACGTGAGGGAGCTAGACGCTGTGTTTTGACGTTTAATTCGTGGCCTTCACCTTCCAAGTAGGTTGCCTGCCTTCAAAATCAAAACCAACTTTTCATATTCAAGTCGTGAGTACATCAAGAGGATCTCCAATAGTGTCTAGATCCCCTTTAACGTTTCAACTCATTTCAACGAAAAAGGTCTCATTGTTCCCTTATACGACGCATTTAATTCGCTTTACGACCCTCCAACCTTGATCCTGTCCTTACGAGATGAGTCCTGGCGTGCATAGGGTTAATAAAACCGAGGTTTTGTCATCGAGTTATGATGGAAGGGAACAAGTGGGGTAACAGCGTTCGAATTACGTTTCAAAAGGTTACCAGCCGAATATCGCTGGTAATGTGAAGGTTCGGAGGTAATGCGTTGCATATCAAAACATTGTGACGCGAAGGATGTTTTTCCAGGTCTATTAGATCAAGGGGAAGCCCAAGGCGTGCGATGTTTCACGTTTTAAATTATGGGCGCTTATTTGATTGGGACGCCTGAAGTTGCTGTCACTTAAAGCGAAGATGAGGCCATCTTAGGTGTTTGTAGCGTATCGTTAATAGCCTATTTTGATTTATAATTTTCAATAATGAACCTTTGGAATCGACCAAGAAATAATGTTTAGCTCCCCTCAAAATTTGTTGGATTACGTTTCAAGGTAAGGGCCATTCTCACGAAAACGTCGGATCCTGCGTCTGGTCGATTATCCGGTTAATCATAATTTTCTTCTAGTTTTAATGTTTCATTCTTATAGAAATCGAATAGCTCTTTTCAGCCCATATATTTTTAGAATTAACAACTAATTCATTAATTATGTAAAAATTCATTGAAAACGAAACAGTCAATCCCTACCGCATGTCCGGAGCCGTGGTTGCCTTTTTCTGTCAGCCTTCAAAGTAGTAAATTGGTTATTTTTCAACAATTTTTGGAGTTTGTTCCAACCCTCATATTCCTAATTTGCAGATTCTCTAACAGATTCTTATAAGAAAAAAAAAATTGTCCACGTTTGGAAGGAAAATATGCGTGTCCTGCCGCAAATAGAACTTGAAAGTTTGAGACCCTATCCCCTTTTCTGAGGGATATGCGCCTCATCCACCATTGTTCTACCACTATTCCTCATGGTCTTCAAGGTTTGATTGGAGGTATTCAGTGTTCAATAAAACGGTAGTGAGGATAGTTAGTGCCGGCACCAGCACTTGGCCAACCATACCAGTCAGTCCCTGCTACGCTTTTTGGTTTATTATTTTCAATAATGAACCTTTGGAATCGACCAAGAAAAACTAAAAAACTACGAAGACATAATGTATAATGTTCAATTTCTCCCTTGCGAGGGAAAAACATTAAATCATGTTTAATGTTTTTCCCTCGCAAGGGAGAAACTCTGCTGATCAGTGACCACTCAGGCGCCTTCAGCATTCTCCATTGACCCTGCTTCTCAAATTTCAGCTTCCTGCGTTCAACAGGAGAGAAAATGGCTTTGGAGCTCACTCAGCTGATCAGTCACCCTTCAGGCGCCTTCAGCATTCTCCATTGACCCTGCCTCTCAAATTTCAGCTTTCTGCGTTCAACAGGAGAGAAAATGGCCTTGGAGGTCACTCAGCTGATCAGTGACCACTCAGGCGCCTTCAGCATTCTCCATTGACCCTGCTTCTCAAATTTCAGCTTCCTGCGTTCAACAGGAGAGAAAATGGCCTTGGAGCTCACTCAGCTGATCAGTGACCACTCAGGCGCCTTCAGCATTCTCCATTGACCCTGCTTCTCAAATTTCAGCTTCCTGCGTTCAACAGGAGAGAAAATGGCCTTGGAGCTCACTCAGCTGATCAGTGACCACTCAGGCGCCTTCAGCATTCTCCATTGACCCTGCTTCTCAAATTTCAGCTTCCTGCGTTCAACAGGAGAGAAAATGGCCTTGGAGCTCACTCAGCTGATCAGTGACCACTCAGGCGCCTTCAGCATTCTCCATTGACCCTGCTTCTCAAATTTCAGCTTCCTGCGTTCAACAGGAGAGAAAATGGCCTTGGAGCTCACTCAGCCGATCAGTGACCACTCAGGCGCCTTCAGCATTCTCCATTGACCCTGCCTCTCAAATTTCACCTTCCTGCGTTGAATAGGAGAGAAAAAAGTCTGCCAAGTTGGGTGGGCAGTATAGCTTCCACACTCATTGTAACATGGACGTATAGAATCAGTTGGCGAAAAAATTATGATTCAAAGAGTTATTGAATACCAAAATATTAGCGGTCCACCGTCTAGGACCTAACCCACACAATCCCTGAAAATTTCATCGAAATCGGTTGAATAGTTGCGGAGTTTTGGTTGTAACAATAAATTTAAAGTTCGCGCATGCGCAGCGGCTATTGCTTGACCAATTTGATTGAAACTTATAGGGTGTCTCTTAGAAGTTAGTCCCTAACTAACCTCCAAATTTGAGCAAAATCGGTTCATTAGAAACCGAGAAACCGAGGGTCCCAGGAAATTCACGTTTGCGCATGCGCACTCGCTCCTATTGGTCCGAAGGTGCTGAAATTTATAGGGGACCGTCTAGGACCTAACCCGCACAATCCCTGAAAATTTCATCAAAATCGGACCACAGGTTAGTATAGTTTTGCCCGTTGCAAATTTGCGTGTCGGAATTCACAGAATGACCCCCAGCCCTAAAACATTAAACATGTTAAAAAAAATTTTAACAGCCCCTCAAAATTTGATGGTTTACGTTTCAAGGTGCGTAGAATCCAAAAATCGAATAAAAATTTGGCCGTCCGTCCGCCGTACGCGGCACTTTTGCCACTTAGCATAGACAGATTTTGATGAAATTTGGTGTGTAGGCTCCATTTGGGGTCTAGTTGTGCCCCGAAGCTTTTAGTTGATGTAGGTCACTTCTAAGGGTTCCAAAATCAATTTTGAAATTTCGAAAACGCCCTAACTCAAAAAATTTCGATATAAAGGTATTGTTTTTCCTTCAATTTAAGATTCTATAGAATTTTTAGAATTTTTTGAGACCACGCGGAGCTCTGTAGGACAAACCGTTCGCTCCCTACGAAAATTTAAGGGTTTATATTGAAATATATATATATAAATCAAAACACGAGTGTGAATCGCAAAAGAGGCCTAATCTCCGTTCAAATTAGAGCTGACCGAAATGCGATCGATGGTTGGTGATTTTGACTTTTTTTTTGATTTTTTTTTTTTTTTTCTTTTCATATTGGATGGTTGGTGATCTTGTAGACGAGTGATCTATATAGAAAAATAATAAACCATTGTGTAATAATTTGCAGCGTTTCCAGGATAGTATCCTTTCTATTTTGTTGTGGTCTTTCATTTTCGAGATAGTTGGAAGTGCAGGTTTACGAATATATTTGCATTTTTCTCGAGAGATTTATTTTGCAAGAGAAATATATGGAAATGTATTGTTTCGTCAGTCCCTGCCGCAACAGTCCCTGTCACGAATCCATTTTGGAAAGTATAATATACTTTGGAAAGTATATTATACCCTGTTTGGGAAGTATAACCTCCACAGTTTCATCCGATTTCGATGAAAATTTTCAGGGATTATGTGGATTAGGTAGTAAATGATCCCCTATGAAAATCATTACCACCGGACTCATAGTAGCCGCTGCGTATGCGCAAACGCGAATTCCTGGTAACATCCATAATTTCCACTTTTTCTATCCGATTTCGATGAAATTTTCAGGGATTATGCGAATTAGGTTGTAAATGGTCCCCTGTGAAAAAATCAAGGCCTTAAAAGTGACAGTAGCCACTGCGCATGCGCAAAACGTAAAATCCTTATAACAGCCACAACACTTACATTTTTCGTCCAAATTTGATGAAATTTTCAGGGAGTATGTGGATTATGTTGTAGATAGTCCCCCTGTGAAAATCAATTACTTTCAAACTTATAGTAGCCACTGCGCATGCACAAACGTGAATTCCTTATAACTGCCATAACTTCCACAATTTTCATCCGATTTCGATGACATTTTCAGGGATTATGTGGATTATGTTGTAGATAGTCCCCTGTGAAAATCATTACTTTCAAACTGATAGTAGCCACTGCGCATGCGTGAACGTGAATTCCTTATAACTGCCATAACTTCCACATTTTTCATCCGATTTCGATGACATTTTCAGGGATTATGTTGTGGATAGTCCCCTGTGAAAATCATCACTTTCAAACTGATAGTAGCCACTGCGCATGCGTGAACGTGAATTCCTTGTAACAGCCATAACTTCTACATTTCTATCCGATTTCGATAAAATTTTCAGAGATTATGTGGATTAGATTGTAGATGGTTCCTAATGAAAATCAAGACCTTAAAAGTAACAGCAGCCACTGCGCATGCACAAACTTACAATCCTTGTAACAGCCATAACACTTGCTTTCTCATCCGAATTTGAAGAAATTGTCTAGGATTGTTCAGATTGGCAAGTAGATGGTCCTCTATGAACATCGTCTCCTCCAGACAAATAGTAGTTGCTGCGCATGCGCAAACGTGAATTCCTTTAACAGCCTTAACTTCTACATTTTCTATCCTATTTCGACGAAATTTCTCAGGATTGTTCAGATTAACGTGTAGATGGTCCCCTATGAGGGTTGTGGAAGGTACTTAGAGATTGATCTCTACAATCGGGTTACAAATACGAGGATCTCTGAGCCACACCCACTGGTTTTGTAGGCAACAGTTCCTTGATAAATTTGATGATATTAGTTATTTTGATTAAGACTGAAGAACACAAATTTTTCATTTTTAATTAAAATTGTAATATTGTATAAAGATTCCATGCGACTGCATAAAATGAATTTATGAATTTTACATATTTACCGATCATTACTTTCCTTAAAGCGTGGTCCCTGACTACAATACAGTCAGTCCCTGCTGTGGATGTCAGTGCCTGCCATCCTCGGATTATATTTTGCTTCCTCACTACCGAAGGTAGGGAAGCTTTGTATTCGTGAAAGAAGTGAAAAAAAAAATGTCCACCAAAATCAAAATTTCCACTTGCTTTTTGCGTTTTAGAGCTTCCCAAACAATTTTGGTTCCGTGTCTGTCTGTCTGTCGGTCTGTCTGTGGTCAATCCTTGTCCCGGGCAAACTATACTAACCTGTGGTCCGATTTTGATGAAATTTTCAGGGATTGTGTGGGTTAGGTCCTAGACGGTCCCCTATCAATTTCAGCACCTTCGGACCAATAGGAGCGAGTGCGCATGCGCAAACGTGAATTTCCTGGAACCTCGGTTTCTAATGAACCGATTTTGCTCAAATTTGGAGGTTAGTTAGGGACTAACTTCTAAGAGACACCCTATAAGTTTCAATCAAATTGGTCAAGCAATAGCCGCTGCGCATGCGCGAACTTTAAATTTATTGTTACAACCAAAACTCCGCAACTATTCAACCAATTTCGATGAAACTCTTTGAATCATAATTTTTTTCGCCAACTGATTCTATACGTCCATGTTACAATGAGTGAGGAAGCTATACTGCCCACCCAACTTGGCAGACGTGTTTTTATTTATTATGTACTTAACAAGAGAGTTCATGCTTGGCTGACAATCTCATTTCACATTACAAATAATAGAGATGTTGTATAAATTTTGCTGGGCGAAAACAGGAACATTTTGAAATCTGGAAAAATCTGCTTGAAATCCGACGTTTTCGTGAGTAGGTACGTAAAATCCGAAAATCGAACAAAAATCTGTATTTTCTGTATAGATCACTCGTCTACAAAGAACACTTCTTTGCCATTGTCACTGATTTGTTTTTTCCTTTTTAGGACGTCCCACAGTAAGACTTGGGCGTCCTTATAAGATCGATCTGGGGTGAAGTTGGACAACACTCAACAGAAAAAAAAAATAACCACACAGTAATCCGTTTTAGACCATTCTGAATCCAAATCCGCGAAAAAAACCATAGGTGTATGTCTGTGTGTGTGTGTGTGTGTATGTGTGTATGTGTGTATGTGTGTGTGTGTGTGACAAAATCTTGTGTCGTCTGCACAGGCCTTAGTTCTCAACCGATTTTCCTGGTTCTTTTTTTGTTCGACGCGGAAAAACTATCTAGTTGTGCACTACGTCGCCGGAATTTCGAATTTTGCCTTTTAAGGGGGGGAAAGGGGGGGTTAATGCTCAAAAACGTGCATTTTTGGGCATAATCTTGTGTCGTCTGCCCAGGCCTTAGTTCTCAACCGATTTTTGTGGTTCTTTTTTTGTTCGACGCGGAAAACTATCTAGTTGTGCACTACGGCGCCGGAATTTCGAATTTTGCCTTTTAAGGGGAGAAAGGGGGGGTTAATGCTTAAAAAACGTGCGTTTTGCGGGCATAATCCTTTAAAAATTTGCCCAGGCCTCAATTTCCAACCGATTAGTGAGTTTCTTTTTTTGTTTGACTCAAATAACTTCCGAGTTGTAACATAATTTCACCCGAGTACCAAAATTCGCAAGGGGGGGGTGTAGTGGGGGGATAATATTCACAAAATATCCGATTTTTCAAAATTTCGGTCCTTTACTGCTTACTAATTGTACCCAAGCTTTGAAATTGAGGAAAAATTCTCATTATACCTCCGGGTTTTCATGAATTATTCTCTGTAGCACCAAGGAAATAATAGTAGTGCCACCATGGTGCCAGGACACCATAAACCGCATATTTCGTGCTTTTTTTTTGTGTTTCACCTTGAATACGGATGTGAACCTCGACGGACCGCCTACTAAAACTAATAGATGAAAGTGCAATGTTACGACGTATTCCCCCTTTGGTGCCAGACCTGGCACCATTGGTGGTGGTTGGGGGGGGGGGGGGGGGGGTGTGAACTCGAATTCGC